>JAJGOT010000009.1:2282500-3000000 GCA_022457155.1 Cladopsammia gracilis
CACGCGGCACGATTAAGCGTGCAGTGGCTGTTGTTAATTTAAATTAAGCGTGCAGCGGCTATTGTTATTTGTCAGCTAATTTAAAATTCCTTTTGGCCTTTTTTCATTTTTCGTTTTTACATTTTTAATTTTTCTATGACAACGTTATTGCAATTAGGTGTAGAAGAAAGATTGTTTTTGTATTTTGCCTACTGCGGTTTTAGAAAATCCTCGATAAGTCAACCGATTTCTTTCGTTTGGGAGCTGTGTATTTATAGTTTCGCCGCTGAACGCTATCATATCCGACCAAATCAGTTGATAGGACAGCTAAGTTTGTTGATGGACACGTTGTGGTCATTGATTAGGCTTATTTCATCGAACAGTGGTAAGAAATATCGAGGAATTTTTGTTTTGCATTCGTTTCATGTTATTTTAATTGGGCTTCGAGTGACCTTCGTTTCCCTAGATTTGTATTTCAAGTTGTAGCAAAGAGGCCCTGCCAGGGTAAATTCCGACAGGCGACATGACCCAAAAAGTAGCGACAGCACGTAAAATGAAATCGAGACAAGAGACAAATGTTTGTTCAATTTCCGACAGCAACGTGAAACATTGATAAAACACCGACACGAGACATTTAGTGGACATTTTAAAATTCAGACAAGCGACACGAGACCCCCAACCCCCAACCCCCCTTCCCCCCCCCCCCCCTGGCAGGGCCTCAGCAAAGAAAATATTAATAAAGAAAGAAAATATAACTGCTTACGAGAGTGCTGATATACTATAATTAGTCCAAACAAAACGAAGGATAACTAAAATTCACAGAAAATGTCGACGGATTACACCGATAAAGTCAACACTGAATAAAACCTTTGACCCGAAGGATTTATTCTACGCTCTGGTGACTTTCATGGCGCACATTAGTATGTATAATCATCCATTCAATCAGCGACATTTTCACGGGCAAATTTCCCGCCAGAGTTATGTACTCGCTTCCGATTGGTCTAAACAATGAATTTAAATCTGTTACGTTATAGCTTGCACATGCGCCGTACCGTGAAACCTTCCCTTTAAGCCGCTTTTTGAGCGTCTATGAATAATAACGAGCAATATGTCAGATCTAGAAATTTTCTGCGCTGTAAGTAAATGTCCCGAGAACAATAGGCATTCTGCGCGATGAGTCCATGTTCAACTCACCCACTACATTTGCAATCCAGGTTGAGGGTAAAACTTAGCAACACAGGGAAGAAGAGGTTTTTATCATCCTGTTTGCACATTTGCCACTTTTACACATTTGTCTCAAAAGTTAGTGTTAAACACGAAGGCGCGCTATACAAGGAGGGCTTCCTAGGGAAGCCAAGGCTCATTTGTCAATCAACTCGCTAGCGTACAGACGTGCGAGATGTCAGGCCACCGACTCACCGTAACAAACTCGCCAAATAAATTCATACACACATTTTCTGTGAAGCTGCACTAATAATGACCAAATAGTTTTAAAAATAAGTTGAACGCATTTTATATCTGGTTCCACCTTTTCGGTTCCTTGTTGAAATAGTCCCATTTTGCGAGGCAAAATTTGTGAATTTCCGCTCCCTTTCATAACGACACGAAGGATGATGTAGTAAGCAAATTGATGCCGTTTTGAACTATCTGTTTCCGCAGATATCTAAGAAATGAACCTGAAATATTTTGAGTTAGCAAATCAATTTTAAAGTAAAACCAGAGTTGTAGTAAACTATTTTTACTATTCTCACAGGAGCAAACAATAAGGGATATTCACGACCCAAACATACTGCCGGTACAAACTGCGAAGCCACATGCGGCTAAAACATATTCATCAGGCACGGGCATACAATCTCAGAGTGAATGTTTCAATATGAAATCAAAGCGGTTTGTTTTATATACTGTACCTCAGTAATGCATCTAGAAATCCACCTCAAAGAATCACCAGCAGTGTAATTCAGGTTATACACACGCTCGATACATGCCGAAGAACTAACAGCGGTACGCGTCGTAAATAGCACTACACTTTCACATTGTGTATCCGTCTGTACTTTTATTCTGTGTTGTAAGGTGTCATTACACGCAATTAAAAAGTGTATGAAGAGTTTACTGGTAAACCTGAGTCCGCTATCCCCATTTTTCTCTCCATAGGCCAAAACACAAAGTCCGTAAGGGAGACATCTGTTGGTGTAAATATCCCTCGCATGGTTGGTGCTCAACCCTCGAGGTACATTCGTGGTGCACAAAAACATCTGTAAATGAGGTTTCTCTCTGAAGAATCAGCCGTAGAAAATCGACAGGTAAAGCTGGATTGACGATAAACTTAAAAACTTAAACGAGAAGTAATAGCATGCACGGAAAGCGGTCCAATTCAAAGGTTGAAGTTGCCTAATTTATACAAGAATGGCGCTACGTCGAACAGCCATTGTTCACAATCGAGTTTGTTCATTTGTCATGTCATTTTGTTAACCATTAAACAACGGATTAAGCATGTTCCAACAAGAAAGACCACAACCCATGTATTTTGAAGGCTCAAGAAGACTACACTCAGCTGAGAGGAGTCTGAACACCATCGTGCAGCATCTCGCGATTGGGGAACAGTTACGAGCGCGAAATTCAAATTTTTTACGCTTAAAATATTGTATTGCAGCTACGGAAAAGGCGTCAATGGTATTTCTCAGTTTTAATTCACGAAAGTAAGTAGTTTATATCAAAAATTCAACAGCCGAAGGTAGGATTAGACTTTGTTTATTGGATAAGGACTTTTTCCCTTCTTGCTCGCGAAGTCCGCCATCTTTGTTTAAGTCGTTGAAGGGGTGGTTTCGTGACAGTGGGGAGGAGCATAGGCCTTTTTATAGTGCGCCTTCGTGTTTAAGCCCTGATTGATGCTTTAACATTTTCTCCTCTGCAATTTGTATTGAACGGGCTAGAGGAACAATATCCTGGATTCTTGTTTAATTGCAACCTGGAACATTATTAGTTGACGAGGGATAGTTTCATATACTAGTAAAGCGGAATGATTGCAACTTTCTGTAGGTGAATACTCGTGCTGGATTCACAGTTTAAAAGATATAGTTGCCGATCTGTTATTTGCTAGATTTTTATGTCATCTGACTGAAAAATTCAAACATGTCGATTACGCGACAAGAACGTTTGTGTTCCTCATCGATTATCTGTCGCCTCTTACGGTTCAGCTGCTTATTAATTTTTCGAACTGTCCAAATACATCCATCATCTGGAAAGAAACTCCTCGTCCTGTCCTTCGTGGAAGTAGCATGCATTTGCTGCTAGGTAATAATAACCTCTCGGTGGAGTCAAAATCGGCAAATCATGTTTCACAAAGTCCGGGTCTGTAAACATCACTGAAATGGGAAGTTATAAGTCTGTTAACGAGGTGAGGTGCTGTACAACTGAGCTTTGAAGCCTACATGTCAGTTGTAAGTTCATACACACACGTGGAGCGCGAGGACAAAATAGATATTTGTTTTCGTGTTTGGGCTTCTGCGGCGAAGAGCGCCATGGAATAAAACGATTATTATATCACCGATATTAGTTGAGCAGTGGTTAGAAGACGACAGTAAACAAAAACGAATTGTATTATCCACGATCAGGAGGGATGTGAAACTTCACAAAAGTAGTTTTGCAAATTACTCTCAACCCTTAGCGTACCCTAGCCGCTGGCATCTTATAAACTTTGTCATTTTAGCACTATTTATGCTATTCTAAGGTGATTTCTAGACGGTTTTCTCGCTGCACGCTATCGTGGAGCAAACGTCCATCCACCTGAGTCCATGTTGATAATAAGGTCATTAATTAGTTTCCTCTGATTATGGGGAGCCCGATTTCCGAGGCTATTGTTTATTTTTTTACGGAAGTGTCAGGCAGGCAATGACAACCACGCCTCATAAACAAAAGAGACAATCATGATGTGGTTAACTTTTTGCCTTGACTTAAGTGATTTCAAAAAAAATAATAACTTTTTGAGATAAGTTACAACTTGTTATGAATTCATCTGATCACCCTGGTAGAAATGTTTAATCTGTCTTTGTTGTTTCACATCACAACCCTTTAAACAGACAGACGTAGCTTTCTCTGCCAAGTTATTTCTAAGGAAATGTTCCGGTATCCTCTCATTTTCGCGATCCCTGATATTTTCACTCATTCTATGGAGCCATTTAATTTATGGCTCTGGTGCTATATCTGATACAATACAGGAGAAACTCAAAGTTAAAATTGATAAAATACTATATGTCTCTTTCAGAACAGTTATAATTTTTGACGGAGGCAAACATTGGGATAAAGCTAGCTAGAAGCAGTCTTGGTAGCATAAATACCATTCTCCCACGAAACCCATAAATTTCGTCTACATTTTCTTAGCACAATGGCAGAAATGAACAAACACGAAGGCGCAAAGAGGCATCACAACGAATACAAACGCTACTTTGAAAGTCAGTCAAACAAAGTTGCCAAAGACCTTGGAGACAGGGCAGAAGAAGGACGCGCTTATGGTAATCTTGGCAACGCCCATCAAGGACATGGAGATTTCCAAAAGGCCATAGACTACCATGAAAATCACCTAGAGATTGCCAAAGAAGTCGGAGACAGGGCAGGAGAAGGAGGCGCGTATGGTAATGTTACCAACGCCCATCGACGACTTGGAGATTTCCAAACAACCATAGACTACCATGAACGTCGCCTAGAGATTGCCAAAGAAGTCGGAGACAGGGCAGGAGAAGGACGCGCTTATGCTAATCTTGGAAACGCCCATATCAGTGTTGGAGATTTCCAAAAGGCCAAAGACTACTATAAAAATCACCTAGAGATTGCCAAAGAAGTCGGAGACAGGGCAAGGGAAGGACGCGCTTATAGTAATCTTGGCAACGCCCATCAAGGACTTGGAGATTTCCAAAAGGCCTTAGATTACCATGAAAATCACCTAGAGATTGCCAAAGAAGTCGGAGACAGGGCAGGAGAAGGACGCGCTTATGCTAATCTTGGAAACGCCCATTTCAGTGTTGGAAATTTCCAAAAGGCCAAAGACTACTATGAAAATCACCTAAAGATTGCCAAAGAAGTCGGAGACAGAGCAGAAGAAGGAAGCGCTTATGGTAATTTTGGCAACGCCCATCATGGACTCGGAGATTTCCAAAAAGCCATGGACTACCATGAACGTGACCTAGAGATTGCCAAAGAACTCGGAGACAGGGCAGGAGAAGAACGGGCTTATGGTAATCTTGGCAACGTCCATCAAGGACTTGGAGATTTCCAAAAAGCCATAGACTACCATGAACGTCACCTAGAGATTGCCAAAGAAGTCGGAGACAGGGCAGGAGAAGGAGCCGCTTATGCTAATCTGGGCATCGCCTTTCAAGGACGTGGAGATTTCCAAAAAGCCATAGACTACCATGAACGTGACCTACAGATTGCCAAAGAAGTCGGAGACAGGGCAGGAGAAGGACAGGCTTATGGTAATCTTGGCAACGCCCATCGAGGACTTGGAGATTTCCAAAACGCCATAGACTACCTTAAACGTTACCTAGAGATTGCCAAAGAAGTCGGAGCCAGGGCAGGAGAAGGAGCCGCTTATGCTAATCTTCGCAACGCCCACCACAGTCTTGCGGATTTCCAAAACGCCGTAAACTACCATGAAAGTCACCTACAGATTGCCAAAGAAGTCGGAGACAGGGCAGGAGAAGGACGCGCTTATGGTAATCTTGGCGCCGCCCATCAAGGACTTGGAGATTTCCAAAAAGCCATAGACTACCATGAACGTCGCCTAGAGATTGCCAAAGAAGTCGGAGACAGGGCAGGAGAAGGACGCGCTTATGCTAATCTTGGAAACGCCCATATCAGTGTTGGAGATTTCCAAAAGGCCAAAGACTACTATAAAAATCACTTAGAGATTGCCAAAGAAGTCGGAGACAGGGCAGGAGAAGGACGCGCTTATAGTAATCTTGGCAACGCCCATCAAGGACTTGGAGATTTCCAAAAGGCCTTAGACTACCATGAAAATCACCTAGAGATTGCCAAAGAAGTCGGAGACAGGGCAGGAGAAGGACGCGCTTATGGTAATTTTGGCAACGCCCATCAAGGACTCGGAGATTTCCAAAAAGCCATGGACTACCATGAACGTGACCTAGAGATTGCCAAAGCAGTCGGAGACAGGGCAGGAGAAGGACAGGCTTATGGTAATCTTGGAAACGCCCATCGAGGACTTGGAGATTTCCGAAAAGCCATAGACTACCATGAACGTCACCTAGAGATTGCCAAAGAAGTCGGAGACAGGGCAGGAGAAGGAGTCGCTTATGCTAATCTTGGCAACGCCCACCACAGTCTTGCGGATTTCCAAAAAGCCGTAAACTACCATGAAAGTCACCTACAGATTGCCAAAGAAGTCGGAGACAGGGCAGGAGAAGGACGCGCTTATGGTAATCTTGGCGCCGCCCATCAAGGACTTGGAGATTTCCAAAAAGCCATAGACTACCATGAACGTCGCCTAGAGATTGCCAAAGAAGTCGGAGACAGGGCAGGAGAAGGACGCGCTTATGCTAATCTTGGAAACGCCCATATCAGTGTTGGAGATTTCCAAAAGGCCAAAGACTACTATAAAAATCACCTAGAGATTGCCAAAGAAGTCGGAGACAGGGCAGGAGAAGGACGCGCTTATAGTAATCTTGGCAACGCCCATCAAGGACTTGGAGATTTCCAAAAGGCCTTAGACTACCATGAAAATCACCTAGAGATTGCCAAAGAAGTCGGAGACAGGGCAGGAGAAGGACGCGCTTATGGTAATCTTGGAAACGCCCATATCAGTGTTGAAAATTTCCAAAAGGCCAAAGACTACTATGAAAATCACCTAAAGATTGCCAAAGAAGTCGGAGACAGAGCAGAAGAAGGAAGCGCTTATGGTAATTTTGGCAACGCCCATCAAGGACTCGGAGATTTCCAAAAAGCCATGGACTACCATGAACGTGACCTAGAGATTGCCAAAGAAGTCGGAGACAGGGCAGGAGAAGGACAGGCTTATGGTAATCTTGGAAACGCCCATCGAGGACTTGGAGATTTCCAAAAAGCCATAGACTACCATGAACGTCACCTAGAGATTGCCAAAGAAGTCGGAGACAGGGCAGGAGAAGGAACCGCTTATGCTAATCTTGGCATCGCCTTTCAAGGACGTGGAGATTTCCAAAAAGCCATAGACTACCATGAACGTGACCTACAGATTGCCAAAGAAGTCGGAGACAGGGAAGGAGAAGGACAGGCTTATGGTAATCTTGGCAACGCCCATCGAGGACTTGGAGATTTCCAAAAAGCCATAGACTACCTTAAACGTTACCTAGAGATTGCCAAAGAAGTCGGAGCCAGGGCAGGAGAAGGAGCCGCTTATGCTAATCTTGGCAACGCCCACCACAGTCTTGCCGATTTCCAAAAAGCCGTAAACTACCATGAAAGTCACCTACAGATTGCCAAAGAAGTCGGAGACAGGGCAGGAGAAGGACGCGCTTATGGTAATCTTGGCGCCGCCCATCAAGGACTTGGAGATTTCCAAAAAGCCATAGACTACCATGAACGTCGCCTAGAGATTGCCAAAGAAGTCGGAGACAGGGCAGGAGAAGGACATGCTTATGGTAATTTTGGCAACGTCCATCAAGGACTCGGAGATTTCCAAAAAGCCATGGACTACCATGAACGTGACCTAGAGATTGCCAAAGAACTCGGAGACAGGGCAGGAGAAGGACGGGCTTATGGTCATCTTGGCAACGCCCATCAAGGACTTGGAAATTTCCAAAAAGCAATAGACTACCATGAACGTCACCTAGAGATTGCCAAAGAAGTCGGAGACAGGGCAGGAGAAGGACAGGCTTATGGTAATCTTGGAAACGCCCATCGAGGACTTGGAGATTTCCACAAAGCCATAGACTACCATGAACGTCACCTAGAGATTGCCAAAGAAGTCGGAGACAATGCAGGAGAAGGAGCCGCTTATGCTAATCTTGGCAACGCCCACCACAGTCTTGGGGATTTCCGAAAAGCCATAGACTACCATGAAAGTCACCTACAGATTGCCAAAGAAGTCGGAGACAGGGCAGGAGAAGGACGCGCTTATGGTAATCTTGGCAACGCATTTCAAGGACTTGGAGATTTCCAAAAAGCCATAGACTATTATGAACGTCACTTAGAGATTGCCAAAGAAGTCGGAGACAGGACAGGAGAAGGGGCCACTTATGGTAATCTTGCCAACGCCCATCAAAGACTTGGAAATTTCCAAAAAGCCATAGACTACGATGAACGTGACCTAGAGATTGCCAAAGAAGTCGGAGCCAGGGCAGGAGAAGGACGCGCTTATGGTAATCTTGGCATCGCCTTTCAAGGACTTGGAGATTTCCAAAAAGCCATAGACTACCATGAAAGTCACCTAGAGATTGCCAAAGAAGTCGGAGACAGGGCAGGAGAAGGAGCCGCTTATGCTAATCTTGGCAACGCCCATCAAGGACTTGGACATTTCCAAAAAGCCATAGAATACCATGAATGTCACCTAGAGATTGCCAAAGAAATCGGAGCCAGGGCAGGAGAAGGATCCGCTTATGGTAATCTTGGCGCCGCCCATCAAGGACTTGGAGATTTCCAAAAAGCCATAGAATACCATGAATGTCACCTAGAGATTGCCAAAGAAGTCGGAGACAGGGCAGGAGAAGGATCCGCTTATGCTAATCTTGGCAGCGCCCATCACAATCTTGGAGATTTCGAAAAAGCCATAGACTACCATGAAAGTCAGCTAGAGATTGTCATAGAAGTCGGAGCCAGGGCAGGAGAAGGGGCCACTTATGGTAATCTTGGGAACGCCTTTCAAGGACTTGGAGATTTCCGAAAAGCCATAGACTACCTGGAACGTCACCTGGAGATTGCCAAAGAAGTCGGAGACAGGGCAGGAGAAGGTTACGCTTATTGTAATCTCGGCAACGCCTATGGCAGTCTTGGAGATTTCAAAAAAACGATAGACTACTATGAACGTGACCTAGAGATTGCCAAAGAAGTCGGAGACAGGGCAGGAGAAGGATTTGCTTATGGTAATCTTGGCATCGCCTTTCAAGGAGTTGGAGATTTCCAAAAAGCAGTAGACTACCATGAACGTCACCTAGAGATTGCCAAAGAAGTCGGAGACAGGGCAGGGGAAGGACGCGCTTATGGTAGTCTTGGCAACGACCATCAAGGACTTGGGGATTTCCAAAAAGCCATAGACTACCATGAACGTCACCTAGAGATTGCCAAAGAAGTCGGAGACAGGGTAGGAGAAGGAAACGCTTATGGTAATCTTGGTAACGCCCATCAAGGACTTGGAGATTTCCAAAAAGCCATCCACTGTTTTCAGCACAGTATTGCAACGTACAATCACGTTAGGGGTAAACTTCTTTTTAAAGATGAGTGGAAAATTAGCTTTCGCGATACGTACCAGACTGTCTACGCTGGTTTGTGGCATTTGTTATTAAAGCAAGGCAAGATTGTTGATGCACTCTATTACGCTGAACAAGGGCGTGCCCAGGCTCTCAACGATCTTATGGAACAGAGGTATGGATTGCAAATTGCATGAAACTAACTGTGACGTATTTAGTTGCCTTTCATCGAATACAGTTTTTATGGGAATCGACTTTTAAGATATCGTTTTCTGGTTACTAAAGATGGATAAAAAGTTTAATTAAGAAGAGGAAATATCAGCGATGACAGAATGCAGAATGCGTACTTGTAACTTAACGTAAGACATGATTTAAAAGGCGAAGATCGCTTATTGGAGAAATTGACAAATGAAAAGCGAGGAGACGAAAGATCTAGCAGGCCAGAATTTCATTCCTCACAGTTTGAAACAAGTGCTTTACATGATGTCCTCTTTGGCCCCACTGCAGACTTGCTCCGAGGCAATGAAGTAATATTTGTTCCGGAAGGTCCACTATGTTTGGCTCCTTTTGCTACATTTATGCTGCAAAGTACCTTTGTGAAACTTTCAGAACCCGAGTGCTTTCATCCGTTACTAGTTTGAAATTGATCACAGACTGTGCAGACGATTACGACAGAAAGACTGGTTCCCTTCTCGTGGGTAATCCGTGGGTACAAGGAGTGTCCAAGCTACAGCAGCTGCCATACTCCAGAAAGGAAGTAGACATGATTGCGCGAATACTTCGCACTGCACCCCTCATTGGAAGCCAGGCAACAAAAGATGAAGTGTTGAAACGTTTCTCCTCGGTTGCTTTGGTGCACATTGCCGCTCATGGTAGTATGGAGACTGGAAGTCATCCTCAGCCCCAAACGCCACACAGCTCACCCATGTTCAAATTGAAGAGGAATTTCTTTTAACCATTAAAGATGTTTTAAAAGTCCAGATGCGGGCAAGACTGGTTGTGCTTACTTATGGTCACAGTGCTTGTGGGGAGATTAAGGCTGAGGTTGGCATTGCATGGGCATTTTTGTGTGCTGGCGCTCGTTCGGATCCGTTCTGGTGTCATTGTGGGCAATTGATGACGAGGCCACTCTGGAGTTGATGAAAAATTTCTACCGACACCTAGTAAAAGGAAGAAGTGCCAGTGAAGCTCTAAACCAAGCCATGAAATGTATGAGAAAATCTCACAAGTTTAGTGCAGTGAGTGACTGACTGGTGATGACGTCACGATGGAATTCGATGAAACCAAACAGGTAGCAAGGTAATATGGCTGTGTTTAAATTTTAACATGCTTGAGATAAAACAAGGGTATTTGGGGGCACGCACTTCAAGCTCAGTAAATAATAGAAGTCCGATTTACCAAACCTGAAACAGAACAAAAATACAGCAATGACCCAACACGTATTTCATTTCAATAAACATCATACGGAAGCCAAAACTGTTATACTTGGTAGTGCTGAAAGTAAATAAACTTTTTTCAACATCATAATTTGAACTGGTATTATCACATGTTATATAGTCATTGATCTAAAATGATTATTTGCTCGAATACTGTCTAAATTAAGGCCAGATCTCCACTAAAGGTAAGCAGTACACTAAAACTAAAAATAATGTTATAATGTCTGCTCAACTTCGTTGTCTTCTTCTTTACTTTCTTTTGTAAGTCCTGGACAGGGTAGCAGCCCACAGTGAAGGAGGACCTCATGTTACGAAGCGACAAGTTAAGGAACCTGGAACCGAATACTGTTTTCTTTTATTATTTCGACATTCACGGGATTCTCACAATAGAAGAAAAGGCTTTGAGGAAAATTAGAGTTAGCACACAAGACCTAACGCTTGTGAATAAGGCTATTTTTTTGGAAGATATTGTGTTCAAGGTAGACTATTTTTTGAAGACATTGTGTTCATTTGAGATTGCTTTAAGGCCATCTTATTTCAATGTGATTAATACATGACCATTTTTGTATCAGTACGGCCCTTAAATCAGAGGAACCCATCTTTGTGTTAATTCACGCGAACCTTTGTATTATTTTGCAAGTTTTAGTTACAAAGTAGAGGAGAAAAAAGGGAAATAGTCCACTTTTCTTCGGAGTGCTTTCGTCGTCGAGGCAAGTAAACCAGTAAAAGAATTATTGTCGTCCTTGGTTTTATAAGAATTACAGTCAACCCTCTCTTAAAGGACACCTCCATAAGACAGTGTTGGTCCCTGCCGTTTTTCAGTCATTTTACTGCAACTAAACTCTCTATAAGACGGACACCTCTCTAAGACGGACAACGGACACTTTGAAACCGTCAACGGTTACTTGAGTAGTGCCTTTTTTAGTGAAAAATACTTCGAAACGTACAATATAGGTGCTGAATAGGAACAAACGAGTCCATTTTTCTAATACTTTAAACAAACTGTCCAAGAAGCCGATTTGGAAATCAAAATTGCAAAACATTCAGACATCTGTAGGTGCTGAATATGAACAAACGAGTCTACTTTTCTAACATTATTTTCTGTTTCATTTGAAAAGACTACTTTTAAAAGCTCTAAAATCAGTAAACGATCGGGCTATTTTTCAATTTTAGGAATTCTCAAAAACAGTATTACGCGACCGTCTGTACTCTGTTGACTCTGTTAAAGTGCACAAAAGCTCAAAAACAACTTTTTCTCGGCCTGGAATAACTAGTATGACTTCTCCGAATATTATACACCAGTTCTGTTTCGAAAATTGCCCAAGAAGCCGATTTGGAAATCACAATTGCAAAAAATACACAGACATCTGTATGTACTGAATATGAACAAATGAGTCCACTTTTCTAATATTATTTTTGTTCCAGTTTGTAGGTTTTGCTTAAGTTAACGACTTCAAACAGACTTAAAACAGACGTGTATTCATTGTGCATAGGTTCATTTTTGTTATCTCAAAATTACTGGTGTCTTACCCCGACTCTCTATACGCCGGACACCTCTCTAAGACGAACAATTAGGGGCGGTCCCGTTGGTGTCCTTCTTAGAGAGAGTTGACTGTATGTCAGAGGAATGTATGTCTCTACAGTGGCGGATCCAGACTCCATCGTAAAAGGGCACTTATGTCCAGAAATGCACGTAACTCGGACCTTGGGCACTTCATATTACACACAACTGTTTGTAATTTCCATATGACCTCATGTTTGACAGAATTGCTTGTGTTTAGGTGAGAATTAGGTCTAGGGGACACTTCATGATGTCTATCATAAAGATCACGAATCTCATTAGCGTGCATTTCTGGACATACCTCTAAAAGGGGGGAGTGGGGAAGGAGTGAAAATCTTAGAGACTGGCGAGATAAGAGGTGAGGGCCGGGTCCCCCAGGCCTTTACCCTAGATCCCTAGATCCGCCACTGCTCTGTGACCTATTTTTAGACTACAATAGCTTAATGTGGGCACCACTTCACTGCCAACGTTTATATCATAAGATTTTATTAGTTTTTAAATGTCTTAAATAATTAGATTCTGTTTATTTCATGAAATATTTTAAACATCGTTGCATTAGGCATAATTTAAACATCAATGGAAACTATCAATTAGTATTATTCGGGGTAAATAGCGATTTTGAAAAAAAAAAACTTTTAGGTTTAGTGGGGCAAAGAAATATATATTATTACCAGAAGAAAGTTGTCTCTCTCTATAGACATAGACGCAAAATAGTTATGGTAACATATGTTGAAGTTTGGAAGAAAGACATCCGAAAGGCGAGTGTTTCTACAGACGTGTTGTCTTCTACTAAGCTTTCACCAATGCTGCCATAACTCTAAAGAAACAAGAGGCTACAAGTAGCCTATACTCATGCGCTTGCGTAAGAAAGTTTCATGGTTTATTTTAAACAAGACTCGCACCCTCCACCTCAACGAATTTTAAGTGAGACACTCAAGAACACGCTAAGACACGTTTTCCGTACTCGCTGTGAATATTTAATTTATTGATTCCCGAACAAATCCACACTCGTCTAATATTTCCCAAACCATGACTTCTTTCTGTTTCATTTGAAAAGACTACGTTTAAAAGCAATGAAATCAGTAAACGATCGGGCTATTTTTTCAATTTTAGCAATTTACAAAAACAGTATTGCGTGACCGTCTGTACTCTGTTGACTCTGTTAGAGTGCACAAAAGCTCAAAAACAATTTTTTCTCGTACTAGAATAACAAGTATGACTACTCTGAATAAAATACACCAGTTGTGTATCGAAAATTGCCCAAGAAGCCGATTTGGAAATCAAAATTGCAAAAAATACACAGAAATCTTTGCATAAGGCGACGCGTGTGAAGTTAGAACTAGAAAATTCACGTCTTGTTTTGTTTACATAATATAGATATATGTTGAGGCCAATCCTCAACAATAGAATAGTTTGTTTCTTAAGTCCGTTCCAATCCATTTGTAATTTATGCTCCCGGCATGCTAGGCGCGCGCTTCTCGGTGTCGTTGTGAAAGGAGAAACGAAACCATGTGCTTTGTAACGCGCTAGTGCGGAGTTCTCATCGTATGGTAAGTGTTTCAGAGCTCGTGTATTTAGATATTCCACCCCGACAGTGATTTAGTGTTTTCTCGCGTAGGTTTTTACAGCACGGTGAAGTTTGTAAGCCAAGATGAGACTCCAAATGTGACCTGTTGTGTTCAAGAAAATGTGCTCACATGTACGTGGAACGCTCGATTAAAGTTCAGTTTTCAAGATCCTTTGTGTTGTGAATTAAAGCGCGTTTGTCCCCTGGACAATATCACTAGTCTCAATACGACAGAATTTAACCCTTGGACGTACAAGGGGGGGGGTGGTTGCCACCCCCCTTAAGGTTTTTCTCCGATATTTTCAAGACCATTTAAGATTAGCACATGCCGTTTTTAGTAGCTGTTCATTTATCCTAAAGACACATTTTGGTAAATTTTGGCGACAACCGGTTGCTATGGCAACGAGATATGACGTCATACGTAACATGTGGTCAAGCCATTTTTGAAGGAAAATGCGTGTTTTTCACCTTTTTCAGCAAAAAACTTATAAAATGCTACTAAAAGCATCAAAATGTTTAATTGTATGTTATTTTACAACTCTGGCAAACAATATTTGCAATTCCCGATATATTTGAATTTTAAGTAAAATCCAAGATGGCGGCCACCTTGGCGGCCATTTTGGATGACGTCACAAACCCCCAGCGGTTCCCCAACCCATAATATTTACCTTATCTTGTAGAGCACATAGCGGGCAATCTATTATATGTAAAATATTTCCGAAATATTGCAACATCGCAAAAACCCAAGGGGGGGGTTGCAACAACCCCCCCCCTCCTTGTACCACGTATGGGGAATAAGTTTGCGTGTACGTCCGAGGGTTAAGAACGTTTTATAAACATTTCTTCTTTATAGCTGCTTCTGGTTATTCTTTAAAGCTTTCTCTTTCCATTTTGAATATTTGAAATGTGTGTAATTGCTCCAATGAGACAAAACTAAATCAAGCACATGCCGAGCGCGGCAGCCATTTTTTGTCGAATTTGTAGGTGACCCGACGACGCGGTTAATAATGAAACTGAAATATGTGTGCAAAAATTTACATTTAATGTGAAACCAAAAAAAAACAAGAAGACAAACGAAGCCCAAACCTTAACTCATGCCGCTACGCGCATGAGTAAAAAAGAAAAGTAGTTAGGAACCTACAACAAGCCAGATTGGACGATGTGATATATGTTTGACTGCTAAAATCTACGCAGTGGATGATGCGCTCGCTTCCAGCAACTCCATGGCAAATGACTGGTCACGCAATTTTAGTTGATAATATAGATCATCGCGTTGCATCATGGGATACCTGAAAAATCCTCCTTTGGAGTGTTTATTTCATAATACTATTTGGAGAATGACAGCAAAGGTCAGCAAATCATCAGCCGTCAAATACCGAAATACCGCGCAAAAAAACCTGTTTCACCGAATACCGCAGTCCGAAATAATCAAATACCGCATACCGCAAAATACCGCGTTCAAAAATAAAATTTACCGAAACACCGCACGAAAAATGGACCAATACCGCGATACCGCGAACCCCAATGTCCCCCTCCTTAGGGAACATGATGCAACGGGCGAAACAAGGCTGTAAACGGGAACAACTAATCGCTCACGCTGTTGTTTTGCTTGTAGAAACTGATAAAAGGGAAGAACGGCTCCCCTCCACCGACTGTCGGTAATCTGTCGGCCGACAGTACGTGGGTCGACAGCTGGCCGACAGTTGGTCGACAGTCGGCCAACCATCGACCAACACGCTGTTGACCGACAGAGTTAAGATCACCGGTCTGGCCTTGTATCTCAGTGGTAGATCGTTTGCACCGGTTTCGCAAAGATCATGGGTTCGAACGCCGTCGAGGCCTGAATTTTTGTTCAGCCACTAATTACAACTCCTTCGGTTGCTGCATAACTGCAATGGACAGACATTCGTAATTTGTCGGCCGCCAGTCGGCCACTGTTGGTGATCCGTCGGTAAAGTTTTGTTTCAAATCGCGTCAAACACCTTCCTAATGTTAACTCTCAACAAATACATCAACATAATAAAATAATATACTCTAACTTTGCTTGTTCGTTCTCAGCATTTTTCGGTGAATATCCCGGTCTGGTTTTCTGAACTTGGGACGCAGACATGGCGACAAACACATCAAAGTCTTAATTGCACAAAAAATCTCGTCAGAAAAAATTTGGATTCACTATAACTTCCAATAAATCGGCGTACAAGCATCTATAATGAAAACATAGTAACTTTTAAATGGTTCAGTTTTGCCTATTTTCACGGTTTATGTGAAATAGCGTGACGAATTGCGTGACACATTTAAAACCTTTAGACATCGTTAAAACCTGAAAAGTTTTGTGAAGGATCGTAACACTGGTATCCACATACCGTGTTAGAAACAGCTTTGTAGGACGTATAGTGGGGGTCTATAGTTTAGATTTTCGAATTTTAATAACGTCATGTGCAAAACCAAGAATAGTTGTACTCTCTATTTTCGAATTGCCCATAATACACTTTGTTTGCATAAACTATTGTTTGTAAATGCTCTTGGGAGGACTGCATATTCCCAAGAGCATTTCAAAATAATAGTTTATGCAAAATTTGCATGGGGGCAAACAAAGAGTATTATGGACAATTCGAAAATAGAGAATACGACATCTGTAGGACATTTTAAGAAACAATACTACACACGCTGTGATTGGTTGAATGCTATTTACTATAGTGCTATGGAAACAAGCGTCTGTTACAAAATCAATAGAAAACGGTATTTAGTACACGTTTGCTTCCCCAAAAACGGTAAAGAGAGCGGCGACTTTGTCTGTTTCTGAACACGGACCCAGCAGATGAAAATATCCATATCACTTGTAAAAACATAAACATCAAGCGATTTATTAGCTTCGAACCGAAGGAAAGTGTCAAACGATCATATGATTTGTTCAAACTCATAAAAGGAAGCTGCAATTGCACTAAATACGATATTTCCTTCGACTGTAAAAACCAAAGCAAAGAATCTACGCGATCGAAGCGAATTTTAACAACGTTTTGGCGCCGATTTTGACCCAAATTTAACGGTCATAAATTTCTACAAAACGTGAGGACTTTAGGGGACCTTGTATTGCATTTAAAAGAGTCACTCTTCGGGCACTATCAGGCGTAATTATGTGCTAATGTCTCCAGGATTAAAAACGAAACACCGCAAAACAGATCAAGGGTTAAAACACAACAAAGAAACGAAGTGGATCAGACTTGTATGCCATTCGAAACAAAGACCAAAATATTGCGATACATAGGCAAACAGGCTCGGATCAAATGATATATAAGTAAACTTTAATGTACATAGAAACCAAATAACGATTTGATTCACCTTTTGTCGCGTTGGAACCGAAGAAAAAGTCTCGCGAAGATCAGTAAATTTTCACCACGTGAACTCGCCATCGCAGGAAATTTGACACATCAGGATCGATAATTACGCGCTAGGCGTCATGGGATGCCTGAAAAATCCTCCTTTTAACACTCCTGGAGATCCCTAGATGACGTGTGTAATCTCTACCGTATAACAATAGCGTCATTCATAAACTCATGATGGAATGTGACAAATTTAAAATCGCGACTACTTAGTTTTAGCGGGCCGCTTGTGCCGCCACGATTTCACTCTCATCTATCCTGTTTATAGATTGGCTAAGCCTGTGAATGTGCTTGACAACGAAGCGCGATGTGTTGCACTATACTCAGTTTAGACCACAGCGTGCGTTTTTCAATCAGGTCACGCTATAGTCAAAATTTTGGCATAAAAAGGTAAAGTAAGGAATCGGAAAACTGCGCCACGCGATGTCAAGTACGAAAAATTAAACGGATATTAAACGGATATTTATTTATTTTTCATGTTTTGGTTCATTCCGGCTTTTAGGATTTCACGCTCAAGATTCCGGATTCCGGATTCCGGAATAAACCATTAGCCGTTCGAATGGCTGAATATTTTTTTTTCCGAACGGATAGCCCCAGCCGTTCGAACGGCTGAAGATTTTTTTGAACGGCGGCCGAACGGCTGAAGATTTTTTTTGAACGGCTAGCAGCAGCCGTTCGAACGGCTGAATAAATGTTTTGAACGGCTAATTACGAAATCACAGCCGTTCGAACGGCCTCCTGCAGTTCGTGAACGGCTGATCAACGGCAAGACTGAACGGCTTGAACGGCTTGAACGGATAGCCGTCAGTACCGTTTTCGCGTGAGGTCACAAATATTGTGTGTAAACCAAGTGAACGTTTTTTTAAAGTATGACACAGTTGTGAATTTGAAAAGGGTAAAAAGAAAAGTCGGAAATTCCTGGGGGGTGGGGATTCGTCAAAGAACCCCCCTGGAACGGAAACTCCAGTGGGGTGGGGGGGGGGTGTCTAAACTAAAAGATCATCCGTGGAGGGGGTATGGATATTTTCTGGAACCACACATTCGGAGTGTTTAGAGAACAAAGGGATATCACTTGTAGAGAGCAATTAACATTTTCAGTATGCAACCTGAAACTGTTACGAGAGTGTCACGTGGTCATTTGCTGCGAAAGCTTTAGTTCCTTCTACGAGGTAAGTCTTACTAAGACTACGTAAAACGCGCAATTGACCGTAACTAGATCGCTTATCCTACATCCCTCCAAAAATATTTGTACCCGCCTGATATCCATACCTGCGGTATCGGTATTTTGTCGATTTTCCTTGCGGTATTGCGGTATTTTTTATTTTATGCTGCGGTATTGCGGTATGGGCTACCCCGCAATGTCCCCCTTCCTAAGAGAAAAATAAAACAATATGGTTGAGACAAAGAAGAGCCCGTAAAAGCACGTAAATTTACCGCTTTCGAAAACTCGACGCTCAGTGTAGAGAATGTCTGCGTATATATTCTTCCCTTCCGTGCGTCACGTTTTGACGTGCTGTGCGATTATCGCGCTCTCATGCATGTTTCTCTCATCTCTCGATTGTCCTCGACACTAAGTAAGGTGGCTGAACACAATTTCAGTGTACCTATACGTCATTCATTGTCATTTTAAAATACTAACGTCTGGGCGCCCAAAATTGGTGAGGTATACGATTAAGCAACTAGCTTTATATTTTGATATTTTTGTTGAGCTTTTAGGGTGTTGCCATGGCAACACGATGGATTGTAAATCAGCCTGCAATATTTGGTTTTGTTTATTTTCAGAAAATCTAGTCGTAAGATTTTGTCCATCGTTTGTCTCCAGTAAACTCGTAAAAATATTCGCATGTTAACACTGGTCTCATGTAATTTTAACAGAGGGATCTTTCGTAATTTGTGGTTTAATATGTTTGCGTTTTGTAAAAATTTCCTCTGTTAGATTTCAAATTTCTGATGGTAAGTGCGTTCGGCATATTCGGAACTATCATTGTGCCAAATCTCGTGAAATTCTAACGAGTGGTTCCGTAACAATCAGCACATTTCCGAGGAAAGTCGCTAAAATATCCAGTCACAATTTTTTGGTCAACTGCGCATGCGTTGCATTTGACTGGGTTCTCGATCCAAAGACAAAAACGACCAAAAAGGCAGTGTATTTCTTCAATGGTTCTAAAAAATAATCTAGTGATTCAACAAACATTTTTACGAACAACAAATTGTTTGATTTTAAGACGAAAAACGACACTTTCGCGATCCGCGCTGAGCAAATTAAAATGATGGCTGAATAGGCGTCACGTTTGTTTTTCTCAAAACTCTGCACGTGCTGACTCACGTAAGCAGCTGAAATTGAAGAGCGCGTGCAAACTGAGTTCAGCCACCTTAAACAGAAACCACTTGTTAAAGAACTTATATGGTTTGGCCTGTTTAAATTCATTCATGGGTTGGGGACTGATGGTTGCAGCTATTTGCGCGTCTTGCAGGGTATGCTGAGGTCTGAGCCAATTCTTTTTTTGCATTGTAAAGTGCAATTAAACATTTTCATATAAAGCTATTTCAAAAAACGTTGCCTGAAGAATTGTGCATTGGTACATTCCAAGACCGCAAGGCATTGTGGGTCCATGTCATCTTGCCTTAGTCCGTATCGCCTGTCGTGTTGGCCACAACATAGCAGAATTTAAGGCATACTTAAGTCATTGACCCTAATGTCATAAGGTTCTGGAGCCGACATATTGTCTCGAAAAGTAGTTTGAATTTTATTCCACATTTGAACCCACAATGCCTTGCGGTCCTGGGTTGTACCGATGCGCAATAGACAATATTCGTATTCTCGGTATTGAACTGGAACTAGCTTAAAGTCGAAGCTAATACGGGGAAAAATTTTTAGAAATATTTGCATGTGAAAGATTCCCCCGCATGAGCCTCGACTGCACGCTAGTTTCAGTTCAATACCGTGAAAACAAATACTGTCTATTCTTCAGACAACGTTTATTGAAATACTGTATAAATGCATTACAATAGGTCCACCCTAGCCTGGTATAGTATCGCTTTGTTTTCGCTTGTTTTGTTTTCTTGTAATTGCTCAGTGGCAGATCTAGGGAAGACCCCTCTCCTGCACCTTATCTTACCAAGTCTGCAACATTTCCACTCCACCTTATTCAGACGCCTAGCAGCCCCTTTATCTCGCCTGCTGCACTATCCAGAATGGGGCTGCAAGCACTCTACGAATACCCTCACAATCTACTCGAGTCTCTTGGTGATTTTTTATCGCTCTTTAGCCCGTTCACCGATTCGTGTGCCGTTCTACAATTGGCATCTGCAATGCGACATGATGACGTCGCCCTCGCGACTTTTGCATGAATTGCGCGGGGCACACGAATGTGCCAAGGAATAGGTGAACCCCACGGTTGGCCAACCCCCTTCCACTTTTTCTTTCCTGCGGACAACCCGAGCTGGGGGAGCCCACAAGGGGTGGCCCCCGAAGAAAGAAAAATAGACACATAGACACATCGTCATAGGCGGTCCATGAGTGGCAAATCACAGTCAGAGAATCATGTTTGAAAAACACACTGCAGTGGAATCGGCTGTAATATGAATTGTGCTGGTCTGAAAGGAAACTACTTATGTGAAATATTTATTTCAGGCAAAACAATTCTGTTGATTACAAGATGTAATTTACATAACAAGTTTAACTTCTTTTACAAAACTAAGAAATGTATTGCCAAAGCAATATAGGACAAGTGAAAATCCAGTCAAAAGTAATATACAGTGTTAAAGAAAATGCGCAAAAAGAAGTCGATCACTGAATTCTTCAAAATAGTAATCAAGGCTGTTACCTAAGAAGATTTCCAAGGGGCCCACAAAGCCCAAAGCTCAGAAGTTCAGAGCAAAGGCTGTGAAATGTTAGGCTACGTCCACACTTGGTGCCCGAGCACTAGTGCCTGGGCACCCGCACAAAATGGTGATGTGTTCAAACGCTGGGAACCCAAGATATCAACATGTTCACATTCTGAGTGTACCAGGGAATTGTGAGTACGCAAAGCAGTGGTTTGTGGGTAAAGTGCCTCGGAACTAACGAAAAATGCGTGCACACTGGGAACCAGTGCCCACTTAAGCGCCCCAAAACAAGCTCTCGACCTTGTACTCTTGCATGGGCACCGTGCCCGAATTCTGGCATGGGTACTTGAAAACAAGGTGTGTTCACATTAGTGTACCCGGGTAGTCCAGCACTTGTCCAAACAATGTCTGTGATTCGCTAAGAAAACAACAGATTTGTCCCGCTGGGATAGAGATTAGGGATAGGAGCATTGTTCAAGTGATATCAATTGTATCGTTCGCCAATCACAGACATTGTTTGGACAGCTACGGGGTCTTCTACTTCTACTTCTACTTTATTAACTGATAAAGTGGTAATTTATTAACTGATAAAGTGGTAATGCCACAGCGATAAACGATAAACGTACTCGGGCACCGTGCTCGGGCACCAAGTGTGAACATAGCCTTAGGTACACTAGCAAAAAATTAAGTGCCCTGATCAGTTCTTTGGCGCTGTTGGCTACTGCAATCCTGTTAGGCAACAGCCTGGGTTATATCACAATAACATGATATTAACATTATTTGACAATAATATAGTTTCAATTTAGGAAATCGGAAATCTAGACAGCCTATTCACACCCTTAATTACTACTCTTACCCTCTTAAAAAGTAGTCCTCCATAAAACTTACAATCTCAATTGAGTATACTACAAGCAAAATGCACATGTGTTAAACGGAAACCACAGAAAGTTTAAAGATTTATCTAGGTAAAACACTAAAAGTTACATGTAATTTATAGTGACAGTTCTAAGGTTGGAAGAAACAGGATTTTGTTTAAGCCGTAGCAGCCTTCTTGCCCTGATATAAGGCCAGCATCTTCTTTATTTCACCAATGGCCTTCCCTGGATTAAGACCCTAGAAGAAAAATAATACATCAATATGAAATGAGTGTCACAGATTTAAACAAGGAAAATAATATATCACTGATCTACAGTGAAAGTGTAATAAGTGGTGGTGACAACATGTGGGGCCGTGTTGTATCAGATTTAAAATCACGAGCCTAATGTGAATGATAGATTATACAATGTAGGTCTGATACAACACGGATGCGAATGTTGAAGACTACTTATAAAATGAAAAAGAAATAATTGAAGCGTCCGGAGCATTACCAACCTATGTCGAATTTCAGACCTTTTTTTGTCTTTTCACGCTTATTTTGCCTCATTTTTGGCATGTGACCTACAAATTAACTTCAAAACATCGTACACCCACTTGTGCTAACAAGTAGCTAATTTGCATTTCATAGCTGTTCTGTATTTGGATTACAAGCCTTCATTAAAGTTTCATTTCTTATGTATTTTTCTTACAAATTGTTAATGAATGTTTTTTATAATACAGAATACAAGAATAGAACAATGGACAAACATGAGAGAATATTGAAGGGTTACCTTGGGGCATGTCTTTGTGCAGTTCATGATAGTGTGACACCTGTACACTTTGAATGGATCTGTATCCAGTTGAGCCAAGCGCTCTTCAGTGTAGTCATCCTAAAACAGTGTTAAAACAATATTATTCATTTTCACTTGAACAACAACAACAACAACAACAATTTAGTGAAAATAGAAACAACATTGATTGTCCCGCAAATAGCTATGAAGCTAATCTAGGTGGGGCAAGGCAAAGCAATAACCCATCTTACAAAAAGAAAACTAAGAAAATTACAGGCAGAAAAAAAGCAGAAAAAAAAAACAGTATGATAATTTATTACACTAATCTATATTACTACCTGTGGTATTTACAACAAATTATTTAGTTAACTTCATAAAATATCTTATCAAATCGGTAACATCCATATAACTATTGTCATGATATAAAGCACCAAGGAGCATCAATTTATTTTTTTTCTTCAAGGAATTTCTTCTGCTTCCTCTGCTTATACCGATGTTGCTTGTGAAAACCAGGCTTAAAAGAGTACAAAAAAGCCTCTGGCAGGGAAAATGTGGATGCATTAACCTCCACATATCTCCATCTATCCTCACTTTAATTAAGAAGCTTACTGCACACAACAAGTGTGGCCTTCCTTCAAGTGCTATCAAGAAAATACCTTATAAATTACAGGAAATTTCTGTGACAATTGAATCTGCACTTTTTTAATGGAGATATAAAATATATTTTATGACACTATACTTTCCTGATTTCCAAAAAAAATGAAAATCTGATGTTAAAATTTTTTATTCATTTACATTGTACAGTGGAGGGTGATAAGGTGGAGAAGATCAAGGAGAAAAGTTGGTGGGAATCAAAGCACCATAACAATAACATTCTTTACAATGGCAGGAAACACCCAGAATAGATAAAAATGCACACTATTGCATAAAATTTTAACAAACAACAAAAATAGAAGAATTAGGCAGGAGCCACCTAGGACAAAGGGCACAGAGAAATCAAATTTAATTCTGTGAATTTTTAACTGGTGAATATGAATATGAATATGTCATGTTCAGCTGCATACAGCAATAATGATATTACTTTATTTCTGTGGGTGTGTCGCCAAGGGTATTAACAAGCTTTGCTTTCCAGAACCATCACCTGAACATTTCTCCCCAGGCAACCATTGTTAGCTTTCAGCTTGAGAGTAAAATTTTACCAGATGCATAACAAGATTGAATGATTCTTTGTTTGAAGCCATATTTTTCTCTGACAAGATCAGTCTGTGCAGTGAAAAATAAACGTTCAAATTTGACTCTTCTGCACCCTGTTTCTACTTTCTAGGAGGGGATGGGTAATGCCAAAAAATAAAAGATTTGTTAACTAACCCGAGTGTCAATCATCCAACGGTACGCCTGCATAAGAACAGCTGGTCCAAGGTATTTGTCTCCATTCCACCAATAACTAGGGCAAGAAGTGCTACAACAAGCACACAGGATGCACTCATACAGGCCATCCTACAACAAAGATAATTAGTTATTTTCAGTGCAAAAAAGTGATTGTGACTAAGTACATGCAGTGGATGTAAGTGCTTGGCTTCAGTTTTGGATTTCAGAAACATGCCAGGCTACATCACCCACTCTTCATCCAACATTTTGTCTGTCCTAGGGGCTGCACAACAGTTTGTCTGTTATCTTAACAATGTAGACAGCTCAGCCCTTAAAATTTGTTAGCAACCAGCAAAGGCATGGTCAACAGTTAATTTGCAGCAAGGGGAATTTTATAAAATTAATTATGTTGATCTTAAAATAGTTGGCATGAGAACAATATGATCTACATAATAAAAAAAAAATAGCTCTGAGATGCATATGTGTCTACCCAAAGGTTATGCATGTCTATTTGTTTGCTTTATTCTCAAGCATGACACATTCATTGGAACTTTTTTACAGCTTTGATCTACAAGAATTTTGTGACAAATTAATAAAATTAAATATTCATTCCTGATGTCAAGCATACATCACTAAATAACTGTTCCTAAACATACTTGATTGAAATTGGCATAAGTGGCCTAGCCCTTACGTCACTAATTCAACAATTTACGCTTAACATCCATGAGGTAGTTCATGTAGTATGATGCGTAAGTGTAAATCTCTTAGAGAAACCTTCTGAGCAACATCAAACTTATCTGATCTGATCTGATCTGATCTGATCTGATCTGATCTCATCTCATCTCATCTCATCTGATCTGATCTGATCTGATCTGATCTGATCTGATCTGATCTGATCTGATCTGATCTGATCTGATCTCATCTGATCTCATCTGATCTGATCTGATCTGATCTCATCTGATCTGATCTGATCTCATCTGATCTCATCTGATCTCATCTGATCTCATCTGATCTGATCTGATCTGATCTCATCTCATCTGATCTCATCTGATCTCATCTGATCTGATCTCATCTGATCTTATCTGATCTCATCTGATCTGATCTGATCTGATCTGATCTCATCTGATCTCATCTGATCTGATCTCATCTGATCTGATCTGATCTGATCTCATCTGATCTCATCTGATCTGATCTGATCTGATCTCATCTGATCTCATCTGATCTGATCTGATCTCATCTCATCTGATCTGATCTGATCTGATCTGATCTCATCTGATCTCATCTGATCTCATCTGATCTGATCTCATCTGATCTCATCTGATCTGATCTGATCTCATCTGATCTGATCTGATCTGATCTGATCTGATCTGATCTCATCTGATCTCATCTGATCTGATCTGATCTCATCTGATCTGATCTCATCTGATCTCATCTGATCTGATCTCATCTCAACTCATCTGATCTGATCTGATCTGATCTGATCTCATCTGATCTGATCTGATCTGATCTCATCTGATCTCATCTCATCTGATCTCATCTGATCTCATCTGATCTCATCTGATCTGATCTGATCTGATCTGATCTCATCTGATCTCATCTGATCTCATCTGATCTGATCTCATCTGATCTCATCTGATCTGATCTGATCTGATCTGATCTCATCTGATCTGATCTCATCTGATCTGATCTGATCTGATCTGATCTGATCTGATCTGATCTCATCTCATCTGATCTCATCTGATCTGATCTCATCTGATCTGATCTGATCTGATCTGATCTGATCTCATCTGATCTGATCTCATCTCATCTGATCTCATCTGATCTCATCTGATCTCATCTGATCTGATCTGATCTGATCTCATCTCATCTCATCTCATCTGATCTGATCTGATCTGATCTCATCTGATCTCATCTCATCTGATCTCATCTGATCTCATCTGATCTGATCTGATCTGATCTCATCTGATCTGATCTCATCTGATCTCATCTGATCTCATCTGATCTCATCTGATCTGATCTGATCTGATCTCATCTGATCTCATCTGATCTGATCTGATCTCATCTCATCTGATCTCATCTCATCTCATCTGATCTGATCTGATCTGATCTGATCTGATCTCATCTGATCTGATCTGATCTGATCTCATCTGATCTGATCTCATCTGATCTCATCTGATCTCATCTGATCTCATCTCATCTCATCTCATCTGATCTGATCTCATCTCATCTGATCTGATCTCATCTGATCTCATCTGATCTCATCTCATCTGATCTCATCTGATCTCATCTGATCTCATCTGATCTCATCTGATCTCATCTGATCTCATCTGATCTGATCTGATCTGATCTCATCTGATCTGATCTGATCTCATCTGATCTCATCTGATCTCATCTGATCTCATCTGATCTCATCTGATCTGATCTGATCTGATCTCATCTGATCTCATCTGATCTCATCTGATCTGATCTGATCTGATCTGATCTTTAAAGCCGCCTTATAGTAGTTTTAATCTAATAGGTAAACATAGAAAAATTCATTAGTATTGTAATTTTAATTAGAAATTTTTAACATGTTTAGGTATTTCTAGAGAATATTTAGTATACACGGCTCTCTGGAAGAGCATTTTGTAATTAATGATGGGATACCGTGTTTTTAAATAAAGCTATGATGATGACAGCTTAGTGTCTCCCACGGGAGGGGTGGGGGGAGTACTCTCATAATATACATGTAGCTACATGTACATGCTGTATATGAGTATGTGCCACTGTGAAGGGTTTGGTTTTCAACCAGATTAGTCTGGGATAGGGTATAAAAATCAGAGAGTTTTGATATAGAATAGGGTATCATTTGCCAGAAAACTGATCAGTGGTACAAAGAATTATGTCTCGAATAGGAATTCAAATTCAGAAGAGAAAGAACCTTCCCTAAACGGAAATGAAATCATCGCAGCAACACTGTTGACAGATGGTTTTCCATTAAAAACACTAATAGTGATACAGTAATGTTCTAAAAATAGCAAGTCTGGGATAGGGTAGGGATTTTCAGTGTTAAGTCTAGTATAGGGTTGCAAAATCAGCTGAACATGGTCTGGTATCTCCCCAGGGGGTGTCTTCCTGGTCCCTGGGATAGATACAACAAATCACACTACATGTAGCTTCACTTCTACTCAAAGGCTAGGATGCTATCTATGTTGGTGTACAAACCTGTAAAATAAGGTGGCCAGTACATTATATATACAGTGAATATTATGTAGAAGAACTCACCAGTTTCTTCCTGTCTTCAATGGATTGTAGGTACTGTTCCTTTCCATATTCCACCTCAGTCTTCTTCTTCAGATATGGCTCAATTGACCGATACTGCTCATAGAAATTAGTCATGTCCTGGATAAAAGGAATCAAATTTAAAATCAAATCACTGTTAGTAACTTACAATACAGTTGATGCAAGTGATTACTAAGAAGAATTTTCACAAGCTACTCAATTCAGCAAGCCAAAAGGGCTATTTTTTTCATGAATATGTGAAGCATTAAGCTAGATATAGTATACGATGCATATTATATTATGTAACGCTAAAATGCAGTGTTCCAGATAAGAGAGGGGTCTCAGGTCAAAAACCCGACAAGGCTGGCATCGTGACCTGACAAATCAAATGGCTATTAACTTAAGAAGATTTAGAGAGAAGAGAGACAACCTGTTGACCCCTTAAAATTATTCATGGACACCCTGCCTTTGAAAGTTAACTGGAACAATGAAGATGGTTTGGTAGTTTTACAGCCATGCTCCGTCACCCGTGACCAGTAATCTAGAGAATGAAATGAACATTTGAATATTTCTTTGTAACGTCCGAGATTTGAATGAAACTTTGAAGATCTCTGTGGAAAACACTTTGAAAGTCGCGAATTAACGGAAAATAACTTCGCTGCACGCATAAAAAAACCTAATATTGTTCAGATGTAACATTTCAAACAAAATGATATTTTGTTGCTCTTTGTTTCCGAAAATGTGGTAAAATTCTCACAGGCATTCCGAATCTCAGAATGAATTTTCAAAACCGACGCGTAATCTTGAAAACTCCATTCAATTTTCAAAAATACTGGTCACGCGTGACAGAGCATGGCTGTAAATCTGTTTTACTCTTCAATTCTCTGACTTCAGACTCAGTATCGAAAATTAAAACCAATCTGTAGACTTAACTTTACATTGTTTTGTATTCATGAGACGCCACTTAAAAACCCTTTGATTGAAATACAATCGACTGTCACCACAAAAAGACACCTTTGGTACATTTTAAGTAAATTTTATTCCCAGTATTCCTATCCATTATATTAAGGTGAAACCGGGTTAAGCTCCGGCCGTGTGGGCAATCCATGGCTGGTGTGCGACTTTACCTTATACCTAACTATATTAAGGTGAACATTCACTGTAGACTCATTTACAGTAAACAAAAAATGTTCGAAGTTTATTTGTCTAAATACCCAACAGAATGTAAATGGACAACTCTAAATAATGCAATGGTCCACGTGACACACAACAGTGGATATCAACTTTAAGGAAACCTATCCATTTATTGAGGTGAATGTTCGCTGAGACTCGGGCTTCGTCCACACCATGCCAGATAAATTTGAGAATGGCTGAGAGTTGCCTTAGCTTGGGTGAGAAACGGTGTGGTGACATCCACTTCCCTTCACTAAATGACCTTCCAGGAGCTTGGCACAGGTACATGCTGCTCAAAGAAGCTGTGCTCCATGACACCCATCTCATGGTTTATATGCCACTCACTGACTGGCTAGCCCCATTGACTGGCCTCACACACAGCAAGCAGCACTTGGGTCCTAGACAACACTTTAATATCCCCCTACATGTACCTTCTCCCACAAAATATGTGCCTTTCAATTGCGCATAGACATTAAGTTACGTTTTCAGTTGTTTTCAGTAGACAATTTATCCAAATAAGTGTGGAGGGTAGGACTAACTGTAAGTCAGAATAATGTTGCATAATTTTTAAAATTTATCTGGCATAGTGTGGACAGGGCCTCGATTACAGTAAACAAAAGAAAGTTCAAAGTTTCCTCATCAAAATAGCCAACAAAAGTAAATGAATTCAATGCAATGGTCCATGTAACACAACAGTAGATGTCAACCAAAGCAAAGCCAGGATTTTCAAGGCAACAAAACTAAGAGATTTTACCCTCTAAGAGAATAATTAGGTTTTACAAAACTTCATCAAAATTGATTTACAAGCCAGATAAAAGAAAAAGAAAAGGTGTACTTAACAGACACTGCATTATTTTTTTTTAAATAAACTGTTGCAATTTCACTGCATGTGATAGTTTACAAACTCAATGATGCATGAATAGTAGGCGGATCATGAAGCCACTTCATGCAGTGTCAATTTTTTATCATCTGATGTTGAATGAGATCTCTTTAAAAGGAAAACAGGCTTGTTAGGTTGTTTTGAAATCTGACATATACTTCTTTTCTGGTAAAATTGTTCATTATTAATTTTAGTCTGGTATAAAGTATGATGGGTGACATATTGATGATAATCGCTGTAATCTGGCAAACAACATACATGTTAACAGTAGCATTCAAAACAGGCACCAAACAAGAAAGGAAACAATACAATGGATTGGGAGGGGCCTGGAGAGAGAAGGGGGAGGAAGAGGAGTACTGGGAAGGAGAGATAAAAACTTTCAATTGGCTCCTGTCTCTTCTGAAAGCCAATTAGAATTATATGTACACAGTCTTTTTTACAGCTTTTTGCTCTGTTTGAGGTGCCTTCAGTAGGCTGTTTGATTATTATTGTTCATGGCCTAGGTGATTCCTATGATGGATACTATTGATCCCACGCATCCTTTGAAATGGCTTTAAAAATCAGCCAGCTTCTCGCACCATTGGTTTCACTCCACAGTTTGAAAAAAGTTGATCCTAGCAGTATGCAGGACCCATGTCATACATGAACCTAGTATATGGCCTACTTCACCATGAGTCTCTCGTAGCTCAATGGTTAGAGCAGCAGACCGGTGTGCGGAAGGTCATAGGTTCGAATCCTGTTGGGGACTCAGATTTTTTTCCTTTGTCCTACACTCATGACATGATGAACATAAAAACTCTCTTAAAGTTAATCATGTTATCAAAATTTCAATGGTGGAAACTCGACAACAAGATCAGTAAACATTAGCAATCACAGGCTGATTTTCAAGCCATTTTAAAAGATGTGTGGGATCAACGGTATCACTGCCATTCATGTACAGTGTACAACTTACTAACTGAATTTATCAACTTACCGGTACAAGATCTTTTACTACATACATGTGTGGCAGAGGGTAAATCTTGGATTTCTTTCCAACATCTGGGTTGATCCGGCTGAAAAGATAAAAGTTAGAACTCTCAATTTGATAAATATACAGAAATCCAACAAACAATTGCAGAATGTTAATTGAATTATCCACTTTTTATTTGATAAGATTTGAAGCCTTGTTCAATAAACTGACCTGATGCAAGCCAACGTGTTGATCCCTGCAATGTTCATAGCACATGAGCCACATATTCCTACCAAAGAGAAAAAATACTCTATTCAACTGACAAATTAAACAGAAGAGGAAAGTGCTTGCACTGACTTTGAACGTTTACAAGTACCCACCAAACTTCGTGACTTTTTCTCAAATTTATCTGGGAATATTTTAATGTCATGATGGATTTTTCTTTGACACAGGAGTTAGCAGACAATAATTTTTTTACCTTCTCTGCATGAACGTCTGAATGTTAAAGTTGGATCAATTTCATTTTTGATTTTGATCAATGCATCCAGAACCATTGGGCCACATCTGTAAATAACAAAACAAAAGTCATATTTCATGTAACTGATCATCTTCATGATGTACTGTATGCTAAAAGCCTTTCATTCACAAAATCAAACATGACGCAGGGCTAGCGCTTTAAACCTCAGCTTTTGACTCTCCTTAACGAGACTAATTTTGATATTCACTATTCGCAAGTATTGTTTAACAAATAATATTTGACAGAGTTATTTGTCATTTTGATATCAATAAGATCATTCATATGTAACAGAACAATATGTGCTATGGTGAACTTTTATAGATGAGGACACTTTGTGCTGCCTGCCTATCATGGAGTAGTGTGGCTCCCCGTGTGTGTGCAATCCTGTGGCCCATTTCTCAAAAATCTGGATAACTAACTTGGAATGGAAAGCTATTTCATGCGCGCAGTGTTTCATTGAAGATTCAAATTTTCTTGGTTTTGAAAGCTGAGCAAAAAATTCTAAGTTGACGAAACAAGTTCCAGTCCTGAAAAGTTATCAGGACTTTCAAGAAACGCTAGGCTCATGGACATTACTCTTGCTATTGGGAATTTAAGAGTTAAAGACATTTGGTAAGTATCAGGTCCACATTGTGTAGCAAGGTGGTGAAAATATACATTACAAAGGCCTTTCACTCCCAGAGTCAATTGAAGGCCCCCAGGCAAGAATGTCCTTAGTGGCTTTTTGGAAAATTTTCACTGAAATCTTGGATTTTTGGCCTCAAAAGGGACTCACTTGCCAAAAGTATGATTGGATCATGTAAATATGACTGAAAGGATTTCAACCAGGTCAATAAATCTTCTATCTTCGAACAATAAAATTTTATCTTCAAAAGATACACGGGGTGTCCTACATACATGTACGGCCCAAAACATTTTCTCAAAGATGTGGATTTTCTTCTCCATTTTGGATCTGTTTTAAGTACCTTTAGCTGACAATAATAAATCATTAATTTGACAAAACTGTGCTTTTAAAGGCCTACTGTGTAAAACATACAATTTTAGTGAAAGTTGCCAAAAAGTCACTGAGAACATTCTTGTCCTGGCCAGAGGCCTTTAATTATGGAGACATGTAGTGTGCACGTAGTTCTAACTTTTGAGTCTGTGAACGAAATCCTGTAGTGTGACCATTTCAAATAGAATCTCTTTGGCAGTACATTTGCATGGTTCCATTTGTTGTTTTTATTAATATTTTACAAATTAAATGAAATTTGGGGTTTTTCTTGAATTTTCATTTTTGGCAGTCTTGGGGTTTATTAGCATTAAACAAGTTACAATGTACAAACCGATTAAGATCCACTTGGTATTGCTGCATTCTGGGCTTATCCCCTGGCTTATCTGGATCCTAAAATGATTTTTTTTGTCAAAATATTAGAAATGCAACAGCATTATCTACATGTTAAAATGATGAATATGTTGTTTTTCTCCAACAACATAGTTGGCAATCATAAGAACAAAAATTATTGCAATTTAACACATAACAAGCCACTTACTTACCCAGCGATAGACAGAGAAAGTCTTCATGCGAGGATTGTCACTCACAGTAGCTGCATTCCGTACAGGAATCTGCGTAAATCAATACAGCATGCTTATTACTTGATCTAGGTAAAGTAAGGAACACTGTTAAGTCACACGCGAGCCATAGGTGGCCTATTCAGCCACAACTAAACTTGGTTTCCGCAGCACAAAGCTAGGAATATTGTTACTTCCTGCTGGATGGCATGCTAGTCCATTGCTGGGTTACCCCCAGCATTTTGATATTGGTTTACACCTGGGAAGAGAGAAACTGCGGAGAAAAGGTTCTTGTCTTACTTGATAGTTGGCATTCAAAAGTGCATGGGAACAGACTATTAGTTAAATTAGCTTGCAAGTTGATATCTCATCCATTTGCAAGACTTTCAAAAAACAATGGTGCTTCCTTCAATATTTGCAGTGGTGTTGGGTTGGGACCACGGTGGGCCAGTATTAAGCTTCTCATACCCTTTAGTTAAGAACTCCTAGAGTGCTTACCATTTGTCAGAACTTGCTGGTCAAAACAGTCACTTCATACACTGTACATGAAACGTTCCTCCATGAAGACCTAGTCCTACAAGTCCAGTTAAGTCCATCAAAATGATGCCCACTATTTATGAATTGACCGGTCCATGGACTGAGAAATGGTGGCATGATATTTTCAAACCGACTGGTCTCGCTGTCCAGTTAATCTGACAAATCGTAAGCACCCTTAGTATCTTCCTTGTCCTTGTCTGCTTCCTCCTCACTGATGGAGGCTTACACAAGCATAACCATAGAAGTGCCAGAGGCTGATCGAATCAGGCCGCATGTACACTCCTACATGTGCCATTGCCGATTTTATCAGCCCTTTGATGTAAGCAAAGATTGCATTGGTTACTGATTCAATGGAAGTTGTCTGGACCAATAGCCTTTTACTGCGTTTTCTTTTTAGTTTTGTCAAGCTAAGGATCAGATTTGCAGTGAGAGTTGTGTGACAGAGCATTTTCGAGTATAAGTACGCGTCTCCCTCTTCAAAAAACATTATTATATGGCTACCATATTGCTGTTACATTTTGTTGAAACAATTCTTGTTATCAGCACTGAACTAAAGAATAGAATCATACAAAAGAATCTTAAGGGCCAATACATTGCTTGGTATGTGATGGATTTTCTTTTGCTTCAGTTTAGAAGATGAACTCTTTGGTTGATAAAATAATCTGTATGATGTTTGCATTTCAACACAAAGAACAATAATTTGGTTTTGCGTTGAACTGGCATTTGCAGGATACCCCCTCCATAAAGACTGGTACTTCTAGGGTTAAGGTTACATAAGACTTAAGCGTTGGAAATTTAAATTTGTGCATTTGGTTATTAAAATTTACAAGTTAGAAAGCTTTCAATTTTTAGAGTATAAACAAAGATTTATTTGACAAACTCCCAAATTAGATGCTGGTTAAAAAATAAGCTTAAACCAAAACGTAATTATCGATGAGTGAATAAGCTTATGTAAGCTTATTTTTAACCCATAACACACTGGATGCAGTCTTTTGAAATGTCCTTTGACGCTATTATCCAGCACGATTAACAATCCGCTATTTTGCTAAATGAATTATATTATTCCCTCTTTTTACTGCCACATACCTTGGTCAAGGCCACAGCAGACCGTAATTGCAGGGCTCTAGCAGTTATGTTTCTTCCACAGACCGCCGAGACAGTCGCCATCTTGGTTACAAGTGTGCAGTGTTGCACGAACTTCCACGCAAGGGGACTGGGACTAACAAGCATTTGCGTGGGGAGGGTACGGGGGCTCAGGCCAAGGGAAGCGAGGTAGGAATGGGACTTTTTGTATAAATCTGAGTGTCAGTCCTTCAAATCGGGGAGCTGGGAGGGGAACAGGAGGGAAGGGAATCAGCCGAATGATACCCAGGTTAGCTTTTTCTAGGAGGGGGATGGAGGTTGTGTTTCACCCTCGATCCGTGGTCATAAAACATTGTTCAAGCAGGCACCAGACCGCGAGGTTGGTGTTCGAGTGTGTTACTTGCTTTTTTCGTGTTTTTACATTAAAATTTACCGGCAGACCGATTGGCAAAAATGCTGATCGACCTCTCCATACCCATGCCGTGGAAGAACGGTCGTGCTGTTCCCAGCCAACAGTTACCACACGTGTATAGGGTTGAGCTGGCGATTGAAGGGGCGAGGTCAATGTCCATGGCTGCCGCTGCCAGGCACATGCGTAAGGTACTGGCCAGACTGCGGGGTTGTTGTTCGGATGTGTCACTTACCTTTTTCGTGATCAAACGCCGGACAATCATGCTGGTGTACGTTGGATCAAATTACTGATCTTATCGGTTTTAAAAAAAGTAAAGATATACTGTAGAAGCACGATAGACCGGTACAACTTAGATTCAGTTTTTTTGAGTACTATATTTCGGCTGCATGTTCTTCAGGTACAATGAGGAATATTTACATTGGCAGTATACGTGGTTATTAAGAAAAATAGCGTGCGCGATGATGGAAATACGTAAGACTGATGGCATAAACATTGACAGTAGTAAAATAAAAAAGGAAACTAAATATCTATAGGATTCAAGTGTTCCGATCCTTGAAATAAGAAAAGCTTCAATGGGGATTAATTGCTTGTCGTCAGCAGTGTAATTAGGAGAGGAGAATAAAATTTCGACGACTGCTGTAGGTTTAGATTTGGTGGTACGCGGTGTTCATTCTGAAATCCGTCTTTTAAGCGTCGTTTAGTCTCTCCTTAAGGCCGCGTAGCTTAATTTCGTGAAGCAACTCACTTTATATAATCTGTTTTAATAGTGCTAATGAGCGTTCTTCGTCAATATAAATAGAGGTTAAATTCTCTAAAGCGGCAGTTGGGAAGTCTTAACAGTGACCGCTTATTAATAAAAAGAAGTCAAGTTTGCGGCAACTCCCCAAGATGAGGAGCGATTTCTGGGGATTTGTTAATTTAGCACTTAACAGAGTGTAAAAGAGGGTGACTGCTTAACAGAGGGCCGCTTAATCGGTGGTTTGACTGTATATTTACTAAGCAATCCTACCATTCAAGTTTAGCGGCGGATTATTGGCTGGGTTCAGTAATAAGGAAACTTAACAAATAAAGCAACTAAGTTTTAGGTGTGTGATTAAAGAGCAGTGTTCATTGAAAATTGATGAAGGGAGATTGTTCTATTGTGTTATGTCTGCTATAGTCCTTGGAAAAAAGGTGACACGCTCAGAAGAACGAGAAGAAGAAGAAGAAGAAGAAGAAGAAGAAGAAGAACTGGAAGTTTTGGAGAGGTATGAAGCTTTCAGGGTGGGTGTGTCTTGTCTTCCGCTGAATTGGCTGCAGGAGTCCTTTCGTGTCCACAGAAATGAGTCCGCGAGTGATCTTGAATAGTGTGGTTGAATAGTATGGTCATATTAAGTCTTGTGTCAGCACGGCCTTGCTACAGTGATCTCCAGCCCAAATGCAGGGTAGCACACATCTGAAATAGGTAGATAAACACGCCTCGGAAGGAGAGGGGGGGGGGGGGGAGAGAGGGGGGTTTGGAACTCCCGACTCATCGTACCTTTTAGGGGTCAATATTTGTAGATTGGTACCACTTAAGGTGTTAAAATCTTAACTTACCACCGTTAGAATTATCGCAGTTCCCTTTAGGGTAATGAGCCGAAAAATATGACAGGTTTTGGTACCTCTTCCTAGGGGTAAAAATCAATTTGAGCCACGCCCATTAAACCAGATTCTGGTACCTTTTATGGTGTTTTTAAAAAAATTTCCGTCGTAAACGTCCCGTCATTTTTATATGGAAGTCTCGCAGGGGGGGGGGGGGGGGGGATGATTCGTTGAATAAATAAGCAACGCTTGTTGCCAGCAGACTTGTCAGCAGCAAGCTTATAGTTTTCTATGCATATGCTTAACCTATTTTATTTATGTACCTAAGTTTATTACCTGGCGAAACTAATAAAATGAAATGATAAATACTTTGTATAAGTATATTCACTTCCTTCATCCGTAGGAACGTTTGCGTGACGAAGCCAGAGGACGTCCCAGAAGATGGACTACTTCCTGTCTGCCCTTTGATCCAAAAACAAGGGCGCCTAACTCAGAAAGGCGAGGCTTCTCGAAATTTCCATAAAGTATAACTGAACCAACCCATGGTGTAAAGAATAACATTTCCCACCCTTTGAAGCCACGATACATTTCAGAATTATATCAACGAAGTCTCCCATAATTGGGTAGTTTATCCTTTAGGTTTCTGTGTCTTGGGTAGTTCTGGTGACAATTTGAATGACAATTTGAATTGATTTTTTTAAGGTTTTCCGGGCACCCGCTCAGACATCCTCCGAAGAAGGATCAGGAGTATCAAACGCCTTTCCAAAGTTTTATCTGCACGGAAAAAAAAAAGTATTTTTTTTAATGAGATACTATTATTTTTCCAGCGTGACGTAAGTCAATAACAGCCCGCGCAGTCGCCTTTGTTTTGTTTCGGCTCTACTTCCGCTGGCGTAACTTCCTGTTTTAAATCATATATTTACTGCTGACCACCTCAGCACAGGCTCGACCGGTTCTATTGCAGTTTTGTGGGGTTGACGGTGCAGCTCAGTGAATTAAGTTAAAGAAATGTTCAAAAAGAAAAAGAATAAATCCAAAGAGAACATTCCGAACGTCGAAAGCAAGCATCAAGAAAATCAGCCCCCAAAGATACCTACAGATTCTTTAAATTTCGCCGACGAAAATGGAAACGACAATGTGGATGGATTCGATTCTGATGGGTTTGTCGATTTGGCGCCTGTAGAACATCAACCCAAATTATTGGGACCAAAACAAAGCTGTCAGGTATTTTGATTTTAAAACTTTCTGATTTATTACTTTATTAAACTTGAAATTACAATGTTTGAAGAAAATGAACCCGAAAACAAGTCGATGCATATATCTTCATATTATCGTGCAATTTTGCCATGGAAATTAAATGTTTACTTTTCAGAACATATTTCCCCATACAAACTTCAAAGTGAAGCAACATTTTGTAGAAAAAAATATTTGTAAATCAACAGATCACGTTCGTGTTGACAAATATTCATTCTCCTTTCTCTCTGTTCCTCGTGGGGGTAAAACAAACTCATAAGTGGGCTTTTAAAAAGCATTGAATTTTAACTTGGCCAATATAAAATCATTCTTCTCTTTGTTGTCGGGTACGTCTCAAGTTTAAAATTTGACATTAACAGAAACCAAAATTCTGATATTAATTAATTAATAAATAATTAAAACCTCTAGGTTTCTTCAATTTATGCCTTTTAAAGAGGATAGGTATTCTAGAAATTTTTATGCACTTGATACTACAAACTGGAGATTAATCAGAAGTGTAGTTTCCTTATTAAACTTACTTAAGTTAAGCTTATATATATCATACTCACCCCTAGGTAATCTTATCAATATCGTTTATGCATGCATGGAAACAACCATATATTCGACTGACTTAGGTAAAAATTCTGTAACCTCTACAGGTGTATATTATGATACCAATATACATTTATAAATTACAAAAGTATATATATGGTTGAGATAAATAAAGAAAGATGGTAAATTTTAAGCTCAGTATCATCTCAGATTTTTTCCTTTGTCCCATGCCTATCACACGATGAACACTATTGACTATCTATCCATGTGGCTTGGTAGCTCAGTAATAGAACAATGCAATGGTATCCCAAGGTTATGGGTTTGAATCCCATTCACGCAATCTTGTTCACAAAATATCAAGCCCTGGCCGAACAGGAATGCAAGTGGACGCAAGTTTTAAAGATCTTAACTTTCAGTCACTTGTGTTGGGTGCATGCCAATTGTGCTCACAAGTAAATGGAAATAGTGTTTGAAAGTTGTAAAAGAAAAAAAAAACATTTCATTATTGCAGCCTTGTGCATGCGATTATACCAATTAAAAGTAAACTATACTGAAAACGACTTGTTGTCATTTTGTGACTTTTGTTTGGTGACCTGTAATGGTGAAACACTTGCCCCTATGTACTTGTGGGGTCAAAAGTGTGAAATGCATGTTATTTTGTGAGGCCCCGCCAGGGTAAATTCCGACAGGCGACATGACCCAAAAAGTAGCGACAGCATGTAAAATGAAATTGTGACGAAAGACAATCTTTCTCAGCAATTCCGACAGCAACATCGAAGCCAAGAATTAGCGACAAAGAACGGTGGTTTGGCATATTTTTTCACCAATTTGAGGCCTTGAGGACCCTTGAGGGTCTATTGAGCTTCGCGTTATACATCATTTACGCAATATATAGTAGCATGTTACGTGTTTGATGCGCATCGAAAGGTAACTGAGCTATTGTAGAACTGTAGGTGTTTCTTTATAATGTACCATTATCCACCTTTTCTAAAATTCCGACAAACTATGTTCGTTCAATTTCTGACAGCGAAGTGAAGCATGGATAAAACACCAACATGAGACATTTTAAAATTCAGACAAGCGACACGGGACTCCCCCCCTGGCAGGGCCTCTTTTGTCAATACACTGTACAAATCTACTGACTGTATGTACAGAAAAAAACATGTTATTTTAAGTTTCCTTTCAATCGCAGATCTCTTTTAAACTAGTATGTTTCTTTCTTTGTTTCATTGAAGTATGTAGGAACATTTGCTGTTAGCCTTGGGTCATTTAAGGATGGAGAAACTACTTTATCTACTCATAAGGACAGAACAAGATTTGTGAAAAAGAAACTCAGGGAATACAGGGTAGGTTTTGCTGTGTCCAGGTACAAATACTATTCCAACCAGCTCAGGTTTCCATTAAGTACCAGTGTAGTACTCTTTGTGCTCTGTGAATAATTATCATTAATTTAAAGGGGAAGTGTCACAGGAGTTTGGTGTCATTAAAAAAAAACAAGATTAAAACGGTTTATTTGTTTTTACTTTTAACAGAAATTGTAAAAAGTTGGTCTAGTGGCGTGACAAACTACAGCAAAATGGACCAAAACTGTCGACAATGAGTGTCTGACTAGTCATAGACAGACTGGGTCAAAATGAATAAAAAAAAAACTTAGCCTTAGTTTTTTCAAGTTTACAGTCCACATTTCCGTCTCCAAATTGGCCTAATAGAGGCCATGATTTGTTTCTCTTTCAAGAATTCACAGTTGATTTCATTCTTTTTGGTGTTTAAAAGTATTATTTTGTAGATAAGTAAGGGTAATTCTAGCATGGTTTTGACCAGAAAAACTGAATGATCATCAGTTCTGTTTTAGACCTGTATGGGGAATAGGGCGGGATACTTCCTTCTTACATTTTTTAAAATTTTTATCAGAAATTATTAAACAAGAAAACAAAAAGACCAGGATAAATGAAAGGATTCCTAATACAGGGTTGAAAACTGAATTTTGATGAATATTGCCATTTGGGCAAGTGACTTTCAGAACTACTGTACACCAAAATTGTACAATTTGTAGTTCACCCAAGAAAATTTGTAACTCACCTGGGAGAGTGTGTGAGTGTTTATTTGCATCCCTACTTATACTACACTGTTTTACTGGCCCACAATTTCATTGAAAAAATTGGAATCCTGCATCATTTCCAGCCATTATTTTTATGCTTATTTTTATGTCTTAAAACTAACACAATTTGCAAGATCATTAGTAATTTCCTAAGCCATATAATTTATCAATAAAATACCTTGGCTTGGTTACTACATAATTGAAAGGGTTGGAGCATAACCAACCTATGTCGAATTTGAGCCCTTTTTTTGTTTTGTTCTCGCTCATTTTGGCTCATTTTTGGCATGTGACTTACAAATTAATTGCAAAACATTGTTCAGAATTTTTTTATGCTGTTTTTTCGCCTTCATTTTAGAGAAATAATGTACATGTGTGCAAGTATAACTAGTTAATTGTACTGTACATGTAGATAAACCAGAGGAATTGGCTCTACAACAAAATAGAGCAATTCTAGGTGGTCTGTAGGTCATGTACATGTTAATAATTATATTTCAAGTTTTTAGCCAGAATTTCAGTGCTGCCAAGTTGTAAGCATAGTTGTAGTAACTAAAGGTAAAATGATACAGGGTAAATCCTACATATACAGGGTTGTCCACAACTTTTCAAGTAGCTGGCAAAAATTTCTAAGTAGCCGGATAGCACCAGTAAAGAAACAAATAATTTGTCTTTAAAAAAATATATTTATCACAAAAGTAGCCGGCGCAAACGACCGAAGTAGCCGGTTAATTCTGCCGGCTGCCGGCTGTTAGGGACAACCCTGCATATAGTTTTGCTCATAATTTGTTCAATTTATGCACTGGTTTCGATTAACTTAAATTACCGGCATGTGATTTGGTGAGTTTTTAGTTCAAATAAAATCACACCATTGCATAATATCAGTAGTCCTGCAATTTATACATGTATATGCAAATGTTTTATTTGTATTTTCAGTATGCCCAGAAAGGTGTTGGTGTTGCTCTTCTGATTTCTACTGATGGAATCAAGGTCGTTTCTGCTGATGGACAGGTACAGTATTGACGTCCTAAATTCCTTTTTTGCTAAATGTCAGAACAAAGCTTAGGGCTAAGGTCATTCACATAAGGCTGGGTTGGGACAGTGTTACAATATACAGTGTATGTTGCAGGTAAAATCCGGTCTCGGGTTAGATCAGTATTCAATCCAGGTTAAATGTGTACCCAGTATTCAATCTATGTAAGCTAACTGTAACCTATACCTGCCAACTTTTTCTGAGTCAAAGGCATGAGATATTTATCATGGGAGTGCCAAGATTTTTTGAAGAAGATGCGACCATATCCGAAGATTTCTAAAAAGGACATCTGACAAGTTCCAAAGACATCTGAAGAATTCCCAGTCCCAGTCCCAGGATGCGTATTGCAAAACACAACCTCATTCACAGTTCTTTTCTCTTCAAGTATCTCATTTTAACTTGGACTTTTCATTTCTCGCATTGGTTCAAGTTTACATATGTTTGGAAAGTGTGTCAGTTAAGGCTGTAACAGCTCACATTTTTCAACCAGGGGTCAATTTAATAAAACTTTTACAAGTGTAATTTACAAGCATAGCCATTGTTTTAGAGGTTGAAAACAATAGCTGCACTTGTAAATTACAAGAGTAAAAGTTTTATTAAATTGACCCCAGGTGTGAGAAATTGGTCTGTAAGGGTGAGCTGGTGTGAAATCGAAGTTTTCAACCCACAGGCATGAGACTCGCACCCAGGGCATGAGAGTTGGCAGGTATACGGTAACCCCCTAAACTCTAACACAAAGTTAACCCTGGAAGCTAACTTAACTCAAAGCTAACCCTAGCTAACTCTAATACAAAGCTAAAGCTAACCCTAACTAACACTAAACGTAGCTAATGCTAAGCCTAGCTAACGCCAACCCTAGCTAACACTAACCCTCGCTAATGCTAACTCTAGCAAACACCCCAGGGGAGGGGGCGGGGTACTCCCTTATATAAGCTATATAGGTATGTGCAGCCCTAAAGGGTATGGTTTTCAAGCCGTTTTGGTCTGAAATAGGGTATAGATTTTGACCATTTTGATCTGAAATAGGGTATGGTTTTTAGAAGAAGCTACTTTTTTCATCCCTTGAGAAATGCAGTTTGATTAACATCGGGAATTAGAAGCCCTTCTCAAATGCTTACACAAACAGAGGCACTTCCTGGTCTGACATAGGGTGTCGAATTTTGGGTCAGGTCTGAAATAGGGTAGGGAAAATCACATATTTTGGTCTGAAATAGGGTAAGGGTTTTACAGCCATGCTCCATCACGTGTGACCAGTATTTTTGAAAATTTGAATGGAGTTTTCAAGTTTATGCGTCTGTTTTGTAAATTCATTTCAAGATTTGCAATTCCTGTGAGAATTTTGCCACATTTTCAGAAACAGAGCAACAAAATATCATTTTATTTGAAATGTGACATATCCGAACAATATTAGGTTTTTTGTGCATGTAGCGAAGTTATTTTTCCGTTAACTCTTGACTGTTAAAGTGTTTTCCAGAGAGATCTTCTAGGTTTCATCCAAATCTCGGAAGTTACAAGGAAATATTCAAATGTTCATTTCAGTCTCGTGGATTACTGGTCACCGCACGAGATGGAGCATGGCTGTAAGAAGCGTGCTGCACACCCCCACCCAAATTTTCAGGGAGTACCCCCCAGGGGCAAACACTAAGCCCTACATGTATCTTTGTGCTGTGGTTGACGGTAAGCTTTGTGCTAGGGTTTGCTAATTTACAATGTAGATTGAATACCAGGCACACATTTAACCAATATCGAATACTGATTCAACCTGAGAATGGATTTTACCTGCAATAATATATAGCTACATGTACATGTAGGTTTCTACAAATCTGTTAACCCTGTTATCCCCAATAGTGATCATGACCAAATTCTCCTTGAATTCTCAATGCCAAATAATTCAGAGGGGTCATGAGAATCAATAACATGATCACTCAACAATTCTTTTGATATTTTAACAACTTCTTCCCACTTCTATAAAAAAAACATATCACAACAAGAAAGGAGAATTTCTATTCTGGATTTAAGGGTTAACTGTAAATTCGTGTAAGTTGCGTAACATTAATTTACTTACTGGAAGCTGTTTTATGCTTTAGCGTGTTAGAATGGCCCATGCATTGCAGAGGATTTCTTTTGCCACATGTGATCCAGAGTTCAGACTGTTTGCCTACATGTCGCACAACCCCTCCCCACTGGGGACAGCTATTCACTGCCATGTGTTCATGACAAAGTATACTAGACAGGTGAGGGCATTGTAACATTTTACTTAATTGGGTGTGGCAGGGGGTGGGAGGGGGGGGGGGGGGGCAAGGAGTAGCAACCCTTGGGGAAAAAGAGTACAGGACATGAGATAGAATTTGAGATGGGAAAGGACAGAGATGGCAAGAACTTTAATTTGCATTGAAGGCACTGACAGTGATTTACAGGGTTTGCACAGTCTTGAAAAGTCCTTGAATTTTAGAGGGAGTCCTTGAAAAGTCCTTGAATTCCATACATCCTTCAAAAGTCCTTAAATTCTTTATAAGGTCTTGAAAAGTCCTTGAATTTTCTCCAACATAAAATCTGTAGGAGTCAAAGAAAAGTTGCATTGTGTAGGTTAGGGTGAATTCTTTCTTTTTATGTTGTCAAAACAACCTACACACTAAAAAATTAGCAAGAAAGGCAAATCCGAAATGTGAGCCAAACTGCGAGCCGAAACCAGATTGACCAGAGGTTGTGTGTATGACTTGTGATGCTCTTGTGCATCATCGCAGAAGATGGAGGAGAAACTCCTGGCATTAAAACCTGTTACTTTAGAAGGTGCATATGATTTATATTATTTAATCTGTAACATTACAATCATTGGAGGGTCCTTGAAAAATAAATTTGGTCCTTGAAAAGTCCTTGAAAAAAGGTTGCAATTTTCTGTATGAACCCTGGATTTAGTGGTTGGTGCTTTAGTCTTTCTCACCGGAAGGTGAGTGGTTCGCTTCCTGGTCTCCACCATCATGTTTACTTAGGCAAGAACCTTGACTCCATATTGTCCTGTAACCTGCGGGATTGCAGAAAATTGCAATATACTAATTTGCATGTCATTGTAAAAGAATAGAGCTCATTGTCTCAATGCATCCTTCTATAAAGAATTGAAAAGAATAGAACCAATTTTCTGCAATTCTGCATCTCACTCATATTGTCTCTCTTGACCCTAGTGTGTATATTAAACATGCACCACCTGGAAGGGAGGTTGAGTGAATAAGGGTTGAATAAGGGAGAGAATTGGCCCTTTGTTTTTTCTAAGATGAGGGGGGTGGTGTGGACGTCCCCCAGACCCCTCCCCTAGATTTTTTGTATTTTATTTGTTATTTAGATCCATTACTGTGATGTCACCAATGAATGTCCTTTTTTTTATTTTTCCTTTTTTGTTTTTTTCTGTGAACATAGGTGCAAAGCTTGACAGCTCTGATTGGCAAAGCTTTTCAACTGGCATTTGCGGAATCAAAGTTTCCAAAGGGAGCAGAACTTAAAATGGAACCCTTAGTCCAAACAAGCTCTGATGAAAGATTGGTCCAGGGCAGGAGATGGGTCAGTACAGTTAACCATTGTTCGTAACGTGCAATCGTCATGAAACCTGAGAAAGTTCTTTGTTCGATGTTTTTGATAACGTTTTCCATCATTGACCATGCACAACTACAGGAGATTTTGAACTTTGTTCAAGCAACTTACCAGTAGAAATGTTGGTTGAATAACATCAAGGTGCCTTTAAATTAAACTTTCAGTTAAATTAAACTTTAAATTAAATTTCAGGCAAGACTTGAAGCTCAACAGGGACATGAGCATTCCCAGCATGCCATTCTGGCTAGGTTGAAAAAGGAACAGGACAAGTCACAAAATAAAAGTCCAAACGCATCACAAGAACAAGCCATGCCCACCGCACCATCTGTACAGGCCTCGGCTTCCTCCCCTCAAACATCTCCATTTGGAAGACGAAGATCTTTTGGTAAGGCTCATACCCCCCCTGAGGTGCGCAGATTAAATCGTCCACACACACCCCCTGAGGTGCGCAGATCAAATCGTCCACACACACCCCCTCAGGAGCGCAGATCAAATCTTCAACAAAGAAATGGTGGTGGTAATGAAGCTGCACAGGGGGGACAAAGGACAAGTCTTTTAGATGACGCAGTGACGGATGGAGATATTGATGGCAGCCCAGTGATGGAAAGGAAACATGTGAAGACTAGTTCTCAGTTGCAGCCTGCAGACCGAAAAATTAGTGCACCAGCTCAGATAGGACAATCTGACGCGAAAACTCAGAAGGAAGGCCCCGTATCTTCTACAGGAAACGGTGCTTCAGAGAGTTCACAGACTCCACAACCATCCAAGATTGATAAGAATTCAGTTGTTTTGTCTGCCCAGCAGAATTTGATGTCACCTCTCGTAAAGTCTACCTCAGACCCAAATCTGGTAGCAAAGGAGGGCAGTAAACATGAAGCTGTCTCCAAACGTGATAGCCATGAGGATGAAGACTGGTACATGCCAGGAATACCAAGGTCGGTAATTTTATCACATACTGCACAGTGTTCAGACTTACTCTTGCATACCATAAAGTACCATAAATAACAACCCCCCGAAAGTAGCGGTAAAATTTGACGGTTGTTAGTAAATCTCAAAAATAGCGACTCCCCCCCCCCCCCCCCCCCATATTAATGACCCCAAACGTAAATTGAATCTCTGTAAGAAACGAAGGGGACAACTACGGAAATATCCTGGGAGCGCTCCCAACAATTCATCCTACGGCTGACAATACAATCTAATCTCGACTGCTCGAGAAAGAACACTTTATAGCTGTCTTCTATACCCTATGTTAAGACTTATATTTGTTCGGAAAATCCCTTATTATTACCTTTTCAACTAATAATGGTGTTAACTGGTCTGTGTTTTCACACCCGTCATGATTTTATAAAGACGAATTGGTTTTTTATAGGGTATATCTTTTTTGCTAGGTACTAAAAGTAACGATGCCCCGAACATAGCGATAGTAAAACCTCGCTAAATCCGAAGGCTGTGATTGGTTGAGAAAATGGCGCGAGATGTTTTAGCCAATCACAAAGCGTAGTGCTCATTGCAAAACTAAAGCCATCGTGAAATTACTTTTTTACCACAATTGCCGGTAATCTCGCAATCTGATTGGTCGATGCGGGTGATAAATGAGAGTGCAGACAACGGTGCTGACGCTAACATCACGCAATTTCTAAATATTTTGGTAAAAAAAAAAAAACAGATTTCTACCGTTTTTCCGTGGTGTGGACTCTTATTTACCACGATTTACGTCATCACATGGTCAAAATGTTGTGGTAAATAAGAGTCCACACCACGGAAAACCGGTAGCAATTTGCTAATTAGCACTCGATTGAAATGTCTCTATTAGCGTACCATAGCATTGAGGTTTTTCTCAGCATTTACTTGTACGGTCCGTTCTAATGTTAACTGTACATTTTGCTAATAGACTGTTTGGTGTGAGATTGTGGGACCTGGAGCAGTTTTTTTCGCGCCTATTCCCCTCCGTCCACTCACTATATGTTTCCTTGTGCTCCCCACTTTTGCTCCCCACTTTTGCTCCCCACTATCTGAGCATCAGCACTCGCGATATTTTCCCTCTGCGAGCCGCCTATCCTTTGCTCCCCACTACCTGAACGCGTATTATTATAAATTGTCTATTTTTAAATTAATACACAAGGCAGCCAAAGAGAGATTACCTGATACTTAAAGAAGCTGCATCATCAAGAAGCAAAACCTCACAACTTCACTCAGGGCAAAAGATTCTTTATTAGTCCCACGCTTCAACACGCGATATATGAAAAATTCTATCGCATATAGGGGTTCCATTCTTTGGAATACGTTGACAAAAATAAATAAAGACATGGCTAAAGATACTGGGTATAAGGATGTAGCCCGTATGCTAGAGTCTTCCAAGACTTTTATGGACTATAATTTTAGTGTTACATCTGCATCGACTTTAAATTTTAAGTTAAAAGATTATGTATATAATTGATCTGATACGCGAATCCAGTTACTAGAGTAATTGGAGTATTATTATTTTTAAGTTATTACTTAGAAAATTTATCTTAGTGACTGCATGTGTATTTTTAATTACACGACCCCACAAGCTTTTAGCTTTTAAACATATCGTGTATAAATAAAGGTTTCCTATCCTATCCTATCCTATCCTACCAGTTTGGAAACGCAACAGAGGCAATTTGTAGCGAGATTCCTTTTACTGAATGAGAATCGCGAAAGTCACTGATGTGGCTTTCGCATAAAACTCCAACAATAAATATTAACAAACGTTGTCGTTTTTCAGGGAGTTTGTAACGGAGATGCTAGAGAAGTCAGAAGAGGGATCATTTTTTGTGCGTGACAGTCAAAGCCGGCCTGGATGCTATGCTCTGACCATGCGCGTCCCTCGGGAGGCCAATGCCAGTGGATTTGGAAACTTTCTGATTGTCAAAGTTAAAGATGGTGTCATGATACAGGTGAGCCTCAATTATCGCTTGCGTCTTGAAAAACTCGGGGTATTTCTTGGTGTTGCGGAAGCCATTGTTGGTTAGCTGTTGTGGTGTGGGTATTGTTCAGTGCCTTTTGAATCTTTTGTTTGATGTCATTTGGTGATCACACCATCCGCAACACCAAGAAACTACCAAAACTCGCAAAAACGCTGATTATGGTTTATTTGCTCTTCTAAAATTCACTTGATATCTTCCTCTTAGTGTTTTATAAGCATTTCGTGTACGACAAAGGTACTTAGTTTTAATGTAGGTCAATTCACTTGATATTTTCCTCTTATTATTATATAAGCATTTCGTGTACAAAAAAGGTACTCAGTTTTAATGTGGGGTAGTTTGACCCAAAAAACCTCAAAATCGTCATGAGATACATGCAGCTCCAGCTTTTATTCAGACAGTGGGGAGCGAAGGAAAGGTGGCGCACAGAAGAAAAAATATCGCGGTGCAGACAGCGGGAGGAATAGGCGCGAAAGAGAGTCTCCCCTTGTTTTCCCCGTTCGTTCTCGTCCGGTTTTTATCTGCTACCCGACACCATAATCTTAACACTTGGAACAGCCTATGTTTTAATCTGAGGTAGAAATACTTGCATACTGAGGGCGCAAGTCTAGATAAACCAGGATGCCCACGCTACCCACGGCTAACATCATGGGTGTTCGCGTGCTACTCCCTCGCATCGCGCGCGTGCCACTCACTTATCTTTGGCCAAAATTAAAATACTTTTCCCGTGTAATCATGGACTTGCACTCCAGAAACTCATGTCGTACTTGTATGTAATATATCAAACACTCCAAAAAGTGTTTTATCAGGCATCTAAACACATCGAAGTGAGTTAAGAAACTCGGCTGCGTCTCGTTTATCTAACCTCCTCCTCGGTGTTTGGAAATTCTGATGAGATACCCTCGTGTTTGATATATTACCTGAAACTGATCATTAAATACAGAGAAAAAGAAGGAATAAAATCTCCAAAATTATTAATAAATTGTTAATGAGTTTGAGAAGAAAATGAGAGACTTTAAAGGGACATTGTCCCGGCTGAAATATCGTGTTTTCATGATTATGGCCAGGAGCTTGGTTTAAGCTTGCTTTATCCACTTGAAATTGGAAGAAACCATCGCCAAAAGTGATGAACGCAAAGAAATATGAACTAAACAGACAAAATAACGGCTAGAAAAGTCAAAATTTCGCAAGAATGGTAAGTTTGATTTCATGACCGCCTGCCAATAAATCAAATTTCATGAACTGTAATCCACTTCAATCCTTGCAATCCTGCACTTTATCTCCAAAACTACTACTTTTGTTTTTCTCTATATAATATTTGTATCCAACTAAGTCGTATATTTGGTGGCATCTGGCGATATAACGTGGAAATAATCTCAGCGAAATTTTTCTATTTCGGCGGGACAGTGTCCCTTTAAGCCTGACTCGTCCCCAGTCGTCTTTCTAGGTAAGACGCGGGATACGCGCGTGGGGGATAGACGCGGAACGAGTCTGACTCGTCCCCAGTCGTCTCTCAATTCACTTTCCCCTCTTACCTCCTTCCCATCACACCTCGCACTCTCCTCGGCCGCGCTCCTCTCGTGAATTGAGAGACGACTGGGGACGAGTCAGCCTTTAAGCCATCTCATCATGGATTTACACTCAAGAAACTCATATTATACATACATCTCACGTTCCTGCAGGGTTTTGATAAGGTATTACAAAATTTGACTTCTTTGGTGGAGCATTACTCACAACATGCAGATGGTCTTCCGTGCAAACTGTTGATTGCTGGTTCTAATGTGCTGTGCGAGGATGAAGAATATATGAACATGATTCCTGTTGATCCAGACTATCAGAGTCTGTCAGATTTCACCGCCATGATGGCTGAGTTAAGTTAAGGTGGTTACACGACAGAGTCCGCATAGAAATACTGCTCGAGAGCTTTCATGTGAATGTTCACACTTCAGGATTTCATCCACAGACTCAAAAATAAGAACCACCTTATACAGCATAATAAACAGTACCACAGGAAAGTACTGCTCAGTAGCTTTCATTTGAATGGTCACACTTTAAGATTTCATCCACAGACTCAAAAGTTAGAACCACCTTGTACAGCATAATAAACAGTACCACAAGAACGTGCTGCTCAGTAGCTTTCATTTGAATGGTCACACTTTAAGATTTCATCCACAGACTCAAAAGTTAGAACCACCTTGTACAGCATAATAAACAATACCACAGGAAAGAACTGATCGGTAGCTTTGATTTTCTTGGTCGCGCTTCAGGAAGATTTGACTCTAGAAGTGTTAACTTCACAATGTAAGTACATATAAATCTAGTTTGACTTAGTTCAGTTGCATTGAAAAAAATACTAGTGATCTGTTTACCTTGTTTTCAAGGGCAAAGTTCAATGCAAAAAAAGTACCACCGATTCTAAAGTAATAATATTATAACCCGTACCAATGTTTCGGTGGTTTCTAAAGTATTTATTCTATGGATATTTCTATTCGTTTTGCTGAAAACATCGGTAATTTATCAAGCAGGCCTTGTCATGTCCATCCTGTCTCTTCAGCCATTCACTCCCAAAGTCATAGCTGAGAACAAACATGAAAACAATGTCCTGTCCATATCCACAGATTTGTAAATTTGAACCATACAGAAATGCTGGCAATAATGTTTTTTGTTAGGGAAGGATATGTGTCCTTTTAAACATTTTGATCGGACATTTTACAAAATTGGTCAGGCATCCTCCATTTTGGATTTTCTCTAAGACACAGTATGTTAGCATACATGACGTGCTACAGACAAGTCAAACAAATCATACACCGTTTACCGCAAAACAAACGGTACAAACGGCTTAAATTCTTATTTTAGTGTTTTTGGATTCAAATGCGATGAATAACAAGACGTTCTCAAAGACAAAAGGCTAAGTCATGTTTCTGCTCGGACAATACAGTAAACACCCGCAAGTAAGAACCTACATTTTTTAGAGTTAGCCTAAACAGGTTCTTGTTTAAATGGTAGTTAACACAATTTTAGGCTATCTAGGTTCTTAAATAGGTTCTTATTTCTGTGTAACAACAAGTAAAATCCAGCTACAAGATAAAATGGTAATAAGCCTATTTTTCAGTCAACTCCACCCACCCCTCCCCCCTCATCAACACCCTAGAACATTAACATAGACATTTACATATTTTGCCTGCACAGCAATGGCAAGCTCCTATTTTTCCAAACAGGATTCTTACCCAGCTCTGCATCACTAAATGATGATTTTTGAAAATAAGAACCTGTGTTTCATTTTCTAGGCCAAATAGGTTCTTGTTTATAGGGGGTATAAATGACAAATTTGAGGCTAACAGGTTCTTAATTTTCAGGTTCTTACTTGCGGGTTTTTACTGTATGTCCGAACATAACGTAAAGTTAGTCTGACATTTCAGGAGTTTGGTCGGACAATGTTCGATGACTGACTGTCATTTACACCACTGTACGATATGAGTGGAGGTTTGATTTGGGAATGAAAGGATTAAAGTATTTTCTATTTAAATATATAATTATGATCATGATTAATGGTTTAGCTTGATTTTTCAAGACTTACGACCTTATTTATAAATTAAGAGCGGTTTTTAATTGAGTGACGAATGTAATTCGCGTTTTTTTTTTTTTTGGTTTTGCTTCACGCTTTGTGATCGGCAGCCTGTACACAGCCGTCTGGTATTTTCTTTGCTTTCCGCGTGAAGAAAATAAATAGAAGACGTTTGCGCGCAGGGTATGCGATAACAACAACAACAACAACAAGTCTTTATTTAAAAAAAAAAACAGTTACATTTTAGCTGCCCGCGTTTAGCAAAGGCTATTCTAGACGGGTAGATTAAAGAAAAGTGCACGTAGGAAGTTATAACTTTTTGCAATTAGAAAGTTTAAAATTGGTTAAAACAAGTTGTGATTGGTTATAAAACAAGTCCACCTTTTCAACTTTCATTTCTCAAGCCATTCTCGTCCCCTGAGCCCTCATTAAAAAAAAAAATTGGAGCTCTGAGTAGGGGAGTGTTCTCAAGCAGTCTAAACTAGAAACCAATCGCGATTTCCTCGTACACATTTACTCACGCTTCGCGCTGGCTAGATGTATTTACTTCGAGTTGTTTGATTTGTTAGAAGGTCTGTGTCTGTTGTGATTGGTTACTAAGAGAGTTTTCTTTGGTTTTGCTGTAACGGCACTCAGTTGAAAACCGAACTATTCAGCAGAGGTTTGTATCTTCACATTTAGTGTACAAATTTAGCTAAATGTTTGCACTTCTCATCCCAAACGTCAGGCGAAAGAGAGGAAAGCTAACATTTAAGCTACCAAATTGGACCTCTTGTTGTGCATGAATTCATGAGCTTATCACGTGATAAGCTTATGATTCATTCTCATAATCAGAGAATCCACTATAGTGATTTAGTCAGAAGAATATAATTTATCAGTTGGAGACTTTATATAATATATGTCGGATTAAAACGAATTGTAAAATAAGACTGATGGTGATAAATTAGTAAATTAATTTAGTTAATCCCGGTTACAAGTCGTGGGCTTATACAACTTTGTACGGTTATATGGGCGGGCATTAAAAACAAAACAAAAATATTAAGACAATGAACCGTTGTTTTAGTTAATGTAGTGTGACTGATTTGTACGGGATTGTCTATTGAGGAGCTGTAGTACGCTTATTTACAGGAGGGCTTATAACCGGGGTTTTATGGTAGTTAGGAACAGCAACAAGTAGCGAATATTACAACATATGTTTGAAGGAAAATTGGCCGAATCTTTGTTGGTCAACATCCTGCACATAACATATAACTGTCGAGAAACGCACGCCTGGAGCGTATCAGTTGAATTATTATATTTGTAATAAAAGTGATCTGTAGTAAAACCGTTTGTTAACTTGTCTTACCTACCATCAAATGCTGCAGCAGAAATCAAATTTGTGCCCATCGTCGTACACCCCAGGGAAGCAAGGGAAGGTCGAAACACAGTCGTCGGGTTTAATATTGAGGGGCAATCAGGGCTAACCTAGAGAATATACAGCCACTTACAACCATCTATCAAACGATATATAGCGGAAACGAGTTGGCTCGTTTGGTCCAGCTGCTACTGACGAGCCAAAGCAGCCACTAAAATGAGACCCAGCACCCACTAACGCCTTTTTTTACTTACCGAGGGTTAGGTTCGACATTTACTCGCTCACAGTAATTACAGCGCTTTTCAATAACATGGGGAATCTGAAATTCAAATCAACGCCAACAGTTTTTCCTTGCCGTCGATCAAATTTTCGGCGGTTTCCGATTACTTCCGAGCGTTTTCGTATCGTTAGTGAAAGTGGCAACATGGTTCGTTCGCAAGTGAAAGTGAAACATGGTTCATAAATACGGAGCATCACTGCGTTGGAGAGTCGGAAGTAATCGTAAACCGCCGAAAATATGATTGACGGCAGGGAAAAACGCAACCGTTGGTGCTGATTTGAATTTCAGATTCCGCAAGTTATTGAAAAGCGCAGCAAACCGAGAAATTATTCTCCTATCTAGATCTCACTCGTGATTGTGCTGTTTCGACCGTGGGAGATCTGGATACGAGATTACCGAGAACTGTGAAAAGAAGCCCGCCACCTCCTTTTGGGCGTGTGAAACAGGCACAAAAGTTGAATATGGGGCGCGACTTTCCGGGATGATTAAAATGAGCGCACAGGGGGTAAGGGCGAGAAGAAGGCTGCCCGTTCAGACTGAAGCATGTCTAGAGGAAACGTGTTTCGGTGCTAGTGTGAATGCAGCCTCGGGCAACCTTGCTGAAAAAGCGTAACAACCAAAGATACTGACAGGTTATTCCACCAAATGAGTTTATTACAACACGTCTTCAGCATAAAAATAGTACATAATTTCCAAGTTACAATACAAATTCAAGGCCTAAGAAGAACCTACCTAACTACCCGTACAACTCTGGCGTAACTCTTTTAGCTTAAAACTAACAATTACTATTTCTAATTGATGTGACGTGCATCTTTAGTCCCTTTATTCCTGTGCCTTCATAATGAACAGCACAGCCAAAACATCTTCAATTTATTATTATTTCCTTTTTTATCAAGCTCAACCTGATAACCAAACAAAACAATCAAAAGTATTGGATAATCTCGCCTATTTTCGTGAACGATTTAGTGTGGGTCTTTCTGCGTGTACCGGAACACATTGTGTTTCTATTGTTTGTGAGGTTTTGTATTTTAGTCTTGTTTTGGAGTTATATTGTTTTCTGTCTTTTGTTTCTTTTGTTTTACGCCATTCGTGCTCCGGTACACGCAGAAGGAACCTTTACTGTGAATGTGCGAGAAAACTGACTGCTGCCCTTATGCCTGACACAAAACCTCTATAATGCGGACGAACAGTTGGTTCCATGAACGCTAAACGCGCTTACGTACCCGCAATTTTCTGGGGCACAAATGATTTTCATTCTCCCATAATTCTCATTAATAAATCATCAAGTTTTAACAAAGAAGATCATAAGCGTGATGGTGGTTTAGAAACCCGATGTTAATTAACAGATTTTGGCGAATTTATTCCTACGTTTTCTCTTTAGAGCGATTTTCAATCGAATGTCGAAAGTAATTTCGCGATTGCTGTGGTTTTGCATTGCCACGGCTTGTGATTGGCCAAAAAATCTCGCGCCACTTTCTCAACCAATCAGAAGCAAACTAAAACCAATCGTGACTTGCCTGCACGCGTTTTCCCGCGCTTGGCGCCGGTTACATGTATTTGCTTTGAGTTCTGATTGGTTCATTGGATTGCCTGCGCCTGTTGTGATTGGTCAGAGTAATTGCTTTGGTTCTGGTTTCACCGCACTCAATTGAAAACCGCTACCTAAACACCTCCAAGTCGATAAAAAATAAACTCGGCAGCGCCTCGTTTTTTCAACTCTCTTCTCGGTGTTGGAAATCCTGATGAAACACTCTTCCTCGTGTTTCAAATCGCTCAATAACTTATCGAGATAATGTACTTTTTCACTCAAGTCTGTCAATTTGGCACCCTCATTTTTAAAGGCTGGTTTTCACTAACGACGGAGTCGGAGTCGTAATCAGAAGCGCAGAGCGTTACGATCTAGTAAAAAATCAAACCGACGGAATCGGAAGAAGATTACGGAGTCACAAGCGGAGTCGGAAGAAAATGGAACCGTTCTGATTCTTCCGACTCCGATTCCGCCGAGCTTAATCTCCGCTTTTTAATACGACTCCAATTTTCGATTTTCACTAGGTCGGAAGCGCTCTTACGACTCCGACTACGACTCCGTCGCCAGTGAAAACCAGCCTTTGGAGGTTTGGCAAAAGTCTAATAACAGAATTAAATCAATAAAGCTGATTAAGCAGCATTACCTCCAATTACTTATTTTTTTAAACCGAAATATCAGTCGCCGTAAAACATTTTTTTTCAGGTATTGTTAGTTTATTCAAATATTTTTATTTATAAAAACTAATTACTTCCCTTTAAGTTAAAGAATGACATGTGACCTACTATCTGACGACAAATGTACTTAACATATAAATTATCCATTATCATTATCCATACTTTAAATCTTGAGCATTTCCCACTTTATTTAAACATTACCGAACAAAACTTATTTTAGCTGTTTAATGTGAAGCATTTTTGCCACCAGATTTTAACTCAACGAATTTGTACCCAGCTTCAAAATGTAACGTGGTTGTAACTTTCAAGTTTGCTGATGAAAACTTCACCTTCACTCCCAGAGTCAATAATGGAGACATGTGGGGTAGTTCTAACTTTTGAGTTTCTTAATGAAATCCTATGGTGTGACCATTCAAATGAAACCTCTTCAGCAGTACTTTTGCATGGTACCATTTGTTCTAACTTTTTAGTCTGTGGATGAAATCCTATGGCGTGACCATTCAAATGAAACCTCTTCAGCAGTACTTTTGCATGGTACCATTTCTTCTAACTTTTGAGTCTGTAGATGAAATCCTATGGTGTGACCATTCAAATGAAACCTCTCCAGTAGTACTTTTACATGGTACCATTTGTTCTAACTTTTTAGTCTGTGGACGAAATCCTATGGTGTAACATTCAAATGAAACCTCTTCGGCACTACTGTTGCATGGTACCATTTGATTTCCAGTATTTTACAAAACGAAATATGTGATTTTTCTTGAATTTTGATTTTTGCACTCCTGGGAGTTAAAATGAAAACTAATGTCTAATGAAAACTGCTGAGTAGAACTTTGCCTGGTGTTGTTTTGTTTTCAATATTTGTACTAAATTTAAACTAAAATGACAATTTTCATCTTTTGAACTTTGCTAATCTTGTGATTTTGCATTGGTTTCCAATCCCCCAATGAAAGCTTGTGTGCAAGTGTATATTAAGCAATATACGCAATGTGAAAGGTAATTTGATCTCTAAAATGATTGCATAGCTCTTACATTTAAACAGCAGACATTATACACATTCCTCAGACGACATTAGCAGAGGATTAATGTATTCAAATCCTTCAAACTCTGATTGGTCGATGGTCTCCAGCATTTTCCTACAGCGAAAAGACAAAAGATGAACATTTAATAACAACGTTGATCAAAGCTTCCTCGAGGGTAGTCCTGCACTTGTCCAAACGATGTCTGTGATTCGCTAAGAAAACAATAGATTTGTCCCGCTGGGATAGGGATTAGGGATAGGGGTATTGTTCAAGTGATATATCAATTGTATCGTTCGCCAATCACAGACATCGTTTGGACAGCTACGACCCCGTTCCACCTTGAGCCAACTCGTGAATACGGAACGCTCTGAATAAAAGATTCTACACACCTTCGGACCCCCCCCCCCCCCCCTCCTGGGGGTGGGGAGGGAGGGTCGGTGACGTAAAACGCCTAGGAGACCCCTGCGTCCAACTCCCCACCCTCCCTCCCTCCAACACCGTCCCTATGGGTATGACAGGTGACCATTAGATATCACGGGCTCAATGTTTTTTTATAGCCGAGCGAGCGAGCGAGCGAGCGAGTGAACTTTCTACCCAAATGCTACAACATCCATCAAACACATTTCTAAACAAAAGAAAGTAAACACTTGCCTATTATTTACTCTACAGAAGTTACCTATAGCTTTGAGACACGTCCAACATAATAAAATATTTATAATCAATGAAAGAGCGGTTTTCAATTGAGTATCGAGAAGCCTTTTCTTCGATTTGCGCCACTATTCTCAACCAATCAGAAGTAAAACCAAAACTAATCGTGACTTTCTCGCACGCGTTTTCCCGAGCTTGGCGCCGGCTGCACTATCTCCTTCAAGTTGTGAATGGTTCATTGGATTTTATGCGTCTGTTTTGATTGGCCAGAGATAGAGCGGTTTTCAACTGAGTGTTGTAAAACCAAAACCAAAGTAATTACTCTGACCAATCACAGAACTCGCAGACAATCCGAATCAGAACTCGAAACATATACATGTAGCCGGCGCCAAGCGCGGGAAAACACGTGCAAGCAAGCCACGATTGGTTTGCTTTAACTTCTGATTGGTTAATAAAGTGGCGCGAAATTTGTTAGCCACTCACAAACCGCAGCAATGCAAAACCAAAGCAATTGCGAAATTACTTGCGACACTCAATTGAAAACTGCTCTATTTCGCTGGTTTTGATTTTACAACAATTCACTGAAAACAGCTGTAACAAATGCCAGTAAAAACTTTAACTTACGGGTCATCAGGAGTTAGTACGACAGGCTCATTTGTAAATTGAGGATCAAAGTTTCCTAGTCCATACTGATCTTCAATCCTGGGCTTGAACGGAGGAGAAACTTGACGGGCCTCCAACTGATAAGGAAAAAAGGAAAACGGTTGAGATCTTAAAGAAGAAAAGTCCTGATACAACAAACATACTCAGAGGCATTATCTGGCTCGTTACATCCGATCGCCATAACAAGCATACATCTCACAGAGTTGCCAAAACTACATTGTACATTAGCTGTTTGAAAAAAAAAAACAAAGATGGGAAGCGAAAAGTCGCATTTGCGTCAACGAAAGCCTCAAAACATTAATGCGGACAGGTTAAGTTAAAAATCACTAGACTTGTCATGTTTTTAAAGTTCTACCGTTATGTCTTGGAAGACAGCAAAAGCATTGTGAAGTACTTTTCATTTAGTTAAAATGATATTTTAACAAAGTTAACCGCCACGAGCTTAGCGGGCGGTTCTCCTGGTCAGCGGTCACGTGTTCAAGTGCAGGCTCACATGGTTGGATCCAGCTTTGTTTCAGCGTGTTTTTAACGTTCTTGTTAGTGGCGTGTGAGCAGCTCGCGCTGCTCGTTTTTTCTTTTATTGGGAGGTTAGCGTTTATAACGGTTGCCTTTTAGCAGCTTGCGCTGCTGGTTTTTAAACAACGGTTTGTCTGAGTTCAACGTCTCAAGAATTCTTTCTCTTCGAAGCGTGCGATGCGGTCGACGAACAACAGCATGTCTACCTTCTCTCCGCCAGCTGCTTCGCCTTCCAGCTCTCACAACAGCTCGACAACTTCGACTTCCATCTCGACTGTCACTACAACCTCGGCTTCGCTCCATAGTGTCGGTTTGCTGGACAGCAATGCCTTTTCTCTGGCGATTTCGAAGGCTTTGGCGGATTCTTTACCTGCTCTGCTGTCGTCTCTTCGCGAGCACGTTGGTGAAAACACGGCCATGTCTTCCAGTTTGGTTCCATCGTCAAACTCTATTCCGGCGTCTTCGGCTTCGCCCTTCATTATTCCCGGCCAGTCTTCTTCTCAGTCAGGTACGCTTGTAGTTCCATCGTTTATATCTACGTACAGTACCTTGGGTTCCCGTGCTTTAACGTTCTTGTTTAGTGGCGTGTGAGCAGCTCGCGCTGCTCGGCGGTTAGCGTTTATAGCGGTTGCCTTTTAGCAGCTCGCGCTGCTGGTTTGTAAACAATGGTTTGTCTGCGTTCCGCGTCTCAAGAATTCTTTCTCCTCGAAGCGTGCGATGCGGTCGACGAACAACAACATGTCTACCTTCTCTCCGCCAGCTGCTTCGCTTTCCAGCTCTCACAACAGCTCGACAACTTCGACTTCTATCACTACAACCTCGGCTTCGCTCCATAGTGTCGGTTTGCCGGACAGCATTGCCTTTTCTCTGGCGATTTCGAAGGCCTTGGCGGATTCTTTACCTGCTCTGCTGTCGTCTCTTCGCGAGCACGTTGGTGAAAACACGGCCATGTCTTCCAGTTTGGTTCCATCGTCAAACTCTATTCCGGCGTCTTCGGCTTCACCCTTCATTACCCGGGCAGTCTTCTTCTCAGTCAGGTACGCTTGTAGTTCCATCGTTTATATCTACGTACAGTACCTTGGGTTCCCGTGTTTTAACGTTCTTGTTTAGTGGCGTGTGAGCAGCTCGCGCTGCTCGGCGGTTAGCGTTTACAGCGATTGCCTTTTAGCAGCTCGCGCTGCTGGTTTATAAACAATGGTTTGACTGCGTTCCGCGTCTCAAGAATTCCTTTCTCCTCGAAGCGTGCGATGCGGTCGACGAACAACAACATGTCTACCTTCTCTCCGCCAGCTGCTTCGCCTTCCAGCTCTCACAACAGCTCGACAACTTCGACTTCCATCTCGACCATCACTACAACCTCGGCTTCGCTCCATAGTGTCGGTTTACCGGACAGCTATGCCCTTTCTCTGGCGATTTCGAAGGCTTTGGCGGATTCTTTACCTGCTCTGCTGTCGTCACTTCGCAAGCACGTTGGTGAAAACACGGCCATGTCTTCCAGTTGGGTTCCATCCTCAAACTCTATTCCGGCGTCTTCGGCTTCGCCCTTCATACCCGGCCAGTCTTCTTCTCAGTCAGGTACGCTTGTAGTTCCATCGTTTATATCTACGTACAGTACCTTGGGTTCCTGTGTTTTAACGTTCTTGTTAGTGGCGTGTGAGCAGCTCGCGCTGCTCGGCGGTTATCGTTTTTATAGCGGTTGCCTTTTAGCAGCTTGCGCTGCTGGTTTTTTAAACAACGGTTTGTCTGCATTCCACGTCTCAAGAATTCCTTTCTCCTCGAAGCGTGCAATGCGGTTGACGATCAACAGCAAGTTCTACCTTCTCTCCGCCAGCTGCTTCGCCTTCCAGCTCTCACAACAGCTCAACAACTTCGACTTCCATCTCGACCGTCACTACAACCTCGGCTTCGCCCCATAGTGTCGGTTTGCTGGACAGCAATGCCATTTCTCTGGCGATTTCGAAGGCTTTGGCGGATTCTTTACCTGCTCTGATGTTGTCACTTCGCGAGCACGATGGTGAAAACATGGCCATGTCTTCCGGTTTGGTTCCATCGTCAAACTCTATTCCGGCGTCTTCGGCTTTGCCCTTCATTATTCCCGGCCAGTCTTCTTCTCAGTCAGGTACGCTTGTAGTTCCATCGTTTATATCTACGTACAGTACCTTGGGTTCCCCTGCCGTGGTGTCTTCTCTTTCTCCCACCACATCCACCTCGTTCCCGCCATTATCGATCGGGGGCTCTTCGGCCACAGCGTTTTCCTCAACCCCCCCCCCCCCCCACTCTTGGAATGAGTTTTTCCGGTTGGTTCTGGGTATTCTCCCATCCCCCACAAGTTGGTGGAAAATCACAGGAGGACAGTTTATTGAGCTCGCTGACCTTTTGTCGGACAACATCAAGGCCCAGGACCAAAACCCCAGGCGTACTTGCAGGGAAAGTTATTAGTCGAGAAGAAGCGCGTGGTGGAAATAACGGACATTGTTACCTGGGTAGAGGCCTTCTCAATTTTTCTGCTTGGTGCTCTGCCACTTGTTTCCTTCCCCCTGGCTTGACCTCCACAAGTACAAGCTGCTGATCATCCAAACAGCTAAGCGTTCCGCGACAGGTCCTGGCTCAATTACGACATAGTGTACAGGAAGGAAGCGGCAGCCTCAGGTTCCAGGAATTGGTCTCACATGAATGTTGATCTATATAATTTCCACACGAGATCTCCCTCCGCTTTAACATCTTACCAGGCCCTGCACCATGGCCAGCTTCATCGTCTTCCGAGGTACCTGCTGCCTCGGGCAACTCGAGTGCCACACAATACTGCCACTCGTGGAATGATGGACGTTGTCGTTGGCCCTTTGGGCGTTGCCGGTTTCGTCATGCATGCGAAGCGTGCAATGGAGGCCATCGAAGCACCCACTGCCCCCACCGCCCTACACGCAGAGCTCGGTCCCGCTCCCCTTCCCAGGAAAAGGGGGGCTGCCGCTACCGCGGACTCTCGAAGCACAGCCAATCCTGTACATAGCCTGGTTTTGTCTCCGTTGATCAATGTTCGTCCGTTACAGTTGCGTTCTCCTCGATTTCCAGTTTCTCAACACGTTACCACAGACTCTCCCAGCCTGGCCAGTCCTGTTCATAGCTTTAATTCGTCTTCGTTGATTTATGTTTGTCCGTCACAGTTGCATTCTCCTTGAGTTCCAGTTTCTCAACATGCTACCGCAATCTCCCCAAGCCCAGCCAATCCTGTACATAGCTTTGATTTGTCGTCTTTGATTAACGTTCATCAGTTACAGTTGCATTCTTCTCCAGCTCCAGTTTATCAGCACACAGGTCAGTCACAGCTGGTTTCCCATCAACCAGTCTCGTCGTCTTCCGAGGACACCTCCACTCCCCCAGCAGCATGCCCCTTGAAACCAGTGTCACAGCTTTCCCCCATTTGCGGGCTTAGGGTGCCTCGGGACTTTGGAGAGTTCAGGGCCATGGCTTCCCCCAGCCATGAGCCCTTCCTTCTCTCCGACCCATGCCTGTGGCCGGGTCGGAGAGTCCTTTCGGCATGGAATGGGGGCTCATGGCTGGGTTGCGGGGATTTGCCAGCCATGGGAGCGGTATTCTATCTAGGGGTTGACTGGCCACAGTGGAAGCCCTTGGATATCCCAGGCACCCACCTTCCATTGAAGCGAGGCAGCGGGTTAAATTTAGTTAAAATGATATTTTAACAAAGTTAACCGCCACGAGCTTAGCGGGCGGTTCTCCTGGTCAGCGGTCACGTGTTCAAGTGCAGGCTCACATGGTTGGAGCCAGCTTTGTTTCAGCGTGTTTTTAACGTTCTTGTTAGTGGCGTGTGAGCAGCTCGCGCTGCTCGTTTTTTCTTTTCTTGGGCGGTTAGCGTTTATAGCGGTTGCCTTTTAGCAGCTTGCGCTGCTGGTTTTTAAACAACGGTTTGTCTGAGTTTCCCCCCCCCCCCCCTCCCCTCCCTCTTTTCTTTCCTTCCACTGATTCTATCAGTGTGACGGGTGCCTGGAATGGGGGCTCATGGCTGGGTTGCGGGGATTTGCCAGCCATGGGAGCGGTATTCTATCTAGGGGCTGGCTGGCCACAGTGGAAGCCCTTGGGTATCCCAGGCACCCACCTTCCATTGAAGCGAGGCAGCGGGTTAACTTTACACTTTTACTCCCAGAATGAAAATTCATTCCACTCACGTAACATGGCTCTAAAGTTAAAAGTGGATGGATATGACCATTCAAATGAAAGCTACTGAGCAGCACTTTGCTGTCAGCTGTGGTACTGTTTATTATGCTGTACAAGGTGGTTCTAACTTTTGAGTCTGTGGATGAAATCCTAAAGTGTGACCATTCAAATGAAAGCTATTGAGCAGTACTTTCCTGTGGTACTGTTTATTATGCTGTACAAGGTAGTTCTAACTTTTGAGTCTGTGGATGAAATCCTAAAGTGTCACCATTCAAATGAAACCTATTGAGCAGTACTTTCCTGTGGTACTGTTTATTATGTTGTACAAGGTGGTTCTAACGTTTGAGTGTGTGGATGAAATCCTAAAGTGTGATCATTCAAATGAAAGCTACTGAGCAGTACTTTCCTGTGGTACTGTTTATTATGATGTACAAGGTAGTTCTAACTTTTGAGTCTGTGGATGAAATCCTAAAGTGTCACCATTCAAATGAAACCTATTGAGCAGTACTTTCCTGTGGTACTGTTTATTATGTTGTACAAGGTGGTTCTAACGTTTGAGTGTGTGGATGAAATCCTAAAGTGTGATCATTCAAATGAAAGCTACTGAGCAGTACTTTCCTGTGGTACTGTTTATTATGATGTACAAGGTGGTTCTAACTTTTGAGTCTGTGGATGGAATCAAATGAATGTGAGTTCGAGTCATACACCTGTACAAGATTTGTTTGTACGTGTAGTACATACCTGTTCCCAATCGACTGCCCTGAAAAACACATGAGTTGTTATATCTGCAAATCCCGTCTGAGGATGACAGCCCAGGCGCTCAATGGGATTCTAATGATCAAGAAAAAAATGTTTTTTGTTTAGAAAAAGTATAAAGGTGTTAGTTTCTAAAGAAACTGTGGTGATGCTTCAGTGGGGAGTGAAACATGAAAATTTGGTTTTATCAACTGGTCACTATAAAATGATTCAGAAGCTGACGTTTGGAGCGCTGCTACAATATCTCCTATTATATATTTTTCTATATACACCATTTTGCTTACAAGAAGTTCGAGTTTATTCTAATAGTATTTTCATATTCGCCAACATTGAATGGACAATATTCGTATTTACGGTATTGAACTGGAACTAGCGTGCAGTCGAGGCTCATGCGGGGGAATCTTTTCACAGGCAAATATTTTTAACGATATTCCCCCGACTCGACTGTAAGCTAGATCCAGTTCAATACCGAGAATACGAATATTGTCTATTCTTACACAGTTTGGCAATGTTTCTAGCATAAAGTGAAAGTTTTCGAAAATGTCAGTTGGGGAACTTTTTACTTTTTTAGCCGCCTAAGTGATATATTGGTACTTTAAATGCCCACCAGTCTCTTACCTTGTTAAGGAAACCTTTCAGTATTGATGCTGCCTTGACAGACAAAGACCTAGGAATTCTTATCGGCTTTTCTAGAATAACTGGATAAAAAATATAGTAGTTGCCATTAGCTTTAACTGACAACTTTTTAAACATAGAAGTTATGGTAACGAAGATTACTTTCAGCATTGCATGTAAGTGTACGTTACCAAAAATACGTACATCAACAATCGTGGCAAAAACGTTAAGGACACTTTGCATTTTTACCATTAAAACATCAACAATATGTACTCCCCCACCTTCCATTCCCCACACCTGAACAATGTTGAGTGTCATGGGTCAAACATGTTTCACATATCTTATAAAGTTTATAAACTTCAACACCGTTTCGTGGCATTAGCCACGCAGCTCTTTAGAACCTCTAATTTCATTGGACCTGGTGTCATGCAGCTCTATTGTTTTCAGGGCTAGGGTCCATTGTTGTGTTGTTTGTTCTATTGTTTTCTCAGCCAATCAGAGAACTCTTTGTAAGAGCTGTGTACAGTGGGTGTGGGGGGAAAACCTGTGTGGGGCGTTTGGTGAGCATATAATATTATTGGTCGTAATCAATTTGCACAGAGAAAACGTTATTCCTAACCTTTCGGCCACGATTGTAGTATCCACCCTTTCTATTTTTTCCCCTTTTTCCCCTCCCTCGCCCTGACTGACTGCCCCTGAGTCTCCGAGGATGCGATTCCAGCTACATAAATTAAATTTGATTGCCTTAAACAATTTAATTTATACTAGTTATGATACGTCAAGTAGCCTAAATCGTGTACAGGGTCTGCTTTGTATCGTGTGGTGTGGCAAACATTAGTATGTATGATAGTTCACTGTAAGGCCAAAGATCACAATTGCTTTTGTCCATGAAGACTTAAAGTGAAAATAGTTCAATAGAAAACTGATTCTTACGGCAAAAGCGGAATAAACTAATAAAACCTCTTATTTTATTCTGCTTATGCTCTGTACCTTTTTTTGCCGTAAGGATCAGTTTTCCGTTAAACTTGTTTCACTTTAACTGTTAGTAGTGATCTCGATTTGGAAGCCAACAACAACAACATCCTTTATTTATGCACGATATATTTTGTGGCAGCTCCAATGGCTTGTCGCTGTGATTACAATTGCATTGTGCGTTAACCCATTGACGCCGAAGCAATTTATAACAAAGTTAGAGCAGTTTTCAATTGAGTGTCGTAAAACCAAAACCAAAGTAATTACTCTGACCAATCACAGCAGTCGTAAACAATCCAGTGAACCAATCAGAGCTCAAAGCAATAACATGTCGGCGGCACCAAGCGCGGGAAAACGCGTGCGAGCAAGTCACGATTGGTTTTGGTTTTACTTCTGATTGGTTGAGAAAGTGGCGCGAGATTTTTTAGCCAATCACAAAGCGTAGCAATGCAAAACCAAAGCAACTGTGTAATTACTTTCCACACTCAATTGAAAACTGCTCTATTAATCAACATTGGCAAATCATCCCATTGAAAAAATTAATGTAAGTGTATGGGAAACTGGCTGCCATTTTGTTGTTTGCACTGTACCTACTATATGAATGCGCCAGCACGACAAGCAGGTCGGTAGCTGGTCCAAAAAGTGCAGGACCAAAAGGGGAAACCAGACAAAATCCTAGTTATCTTGGCTGTGAAATAGGAATAAGTATGGTGATGCAAACCTTGAAAGAGATAATCCTCCGTATTTTGATCTGGATTTTCTGCGCTTCCTACAACATCAAATGGCGACCGTCCTGCAAGCATCTCAAACATGAGCACTCCAAGTGCCCACCAGTCAACACTGGTTCCTGCAGGCAACAAAGATTGAAATATAAATATTCCTTTTCTGGTTGCCATGCATTTTTTGATCTCTTGTTATGTTAGTCCTGAGAATTTAATGGGACATCAGGACAATGGCGTACCCTCTATATGACGTTTTCACCGGATATCACGCTGGTGTACGAAACAAACGACTTCGCGTTAGCTTCTATTACTTTTCTTTTGTTCTGTACACTAGCATGGCCGCTGCGCTTTTGTCGTTTAAATCCTCAGGGAATGGTTGCAAACCACTTACCACCAATATGATAAGAACCATGTGTGTTGTCCAGAATGGCCACTTAACTTTCATAATAAGAGGGGGTGAGTTCCCAAATATTATTACTGGGAATATGCAAGTGTAGGCACCGATGTAAAGCTACTGAGCAGTACTTTCTGTGGTACTGTTGATGATGCTGTATAAGGTGCCAGTGGTTCCAACTTTAATCTGTGAATGAATTCCTAAAGTGTAACCATTCAAAATGAATAATACAAGTTTCTAACATACCATAATCTTCGCCTCTAAGAATCTCAGGAGCAATGTAGTTTGGTGTTCCACAAAATGTGCTTGTTGTGTCGCCAGGGCGGAGCCCTTCCTATGATAACAACGATAAAAAGGCAATAATTACGAGTTCAAATAGCCCTTACTGCAAGGGGATGAAGGTAAGTGGTATGAATACACCCACTGCACTTGCAGCCCTGAAATTGCGCCTTATACCGTCGAGTTTTTAAAATTTAAAATTTTACCTCGAAGATGATCGCTACATCTTCCGAGGCTCCAATGGCATAAAGTTGAAGAACTATGCCAAAACAAATGAATTTAAATTCACTTATTTTTCGATATTTTAATCGCATTGTTGATAGCCGGAATAGTTTACCAAGCCAAGCGAAGTTCACGTTAGTCCTAACTTAAGTTCATTCAAAAAGAATCTACTGAAATTTTTAAATCAATACTGTTTTAAATTGTATCTTGTATAACTTGTAATTTTAGTATAGAAACTTTTATTAATCTTTTTAAAGTTATTTGATCAATGGGGTCCGCCTAGAATGGGGTATAGGACTCTTTTGCGGATCTCCTATGGCTACACTGTACTTCTGGACTACAATGTTTTTAAGGTAATTTTTTTTCTTCTAATATTACTTGAATCTCATCTTTAGTGCCATGAATTGCAATAAATAAGAAATAGAGTTTCGGGAATATGGGTTTGCCTTTTTTGCATGTTTTGTTATCAGAATAGCTGGAGCACAAACACGCAAAAGTTGGAGAAAATCTCCGGCTCTCAGGCCTTATTGACAGCTCTGCCACAGGGCAAGGCTACTAGTGACTAGAGAAATGTTAGACATAATTTTGATTAGATCGGTTTTCGAGTGTCAAAAGCAATTTTCGCTTGCTTTGGTTTTACGCTTTGCCATTGGATAGAAAAACTCGAGCCATTTTCTTAACCAATCAAAAGTACGTGTTTTCCCGCGCTTGGCGGCTGGCGCTGTCTACCTGTATTTGCTTTGAGTTCTGATTGGTTCATTGGATTGTCTGTGTCTGCTGTGATTGGTCAGAGTAATTGCTTTGGTTTTGGTTTTACGACACTCAATTGAAAACTGCTTTGAAAGGGCAGCCACTTACCTTGCACATTCCATAATCTGTGAGTTTCACATGACCATCAGAATCAAGCAGTACATTATCAAGCTTGAGATCACGATATATCACACCTGCAGAGACGAGCAAATTGTCACTAAATGTTTGTTTACATGACATGGAATTTCATTTCGATTTCTAAGGCATCACCTTTAAACATTAAAATTTACCATTACCTTTTTCATGTAAAAAGTTGAGGGCACAGGATATTTCAGCAGAGTAAAACCTACAAAAGCAGAAATCGTTTTGTTTAGTTTAAGGTAATTCCCTGGAAAAAGAATCTGTCATAGATTTATAATGAAACTTGGCACAAATATTGAACAAGTCATGAAGGTTCCAAAATTGCAACAAAAATGAGGGGTCACCGTGCTCGTTTTAGTGGTATACTGCTGACGAATACAGTGTTTAAACGCATTTTCAGGCAATAACCGCGTGAAGCTAATATGCTCAATATTTCCACTGCATATTGATTTTTCGCGTATAAGTTGACTTTATACATATGTATAATCGTCTGTATCATAGAAAACGTGTCCAAAAAGCTTCAAATTTACTGAACACTCGAACAGTAGACGGTTGCTTGGTGTGCGGTCCTCTACCCAAAATGGCTTTCTTCGTAGGATTTCTATAAACTGTGCAAAATCTGATCATAGATTTTTGCTCACTTTTTAAATTTGCGTTGGGAACACTGTCCTGATTGAATTTATGCAGTATAAAATGGGGGTCACCGTGCTCGATTTTGCGCTAGCGCTCACAGAGTCCTTTTCTATCGTGGGAAAGGCCGGCTTTCCTCACAAAAGCCGCCATTTTTTTCAATGTGATGCCGCAATGTTTATGCGCAGTAGGGATGCGCAGTGCAAAACCAGGGAATCACCTTAAACAGGTGTGACTTCTAGGATATATTTTGTCTACTATACAGCAACAGCAAGTCAGGTACCTTGGGTTACAAAAAAATCTTTCATTGCACATATTTAGTCACTTGGCAGTGAATGGTAAGACTTCTGTATAACATCAATCCTTACCACTTCAAACATATATAGTTCAATGAAAACTAATGCTGTATTCACATCAGGACCAAAACATGTTAAGAGTAAACATGTTTCGATGTTTCAAAGAAACAAATTCCCATAAACATGTTTACAATTTATTTTCATTGTTCACATTAGTTGCTAATTTCAAAACAAGTTTTATGCCTGCTTCTACAATTTATGCAATTTTACGAAACAGGTGTAAGCTCACATAAAATCTTTATAATTACACATGTATGAAACGAAAAAGAGCTTGAACTTTCAGTTTTATTATTTTCTCACTTGTCAAGCTGTGCTTAACAAGGAGATAACATTTGCACCAATTTGTTACGTCTGGCTTAGATCAAAACTACAATCATGCTCAGAATAAACATGCTTTGATCATGATTTGCGCAAGAACAGAAATGCATTTCAGTACCTTGCATGGTCTTCAGGTAGCCGTCGCTGCCTTTGCATGTGGTACATAAGATCACCACCACTGACAAACTCAATCACAAAAAACAACCTACACACAAAAAAAGTTCATTATATGCAAGTAAAAATGAGTGTAGTGGTACTGCTATCCACAACTACAGATCACCTCACACTAATTTGTTTTGGCAAACTCTTCCCCACAATAAAAACAGAAAAAATAACTTCAATATATACATGTCTTGGCAAGAGGGGATTGAGGAGCCACACCAGAGGGAGTTGGAATGTTATGACAGATTAGTGGCAGAGGTGTAGGAGAAGGCTGCTGTTTGAAACTCCGAGGAAGGTGGTTGCTCAGCTGATGATTGTGGATGGCGAACTTTGTCTTGAGCATTTTTAATTTGTAAATATGCAGTGTTGAAAAAGTTATAGCATAAGGGGAAAAATATTTAAGTTTTCACTTGGTTGATCATCTTAGGGATAATTTTAGGAAACATTATAGTGTTGACCTTGTGTTTCCTTTTTCCAACATCTCAAACAAACTAGTATGTTATGTTATCTGTAAACACAGAACCTGCCACATGTAATGATCACCTACCTTACCCATGGGGATGCATTGGGGGAGAGGAGGGTGGAACAAAACGCCTATGAGAGGGGATGGTCTGAAGATTGTTTCGTATTCACGAATTGGCTCATGGAGGGGTGGATGAAAAGTTTAATGAAAACATGGCTATTACAAGGCTGTGCTCTTAGAAGAATCACAGGGAGCCCAAAGGCTCCCAACTATGAAATCTGGGAAGCCTGGCACTTAAGCTTTACGCAAAAGTAAGTTTTTCTAGTCGCCCGAAGATAAAAGTAAGGAGCCTGAGGCCCCTGGGCACTGCTAGAGCACAGTCCTGTATAAGTTGACAAAGAACTCAAATTGTAACAAATGATTTCATATTTAATATACCTGCTAGACGTTTGAAAACACGAATGAAGACCAACCAGAAATGGATGATTTGATGCTTGTTCAAAAACATGTTTCTCTGTTTGCACCCAGTCAATATCCTTTGATCAAAGAAATGTATTCATTTCATTCAAACAAAGATTAGAAAAAGAAGAAGGGAAAGGAGCGAAGCAATTGAATACTTTGAATAGTTCCTTCTGCTACAAGCATTGGTGGGGGGGGGGGGGGGGGGGTGAATTGGGCTATGCAAATCTGCCGATCCATCACAATTAATTTGATTGCCAAAACCCACTGATCTGCAATTAAAATGTTTGCGGAAATCCGAAAATGCAAATTATCTGTGAGCTTTTGAGATATATTAAAAATCTCTTGACTTGATTCCTTGTAAATGCCGTGTTTGGGATTCTTTTTGCCTTATCAGCATATGCGTCTCATTTTCTAATCGAGCAACAAAAAATATATACTTTGAATATTGATAGCGCACAGCACAATTAGCTTTCTCTGGATTATTGAGCCTGATATATTGGATACTCTTTGTGCGATGTGTTTTCAAAACTCAAATGGCTTATTAGCACTTTTACCACCCAGCAATTTTTCAGTTTTGGATAGCTGATATTTTCAGAAATATTACACGTGTTGCAGTTAATTTTTCTCTTCAGTTAAATTTAAATTTTAACTAGTGAATTTTTTTTAACTAGTTTATTTCTTTTTTAACCAGTTTATTTTTTTCTAACTAGGTTATTTTCTTTAACTAGTTAATCTTTTTCTGAACTAGTAAAATTGTTATGACTAGTTAGTTTTTCAAACATTCTGGGTATTTTTAATCCAAGTTATTTTTTCATGGATGAAGTGTATGTTGGGCTTCTAAGGTTATTGGTTTGGTCTAAGTGTTATAAATTAAGGGTTAGAGTTAGGTTAGGGTTTTGGTGACTTGCCATCACAACTGTAAGGGTTCTTAAAGCGGCCAGGGTATACTGATTAGGCCTAAGCATTATGGATTAAGGGTTAGGGTCAGGTTGGGGTTAGGGACACTTACTATCTATGACAACTACAACAAATAAATAAATTCCCCTTTAATAATATCTGTTTGGTCAACTACAATTTCACACTGCATGTACAAGGTACAATTCTTCCAATTTTTCTAAGACTTCTTCAGCCGTTTTGTTGTACAAGGCATATAACCACGAGTACTTTGTGTGGTGATCCGTGATGTGTAGTACCCAGTGATGACGGCGTGAACTATCAGCACAGTAACATTTCAGATTTCGGAAATCAATAAGATCAATTTCTACATGTGACAGAAACGTCTCAGCACTGAGAGGGTTTGTTATGGGGCGTTTTTGGTGGTCCGTAACACTCTTCTGCTGGATATGAAGTGTACACAAACTTGTAAATAAAGATACTACTTGCTGTGGTATCTCAGAATAAATACCTTTTACGTAGTTATTTGTTTTGTCTCTTCCTCGGTGTACCGTGGATGAGTGGCACTGACTGAGTACTTCGTGTATCTCATCTCTCGGTACTACTATCTTGTTTCCTCTTGTGACAATTTTTCCATCTTTGACCGTCCATCCTTTTCTTCGAAAACTATTTATATCATTTTTCGAGAGTTCAGCTTCATGTTGTTGGCGTTTTTCAGGGTCTTCTATGCTTTCTAGGTAAGTCTTCGCATTTTCATAAAACGATTGGTCAATGTAAACTGTGAATTTGCTTTGACTCTTCTGCTTCAATAGCTCTAACTTCTCGTAAAACGTCTTCTTCTCCACGCATCCTTCCATTTGAAATCGAGAAAGAACTGCTAAGTCCACGTTTTGTGCAATAACGCATGCGTGACATTTTTTGCATAATTAATTTTGGCCGAGGGGAGTCTGGGATCAAATAAGTAATAATATAAAGAAGTATGGGGGGAATTTGCAACGTAGTCCTGTGTGGTCTAGTGGTGAAGACAATGGACTTCAAATCTGAAGGTCGTGAGTTCGAACTCCAAGTAGGTACCAAAATAAAATTCTTTATTTCATAATTGTTGTGAAGGGGGGACATGGGAGTAAATAGGGGAGGGGAAGGTAGGTAGGACTAAGGGGTAGGTAGGACTAAGGGGAAGGGAGACAGGAAGGAAAAAAGAAGGGAAGGAAGGAAAATAGAGAAATAGCGAGCAGAACAAAATTTCCCTTTTTTGACGTTTTTGTTTGTTTTTAAACCCCCCAAAAAAACCATGCCCCTATTTTTTAACCACACCCCATAAAGAAAATCCCTTTTCAGACAGTTGATAGAAAAATAAACTAGTTAAAAATAATAAACTAGTTAAAATTTAAAATTAACTGAAATTTTTTTTTAACTACAACACGTGTTGCCAAAAATTACAAATTGGGTACAAATTAGTAAGTTTAACAAGCTCTTTCAACTTTGGAAGTCAATTCATACTTAGCATGATGCCTTCTCTATGTTAATTTGAATGTTAATGAGACAAAATGCAAACAATGACGTCCTCAGATATTAGCTTATTCACCCCTCCAGTACAGGTTTGTGTAAACAAATTCACATGAACTTGTAATTTGACACCAGACTATCAACAGACCTCATCATCATTGACAAGTTCTTTCTTGACAACTTTCATAGCATATATTCTTTTATTTTTCTTTAACTCCACCTAGAAACAAATAAAACACACAAACAAAGAAACCAGTTAATTTTGATTTTATCACCTTCTGTGTGGAATGAATCAATAAACTCCACATAGGCATTGCTCACACCATCTTATATCCATATGGTAAAATTTTGGGCTCAAGAGTAATTCAATTTGAAGGCCAATAGGAAGTAATATTCATTAATCATCTTGTTTGGAACATGCAAACTTTTTAAATTGAAATTCTTCCTTGAATCCTTTTTTGTTTACTTATGCATGCTTATGTACGAATTCATTTTTTTGCAGGTTTGTAATAATATAAAAGTTGTTGGTCTGTTCAAACTGTCACATATCTAAATACCGTATTTTCTCAATTAAACGCCGCCGGCGTTTATTTCACACGTGGCCTAGTGGACCCGACGTTTCTTTGAATCAACAGTTTTTTCTCGTCCGCCATTTTTTAAGAAAGGGTTATTATTCGTTTTTCTTGGCAGCCATGTACCTTGCCCTTACATCTTAAGGTTATTATACCACAAATAAACGTTTGAGGGGCTTACTTACAATTTCCTCTATTATAGCCGGCATTTAATTGAGAAAATACAGTAATTAATTTTTTCAACTTATCTTTGCATTTTTCCCATGATAGCACTCATCTAACTTAGTTTTGACCCAGTCAATTTAGGCTTTGTTGTAATCAGTTTATTTGTCAGCCATACAAAGTGTCACTCACTCACCAACAGTACTTTAGCATAGCTGCCTCTTCCTATGACTCTTAGGAGAGTGAAATCGTTTATAGAAATCAAGAAACTGCTTCCAGACGACGCTTCCTTTGCTTTAGAACCTTGACTGTAATCCACGCTGACGAGGCCACGTTTACGAGTAGCTGGACTATCGCTTCTCGCTATAAATTATACGAGAGATAAAGAAAGCATAAAATAAATAAAAACAATTTAAAGAAAGATTTAATTTTCATTGTGTCACATGCATGGAACAAAGAGAAAACCTGAATACCCGAGGGTAATTGAACCCAAGACCTTCCAAACACCGGTCAGATACTCTAACCACTGAGCTACAGAGAGTCCTAGCGGGCTAGGCCATTTACAGTGTACTAGGTTTAATAATGGTATGCATTCAGTACAGCTCAGTGGGTTTGATCCCCATCCGGTACTCTGATTTTTTTTGTCCCACAGTTGAGACACAATAAACAAATTACATCTTTGTCGATTGAAATTACATGTAACTTTAGCTTTTAAACCTAAAGGCCAAAATTAAAGTTTTACTGTCTTGTTTTTAGCTAGTCATCATCTCAACCTTACCTTGAATTCATGTTAAATGCATCAAGACAGAAGTTCGGGGTTCTCAAAAAGTTTTTCATCAACTGTTCCACTTCAGTTAACAGCCATAACAACGTGGCACATGGCCAAAAGGTCTTACTAAACTTTGTACTGAAACACTTTATTCACAGCTGTAAAACTTACTAGTGACACCCCTCGCGGGTGTTACGGGTTCAACTGAGAACACTGGAAGTTATTGAAACAGTCTGTAAAACAGGTATCATCTCCAAATCTCTCGGAGTGTATATTAACCCAAAATTATGTCACAAAGGAAGTACTTGCAAAAAAAATGCCTCTGTATTTGTTGCAATAAAGAGAATATATTATCTTGTAATTATTGTTAATGTTTGTAGTAATTTATCCTCAGACATACAAGAAGGGGAGACGCCACCTCCTCCTTAAGGTTTTCTCCAATTTTTGCAAGGATTTGTTGTCAGCAAAGATGCTATGGTTACAAGGTATGACATCATAAGTAGCATGAGATCAAGACATTTTAATTTAAAATCCCTATTTTTCACCCTTTTGTGGTGAAAAAATACAAAATGCTATCGAAAAGCAGCAAACTGTATTTATTAGTAATAATATACACCCCCTGGCATTTACTATTAATATTTTCCTGTTTTCAGGGGAGGGCATTTATTAGAGAGGAGCATCTATTAAAGCGAGGCATTTATGTCATTCTCTGCAAAGACATCTAGTTGAAATACAACATACTACATTGTACATCCATAAAATGTAAAACTAGTTCTTATTGATGCACTCATTGTATTGGTCATATTTTGTTAAGCAGGATTTGGGGGTAGGGGAGTGCATTTTTATTGATGAGGTGACTTTTCATCCATTACTTAGAAATATTGAAGACAAGCTACATCTTCCATGGCCCTGCACTGATTATTTTGAGAAATGTTCTGTGGTTTACTGTTTTATAGTTGTTTCTTAAGTCAGTTGGTTATTAATAACTATGTGTAGTAGTTAATTATAACCAGGGCTTCTGAAAGGGTGCATGCATGTGGGACTGCGCAATTTGGTCAAACCCGCATAATAACGCACAATGCCTAAAAATCCAAAAAATTCTGCACAGTGCTTAAAGATTTGCTTAAATCAGGCATTCCTATTGATTGCCAAGATTTCTAGAATCTTTTTAGGCTATTTACCTTCCATTGAAAAATCCTTTCTTTTTTAATAGCTCTAACGGATACAAAAACAACAACTGAGGCATTCTTTCCATGAAGCTCTACACCGTCCTGGGCACTCATCTACATGTGCAGTTCCAGAAAATATCCATACTCCCCCCACGGAAGGTTTTTTGTTTTGTACCCCCCAGGGGCGGATCCAGGAAATCTATAAAGAGGGGGCCGGAGCAATTTTTATAGTGACAATATGGGCGCGCCAGCGCCCATCAGGAGCGCCGAAGGCGTGACAATCTAGGGGCAAAAGGCAAAAGGGGGGGCCGCGGCCCCCTCGGCCCACCCCTAAATCCGCCCCTGCCCCTGTCCCCCCAGGAAATTCCAGTTTAGCTTCATACTTCGCTTCTAAAATGTTGGCTTTTAAGAACCCCCTTCCCCTAGGAATTTCCACTGACCTTTCATGGGGTGGGTATGGATTTTTTCTGGAACTACACCATATAATTATTTTTTATATTTTTTTTTTATTGGCGGGTTGAGACAATTGTTTTGCATAATTATAACAAATAATCAGAGTTGTTGTTAAATAGTGCCACATGACTCTCAACAATACTTGAATGGAAAAGAAATTATAACAATTATAATTTTTGTTTCTGTCAATCTCGACACATTCACAAGTTTGTCGAAACATTTCAGTAAATTACACTGAGTCAGTTCAGATCAGATCTCAGATCTAAGCATTTTCTGACAACCTTTGAGTCGGTGGTGAAAATGTAGTCAAGAATACATTGTTGCTGACAAAATATTCATTTATAAGTGGCTGGAAATAACACCAGTCACCAGTCAAAATATGGCAATGTTCTTGACAAAAAAGTCAACCAAACAGCTGTAGAAGTGACAACAACAGACAGGGTGAAAAACTGTCCAAATGGGCCACTTCATGGCCTGGCTAGAACACTGGTGGCTTGGTTGGTCACAAGATTGCACAATCCCTCACTACATTTTCTGCACCCTGTAAGAAGCCCTGTATAGCTGGTTAGTTACAGTTAAAGTTAGTTGTTGCTTTCGAGTTAGAGTTTAAAGTTAGTCTAGTTACTTAAGTTAGTACTGTTTTTAGCTAGTTATAATAATTACCATAAAAACTGAATGATAAGTCACAGTCACAGAAAGGCCACACCCTGACTTTTGAACCTCAAATTTTTGAGAAAAAAGGGTTTCTTTTTACAAAAAGGTACATCTGTATTATAAAGTCAGTATAGCTCTACAGAACGAGACATTCTGTATTTTTGATTTTAAGAAAAACAGGGTCTCTATGGATACCAGTCTTTGAACTGACTGGCGGCTTGTTTACACACTCGTTTCTTTGAGCCAAATTCTTTATTTCGTTTTGGGCATTCCATCATTGATAAAAGCTTCAAATGCCTGAGACAGATAGTGAGCACTGTTTTAACACAGGTATAAATACAATGCTCACATTTGCATGTTATGTGTTCGATGCAGATCCTTAATATTGTTCCATTTAATTTTTAGCGTTGGAGGTGCTTTGGCAGTTGTGTACAGAATTTTTGCTCCATGTACAGTGTATACCTCAAATAAAGAAAATCTTAATTTCAAGGCTCAGAAAGTCTGGGTGACTTATACAGCATAATTGAAGGGATGGGTGGAATAAGGCCCTAAGTGACTTTTGATGTAACATCAAATTCTCCCTGTGTTTCACAAGGGTATACAATGCAATTTGGAATGAGAATCTAGCAGATCATCAGAAGTCACTTAGGGCTTTTTTCTAGGCACCCCTTCAATTGATAAAGTATGGTAACCTTTGGTACATATTCTCCCAGATAAGATGCACCCCTGATTTTGAGCAAAACTTAAATTATGTAAAAAGGTGCAGCTTATCTGCTGGTTTTTACAGTATTAGTTAGTTAGTTAGTAATTAGTTTGTTTGTTTATTAGTAAGTTAGCAAGTGAGAGAGTGAGTCACAGTTACATAAATGCAACTGCTGAAGGAACCTAACAATGATCAATAATTAAGACTGTCTTGTACTTCTACAGTTTTGTAAAACCTCAAAACTAGTTTGAAAATAATATAACCTTTTATTTCTCAAAAATATAAATTATATAATTATTAACTTATTACGAAAAGGAAGGTTTATATAGAACATTTTTATACTTATTATTATTATAACAGATGCAACATTCACTGACAGTAATTATTGTGCCAATTGCTGTCAGCCGATTCACTCACCATACTTTAATTCACACTTTTAAATTACTATCAAGGTATTAAAAATTACTTTAAAAATTACTGTAATTTTAAATTAGATAGAGTGAACTTACTTCGTTTGGGGCCTGGGGCCTCCTCCGCTGGGGGTATTTTTGTGCCAATTGCCCCTATGGGAGGTAGGGATGAATGAATTGTTTGTGCAGCTGAATGCTAAAAAGGAAGTCAAGGTTTCATTCAGTTAGGAAATGATTTAAAAATAAACAAGATGGCCACCAACTTACATTTACTTACTATTTGCTGTCCACATTGAATTTTGATCAACTTGTGACATTTTTTATGTACCACAAGCTTACATTCTAGGCATTTGTAACCCTACAAAAAAGACAGTACATAAAATAATTTTAGAAATACGTACATGTACATCTTAACTGTGACATGATCAAGAAATAAGAAATTAATGATGATTGATGTCAAGACTGCTGCCATAAAATTGAGACATTCACAGCAATGGAAATAGGAAAGAAGAGGATAACAAATTTTGTGAAATTTTAAAACTTGACAGTGACTTGCTGGTGTTTATGCACTGTCCAGACATGCATCTCTCAAAGCACCTGAAGACATTTTGAGCTAAGGCTCCATTTCTATCAAGTGGCACTGTATTCAGTAGCCCGCACCCCTGCCTGCAGACAAGGATGTACTTCTTAGCTTTCAAATTTGACAAAAAAAGATCAACATTGTGCATAAAACCTTTGAGAAACGCACGCCAGATAGAAGTTCTGAACTCAAAGACCCAGTTTTACCCAATATGCATTGCGTGCTACGAGCATCAGCGACCATTTTCTTGATGTTGAAAAATCTGGTAGGTCTTGTCTGTTTGCATTGGCCATGTACTCAGGGCCTGTTTATATGGAGAAAAGTTGTCCCGAGTAGGAGGGTCACCCGCCCACCCGAGACAACTTTATCAAGCATTCGCATGACAAAAAAGTTGTCTCACCTGACCGAGCCAAAAGCTGTCCGTCCCAGTAAAAATACTCGATAATGGACTCAATCACACCAGACATCCAAGACCACTTTTTAACTTTACCAGACTTTGATTTTTGCCGCCATTTTGTTAGTTTATTGATGATAAACTAGCCTGCGCATGCCGAGATTATCTATAGTTGACCGAGTAAGCCCAGTCAGCCGAGCTAAACTGTTTAGATGAGAAAAAGTTGGCTCAGCCAGCTGGGTCACCCTGCCATTGAAAGAGGGCCAACTTTAAGATTTTCATATGAACAGTTTGCCGTGTTTTGTAAGGGAAAGTATGAAAACTTGGCTCACCCAGGGTAGCTCACGTGGGCGGGTGACCCGCCTACTCGGGTCAACTTTTCTCCATATAAACAGGCCCTCAGTCACTAAACGTTGCTCTTAGCCGTTTATTCAAGTGCCTTATTAATTTTATAAGGCAACAGTTAAGAACATATTTCAATATAGCAAGTTCAAAGAGAAAAGAAGTACTAGACAATATGATTCCTTTCCTTGCGATTGAATGTTTGCAGCGAGAAAAGCAAAACTCAGGAAAGAAGCATCGCTCCTGTGCAAACCAAAACAATAACAGAGGAGCATGAAGGATATTGTGCAGTTCCAGAAAAAATCCATACACACCCCATGAAAGGTCATTGGAAATTCCTAGGGGGAGGGGGGTCTTTAAAGCCAATATTTTAGAAGCAAAGTATGAAGCTAAACTGGAATTTCCTGGGAGGATGGGGGGTGCTAAACAAAAGACTTTCCGTGGGGGGAGTATGGATATTTTCTGGAACTGCACATTTGGACTACACTGGGTCTTAAAAATACTGTTCTCTTGTACTTAAAGCAGTCAGCTGTAGGTACCGGTATTACAAATGATTGACCTCCATACAAGGCAAAGGTAGCTTTTGCTAAAAAGGTTGGCTGCCAAACAGTTTCTGGGATGGTTAAAGAATCAAAGGAAAAAAAATAGAGCGATCATTAAAAATCAGTAAGAGCGGTGATGAATTGGCTCTACACATTCAATATTCTGAGATAAAATGTGAAAACTAAATGTATATACACACAGCCAAGTCAATTGTTACTAACTCGCCATGCAAACCCACCATACCATACCTGTCTCCCAAGACCCCATATTCTATCTGAGCAAAATGAACATGCTGCGAGCTGTAACAAAGAATAAAATTGAACAACAATTATTTGCAAGTTACTGCAATTAAGAAAACAAAAATGCAAGTTAAAGTTCTGGAAGATCCAAGTATTAATATATTTTTTTTTGCAGCTTGATTAGAGAATGAGTCACATAAATTATGCTAATGCAGAAATAATTGTAAAGAAAGATTTGTCTACATAACAACTCACCCTGCTAAATCTTTTTGCCACAAAGGAATGGCCATTTACAATGTGAATTTTTCTCCACCTCTTTGCTCCTCTTCTGTAGATATTTCCTGGGAAGAAGAAACAAAACATTTAAACTGTACATGTATAAATAAATCAAAAACATTTTAAACATTGCTTTCCAGTTATCCTGCAAAACTGTCTGTCAAGCAAATTGTATGTAGATAACGCTTTAACCCCCATTTAAAGATAGACAGACAGACAGACAGACAGACAGACAGGCAGGCAGGCAGGCAGGCAGGCAGGCAGACAGACAGGCAGGCAGGCAGACAGACAGACAGACAGATAGATAGATAGATAGACTTTATTTTGACATGATAAAAATTTAAGCTACAGAGCTTGTGGGGTCCTGTTTAAAATAAATAGTAAAATGATACAATAATTATAATAATAGTAAAAAAATTAAAATACTGCTTGTCTAATAATTAAAACTTACTCGGACCCATAATAAATCTAGTGTATATAAAAATATTTCTGTGCTAAAAAAAATGTGGTATAATTAAAAATATATAAAATCTCTGTACCACGCAGTCGAAGTGGAGACTACGTAACATCAACTTTAAAATTTTTAAAATAGTCTTTACAATGTGGTTCTTAATCGATGGTTCGGTTCTTTATTGTTCAGATGTGGAATGCAGTGTTCATTCAAATTTGTCTAACAGTGTTCCATAACGTAGATTCTCTATATGAAAGCGAGTCCTTCATGTTTAAGAATCAAATTTCATTTTTAAAATCATTAAAAAACAAATGGCAGCAGAGGTTTCATTTGAATGGTCACACCACAGGATTTTGTCGACAGACACTTGAAAAAGTTAGGACTACACTGCATGTGTCCATAATTGACTCCTGGGATGGAAGCGGTTAAAATATTACTTGTAACAAATGTACTTGTCTGATTACACATCTTTTGTACTGTAGATATGTATGTACAGTTGTCACGCCTAAGGCATGAGAGTTGGCAGGTATAAATGACTGTATGGACTTTTAAACTGAAATACCCTTGGTTGTGAGATTTTTTTGTGAAAATTTTGCATTTACATGTATTCAGAGAGAAGGCGAATTATACCATTTCACTAGAATAATAATTAAAAACATTGTTCCTGCAGTCATAAATGCAAATACACATGCTTTTAAGTCAAAATACAGTCAGATTATGTTTGAAAGTTAAAATTTTGCAGCCTTTTAGATGAAAGGCAAATGATAACATTTCACTAGTAATAAAACTTTGCTCGTACTGTCAGTAATGCAAGTAATAAAATTTTACTAGTGACAAATTATCGTACAACTTTTCTTCGTGGCATATATTACAAATCAGAACCTGTGGAAAAATTATTGCATTGAATGTATGTGTGATAGAAAAGAATTGACTGATGTATAGCTTAGAAAATTTATACAAAATTTATAGCTATATAATTTATACAAACGTAAAAATATAACTCCAGCGCACATTTAAAAAAAGAAGAACTTAAAAGCAATGGAATTTTACTGAATGAATAGACATCTTAGAACTGTCGAGCTACATGCAAATGTTGTCTTTTTTACTTCCTTATGAATGACAAATAAACTTTGGAAATGAAATTAATATAAAAGACCCTTGATAAAGAAATGTCTAGATAAGATTTAAGGCAAGACCAATCTTAGTAAAAACACACAAAACTAAGAAATAACATTTCATACTAACCAACAATGAAAGATAACATCCTCCACGAAAGGGTGAAAATAATATCCTTTTTGTAATGACTTCAAGGAAGAATTTTGTCTACACTTTATTAATAAAAGATTGATTATGGATAAATAAAATAAAAAATATAAAAAATTTGGAGCCAAATATCTTTGAGCTATTTAGACAAGACATGCAGCAAGTAATTCAGTTTTAATTCCAATAAAAAACTTTGAGTCAAAATATTTCAATAACTGGTCATTAATAAAATGCAAATAATATTGTTTGGAACAGAAAAGTTACTTTTTATTAGGAGATGTGAAATATAAAGAAGATCTTTGTTTGAAATATACAGTGTATACCAAGTAGATTGAGGTACAAATCTCTTCAATATACATCTGTATAAAGAACTAGATTTACCCACTTATTCTGTTATCTTCAAGAATCAAACACAATAAGGTTTTGTTTATTATCGATATTATTGTCTAAAATGTGATAAAAAGAATTGAGACTATAAAACCAATTATAAAAATAAGTTATTAATTTTAACAAATTAAAAAAGGAGAACTTCTGAAACAAATTACAAATTAAAACAACAGTCTGACAATATGGCTCAAGACATTCAAAATGAAGAAACTATTAAGATTGACTTGGTAATTTCTTTTCAACATACACCACTGCAAAGCTTATGAAGAGTTTGTTCTTTTATAACAAGCCAAGAATCCACAAAAGACAGACCAACTGAGATTTGCTTTTCATATTATCTTGATAATATTATTAGCTTTCATGTCCATGATGAACATAAAATTTAAGAAACGAAAGTCATAAAAATAATGTGGCAAGGATTAATATTTGGAATGGTGATGAAATTAAAAAAAATTGCCAGCATTTTTAATTTGTTTTTCTTGTGTTGAACAAATTTCTGCCCCCTTTACTTTAGCCAATAGGAAAAAAGGTAAAAATGATTAATAAATAAATCCAAATTGAGATGTCAAAGACAAAACAAAATATAGAATTAAAATAAAAATTATAATAATGCCAAGGAGAAATTTTTCTATTTTGCTTCTCTTCACAACATACATGTACACCTACATTCTTCAATCTTATCTAAAAAAAATTGTGAATTAACAGACTGAGTACACTCATTTCAAAACAACAAAACTAAGACATCTTATTCAGTTCCAAGACACAATGAACAATTTTCAAATGATTAACTTAATGATTAATTTGTCAACAGTCAAAGGTCTCTAGTATTAACCAGTAACACAAGTGATCTGAAGGTGGAAACAAGTAAAAAAATAATACTTTATTTTATTTTAGAAAAATATTGAGAACGAAACAGCACCTTGGGAAAGTACTGCTCAAGAGCTTTCAATTGAATGGTCACACTTTAGGATTTCATCCAGAGACTCAAAAGTTAGAACCACCTTGTACAGCATAATGAACAGTGCCACAGGAAAGTACTGCTCAATAGCTTTCATTTGAATGGTCATACTTTAGGATTTCATCCACAGACTCAAAAGTTAGAACCACCTTGTACAGCATAATAAACAGTACCACAGGAAAATACTGCTCTGTAGCTTTCATCTGAATGGTCACACTTTAGGACTTCATCCACAGACTCAAAAGTAAGAACCACCTTGTACTGCGTAATGAACAGTGCCACAGGAAAGTAGTGCTCAGTAGCTTTCATCTGAATGGTCACACTTTAGGATTTCATCCACAGACTCAAAATTGTACAGCATAATAAACAGTAGCATGGGAAAGTACTGCTCAGTAGCTTTCATCTGAATGGTCACACTTTAGGATTTTATCCACAGACTCAAAAGTTAGAACCACCTTGTACAACGTAATGAACAGTACCACAGGAAAGTACTGCTCAGTAGCTTTCATCTGAATAGTCACACTTTAGGATTTCATCCACAGGCTCAAGATAAAGACTGGGTTATATAAAATCAATGCCAGTCAAAGAACACAATTAAAATTGTATCCTGAAAAAAAAGTTGCACCAGGGTGTCTCGGGTGAATTTTTGTTTTCTAAACATGGCCTTTTTTTGCTCAAAACAATTGGATCTTTTTCAAGTATTTGAACAGCAAAGAGAGTACCCTTATAAGCCAAAATCACCCAATAATTAATTCTAAAAAGACACTATGGACATTTTTGCCTGGAGCCACTCAATATTGCTTTTCTTTTAACAGTTCCCCACAACGAACCTGTTCACACAGTAACCACAAAAGGACTGTACATGTACATAATTCTACATAATTTATCTACTGTACCAACCCACTGTTACCATGGCAGTGACATCTCTATGGGTACGGTATCTGCAGACTTTGGTTTTGTTGCCACTTTTCTACAAATCAACTATTTTTCAACACTTTCATTGTCTGAGGTTTTTATACCAGAAATTTGTTCAATGTCTGCTAGTGTTATAACGCTCTTGTGATTCTCTTGCTCATATTGAAGCAAGTATAGATTTATGGATAGATGCCAACGATCGTTATCATCGTTGAGAACAGGTCGAGAAACAAGCTAAAAAGATGAAGTTTTCACTTCATTTTCTCATTCTGGCACATCTACAACATAAATTTCTTTCTAACCCCAAACATTTTGTAAATTGTTGCTTTTGTTACTGAGATCTTCGATTTTTCAATTGCGATCATCCCGACTTCGATTTCGCCAGAAATACACATAGAGGGGCACACTGACATACTCTTGTAATCATGTCAAAAATATATTATTTTCAGTAATAATGTTACATAAAAATTAAAAACATAAACAAAATTTCACCTATACTAGCAGGAATGCTAGAGACTTTGAAATCTTCACCAAAAGCGAATGACCGAGGACGTCTAGTTTCGGTGCCTTTGGGTTTCTCAAATGGGCATTCATTTTCTGTGTTTTCCGTGTTGATGTTTTGTCGTGAAAGCACAGAACTAAGACTTTCAGAAATACTCCTGTGAGCTCTTTTAATGGATCCGAAGAAACGTGCAGAAGCACGGCGAATCAAGCCACGATTATGATTTCCTTTTTCTGCTTCTTCCACGATACATGCTCCAAATATACCAGAAATCGAGATAACATCCTCTTCCATTTCAAGTTCTTCTGATGTTAAATCGCTGGATTTCAAATTAAACAAAACAGCTGGAGACTTCAAAAACTGATTAGCGTGAGCTACAGTACAATCAAGAGCTGTAAATTTGCAGAACTTTCAGCATCAGCAGTACAATTATCGGAGTTCTTGAAAATCTGGGAAATTGCACACTACAAAGCCGATTCCAATACATAAAACATTGTCCACCTATCCTTGGCACCAGCAAATTCAAATCCTGCTTGCACGTTCCAAGATCTGTGCTAATACATATTTAAAGGTAAATCTTTCCTGGCAGATTTGCAATTAAGCAGTGTTTAGCACTGTAACAGCATCAACTGCATTCAACCATTACATCTTAAATCAATAAAAATTTCTGTGCATCTCCTGGCGGAGCTTCAAAATTAAGACATTTGAATAAGGTAAACAATAACATACTGGTAGTAAATTTTGTTATGACAATAGAACATCCACTTAAATGTCTTCTCTTGGCAGTAAAGTACTGCTAATTAAATATTTAAAATATACACAATTATAATTAATGCAACCTGCTGGTATTTATACCAAAAGTTAACCACAAACCAATCATCAGTGAACACAGAAACAAGAGCTGCCTCATTAAAAATGTTAGCCACAGCACAATAGAAGTACCAGAAACAAAATTTTCATTTTCATTTTTTTTTTTCAAAATCACTTTTTCCAGAAAGAGACAGAAACATTTTTTGGCTTTGAACAAGAATATTGAACTTCAAACCTATGCATGACTTTACAAGAATTTAAAACACATTGTGTTTTCTTGAATATTAATCCATAAAATTGTTTTATAGACAAAAATGATCATGATGAAATGTATGGCTAATTTCTGCTAACAATAAATATTATTGTTAACTAAACACGTAAACAGTGCATGATTATTTTCTTGGAAAATTTTCTAAAACATCTAAAATGCATTTTACAACCATGTCAAATTGAATATCATTTTCTAATATATTTGCTTTTAGTCCTGAATCAACATAAAGCTGAGTATTGAGCAGTGGTGTTATAACCCAAACACAACCAGAAAGATGAAAATAAATATTTCAGGCATAAACAAGAACAAACCAAAGAAACGAAAGAAACGAAAAGAAAGAAACGAAAGCTGCACTGAATTATTATTGCAGAGGAAGAAACTAAACATAAAGCCAGTTTACATCATTTAAAAAAAAAAAACTGAGAAAATCTTACAGACAATGTACATTGTATTCAACCAGAAACCCATAAGTGGGTTGAAATGTGTAACGCACATTCACAGCTTCCGAATATTCATTTTTTGCTTAGCACCATATTTGGAAACCCCTCGGTCCCTTGAGATTGGAAGCAAGTTGTTCTAGCAAATTGATTGGTTAATATTTTTATCTTGATTTTCCAAATATGGCTGTAGCAACTTCTTAGCAAATTGAATAATCGAAGCTTGTTTTGAAGCATGCAAGAGACAGTTACACGTTTCAACCCACTTATGGGTTTCTGATTCAACATATACATGTAAAGGTAACTAACTAATGTAGCCTCACAATCAATAACTTTGTGTCTTTTTTTTCACAGTATCAAAAGGGCTTGACATGTACATTCATTTATTAAAATCTTTTGAGACCACTTTCCATTTCAAACTGTACTCTCCAGGGTCACTTAAGTAATGTTGAATGTTTTAGCAAAACGACTTTGTAGCGAATCGATATGGCTACTCTGGCTAGGCTACGGAGTTTTTGCCGAGGAACAATTAGCTTCAAAGTGGTCTGTCAATACTGAAGACGTTATCGTCGCGGTTTCCGGGCGCAATTCTGTTGGCAGGCCGAAACACGCACATTACAGCAGTCAAACTGCTTTATGCTTTCTAGCCTTTTCGAGTCAAATACTTTCGCCCATCTTTGGTATCATTTAGTTCGAAGGAATTCATCTTAGTTTGACTTTTAAAACAATTTCATGAACTAGTATTATTTTTCATTGATACTCGAGTCCATAATAAACAATATTGGATCCGCTGTTTGTGCGGTGTTGTTGATTTCGCTTCCTCCTGTTGGGTATGTGGTCGCTTCTCGAATTCTTGTTTGACAAACTACACGCATTTGAATCACAAAATACACGCATTTAAAACAAAAAGGGAATACACGCATACAAGTGTAATTAGGCTTTTCTATTACATGCGTGTACACGTGCATCAAATTCGTGTAAAATGTGTGTACTACACGGACTTAACACGCATTTTATTGCATGTAGGTGCTGCAATACACGCGAGCTGTACTTTAGTTTCTTAAATCACCATATTAAAATAATATCTCTTACTAACTATGTCTTACAGTACTTATTAAAGTTAGATTCCCCCCACCCCCCACTTCCCCAGCATGAAAGTGGGAGTCTCATCCTTGTTCCACTGGCCCACTTTATTTGCAGTGCAGGCTAGGTTGAGGGTCAAACTCAGCAACACAGGGTTGCAGTGGCTTTTTTTCATTCCATTTGTACATTTTTCAAGGAAGCTTTTTTAAAGTAAAACTGGCTTTCCAGAATTGCCCAAGATCTACTTTCCTACGCCCCCGTGTTGTGCTCTCAAGGCATTCTTTTCACTCCCCAATTGCAACTTAAACAAGGCTGTGTGAAGGCTGTGCTGTAACAGTTATCACAGGAAGCCCAAAAGGGAACCAACCATTAAATTTAGGGTGCTCAGCAGTTAAGCTTTGTTTCTTGTCGCCCAAAGACAAAAGTTAGTCGCCTGTAGCACCTGACCACTGCTAGGGCACAGCCCTGTTGAACAATTCCTTGTTTACCTTGACCATTATTATTTGTGTTTGAGATACAGTAAAAACTCACGTATAAGAACCTAGATTTTTCCAACTTAGCCTAAATAGGTTCTTATAGAAATGGTATTTAGTGGGATTTTAGGGTACTTAGGTTCTTAAATAGGTTCTTAATTTGACAGGGGCACTAGTGATCGGCACAGATAACTACTACAGGGCATATGTGAAATGGAAAGCCATTGATGCATGACATAGATGCAAGGAAGTTTCAATGTGCTTCAAAAACTTTGACTTCGAAAATGAAAGATAGACACATGGAACTGTATACTTAATATAATTGCATTGTGTAATCCAATATTGGCGCAGACATGATATGGTTTTCATTTTAGTTCATTCTTTGAATCTTACTGACTAAAATATTTTTTTGTATTTTCAGCTGTGCCTTCATTTTTATGAAATAAGAACCTATTAAAAATTTTAGGCTTAATACACTGTAGGTTCTTATGAAAAGGGGGTTTGAAATGAAAATTTTAGCCTAACAGGTTCTTAAATTTTAGGTTCAGTTGTATACAGTAGCAGAAGTGTACAGTATTTTATTATGTTCTTATAACTCACTTGTTTCTCCATCACAGAGTCTTCCTGGTTCTTCTGGAATACCTTTAAACACTGAAAATGAATGACACTGTAATAAATGCATTATATTATTCTGTACAATAGATGCATGTATTGTTGTTTATGCACTTTGTGTTTATTCATAATAGAGAGTTTCAGCACCACATTGACTGTATATAAAGGCAAACAGTGACTTGTCCTTTGCTGAGAATAAAGAGATTAAGCATTGGGTTCTCCACAAAATGGGAAATGTAGGCTTAAACACTTGTTGTGCACAAAGAGATCTCAAGTTTAAAAACAGCAGCAGCCATGACTGTTGCTACCGTTCATGGGAAAACATAAAAATTATGACACACTTGAATCTTGCTAATTACATGACTGTATACTGTTACAAAGAAAGTTATGACTAAAATTAAGACCACCTCTCCACAATGAATGGCCAATTTTTTTCTGAATTCTGATCCATTCAATCAAATCCTTTTATTGAAATCTACCAATATCAGGCCTGCCATTAAGCTTTAATATTACTGGCTAAACAAGGAAAATGGGCAGTCATAAGCTCAAGACAGTCTCGCGTGGCTGTTGCCTTTTATCTTTAATTGAGAATAATTGCCAATAGCGAGGCTAATCCGGCAATGGAGCGGCCAGCAGTCGCTCAGCAAATTAATACAAATAAATGAAAATTAAGTTAAGTTAAATTAAATTATAGTGTCATTGTTATACACATGTTAATTAGTTTTCAAAAACTTTCAAACATTTGAGTTGCCAGTCAACTTCACTACAGTTGGCAGCTTTAAAAACTGGTTGCCAAGCTACATGTACAAATGAAAGCTCTGCCATATAATAAAATGGCCATCTCTCGAAAAGGCCTGAAAATGGTTGTTGAAGAAAGAGTTGTCTGTATATTTTATTACAAAACATTTATAATTTCTGTTGCTCAAAGCTTGCTGCTTTTCTACATCTCAACTACACAAACATCTTATCCTTCAGCAAATCCCCTCCATCCCACATTCGATGTTGAACATAAACACTTAAAGACATTCTACATATTAATTTGTCTTTGTCCATCAATGTTGAATGTCATGTAGAGGGAAACAAGTCACACCCTACTGAGTTAATATAAACGCGTTCTCTGGCAAAAAAGTTTTAAAATCCGAGCTTTTGGCTGCCTGTAACGCAGTCTTCAAAGGGTAAAAAAGAACCATAAAAAACATGCATGAATTAAAAGATGTAAGAAAATAAAATGCATAAATTGTTAGAACAAATTAAGAATGTTTGTGGAAAAGAATGCAGTATTGTCTTGGCAACGGGCAAGAGTTATTGTCCGCTTTATGAGATACTGCAGTGTGCCAGGATTCCAAAGTTTTTCTGACACGGTAATTACCTGTGTCAATGATAGAAACGTTGTCAAAGACAAATGTCAAATGTCAAAGTCAATGCGACAGTCATGAGACCATGGCATGGTTCACAATGTTAGAGCCTTTGGTGCACGCTTTTACATTTCTAAATGTGTTATTTTTTTCTAGTGACAAAAGATCTACCAGTTTCTTTGATGACACATCACATCTATAACAGTTTGCAGTCCCTATAAAAAGTGCTATCCCGAATTTATTGGCCAGGCCCTGGTTGTTGAAAAGGTGGATATGTTGCAGGTAAAATCCAATCTCAGGTAAGATCAATATTCAATCTAGGTTAAAAGTGCACCCAGTATTCAATGTACATTCTGTAGGTGAGCTAACCCTAACCTCAGCACAAAGCTACAACATGTACATGTAGCTCTAACACAAGGCTAACCCTAGCTAACTCTAACACAAAGCTAGCCCTAGCTAACTCTAACACAAAGCTATAACCCTAGCTTACTCTAACACAAAGCTACATTGTAACCCTAGCTAACTCTAACACAAAGCTAACCCTAGCTAACTCTAACACAACACTAACCCTAGCTAACTCTAACACAAAGCTAACCCTATTGAACCTGGGCCACATTGGTGGGAGGCAACTGCTCTCACCACTATGCCGTCTCTTCTCCCTGTACCTGTTGGCTACTGCTTTAGTTCCACTATTTGAACAACCTGTTTAAAACAGCACTTACAGTGTATGACAAGCTCAGAGTCCCTATTTAATTCATATAATCTGATGGCCTCATCTAGTTCTTCTTGACAAGAAATGGTACAGGGGTCACCTGAAATGGAAAAATAACAAATACAGGGCTGTCATTAAAATTTGAGACGGGCGTTGCTCTGATCTTAACACCCGTAACAAGCTTGTTGCTTTGTCAGTAAATTTAACCTATAACAGGCAAGATCACCCGTAACATCAAGGTCCCATCAAGTGCACTCACTCGTAACAGATGCTACGGGTGATGGCCCTTAATGACAGCCCTGAAATAAACAAGATTGGACAGAGTTCACTCTACTGCTACTCCCCCCTGGATGGGATGCTAATCCAGCGCATGGTTACTCCCACTATTTTATTGTGGGCACCCATTCATACCCCTGGGTGTAGAACCACAATGTGGAGCAAACATTTTTGTCTAAAGAAACCACAAGTTAGTCAAGAACAAGGCTCACAAGCCTTTGGATCTGAAGCTCAATGCACTAACCTCTACACCATCGCGCCTCCACAATGTATGAATCAAAGTCCCCTTATTTCTTATAGGACCAGTTGAGAGAATCAAATCAGCTTATGGTATAGTATATTATGCATCACTCAATTCCGGCAATGCCAAGGCCATCAAATCCTCCAGGAGAGACTAATGGCCGAGCCATGGACACTGATAGAGGCTTACATTAATTTTGTAACTGCAGAATACCCTGCCACATGAACTGTTTTCTATGTAGGTGCCTACGCGGTACGCAGAAACTGATTAATATTCTGTTTAATATGTAAATATGTAAATATAAATATGTAATATTCCTTGTTCTTTTATCCATGAGCTGCCAACTGAATAGACAAATTCTGCTAACGCATTGTTGTACCCAATTCAAACCTTTTGGGATTAGAACTCTTTGTTCGTCATATTTCCATATCAATGAAGCATTGACATGGAAATTATGTGGAAATATTGTGAACAAAGGATCTTATTCCCAGAAGGTTTGAATTGGGTACAACAATGCGTTAGCCGAATTTGTCTATTATTTAGCGACTGCATACCGCGTAGGCAAAAAAAATATCATCCTGTCCTCTTGGATTAATTAACGACTGCGTACTACGTACCGCGTAGGCAAGAAAAAATATTGCCTTGTCCTCTTGGATTATTTAATGACTGCGGACTGCGTACCGCGTAGGCAAGAAAAAATATTGTCCTGTACTCTTGGATTATTTAACGACTGCGTACTGCGTACCACCTAGGCAAGAAAAAATGTTGCTCTGTCCTCTTGGATTATATTACGACTGCGAACCGCGTACCGCGTAGGCGAGAAAACATGTTGTCTTGTCATGTCTTCATACTGCCACTGCGTACTGCATACTGTCTTTTTTCCTAAGGCACTCGAAATGGTAGGGTATTCTGCAGTTACTCACTGACAGAATTGACTGATACATAAAGTAATTTGCCCTAGTTTATCAGTCCATTTTCTAACACATACTGTATCTTGCCTGGCTTAACATTAGGTGCAGCTAGACATATTAATTAAGCCTGGGAGGACTAAAAGAAAAAAAATTAAATTTAGCATTTTTGCTGTCGATTATCAATCAATTGCAAATTTGCAGGGCTTTTTATCACTGAAATGTATTCCTTTCCTCGCAATTCAATTCCACGCATTGAAAAAAAGAAAAAATGAAAGCGATCGATCTTTTTGTTTTTGGCTAAAAACAAAACAATTTAGGCAAGCTTAAATTCTTCGAATGCCAGCTCTAACTTCAATGGGATCGAGATGAATAAAACGGGTAAAAATGTTTATTTACAAAACATTAGCAGATGAACGATTTAGTTTCGGAAAAGCTCAGCATGATACAATATAAATGATTTTACAATATTATTAGACGACGTGTAGAGCAACTGCAAACTTAAGTTATGCGATCAATAGCGTATCGTTAATAAAGTTTACAAACGCGGGAAGGGAAATTTCATGGCGAGCTCATATGCATGCATCTTGCTCGACCAACCTTCTTCGTCTAGCCACTTCAAAGTGAATTCATCGTCCTCGTCAAATTTGAATATATCTCGCATGTCACCGCAAAATTTTTCCAGAGTAATCCGGGTTTCCATTGATAAAACCATGATAGTGCTGAAATAATGAAAAGATAAGTTAAATTTAATCAACGATCGAAATGAAGATGTCATTTTTCAAGTAAGTTACATGTTATGCGGTAAACGCGCTCACTAACCCATTGTAAGCCGCTTTTACGGCCACCGAATCCACCGAATTCATCGCTGGCATAGATCAGACCCGTGGAAATAGCCAAAGATTGAAAACCAACTTCTCAATAGAGATTGCTTTGCCGTAAAACTATGAAAGAAGTGGCTGAATTTTCATTTGTGACTACATTTGATTTCCTACAAACTCATATCCTTGGAATTTTATGACCGATCACGTGACATTCCATACCGCGAAGTAATTAGAGGTGACACATCGCGGATTCTAACACAACATAGCAAGTAACGCCAGCTTTGTTCTGTGGTCTCTGTGGTCAGGATGACGTCTGAGGGTCGACCCGAAACATTCCATAATGATAACGTGATGTTCAGTTTCGATGTTTGTAAAAGTAAGACGCGATTTTGCCTGTGAACTGTCAAAATCTTTGAGCTGGCGCGGAGAGAAGTATATTTTGTAGCTTCGCTTCTCTGTGCTATTCTATTCGGCCAGAATAACCAAGAAATGGACGAGAGTTTTCTCCAACTCTCAGTTACTTTTGATTGCAGGTGCGAAACTAAGACGAAAGTCGTCCGACAATTACATGTAACCGGCGTGTTTACTAAAGTGCAGTACTCGATCTTTTACTGTGAGCGTCTTTGTTTGTTTCAGGCTTATTTGTTTTTGTTTGGTTATGCCGGGTTTTCTTACGAACACAAGGCAACGGAATCCGGACAGTATGCTATCGCTGAGGCGAAACATACCGTTGTCGTACCTTTTTAATAGGGGTCAAAATTTATAGATTGGTACCGCTTAGCGACGGACCATTATTTTCTGGAGGAGGGGGATGAGAAATTTTTCTCTGCAAACAATTTTTTTAATTTATGCGCCTCTGCAATATTTTTTTTTACAATAGAACATTCCTGCAAACATTTTTTGTTACAGTGCTATCTTCTATGGTGCTAAAAATATTTGATCTAATAAGCTAGTTTTCGAAAAAAAAAAAATCAATAGTGCTATAGCCAATTGTTTTGGCCACATACGCTCCTTGTAATTTATAGTTTGTTTTCCTTTATACATCACTCGCCGTTTTAATTCCTACGCAGCTACTGCATGGCGCAAATAAAGGGCATACGACAGGAAATATTCTAAGGGAGTAGCAGGCTTTTTCGCGGTTCCACAGTACCGAAGTCCTGATCCTCTTTGACGTTGTTCCCACCGGGCCATCATACTCGTACCACCCGGCCTGTGGTACCAGCGGTGAAGGCAGGCACATGATTCCCATCGCTATAGGTTACTCCAAATAACTTGTGAACAGTTAGTGACCCATTAGCTTTGATGGTGAAATCGTCAGGAAGATGACAGACTTACTGAAACTCGCCCATTTCTTGACAGAATGTCAATGTTAAATGGCAAGGCAAGCGGCATTCCTTGAATGAAAACCCGTTGAAATTCTGACCTTGAGCCCTGGCACAACGAAGAGCTTTTAGGCTGCTTTTTGCGAAGGCAAGGTGAAGGAGTTGTTTTGCCGGTGCAGCCTGGAAAGACACATCTTTAAACTATTTTCAGTTGTATTTGCTGTCGCATCACTGAGCAATATTTCAGTTTTGGAACTAATATTTTTTTATAGTTTATCTGACTTCTCTGCAAATTTTTTTTTTTTACACATATCGTGTTTGCAAACAATTTATTATGTCTTTTCAGGCCCTGCAAACAATTTTTTTCAATATTTCTCATCCCCCCCCCCCCCTCTAGAAAATAATGGTCCGTCCCTTAGGTTGCTAAAGCTCTAAAATGACCACCGTTAGAATTATCGCAGTACCTTTTAGGGCATTGAGGCAAAAAACAGTATGACAGAATACTCGGGTATATTAAGGCATGGGTCAACAGTTATTTTCAAAAAAAAGGTAGGGGGTGGTCTATCTTCCGAGGCTTTAGCCATAAAAACATAAAACTTTGGAATACTGAAGAGATTGCAAATGCAGTAATTTTAGGATATAGAAGATATGCAAATTAGGTCACGTGACTTGATACGGCCACAAAAACCAAAATCAAAGATGGGAACAGTTTATGACAACCGTAAATAAACTTCACTACTACCAGATATGTCCTAAGAGGAGCAACAAAAGATCTGTGCTTGGAAATTGTTGAATATTTCATTACGTTTGAAAATAAAACGGTACTTTGTACTAGTGCCCAGTCCCCCATAACAGTTATTTCTTTTTTTCCTGCCTTTCTTTTAAATTATCTTAAAGTTTCCAAGCACAGAAATGATGTACCTTGTGGCCTTAAAATCATGAAGCTGATGGCACACTCAAGGAAAGAGTAAAAAGTGTTCCCATTTTGTGTCTAAGATTTTTCAGCTAAAAATAGCCCTGACAAGTCACGTGATTTAATTTCCATATTTTCTGCGTACGAAAATGACCACATTTGCGAACTGTTTATTCTGCCAACGTTTTTCGTTCTTATGGATAAAGACTCAAAAGATAGACCACCCCCTCACTTTTTGTGTGAAATGGCAGGAGACCCATGCCTTAATTCACTTGAGTATATGACATGTGTTGTTTTTTAATTATGGGTAAAAATGCATTCGAACCACGCCCATCAACCTGACTTTTACACATATCGTGTTTGCAAACAATTTATTTTGTCTTTTCAGGCTCTGTAAACAATTTTTTCAATATTTCTCTCCCCCCCCCCCCCCCACTCCAGAAAAATAATGGACCGTCCGTTAGGTTGCTAAAACTCTAAAATGAACACCGCTAGAATTATCGCAGTACCTTTTTAGGGCATTGAGGCAAAAAACAGTATGACAGAATATATGACATGTGCTATTTTTTAATTAGAGGTAAAAAAAATGCATTTGACCCACGCCCATCAACCGAGATTCGGGTACCTTTTAGAATCATTCGAACATTTGCGACGAGCATTCCCCCCCCCCCGGTCATTATTTTCTCTGTTTACAGCCGATTTTACTGCAGAGTGAAGACCGAGTTTTTCAAACATCATTCGCCGGCTTTGATTCGCTCGTCATGGTCCGCTCGCGATCAAACAATTATAGAGAAAATTCACACATAAACTGAGTTCACAAAGTACTAAATATTAACTTCCTAAAATCCAAAAATAATCCATAAAGATCTCAATGCAAGATTGAATAGAATTGTTGAGCTCAATCGAACACAACTCGCGGTAACTGCTGATAGCAGTGAAAAATATTGAACAGGATCAAATTCGATAAGAGCTGTCGGGAGTGGACGAGAGTTGCCGCGAGTGTATTGAGAGTTTGAGGACAAACGAGGGCGAAAGTCTGAACTCAATTTAATGCAACTCTCCGCGACTCTCACTCTCATTTGGCCCCGGCTAAGATAACTATTCGCCGCGAGGCCTTAAATTTGTAGCAGTCGTTTCCTTGGCAACGGCGTAAAAGGCGCGCGAAAGCTTGAGGAGCAAGAGAAATCAAATAAAAATGAACACGCACTAAGCTTTCATGTACTTTTCACACTCTTGCTTAAGCCTAAAGACTGCATCGCAGGCCCGGGTTGGGGGGGGGGGGTGTGGAAGTGAGGTACTCCCTTAGTGTCATATACAGCATGTGCTACTGGACAGAGTATGGTTTTTGGCCTTTTTGAGCTGAACAGAGCATGCGTGTAATTGTACGCGAGTCTTTCCTAGGCAGGGTACCAAAATAGCAGGTCTTGTCCTACACACGGTAGGTATCTTAGTTTTTTTTGTCCTAAACAGTGTCCGAGTTTCAAACACCCTTCCCCGAATCGCAGGCTACTCGAACTGAGAAGCTAATTTTAACCATCAGAAAATTAAACTTTGGAGTTAAGATTTTTGGGTGGCCTTGTTCCTCAGCGCGTTTACTCATTAGGCATAGCTATTACTGTAGTATGCTCCTGATTCAGGCTATAGCTTTTTACGCAAGTTATAGGTTTAATTTTTATAGGACTTGTCCTGGCCTTACCCTTCAAAAATTGCAAGCAAGTTGATAGGTGGGTATAAGCTCATGCCTTCATAATCATACATGTCCTCCCCACACCCCTCCTCTAAGGTTTGTGGCTCATCTTTGTCGCGATAGCCAGTCAGAATGCATGGATCAGCTCCTAGAAATGAAACATCATGACATGTTATGCCTTTGAACTTTTTAAGAATACCTTATTATAGGTAATCAACGCTTGAGCTTGTGCTTGTGTTGAGAGACACCGCCCTATCCTTTGCTATTTTAGATCCTTTATATCATCCTAGCGCCCCTATTTAATTTCTATATTGCTTCTATTCAGTTTGATGCAGGTGCGCGCGCGCAATTTTCCATAAGTTGTCCGCGTGCTTGGCTTATTTAGTTGGCGTGGGAGCTTTGAGTTCGTTATTTAACGTACTACATTTATTTTCCGTTGTATTCCTTACTAATAGAGAGCTTAAGTGAAGTTAAACTTTTATCGTGTCTAAATAAAGGTTTTTGTTGTTGTTTGTTGTTGTCTTAAGCATCGGACGTCTTTGATGTCACGGACGTCAGAAATGCACTTTTAATCGCTCATGACCAAGGTTTGCTGTCAGACGAGGAACTGTTGTTATTATTGGAGGCGAATTCGTCAAAAAACCCAGAGTTTTCTTATGAAAAATACGCGAGTTTTAGTATCGAGGAACCAGAATGCGTGTGCGAGTTTAGAGTTGAGAAAAAGGACCTTCCGCTGCTTGCTGATGCACTGCAATTACCAGGCACCTTCCACTGCAATCAGAGAACCACTGCCGACAAGTTCGAGGGGCTATGTATTTTGCTCACCGGCGAATGTCATTTCCTTGCCGATATAGCGACATGATCCCAAGATTCGGCCGACCCGTGCCTGAACTTTGCATGATATCTAACACGGTCATGAATTATATTTACGATATACATGGACACAAACTGTGTCAATGGAATCATGATATACTGAATCTGTGTAATTTCGAAACCTACACAGATGCCATATCGAATAAAGGAGCCGCGATGTCAGTAACTGTACTCACACTGTGGGTGGCTCCTCCTAAAATGTTTTGCCGGCAATTGGTATAGGATTTAATGTGGAATTGCACACATTTTAAGCATCCTACTGATGAACAGTTACCAAATTCAGATATGCCCAGAAGCCACATTTATTTGAAGTCTGTCGCCTTTTAATTGTGTTTATTAACTGATTTGAAATTAACGCGACTTAAATTAATCAAGGTTCCTTTGAGTTAACTCGTGAATAGGAAACGCTCTGAAGAAAGATTCTGCACACCTTCGGACCCCTCCCTCCCCTAGACGTTTTTGATGCAACGACCCCCACTCCCTACGTCCAACTCCCCACTTGCGTTCACACGCGGTTTGAAACATCATCATCATCATCACCGTCATTATCTTCACCATCACCATGGTTTATCATCATCAGAGTACAGAGCAAGGCTGATACTATTGGCCATGTATTCGCTGAGGGATGGTTCTGTCTATCCTCACTTTCTTTATCGCGACAACGACATGATATTTCAAATTCTTTTTCTATTACTCATGGTCACGAGCCGCTGTGACGTGGGTCAATTGCCAAACGTTTGAATTTGAGCTCATCTGTAGTCATCACCACGTGCGATTTGGTAGAGAATTGGCGTTCGCGCTGGTTTTTCTATCTTTTTGCTGCTACACCGTGCTGACGAGACCCAACCAGGTCGAAACAGCTGTCCACGGTTGCATTTTGGCTTTCAGTTTGTCTCTATCACGTCGTTGTCGCGTTAAATGTTCTACGTAGGATCAGCCTTGCTCTGTGCTGTGATTTTATCATCATCGTCGCCACCATCATAATTATTATGATCATCACCATCATCATCGTCATCGTCATCGTCATCATCATCATCATCATCATGTTTAACGTATTCGTTCTACTTTACTAGTTGTCCCGCGGCATGTTAAACTCGCGCATTCTCGCGTGCTTCACTTCTCGCTTGACTGTCCGTACTGTGAGAGAAAAGATTGACCAATCATATGATCATAGAGTGGTAGATACATATATGTAAGCCGCTCTACATACTGGTCCGGGGTACTGCGTCTGGTTGCGTTGATTCGTTCTGACGAAGGGCTAGCGCTCGAACGTTAGACTGCTAGCAGTCCCTCTCTGGACAGTCGAGAGGGCGAGCAAATACGCGATCGGCGATCATCCGAGCGAGAGAGCGAGTGAAAGTAATGCGAGCCGAGGGGCGCTGGGGAAGTTTCAATTAATTTCCCCAATTTCCCCTTGGCTCGTTCGCTCGCTCCAGTCTCCCGGAGCTTGTTTTCGTTATCAGGTCGCCCGTTCGACTGAACGAAAATGGACAGCTGGTAGTCTTCTCAAACGTCAGCATTTGAATCTCTTTACGGTGATAAATTTCCCTGATTACTCAGTTCGTAAAATCAAAATATAAACATATAATGGTGTCATGCATATGCATAGCCATAGTCATTGGCATAGGCATATGCATAGGCATATAGTCATTCATAGGCATAGGGCGTAGACTCGAGCAGTCTCTTTCTTTTTAAAGTATAGAGCAAGGCTGATACTACGTAGAACATTTAACGCGAAAACGACATGATAGAGCCCAAACTGAAAGCCAAAATGCAACCGTGGACAGCTATTTCGACCTGGTTGGGTCTACGTTCACCGGCAGCATTTTCGTTCACGGTCCTTTGCTTCTTATTCTCTATCTTTTCCTATTTTTTTGGCGCGAGACATCTACAAGGAGACGAGCAAATAGCCGGGAGAGCAAATCCGTGGGGTGCGGGGTGGGGGATCCCATATAAAAGTGACGGACCCGGGGGTTGATCGTCGTGCCTTAAAGCAGTTTAAAATTCGTGGGGTTTGGTATACCACCAGGGCTCCAATCTCATATACCCAGACTCCTCAGGTCAGCGGGTGGTGATAGCCGGATGACTAAGAACCCTGAGCTCGAGGATTCTGGGTACGGAATTGCCAGGGCTCCTATATAATACCACCAAAGGCTCGGACACACGGCGCAACGTTTCTTGCAATGTTGCAGAAGAAGAATCGAGTTCTACTTTTGCGACGTTGTGCGCAACAAATTGCATCGTGTGACATCCCCCAAAAAATCTTGTTGCGTACAACAAATTGCATCGTATGACACCCCCAAAAATCTTGTTGCGCGCAACAAATTGCATCGTGTGACACCCCCAAAATATTTTATTACGCGCAACAAATTACATCGTGTGACACCCCCAAAAACTCTTGTTGCGCGCAACAAATTGCATCGTGTGACACCCCCAAAAATATTATTGCGCGCAACAAATTGCATCGCATGACACCCCCAAAAAATCTTATTGCGCGCAACAAATTGCATCGTGTAATACCCCCAAAAAATCTTGTTGCGTGCAACAAATTACATCGTGTGACACCCCCAAAAACTCTTGTTGCGCGCAACAAATTGCATCGTGTGACACCCCCAAAAATATTATTGCGCGCAACAAATTGCATCGCATGACACCCCCAAAAAATCTTATTGCGCGCAACAAATTGCATCGTGTAATACCCCCAAAAAATCTTGTTGCGTGCAACAAATTACATCGTGTGACACCCCCAAAAACTCTTGTTGCGCGCAACAAATTGCATCGTGTGACACCCCCAAAAATATTATTGCGCGCAACAAATTGCATCGCATGACACCCCCAAAAAATCTTATTGCGCGCAACAAATTGCATCGTGTAATACCCCCAAAAAATCTTGTTGCGTGCAACAAATTACATCGTGTGACACCCCCAAAAACTCTTGTTGCGCGCAACAAATTGCATCGTGTGACACCCCCAAAAATATTGTTGCGCGCAACAAATTGCATCGTATGACACCCCCAAAAAATCTTATTGCGCGCAACAAATTGCATCGTGTAACACCCCCAAAAAATCTTGTTGCGTGCAACAAATTACATCGTGTGACACCCCCAAAAACTCTTGTTGCGCGCAACAAATTGCATCGTGTGACACCCCCAAAACATTTCGTTGCGCGCAACAAATTGCATCGTGTGATACCCCAAAAAAGCTTGTTGCGCGCAACAAATTACATCGTGTGACACCCCAAAAATGTTGTTGCGCGCAACAAATTGCATCGTGTGATACCCCAAAAATCTCGTTGCGCGCAACAAATTGCATCGTGTGACACCCCCAAAAAATCTTGTTGCGTACAACAAATTGCATCGTGTGACACCCCCAAAAACTCTTGTTGCGCGCAACAAATTGCATCGTGTGACACCCCCAAAAACTCTTGTTGCGCGCAACAAATTGCATCGTGTGACAACCCCAAAAATATTGTTGCGCGCAACAAATTGCATCGTGTGACACCCCCAAAAATATTGTTGCGCGCAACAAATTGCATCGTATGACACCCCCAAAAAATCTTATTGCGCGCAACAAATTGCATCGTGTAACACCTCCAAAAAATCTTATTGCGCGAAACGTTGCAAGAAAAGCCGTTTCACCGTGTGTCAGGGCCTCGAAGGGGAACAAGAAGAAAGCTTTCTTAACAAACCTACATACATACAGCCATACACATACACATTTTATGAAAGGGAACCTCGGCTGAAAAACATTATTAGAGCCAAAATATTCGTAATGGTTATATTTAACTCGTGCCGGGGTTGTCGGTAAGTGGGTTGACCCCAAAGCTCTCTGTCTTTTTTTGGGGGGGCCACGCGACCGCGGTCATGCGCAAACGAGAAGAGCTCTGGGGTCGAGAATGGGGCCTCGGGCTGCCGGGGTGATATGGCTGTGCGCATGCGTAAGGTATTGGCCATATCGCGGATATGTGTCGTGTAACCTGTTGCTTTCAGATGGTTTATTTTTAAAAAAATAATGAGCGTCACACCCACAAAACGGGTGACGACGATCACCCCTGTTAATTTTACATGGAGGCCTCCCGGGAAAGCAACAATCAGCTCGTGCGCTCTCGCATCGTGGGCCGGGAACTGGCCTGTGAACAGACTCAGGGGGTCAGTTAGGTAACAAGGTCGGTCCGCTCCGCGGCTCCGCCCGCCGATTTCCTTCTAACCCTCTGATCCTCTGAAAGGAGCCTGTTCACAGGCTAATCTGAGGAAAAGAAGGGCGACTGCTCAGTGCTCGCAGTCTATCGGGGAGGGGGGGGGGGGGGGGATTGGAGTTGGAGGGGGACATTAATAATAAAAGTAAGAGAGTAAGTAATAACAGGCGCATCCTGAGATGATACAACGCACTTTCCAAACCAGTGTCATTTTTGAAGTAGCTTGTTCCAGGCGTTCAGATGATGGGGAACAAAGGACCAGGTGGCAATATCGCGAGTGCCCACAAGAGCGATAGGCGCTAAAGAAAGCGAGACGAGGGAACATGCACCCCTTTCCCCAGTCTCCCCTCGTTTTTCCCGCTCGTTCGCGGTTTTTAGTTGCCTCCCGGCACCACAACCTTTCGAAGTGAAACTACCGAAGCGTGCCTTTCAACCGGACGTTATAGGTGACCTCGAATAAAAACCCATTTATGTTTTCCCCTTACCTTCAAAATGTTCAGAAGTGACGTCATCGGTATCATTCTCGAGAGACGAACTGGAGACTGGGTAGACATTCTTCGCCACTGACGTCATACCGACCGGTAAACAACTCAAGCCGAGTTCAGTCATTGTGAAATACCTGACTTTAAAATATAACCGAATTAAAATAGCTTTCAGTAAAACCTAAGCTTATTAGTAAGGGCACTTTATCAAAAGATGGAGAAAAAATGTAAAACTAACCTTAAGTGTCGATATGATAGGCCCCGAAAATTTCTAACAATATAAACTTCCGAAATATTTTGAAGCAATATCCGTGGGTATTAAACTGACACAAAATGTCACGTCCCTCGTCCGATTAATTCCACGCCAATAAATTTAGCGACCGTTAACAGATTTATTTTTTAGCATTATTTTGATTTGTTTTCAGAGTTCAGAATAAACCTTGAGATTTTTACAACTCGATAATTTTTAATTTCTCTGTGTATTTTTCACGGAAGGAACCTACGTTTGTTCGCGGTTGCACGGCCACGTGCGAAAACACTAACAATAATGACAAATTTAGGTGTTTTGTTTCACGCTCGCTGCAAACTAAAAAAACTAAATAAGCTAGTCTGCATAAGACTACTTCATTTCGCCGCATAAGAAAAAGAAAAACAAAGAAATTGTTTTATCATGACAGACAGAAATCAGGGCAAGATTTCCGGAATTTGAACGCAGAAAATCCCGGATTTACTCTGCACGTCAGTGAAATACGAGAAAATATTTGACAACAGGTGATTGAATATTGTATTCTAGGTCCTAAATTACTTTTATTTTCCAAAATATCTATATTTGTTTTGGAGATAAAATGACAAGAAAAATACGTACCTGAATTGAAACTGCCATATGAAATATGCGAGACGTCAATAACCAATGTTTCACCGTTTTCAGTCAAGTGTTTTGTCCGAGACTCTCGTTAAATTTTGAATGAATTAAAAACATGCAAAGCGATAAACCAAAATAATTCTTACATCACCCTGAACATGTGTACTATTTGACTTTCAAATTAAAGCACCATTTTAAGACGATGCGGTTATTTCTGTATTCCATTTTATCCAAATAAATTATTAATAGAAATTTGAATAGAAGTTTGACACATGTTTGACAAGCCAACGTCATGATTCAAAACAACTTTTCAATAAGAGAAAAAATACATATTTAAAACTGAAGCCGGATTATATAATTTGACAGGAATGGCATTTTATTACTTAAAGGAGACGCAAAAATCTGGTCGATAAAAAAGGACAAAAAAGAGAGAAAACTTTTAAGGAAATCACTAAAATTGGTTGGATCCAAAGACAATGGATGTGACTGGGGGTAGTTATATGTAGCACTCTGATGAGAAAAATCAAGATATTGTTGAAATAATAAAATTCACAAAAAGTGTTTTAATCAAATATTCTTCTCTTTATATTGTTTGTATCTCTTGAATGATTGAATGATAAGTTCTGAGGTACTTTGTAACTTATTTCCTCGTGATATCGATTATGTCATTCCGGTGAAGAGCAGTGACGAGCGTCTTGTTGGTTGTACGCCATATTTGGTAGTTGACGTTGATTGGTTGGTTCGCTGGTGTGGTAGGAGAGGCGGCCATCTTGTGTTGGAAGCGGCGTTTCCGGCTAGATTCTCGGAGTTTATTTGCCGCTTTAGGAGTTTCTTTTGTGTTAAAGCATATACTAAGTATTTAGGACTTTGGATACTCTTTATATTTACCATGGTAAGTGTTATTTTGGATGCCATTGTAGCCGGCAGAAAAGAGCAGTTTTCGCTGTACAAACTCTGCACTCTGTCCACATCGATCATTCTTGAGTTGTAAAAATCTCTCGTGATTAGTCATCTTCCTTCATTCTGGAATGCGAATATTTTCCCTTTCTGAATGATTTTATACATAAATCAGACGTTGCTATTGTATGGAAGCTTCTTCTTGAAACAAAACTTCACTTAATGCATGAATTCTGATAGTCACAGTCAAGTCGGTCGAATGTTGTGCAAATTTATGATTTCATTAGGGATGCATCACTATCAACGTAAATAGCTATCAATTTATTTGTTCTTTCTCCTTTCTTCAGACGGAAAGACAACTAGACTGTGCATTAGATTTAATGCGACGGCTGCCACCGCAACAAATTGAAAAGAATCTTAGTGATCTAATCGATTTGGTGAGTACTCATTTGCAGTATTTTGCAAAATGATTTGCGTTTAGATTGGTTTGTACTTGTACTGTAGTGTAGTGTGTGCTAAAATCTGTACGTTCCCTGCTGAATGCGATTAAAAATTTAGCCTTGGTAAATTTATAGGATATCAAATAATTTGTTTGCCGTGATTTTTAATTCCAATCTAATTAAGTTTGTTGCTGTTATGACAGGAGTTTTGAGTGGAACATCTATCATTTATATTTATTAAGTCTTAAGCTTATATTGATTACAAAATATTAACCAAAGGATATATATTTAATATCTGGTTTCCTGTAATAACATGTCTATTTTGAATTGGTTAGACCTTACCTAGAATTTTCTAGTGTAGTTACTTGTGAACTAACACCAAATGAATGGAGCAAAGATGAGCACTATAGCAGCTTGATAAGTTTATCTTTAATCCACGTACATCTTGAAAGTGAAGTTAAAGGCTGGCATGAAGGGACAAATCTTTTGTTTTGTTGACAATGGGGGACATAATAAAATGAAGATTTGAAGCCTGAGTAATGCATCAGCCATTTCCAGCAATGCCCATCCCATGCCCTCTTAAATTTTGTCCACAGTCTCATCAAAATTGTAAGGGTGGTAAATTCATCTTCTCCATCATATTGTAACCATCCTCGTGGACAACATTACTGTTTGTTCATCAGAGCCAAAAAGGTATAAGACACCACCCACAGAGAGTGAGAGACATTGCAGGGATAAGTTTTTTGTGAAAGGAAACTGCAAGATGAGAGAGATTAGACCTCTAACCACAAACTAGGCTCAATTTCCGCCGCTTTTGTACGTCCGGTCTCTGAGCCTCCTGGGAAGAACGGCTGGACGCGTGGGCCACCGATCGTGTCTGTGATGTAAATTCAAAATTTAATTTATGCATCGCTACTGGTCACTGGATATGTCAAACACATGGGATGTAGCGCCAGATCTTGTCAATATTTCTGTATGTATATAAGTGTGAAATATAGTGAGCTTCATTCACAGCAATGAGGCACAATCTCTCTTCGTAGACTCTTCCTCCATCGGTCAGAACACAAAAATGACTCCGGTGATCCAAAGATGATCTCGCAGCCTTCCCTTTCAACAGCTGTTTTCGCCTCATCATCCTTTTGATCTTTGCCAATGAACCTGGCAGCAATGCCTATTGATTTTAGAAATTTTACTTGATCTTCCATTAGCAAAGTCAGGGGTGAAATAATGACAGCAATGGACTTAAAACTCATCTATTTCACAATATTGAAAATCATTGGTGCATGCAGGTTGGAAAACGAGGGACTTTCCTGATCCCGTAGGTTGAATAACGAACAAATCTTCACTGTCAACCAGCTTTTCCGATGCTTTCTGTTGTAAAACTTTGAGATTTTCAAGTTTAAATCTCTTTACGACACGATTGCACACCAAATCAAACAAATCCTGCACATCCGCCATTTTTAAATTATGCTCTAGAAAATAATTTATTTGCCAGCTCGATTTGAGCAGGTAAGCTTCTGATTGAAGGAAATTAACAATAACAAGTTCACATGTCCAGCCATCTTTTCGGGGGAGGAGCACTGGCTCGTTTCCCAAACAGCGGCTGGTAGTCAAGCCTAACCACCAAGCCTTACTCTAAAATTAATACTTTTTAATGGCATAATTATAGTAGCTAGTTTAGATTGCATGAACTAAGGTTAATATACATTGTATAGCAAATCGTTGGTTTCGTTAATCTGCAGTGTCAGCCGCTTTCTCGCTCAGGCGCCCACCGGTGGTAGGGCGAGAAAGCGGCTGACACTTCACCATTTTGGTTCTGTGATGGAACATAACTAGTTCTTCATTCTTTCCCAAGGTTCCAGCTCTCTGTGAGGACTTACTATCATCTGTTGATCAACCACTCAAGATTGCTAGGGATAAAAGCACAGGCAAAGATTATCTCCTGTGTGATTACAATAGGGATGGCGACTCCTATAGGTATATATTAAAACACTGTATTAACAATTAAGTTGGAATGGAAGATTTTTAAGTTGTAACTTTGACTTCCATGGGGCCACTGGTTTTGTAGTGTTTGTCACAAGGGCTTGGTTGTTCAAAAGCCGATTAATGGTATAAATTATCCAGGAATAAAAATTACATACTGAAACAAGGTATATAAGTGGCTATTAAATTTTATGGAAAAGTTCAGGGTTGTCCCTAACAGCCGGCAGCCGGCAGAATTAACCGGCTACTTTGGTCGTTTGTGCCGGCTACTTTTGTGATAAATATATTTTTTTAAAGACAAATTATTTGTTTCTTTACTGGTGCTATCCGGCTACTTAGAAATTTTTGCCAGCTACTTGAAAAGTTGTGGACAACCCTGGTCAAAAGATATTTGGATTTGAGTTTCTAACCAGATTTAAGGCAGGACTGAAGTGGCATCTGAGCTGCGGCTGGGTTCTGGTGGCTTTGTGGGCATTGACCCCATGCATCGCTTAGCACGAGGTTGCTTTATTTCATTGATTCACAATTCAAAGGGGACAGACCGCAAATAAATGTGGCTACTAAATATATCTGAATTTCGTAACTGTTCATCAGTAGGATGCCCAAAATGCGTTGTTTTGATCACATTTTCTTACCCCTCCGTCCTCTCCCAGGTACGTATTCTCCACCATGTTCATGGTTTAACAGTGTTGGGCTGTGGTCTGGTTGTTGGCATACCACAACCAGCTCCCTAACCAAAGGTTAGACTAGCATGTGATCATAGGGAGCTAGCCCAGCATGTCAGTGTCTTTCCTTTGAGGTAGCTGCTTTAGTTTAACATGGGACTGAAATAAACCAATGTCTGGTTCAAATGACTGCTTCCAACAAAATTCATCAAAGTTTTTTTTTCCTTTATTGTAGATCACCCTGGAGTAATACATATGACCCCCCTTTGGATGATGGTGCTGTACCTTCTGATAGACTAAGGAAACTAGAGGTTGATGCTAACACTGCCTTTGATCAGTACAGAGAAATGTAAGTCAAGTTTGTTGAATCTTTGTCTTGCCGATGTGTTGCCATTACTTTACTTATCAAAGGTTGAGCTATTGTTCTGTCTAAGCTGGCTGAGAATCCTCTTTAAATGTTGCATTTCTAATATTAATTTTTTTATTGTGGCTTTTGAAGGTATTTTGAAGGTGGAGTGTCATCAGTTTATCTCTGGGATTTAGATCATGGATTTGCTGGTGTCATCCTCATCAAGAAAGGTTAGACTAGCACCATAGCTACTGTAGCTTGTACACTGTAGTGATGCCAAGCTTGGTAAAAGGTTAGACTAGCACCATAGCTACTGTAGCTTGTACACTGTAGTGATGCCAAGCTTGGTAAAAGGTTAGACTAGCACCATAGCTACTGTAGCTTGTACACTGTAGTGATGCCAAGCTTGGTAAAAGGTTAGACTAGCACCATAGCTACTGTAGCTTGTACACTGTAGTGATGCCAAGCTCGGTAAAAGGTTAGACCAGCACCATAGCTACTGTAGCTTGTACACTGTGGTGATGCCAAGCTTGGTAAAAGGTTAGACTAGCACCATAGCTACTGTAGCTTGTGCACTGTGGTGATGCCAAGCTTGGTAAAAGGTTAGACTAGCACCATAGCTACTGTAGCTTGTACACTGTAGTGATGCCAAGCTTGGTAAAAGGTTAGACTAGCACCATAGCTACTGTAGCTTGTACACTGTAGTGATGCCAAGCTCGGTAAAAATCGAACCTCTACTAACATCCACCTCTTTATAGCAGCTACTCTCTAAAGCGACTGCTTGTTCATCTTCAAATAAAAAAAAGCCTTTACAGGGCTTGAACATAAAAAAATTCTCAATTGCAATTTGTGAGTAATTTCTAAAATTTAGTCGCAAGTTTGAAAATTTTAGTCACAAAAAAATGGCAATTACTGCAAAGGAACTGGAACTGGAACCAGAAATGAGAAACGAGAAATTTCTGAGAAAGTCTGAAAAAGTGTGCCCATGATACACTTCTTGGAAACCGCATTAATGGAGCGTGAAATCCACTATTAAGTAACTATTGGAACACTACCTTATTATAGGAAATTAACAATGCACATTGACAACGCGAAGAAAATTTACGTTACACTAAATTAACACGATTTTTTTCAAAAGTTAGGTTTACATGCATTAAATTAACATGAATTTTTCGATAAGCATCTTGCTTTATTTACTGCGATTTTCATAATTCTGCAAACTCGCACTTTACATTTCTGAATACCAAACTGCATTTGGCTTCCGTCAATAAAACCTTCCAAGTTTATAAGGTTTTTTTAAAGCCAGAAATTTGGTTTTGAAGCCTAACTAGACTCTATCAATTCAAAAGATCTTTCAAAGCCTCCGTGAAATGTGAGTCTGAAGAGCCAATAGAGGAGTCATGAACTAATAAGGTTTTGTAATGAAATAAAGGTGCTTTAAAATAACAATGTTGTAAAATAGCGTGCATTAAATTTACATCAACATTAATTAAGATACGTTATACTAACATGAATTTTGTAAAATCTCGTTAATAAAGTGCATTGTTAATTTCCTATAATAAGGTATGTGCTGGATGGTGTGCAAATGGTGGTTTCCTACTTCCCAACCTTTCAATATTGTTGGAAAAAATGCAGTAGTTACAGCGGCACATTCATTGTGTCATCTAACTGGAATAGGTGGCAGGAGAAGGGTGTGCCAATGACTTCTGACAATGATTGTATGCTATTGGTTGAAACATGGTAAATTAGTTGAATGTTGAGAAGCATTCCTTGATTCCCCATGATTGAAGCGCCATATATTTCATTCCTTGAGACAGTTTGCTTTCTGTGTATCCTTCAGAAGATTGCCTAGTTAGCAAAATGAAATTTGGGATCCAAGTGTAAGCAGAGTATGTGTTAAGGGAAGTGGTCATAACAAGCACACTCAACAAGGACCCACCTTGTGTAGGGGTAGGGGCGACACAAGATACCATCTGATGAGCCTAATGGACAAAATCAATTGGCCTAAAATTGAGAGAGATGAGACTGTCTGAATCTTTTTCTCAGTTTTTACTCCTGATAGAATGGGGGCTATGCCAACAAGACACCATGACCATCTGTTAGGTGGGGTGGGGGGAATGAAATAGCTTTGACAATTTCCCTAAGAGGTGGAAGTGAAAAAAGGGGGGTAATAGTTTCACTCCCTGAACAGTTGTAGAAAATAGTCTTTTCTCTTTAGTCACAAGTGTTTTGTTTCTACCTTGATTGTAGCTGGTGATGGCTCAAAAAAGATCAAGGGGTGTTGGGATTCCATCCATGTTGTGGAGGTTCAGGTTTGTATGCCGCCAATTAACCAACATGTGACCAATTGACCTACACCTGGCAGGGACCAACTTGAAAGAATAAGTTACTTTGGTCACTGTGCACACATTTTGTATTGTTTCTCTGAACATTTGCGTCCTCTGCCCTACCTATGTAAACATATTTCCTAATGTATTTACCTAATTTATTTCTTTGTAAATAGCATGTACACTGTAATAATAAAAAAGAAATAAAAAACTAAAAACATGTGTATCTATCTGGCTTGAAGGGGACTGAGAACCCAGGTCAAGTGGTTATTGTGTTCAGAGTAATACTCACTTCACTGTGTTTTTGTTTTTCTTTAGGAGAAGAGCAGTGGCCGACAAGCCCACTATAAGCTCACATCAACTGCTATGCTTTGGCTACAGGTATGAATAAACTGTCAGGATTTCTTGGTGTGCATTTTTTAGAAAAAAAATTCAAGTAATCATTTTCATTCTTAGCCAAGTGTTTTTTTTCTCACCATTGCTATAGCATGTAAGTTAACCTCTTTATACCATCAAATTATATTTTTAATGCTAACTGTTATTGACTGTCATTATAAGACTGAAAAAAATGTTCTTATTAAGCTATACTAGTATGCATCCATGTTCTTGCTCATGCAGCAGTTACCATAATTAAAATTCACTTTAATTTATTTAATCTTTTACAGACAAACAAGGCAGGATCAGGAATGATGAATTTAGGAGGAAGTCTGACTAGACAGGTACATGTAATAATAATTTATTGATGTTGTTTCTTAGTTTATGGGGCAGTTTTCAAATAATTGTGTTATTGAGTGTTGTGATTGCTTTGGTTTTACACTTCAAGGTGCTGTGATTCGCCAAACAATCTCGTACCACTTCCCAACGTGCACACTGTCACTGATAGTTCTTTACAATATTGGAACTAAAAAGAAAAGTAAAAATTAAGCACAGTAAAAATAAAACTAAACATGATCTGAGGCTTGAGAAAAAAGAAAAGTCTTTAGCTTGCACATAAAACTGTTCACTGTAGTACAGTTCTTAATGTCATCTGGCAGTGAGTTCCAAAGTAACGTAACACATACAGCAAATGAACGACCACACACATTTTCAGATTAAACACAGGTTTTACGAGCAGAACAAAGAGCTCTTGAAGGGTGATCATTTGTTATTTAAACAATCTGTTGTTTAGCATGTTTCTAACTCATTAGGTGCTTCAATTTATCACTGATAACAATGTTCTGTACTTTCAGGTTGAACAAGACAGTCCAGTGAGTGAAGCTTCTCCTCATATTGCCAACATTGGAAGAATGGTTGAGGTATTGTTTAATAATAAATCATTAAATAAATCAGTTTTTTTTTGCAGGAGCTCTTGTTTTGTTTATAGACACTATGTTGATGTAACTATGGTTCTTTGGTTTCTTCCTTTTAAGGAAATGGAAAACAAGATGAGAAATACTCTGAATGATATATACTTTGGCAAAACAAAGGATATTGTTAATGCCTTGAGGTAAGTGGCAGATGTTTGTATTGTGAACATTTAGAGATTAAACTAGAGCAGTAGATAACGGCAGTGCAATCAATCCTTTGAGCCAACTCGTGAATATGAAAAGTTCGGACCCCTCCTCCCCTAGGCATTTTTGCTCCACCTACCCCCCCCCCCTGCCCCACCCTCTGCTACCCCCCCTGTCCCACCCTCTGCTACCCCCCTGCCCCACCCTCTGCTACCCCCTCTGCTACCCCCCCCTGCCCCACCCTCTGCTACCCCCGCCTGCCCCACCCTCTGCATCCAACTCCCCACCCTCCAATGCTGTCCCCATGGGTAAGGCAGGTGACCATTACATATCATGGGCTCAGTGTTCAATAGGGCCATTTATACGAGACCAAATAAGTCGCGACTTGCATAAGTCGCGACTTTCAGAAGACGCGAACTAGACCATTTATACGAGTGAGGCTTGCATAAGTCGCGACCTAAATAAGATGCGAACACATTTTTGTATCATTTATACGAGTGGTTCGCGTCTTCTGTAAGTCGCGACTTATGTAAGTCGCGACTTATTTGGTCTCGTATAAATGGCCCTATTGACTCAAACCTCTCCTAGGCAATATTTACTCCACTGACTAGCCACCCCTTGCATCCAAGTCCCCACCCTCCCCTTCCTCTAAGGTAAGGATGAAACAATCTCATCTCCAGGACCTTGTTTGCTTTCAAAATGGCAGGGTGGGTATAGAAACTGCTGGACAAGGCTCGCAAAACACAAAAATCCAGGAGCATTTTATCGCCTAAAAGATGAAATGCCTTTGTTTCGTTTGAAACACCGTTTCAGATTTTCAGTGATACAGACGACAAAAATAGGGCCCCACTGGGGCCGTTGTGTTCTGCTGATATAGCACGAATTGTGCAGCATATGAGGAAATGCTATTTGACAAACGATTAAGTGCATTTTGTGGTGAGCAGATGTACTGGCAGGAATGCTGGGTTTAAACTATCCATCAAATTCAGTGGAGCGTAACAATAGGGAAAATATCATCAACTTGTCAGCTGGCATCTTGGCTAACTTCAATGCTCTCTTGATAGACTCAACAGGCTAAAATTAAATTCTAGTGGCAGATAAATTTTGAAATCTTCATTGCTTACTCTTTAGCTGTAATTCAGTCTTTAATTCAAGTGAATCAATGGAATATTTTTTAGTTATGAATTCTTAAAGGAAAGCAGGAAGAATTGTATTTTCTCTCAGTCACAAGTAAAAACACTGACATGATATGAGTCATCATGTGATTTCGATTCGATTTAGACTGCTGAAATAATTTGTAGTGGCAGAGTAATTCTAAAATCTTGATAGCCTACTCTTTAACTGAAATTTAGTCTTTAATTACAGCCATGCTCCGTCACGCGTGACCAGTAATCACAAGACTGAAATGAACATTTCACTATTTCTTTGTAACGTTCGAGATTTAATGAAACCTTGAAGATCTCGCTGGAAAACACTTTGAAAGTCACGAGTTAATGGAAAAAATTAATAACTTCGCTACACGCATAAAAAACCTAATATTGTTTGGATATGTAACATTTAAAGTAAAATGATATTTTGTTGCTCTTTGTTTCCGAAAATGCAGTAAAATTCTCACGGGAATTCCGAATCTCGGTATGAATTTACAAAACCGACGCGTGTAAAGGGACTAGATGGAATATGATTTGAGTTTTGAGCATATGAAGAATTGTAAAAGAATTAACAGAACTTCTTCCAATTTTATTTGTCAGTGCTTCGCTTTGATTGGTTGTGAAGCAGAAAACTGTAGTTACACGGGAAATGTTTCCTTGCATTGACAAAATACCTCGTCTGATGAAATTAGTGTTCGCTGACTATGTCAGCAGAACACAAAAATTAATACTTCATGATGTTTGGAGTCCCTGGGAATGTGGTTGAGGATAAAAGACCGAGGGACATTAGACTAGAATACTTTTTAAAAGCTTAATTTAACAAAATGATACTTTTATCCTGCAGGAGTGTGAATAGCCTTGCAGATCAAGGAAAACAGAAACAAATGCAACAAGAGCTCTTTAGTGTTCTGAAGAATCGCCAAAAGTAGTGTTACCAAGTTAGGTGCTCCTCCTATCCACCATTGTAACGATCTTCAATTTGTGATGTCAAATAGGTTACAGGAGATTTCTAAAATCCCCAGAACTTTTGTATAATTTTATGGTATTTTTCAGAGATTGAAACCGTACTCAGTGAAAGTCATGCCAAAAAGAATGTTTAGCCCAGTATAAGGGTGACCTACTGGGACAAGATATTTTGTGGAAGCCATGACCTTGTGGACTATTGATCTTTTCAAAACTTCCAAGGTTTTGGCTTCCTTGTAAAATGGATACAAGTTGATTCAGTGTAGAAGTGTTTTAATGTTGTTGCTTGGCCTTGAATAATTACGTATTTCATACTTTGGAAATGTTTAATATTTTTCAGCATGATTAACACTACAGGATGTCACAACATCAGACTGTTAACCGTTTCACTCACAGAGTCACTTATGAAGACGTGTACATGTAGTGTAGTTGTAATTTTGGAGTCTGTCAACGAAATCCTGTGGTGTGAGCATTCAAATGAAACCTCTATGGCAGTACTCATGCATGATACCATTCGTTTTGCAGTATTCTACAAAACGGAATTTGGGATTTTTCTTGAGTTTTGATTATTGGCACTCTAAGAGAGTAAAAAGGTTAAAGTGTTTACTCATACTAAAAGCCTTCCATCCATTAGTTGGTTAACACATTACATATAGTCAAGTTAATTGTCAGTGGAAGCTTTTCTTGGTATGTACTTGGTGTATCCCTTATTATTTTGTATTCAAACACTTAGTTTTTATTTCAGTAGAAAAAGAAGATAAAAACAGCAGAATAGGGAATCGAACCCGGGCCGTATGATCTACTCCATGCACACTATCCACTACACCACCGAGGACTAGCTCCCGGAAATTGTAATTTTTAAGGGATATAAGATAATATGCTGCTAGCCCATACCATATATAAGAACTAACCCTTTCGATACACTGGAAATACTGGAATCAGTGCTTCAACCCTAGATACTGTAATCCGACCCAAAATTACACTGCAATATATCTAAATACATTACAATAAGGGATACATGAAGTACCATACATTATGATCAGGGATACACCAAGTACCTAGGCTTTTCTTCAAATCACTGCTGAATTCCTGAGTTGGCATAATTATATATTTTTCTCTTTATAACTTCATGCTTTTAAACTTCTATCAGCGATAATTAGTAATAGATTAATTAATGGTATTCAAGTTTTGATGTGGCCGTGAAAGAAATAACCATAAGTGCCACAACTGTTTTCATTAACGTTTAAAATGTAGTTTAAGTTGAGCGATTACTTTATAGTACGAAAACGTCTAATCTCCAAATCGCATTTTCCTATCACTTTCCCACCCACTTTGTTGAAAAGTACCATACTCCTGAATATTCATCTAAGTATCCTTATTTTTCAATGATATCTCCCAATTGTCCTTTGCCAGTCCATCTGAAGGATGAGTGTACAATAGTTAATGTTTGATTCGAACGCAAACATGATTCCTCAGGAATTTACAGTATTAATCAATGAAAGTGGGCGGAGCAATTGGACATAAATTTGGGTCCTTAACACATATTGGATTTTTTTTGTACTATCTAAAGTCTTCAAAGACATTTAAAAATAATATTTTTAATTCAATTTGAAACCATTCCATAAACTTCCTTCAAAATGAGCATGAGGGTTATTCTGTGGAATATGAAGTTCACCTTAAACCTTCCACAAAATAAGCACAATACTCCCATTGGATCCAGAGAAAATAAGATTTAATTACATATTACTTGTTTATTGCTATAACTGGGTTTCTTAACAACCTTTCCAAGAGAAATCTAAAAGGTTGAACTCTTTTACTCCCAGAGACAATAATTTTTATCAATGAATGGCATCATGTAGTGTAGTAAGTTCTAACTTTTGAGTCTGTCAAGGAAATCCTATGGTGTGACCATTCAAATGAAACCTCTTCGGCCATACTTTTGCATGGTACCATTTGTTTATCAATATTTTACAAAATGAAATTTGGGATCGATTTTTCTTGAATTTTGATTTTTGGCACTCTTGGGAGTTTTAAGGGTTGAAAGCCATGAAGATGTTTACATGCTGAACTGTTTCTTCTTCGGCTGATGCTTTGTGTAGTTTGGTAGTATATCCCATTGCCTTTCAGATGCAATTTGATCATGCTCTTCAGAAAACCATTTGTAATTTTAATAATTATACAGCAAAGGGTGTGCAGTTAAAAGAACATCATTATCTTTTGCTGTTATTTCTATCTTAACTCAAGGTCAATCAAAACAAATAAAGAGTTCTTACAAAATGTAAACCATGTCACTCTCTTTATCTCTTTATGGCATGTGGTGTTTTTCTTTGCTAACTACAAATGGAGCCAATTTACACAACACTGCCCCACCCATTTTCATTGATGAATACCATGCTGAAATACAACACAAGAGTTTCACACTTTTTTTGCCAGCAATCAAAGAAAATCTTTACCATCACAAAGCCTCCTTCCTTTTCAAGGATTCCATGGTTATTATTCTTTGTGAAGTCCATCTGAGCGGCAATCATACAGTCTTCCATGATTGCTAATCAAACACAAACCCAGTTCCTCAAGAATTAAATGATTTCTATCAAAGTGGGAGGGATAGTAAACGAAAGTGGATGAGGCAATAATTATTCGAAAATTTGGCTAGTACAGTGTACTTAAAATATTGGCTTCCTCTTTTAATTTTGGAAGGAGTTTCATTTTGCAAAGTGGGAAGGCCCTGAATTTCAAATGAGTAATGTCATGCAATTCTGGGGTGTTTGCATGTGCATGTTGGAATTTCATTATTCTAGTGACACAAAGAGAAATGGCCAAATAAAAACTCGAGTTGATGCAAGTTTTGGAAGTGCTTAATTCTAGTATACAAACTTGGATTGTGTAGTTCCAGAAAAAATCCATACCCACCCCCATGGAAGGTCATTGGAAATTCCTAGGGGGAGGGGGGGGGGGGGGGTCTTAAAAGCCAACAATTTAGAAGCAAAGTATGAAGCTAAACTGGAATTTCCTGGGGGGACGGGGGGTACTAAACAAAAAACCTTCCGTGGGGGGAGTATGGATATTTTCTGGAACTGCACATTAGGTGGCCAAGAAGACTTACAGTGGATGCAAGAAATTCATAAGTAGCAAAAAATCCATTTAAATGGAGCTTTGCATTCCAAAGTGAGAAGTACTGAGAGCATCTTGCAACAACTTGTGTTGGGTGGCAAAATGATTTACATCCTTGAAGTGACAATGTATTGCAAGTCATTGCGTGTAAATGCAAGCACATACAAGTAGTGGCTAAATGCAAGTTGACACAAGTTGGAAGCTATGCACTGACTTGCATCTACATTTGGCTGGAGCTTTATTGTATAATGCACAGAGGTCACTGCTTGGAGAATTTTGAGCTCAACTGCTGTATAAATTGAAGAATGCTGATGCAGTTGTTCACTTGAAAGAACCAGTGCTCATTAAATTTCCCACTATATTTTGTGCATAACACAGTAAATTGGACAATTAAATTTTATTCAATGATGCATGGGATTTGAACACATTCTCTCCAATCCTAATACCACTAAGGTAGTGTCCACTTTTAAAACCACCAAATCCACTGTCCTTTTGACTCCTTTTTGTCAGATTCCATGTTGTTTAGCTTAACAGAATTTATCAATGTCCTTGCAGCAAACTTTGACTGTTCTTAAAGACTTGTGACAAGGCAGTTGCTATCCTCTCACTCACTGGTTTTGGCTTAACCACAGCAGATCCAGACTGACCATTGTAAAATGGGGTGGGTGGTGAAAATGACAGAGACTAAGAACAATTTTCAGCCCTTCCAGCCTTGTTGTTTTGCAAGATGGGAGGGGGGGGGGGGGGGGAGGGCAGATGCCCCATGCCCCTCCCCTATACCACTACTGCTTACTGAACTTTCATGGTTTGTCACTCTTTATAGAGAACTCTGTTCACCTCACTGAGAGGTATATCATACAGTGGTGGAACAGAACCGGGTGGGACTGGTTTTGTATCTTGATCCACATATCGAGCATGTTTATCTGTGGAAAAAAATATTGATTTTAGTTTTTAAGATCCACACATTAAACCAATTTTTGAAATGATATAAACCAATATCTACTGTTATACCAACATCTTTCAACAGATAAGTCTTTACAAGTCTAATGGCTCACAACTGTCGGAGCGTAACCCAGTTTCTATAGCATGAAGTGACTGAGAGTATTACTACTCCCCCCTGGATGGGATGCTAGTCCATCGCAAAGTTACCCCCAGCATTATGTCGCCGGTACCCATTTATACACCTGGTTGAAGAGAGAGAATGTGGAGTAAAGTTTCTTGTCTAAGGAAACAACACAATGGCAATGTACCCATTTATACACCTGGGTGGAGAGAGACAATGTGGAGTAAAGTTTCTTGTCTAAGGAAACAACACAATGACAATGTACCCATTTATACACCTGGGTGGAGAGAGACAATGTGGAGTAAAGTTTCTTGTCTAAGGAAACAACACGACTACAGAAACCAGGCTTGAACCACCGACCTTCAGGTTGAAAGTCCGACACGCTAACCACTAGACCACTGCACCTCCACAACATCTTTAAACAACCCTTGTTCAAAACATTGGTGGTAAGAAAAATCACATCCAACTTTTCACAAGTCTAGTGACCCACTCCTAGTGTGACCCACTCCCAGTATGCAGAGCCTGATGACTGTGCAGTGTGAAGCAACTAAGGCTTGTGACTACCCCCATCACTCCCTGGATGGGATGCCAGTTTATTGCAGAGTTGCCCCAGCATTAGTTAGATTTCTGTTTTCAACTGGCCTGCATGGCCAGGTTTTTCCGAAAGCAAGCAGTGAATGAAAACTGGGACAAAAGCAAGCGAACAAAGCCACAAGAGGAGTGGGGCAAGTCTAGTGACCCACTCCTAGTGTGACCCATCCCAGTATGTGCAGTGTGAAGCAACTAAGGCTTGTGACTACCCCCATCACTCCCTGGATGGGATGCCAGTTTATTGCAGAGTTGCCCCAGCATTAGTTAGATTTCTGTTTTCAACTGGCCTGCATGGCCAGGTTTTTCCGAAAGCAAGCAGTGAATGAAAACTGGGACAAAAGCAAGCGAACAAAGCCGCAAGAGGAGTGGGGCAAGTCTAGTGACCCACTCCTAGTGTGACCCACTCCCAGTATGTGCAGTGTGAAGCAACTAAGGCTTGTGACTACCCCCATCACTCCCTGGATGGGATGCCAGTTTATTGCAGAGTTGCCCCAGCATTAGTTAGATTTCTGTTTTCAACTGGCCTGCATGGCCAGGTTTTTCCGAAAGCAAGCAGTGAATGAAAACTGGGACAAAAGCAAGCGAACAAAGCCGCAAGAGGAGTGGGGCAAGTCTAGTGACCCACTCCTAGTGTGACCCACTCCCAGTATGTGCAGTGTGAAGCAACTAAGGCTTGTGACTACCCCCATCACTCCCTGGATGGGATGCCAGTTTATTGCAGAGTTGCCCCAGCATTAGTTAGATTTCTGTTTTCAACTGGCCTGCATGGCCAGGTTTTTCCGAAAGCAAGCAGTGAATGAAAACTGGGACAAAAGCAAGCGAACAAAGCCGGAAGAGGAGTGGGGCAAGAGAAAAGAGAAGCCTTTTCTCCCCTTGGCTCCTGCAACCTCACCCCATGCCCCACTGCTCTTTGCTTGCTTTTGTTGGAAAAGCCAGGCCACACAGGCTAGTTTTCAATAGTTTGTTGACATCAATTTATAAACCTCTTGTCCAAATTAAGGACAAATTGCATGGCAAATTTCAGCCCCCCTATCCGAGCTGAGATTTCAGCCTGGCTTCCTGAACAAATCTTCTTAAAAGACATTTGAAATTACCAAAGAAAGTTTCAGCCCGGGCTGAATTTTGGGCTGGTCTGATAAGCTACCTGGGCCCAGCTAAACAGACTTAAAAATAACCATGTAAAATTTTCGGTCTGGACTGAACAGTGAACATGTGCAACAGCACTATTTTAATTCAATGGCTTTTTCCCGTAAATTTTCCTATCCAATTTCAAATGTTGCACCTGGGCTGAATTTCATCATGTAATTACAACAACATTTCAGCTTCCCAATCAGGCTGAGGGTGAGAAGTTGTCAGTTGTGAGTAACACTTAACAAACCTGTAATTGTGTTGATTGAATCCACTGGGAGAGTAATGGTAAAATTGTATGCCACATAAAAAATTACCACAAAAACAAAAGCAACACAAAGATAAATTGGTCCTGCTAACACCCAATACCTGAAGAAAGAAAAGCACAAAAAAGTTACAGTTATTGATTCAAATTTACTCTCGGTAACCAGTAGATATCATTTACTGGGAAACTGACCAGTGGTATGGACCGTAGGCAGTTTGGGGAAAATAATGAGACTACAATGAGGCCCTGCCAGGGTAAATTCCGACAGGCAACATGACCCAAAAAGTAGCGACAGCACGTAAAATGAAATCGCGACAAAAGACAAATGTTCGTTCAATTTTCAACAGCAACGTGAAACGTTGATAAAGCACCGACACGAGACATTTTAAAATTCAGACAAGCGACACGGGACCCCTCCCTGGTAGGGCCTCTACAATAGGGTTGCAGGAGTCTAGGATTAGGATTTCTGAGTCCCAGCAGCATACACCCGGCACCCCCCTCCCTTCCTTTACTTTCGCCTTATTAATTACCCGGGGGGGGGGGGGGGGGTGGGTGGGTACTCTCATATATAAACAATGGGTATGTGCCGCTGTGAAGGGTATGGTTTTCAGCAGTTTAGTCTGGGATAGGGTATAGAAATCAGAGTTTTGGTCTAGAATAGGATATCATTTGCCAGGAAACTGATCAGTGGTATGAAAATAGGAACTGAAACTTGGAAGAGAAAGGGGGCTTGAATCCCTAAACGGAAATAAAATCATCGCGACAACATTGTTGACAGATGCTTTCCATTAAAACACTTTAACAGTGATACAGTTCTAAAAATAGCAAGTCTGGGATAGAGTAGGGAATTTCGGTGTGTAGTCTAGTATAGGATTGCAAAATCAGCGGAACATAGTCTGGTAGTACAGAGTATCCCCCCCCCCCCCCCCCCCCCCCACTCCCTCCCGGGATTAATTACCAATACCTTTGTGGAAGATAAGTTACTCCAATACTATGAAGCCATTCTTCTGGAACACAAGCCCAGATGAAATAAAGGCCTGGTGATTGAAATCACAGCAGAAAAAATGAACTTTGATCTTGCAAATCAAATATGAAGAGTTTGTTACATTTTGCAAGACAAAAAAGAACATTTAATACCAAGCAAAGAAACTACTCTGTATAAACTCTTACCAAATCCAAAACAGGTCCCTAAATAAAGTACAAATCCATAAATTGCTCGTTCTGGCGACGGAGAAGGAGAATTTTCTGCCATGACGTTTTGTAAACTATCATCCTTCCGCCATATTCGTTTTATGAATTACGTAGACATTTGGTGTAGGCATATACGACACTGTTTTAAATACCGCTGACAAAAGCGTTGCAAATCAAAAGTCAAAATGGAAATGGAGGGAAACGGTGAGATTTTAACACCGTCCAATGTCCCTGCCTCGCCGACAGAAAACGAGGAAGGTCTGTAGGTCATTTATCTAGAAACTTGATCGTTGTTGTATCAAGAGTTAATTGTAATATTATTGCAGAGTCTGGCGGAGCCAAAATATTGAGCATTGAACCCGATGAAGAGGTAAGGATTGTATTTTTGTAAACTTTGCTGCTCGATCGAAACTGAATTCTTTGTTCCTTAGCTTTCTAAAATGTTATAATGGCCAAAGTAAAACCAAAATAACCGTGGCATTCTCTACCTGTCCCTTAATACTCTAAACTATTAAAGTACAGACACCGAACGGATAAGTGCCCGCTTTATTGGGGACATTTTATATATATAGTTATGCATCAGTCAATTCCAGCAGTGCCTCTGGAATCCCCCCCGGGACAACCCCTGGGCATTAGCATTTTGTGAAAAAAAGTCGCAAATGCCCCATAGCGGGGACAGAGATGCTGTGCAAATGCACGGGACTGCAGAATACCTGGCCACTTTGAAGCTATACCCAGGAAAAAGCTGGATATGTGGCTATGCAGTCATTCTTTCCCACACTTGTTCTTTTTTCACGTTTTAAGAACAAGAAATATACATGTTGTATGTCTATTCCAGGGGACGGTGGGAACACGGCTATGCCGCTACACATCTATGTGCTAAGGTATCTAAGTAGCTGCGTAGCCACAGTTTGTAGAAGTGTTCTTGTGTGGCCGGTTATTTTGCAGTTAAGCCCTAATGGAGCAAAAAAAGCACTAGGAAAATTCTTCAAAATTTATCTAGACTCCTCAAAATCAAATGCAATCCTTCATGACACGATGCCATTGTGTTTGTTGATACATGACTTGTATATGCAGTTTGTGCATAATTGTAAACATTGATACTGAGCTCTTGTCTTTGTTTGACGTTTAGGATGTCGACCTTACCCATGCAAAGATTGTAAAACTAGAAAACTTTGAACGATTGACTTGTGTTAAGGTAAATGATTTTTTTTTGGTAATAATATATTGATGATTTTATATTCACAACTTGCCTACATATGTTAGAATTATTATTTTTTGTTCAATACTATATAAACTGTACTTGATGAATGCCTTGTGCCATAACAAGGTATTTTTTTTTTCATCAATGACGATGCAGGACTGTCAGTAAGGGGGGTGGGGTGAATTTCCCCCAGCTTCTATGCTGCAAATCCTGGGTCGGTACAAAACGTGGACCCCCCCCCCCCCCCTTCTGGATCCCCCTTTTGGACCCTGTCTGGACCCCTTCTGGACCCCCATCTGGACCCCATCTTGGACCCCTTCTGGAACCCTTCTGGAACCCCATCTGGACCCCTTTTGGACCCCCTTCTGGACCCCCTATTTTTTTTTTCAAGGAAATAGCCAAATGACAGTTTTGAATTAAAACACGTAGTGAAGTAGGAAAAAATGTAAAAAAAAAGAATAATATTAAAATTGAAACAAATAGAAGATAAAAACAACTGGGCAACTGTAAAAGGAACTGAAGAGCACTATAAAAAATTACAACATATTTCCAGCCTTTATGATTGCACCATCAGCTCTTTACATAACTAACAGGTTTCTTTATTATTTGATGTAGAATCTGGTATTTTTGGAGAGGATCGTTAAATAATAATAACATACCGTGAAAATAAAGTCTGCAGCTGCTTGCAAAAGCCATATTTTCTTCTCTGTCGCATGCTTTTTAGCTTGGTTCGACAAAATTGCAACACAATGTGCTCTTATCACGTTTCACTTTCTATTTATAATACATGTCATGCTACACTATTTTCACTCACTGTTTCATTCTGTTCAAACACTCATGCCTGATAACATTAATGCCATTACAGGATTTAACAAAGAATGGGCGGTTAGAACCTCTTGCTGTCGACAGTGACTGTGTGATAACAGGAGCATTAGCTCACTTGGTAACTACAAATACAAATAACAATGGTCTCCGAAAATACCAGATTCTACATCAAATAAAAACACCTGAAAAACACTCACCTCCATTTTAACAGCCAGGTAAGAATTGGTCAGCGGTAATTACATTTTTGTAAAGAGCTGATGGTGCAATCGTAAAGGAGGGAAATATGTCGCCAGTTGTTTTATCTTCTGTTCATTTCAATTTTAATATTTTTTTTTTTACATTTTTTCCTACTTCGCACACGTGTATTAATTCAAAACTGTCATTTGGCCATTTCCTGGAAGAAAAAAAGGGAGTCCAGAAGGGGGTCCAGAAGGGGGTCCAGATGGGGTCCAGATGGGGGTCCAGAAGGGGTCCAGATGGGGGTCCAGAAGGGATCCAAAAGGGGGTCCAGATGGGGGTCCAGAAAGGGTCCAGATAGGGTCCAGATGGGGGTCCAAAAGGGGGGGTCCAGAAGGGGGGGGGGGTCCACGTTTTGTACCGACCCGCAGATCCCTGGCTGTTTTGAATTGCTCGACAAACAATGCATTAAAGTTCCCCAGGTACTTTTTCCATTCCTCAAAACTTAGTGACAACCCAGTGACGATCCTGGGCAGTTTTTGTACTTGAAATTCTGATCACTGACACAAGCATCATCATGAATTGCAAATCCTAATTCCTAATCCTACTATGCTGAGAGCATAACTAACCTATTTTGAATTTAAGTTTTCTCACTCGGATTTGCCTCATTTTATCGTACAACGAATAATATCACAAACCCTTGTAAAATAAGCAATTTTCAGAAAATGAACTTCAGTTTGGGATTGTTTGTTGTTGTTTTTTTTTTTGGGGGGGGGGGGTTTCTTTTTTTCTTGAGTGGGATTCAGTGGCACAGGATAGGCCCAAACTTGGCCATCTGAAGTGAAAAATCAGCATAAAATCGAGAAATTTGGGTAAACTTTGGGATTCAGTTTTTCGAGCAGGATTCAGCAGGAGACATGGAGATATATATCTTTTTTTGTGTGCATATGTTATTTCTTGAAAACGACGGAAAAAAACAACAGAAAAAAATTCTGAGCAATGTTTTGCAACTAATTTGTAGTTCCGTGCCAAAAATGGACAAATCTGGGCAAGAAAAAATAAAAAAGGCCTAAAATTCGACATAGGTTGGTTACATGTATGCTCTCTGCCCTTCAATTATGGTATACAGCCCACTTCTTGATCCCTCGAAATATTTTGTCCTTCAATCCTATTCATGACATGTAATTCCAGATCACATGCCTGTAATCCTCCCCCAGCTTGCCTAGATTGCATACATATAGGACCTTGATTTTATCTTGGTAACCCAGATCCACCTGACCTTTGTTCATTTCAGTCCCTGTGTCTCCGAAGGAATAACATCTCCAAACTAGAAGGACTGAGTACTTTAACAACATTGGAGGAGCTAGACTTTTATGATAACCAGATCACTCAGATAGAAGGTCTAGACAACTTGACCAACCTCACGTAAGAGATCTTTTTCAATCAATAAAAGTGCCAAGTAAACATTGTGGTACATGAATTTTAATAATTTTCCATTTGTGAATCTTAAATTGTTTTGTATAGTGTGCTATAGAAAGCAGTCCCTGGATAACAATTGAACCATTTCTTCTTAAGAATCTTACAATCGATGTAATTTAATTTTTAGGAGTTTGGATTTGTCATTTAATCTGATCAAAGTGATAGAAAACCTGGGATGCCTAACAAAACTCACAAAGCTTTACTTCGTTCAAAACAAGATCGCCAAAATTGAGGGACTTCAAAATCTATCACAGCTTGAGATGGTGGAACTTGGTGCCAATAAAATAAGGGTAAGAGATACATGATTGAATGTAGTTGTAGTGACCTTCAAGACAACTCCAGATGTCCATATTGTGAGCTGTGCCGTTAAGGTGGTGTTACACTTTTATAAGTCCTTACAAGACAGGTTTCTGCATTGATTTATATTTTTGCAACAGTTTCTGCAACTTTCCTCACAAACATTTTGAAAGTTTTGTTGTAGAAGATCCCATTTGGGAATTCAAAACTAATAAAGGATATTGAGGATTGTAGTGTATATTGTATTGTGCACTGTGCAATGTTTCATGTTTTTCGGGAGTTTTCTCGCAAAATTTTGAAAAGCTGACACAGATACTCATTACATGGTCCATAAGGGGCCATGTTTTAAAAGTCTCCTTTTAAGCAGACAGTTGAAGAGGTGAAGTTGAAATTATTTTAAAGAATAAATACAGGTTTATCTCCAAGTAATCATGAACAAACAGTAAATAATCCAATAAAATATTTTAAATAAAATGTTGTTCATTCTTGTTTTTTAACAGTATTACATCAAATCTTGTTTCCTTAAATTTCGTGGTCTTTGAGTCAGTTTGTTAATATGTTAATGCTGTTACATAATTGTACTTCTAATTTTTTACTGAGGAATGTTAAATATCTCCTCATTTGTGTTATCATCAAGGTACTGGAAGGATTTGAAGGTCTCACAAATCTACACAGCTTATTTGTAGGAAAGAACAAGATTACCAAACTTGATGTAAGTTTATAACATGTAAATTAACTGTTTTCAAGTATCACAATGTTAAAAAATGCTGTGCTAAATTTGTGTGTAAAGCTTTGTCTGGGCATCATCCAACTTCAATAAACCTAACTTGCTGCAGAGTGAAAACTGAAAGGAAACATTGCATGTGACACAACAGGATCAAACAAAGCTGGCAGTTGTCTTGTTGGCAGTCTTGAGAATACACGAATCCAGCCAGCGAACAACAAATTACAGGTATAAAGTGCCTCAGACTTCACTTCACATACTATTTTTTCGCGACAAATGCTTTCCTTGAATCTGCGTGAAGGAAAAACACACCATACAAAATGTAGATTAACAGGTATCAATTGCAGCAACCTACCGAACCAATCAGGAACTCTGTTCATCCATGAACAGAGTTTCCTAGTAATTTATTAATGAACAATAAGTGTGGGCAGGCATATTTTCCTTCCTCTCCCCCTTCCCCTTCCTTTGCCTTCCAGCCTGACTCCCACACCCTTGGTTACATCCTTTGACTCGCCTCAGTCCGCGGTTTAACTCAGGACAGGTACGGTGCCCCCCAAATATGCCTGCTTTGCTGGCTAAATGTATAGTACTTTTGACATCAGAAATATTCTGTCAAAATAGGGTCAAAAGTAATGTTAAATTTACTACCAAACCTTTGATCACATTTGATTCCTGTGTCATGCAACTTTGTCACAACGTTGATTGAAGTCAAAGGTAATCAATGCCAATTCTTTGTGCATGTGAAATGGGGCTTGTGGGGATTTGAAAGCCATGAGGGTGGTACTTTGTCCAGGAGTGTGAGTGCGCACTCCAGGATGACACAGGCCACCCATCTTCATTTGTAAGCAATGCAGTGCAGGTGTCAGGAAAATAATATTAAAAAATAATTATGGTCAATAATTTATACATGTAATATTAAACTATTGTTTCCTTGTTGGCAGAATCTTAGTTGTCTCACCAATCTGAAGCTCCTTAGTATACAGGTACGTGAAGTTACTCACACAGTTGTATCAACACACATCGCAAATTCTGTTATCAAATATCAGACAAATCAAAACACTGAATGCACATCTCTGCATAAATAAAACTTGACATATATTTTTTACAGCTTGATGTTCTAGGGGGTCATCCACTAGGGGTCATCCACTAGATTAGCCTTTGCTATTTGGATGATCCCAACTCACTCTCTATTTTTTGTTACATTTTTCTTTTATTCCTTAGCTGTACTTGTGTTTACTTGCCTATGTAAATTTTACCTATATGTCATGTAAAACTGAGCGGAGTTGAATAAATCATCTTGTCTTGTCTTGTCTAGCAGATACATTACTGACTAGTAATATTTTGTTGTCAGAGCAATCGCATTGTCAAGTTGGAAGGTTTAGACAGTTTGGTCAACCTAGAGGAGCTCTACATAAGTGATAATGGGATTGAGGAGATAGAAGGCCTTGATAACTTGGTAAGTGCTACTCACTGTCCTTCACAGAGTCTTAAGGTGGATTTCCACTGTAGCGTAAATTTTAACATGCATAAAACAGGCATAAATAAAATGCACGTAAACCAATTCCACTGTCGCTTTTTTTTTACATGCGTTTTACATGTGTAAATAAAATAAGAGATGTATAAATAGCATAAACGTAAAAAGTTTAGTACGGTTCAACTTTTTACGTCTACACAAGCCGTTCATACATCGTCTCTTATTTTATTATTTTATACATATAAAATGCACGTAAAAATTACACGACAGTCGAAATTGTTTATGTGTGTTTTATTACTTGTGCTGGTACGGCAACAAGTTAAGAATTGCCCGGCGCTTTTCTCCTTGTTTTCCTCTGTGTTTCCGTACCTACTTTTGTGCATTGCGTTAGGTCTGGGTACGAGAATACGCATGCTTGCACTGAGAGAAATTTTGAGCCCACGGTACTTGGGATTCAGTCTAATCGGCGGCGTTTTCCAAGCAAAAGCAAAACAAATTTGGGTTTTAGTTCAAGTTTATTATTCGATAAACTGATGTTAATGAGACCTGAGACAATCGTAAGATTCACTTACTGTCGGCGTGTAACATTTCTTTCCCTAGTCCACTTGTTAAGTGTATGGCCTATTGTTATGCTAATTTTAGAGGGTACTACAATTTCTGTACTTCTCTGTACCCTTGCAAGGCCAAAGTCCAAGCCTTGCTTTCTGTATTTTCTTAAGGTCTAGGTCAAGCCTGACATTGATATAGTCGCCTTATTTACAATGTCTTTAAGTTTTAAAGCAAAGTCCAAAGTAAGCCAATCTCAGTAAGATGTTATCAAACAAAGGTCCCAGTCAGTTCTGTCTTATGTTGCCCTCGTGCTCTTACCTATAATGTAATAGCGCGTGTCCCACCCAGTTCATTCTTCCATCGCTTCGCACCGAGCATCATAACAATTTTCCATCGCTTCGCACCGAGCATCATAACAATTTTCTCGCTGCGAGTATACAAGTTTTTAAAGCGTTTCCTCGAAGCCCTATCAGCTACGTGCCTTGTACCACGTAACTATGCCTAAACAACGAAAAGCTCCGGCCCGTAGGACAACCGCGACACGCAATCGTCCAGCAGCAAACGACGGGGTCAGCGAGGAAACGAACTTCACTACAATGACCACAGAAACCCTTCGCCTCCTGCTGGGCCAGCACAGCCTCTTACAGACGGGTAACCGTCCCCAGCTGATCGCTCGCCTCGAGGCCCACCAAGCCGCCACTCGGCAAAACGTTCCTGCTAGGAATGCCGGCTCTACAAACGACCAGGCCAGTCAATTGGAACTGGCCCAGCTCATCGCCTCGATGATCGATGAACGACTCGCCGGCCAGCAAAATGGCGCTCTCTCGCAAGCAAACAACACCATCCCCAGGCCTCTCGCGGACGACCACATTATGACAATCGAAGATGGCCGACCACCCGGTCCCAATCCTCCTCCTCCACCACCGACAATCCAAGATGGCCGACCACATGGACCCAATCTTCCCCTGCCACCTACCATCCAAGATGGCCGACCACTCGGCCCCAACCTTCCTCCTCCACCTACGATCCAAGATGGCCGACCACCTTACGGTTTCAATCATAACTCCAATTCAGCCTCACTCCTCGCCGGTTTTCCACGACCTGGTGTCCTCTTCAACCCGGCCAACCCAGCTGACGTCGCTACACTTCATCCAGACTTCCGGCAACCGTCGATCGCAAGTCACCTGACAAAGACCACGACCACAGCCATCACGAACGGTGAGTACGTGGACTTTGCTTCTCTTCTCCCCCTCACTTCCCTCCTAACCGATACCCTTCATTCCCAACTGAAGCTTAAGATCGGGGACCAAGGGCTGACAATTCCCCTCCCTTCCCCATCTAAACGTCCCCGGATTTCCACCATCGATAACTGGCTCGATGCCTTCGCTATTTTTTCCTCAGTACTGGTTTCGGCCTACCCCTCACGCGCCGCCGAGTTAATCGCTTATCAGCAACTCATAAGGGATGCGGCGCGGAAATTTCCTGGGATGTCCTGGTATGTGTATGACGTTGAGTTTCGGCGCCGTGCCTCTCACAACCTTTCCCTTGGGTGGGGGGAACGCGATGTCCAACTGTATCTGGACACCTTTACGGGCCTCCCCAAATCGGGGTGTCGTGTTTGCGGCAGCTCAGACCACTTCGGTGACTCGTGCCCTCTTTCTACCCTCAGGTCCCGCGACACCCCCAAATCGGACATATGCTACAACTACAACCAAGGCCGTCCCTGCGCCCGCAACCCATGCCCCTACCAGCACTGCTGCAATCAGCCAGGATGCTCGGGAACCCACCCAGCCCAAGACCACTCCAAACCATCCCGCAACCGAGACGACCGCCCTAGATCAGCTTCAAGCTCAAGCAGTTCCTCCCGGAGCCATCCCTAAATACCTTTCCCATCTCTCCCCTCCCACCCCAATCAACATCCCCGAGCTCCTATCCTATCTCCAAGACCATCCAGACCAGTCCACTGTCCATCACCTTATCACTGGCTTCTCAGAGGGCTTCAAAATCGGCTATGGGGGCCCCAGGGTTCCACAAGAACACCCCAATTTGCCCTCCGCAAAGGACCACCCTGCTATAATCAACCAGAACATGTTGAAAGAAGTCACACTAGGCCACACTGCAGGCCCCTTCCTGGTTCCCCCCTTCCCTAATTTTCAAGTTTACCCTATTGGAGCTATCCCCAAAAAGCATTCCTCTGAATGGCGGACAATTTTCCACCTTTCATATCCCAAACACCACCCCACTAGCGTGAACGCCCACATATCCCCTGAAGACTACTCCCTCCAATATATCAGACTTGATAATGCCATCACCATTCTACGGGAATGTGGCCCTGGCTGTTATATGTCTAAATTGGACATCAAAGCTGCCTTCCGCAATATCCCTGTACACCCCTCAGATTGGGAACTCCTTGGTATGAAATGGCAAGGGCTATATTTCTTCGACATGGTTCTCCCATTCGGCCTTCGTAGTGCCCCCTACCTTTTCGATCAGTTCTCCTCTGCCCTAGAATGGATCATAAAGAACAAACTGCGCATCCCCAAGGTTATTCACATTCTGGATGATTTTTTCATAGCTGCTCCCCCACCTCGTTCTATATGCTCCACAGCCCTTTGCAAGATCCTACACCTGTTTACGGAGCTGAACATCCCAATAGCCCCTGGCAAGACCTACCCTCCTTCCACCTCACTCGAATTCATGGGCATCCTCTTAGACTCAAACACCATGGAAGCACGCCTCCCTCCCGACAAACTCACCCGGACTCGACAAGCCCTCCATCAGTGGTCCCTGAAAAAATCAGCTACCCTCCGGGAACTCCAATCCCTTATAGGCACCCTCCAGTTCGCTTGTAGGGTTATCGCTCCCGGCCGCCCCTTCCTCCAGCGTATCATCCACCTAACTAAGGGTATCCGGCACCCCCACTGGCACATTAAACTTAATAATGGGTTTCGTAAGGACATTCAGATGTGGAGCGTGTTCCTTGAACACTGGAATGGGGTATCCATATTTCTCAATTCCCACATTTCGTCCCCACCAGAACTCGAACTCTTCACCGACGCATCTGGGTCCTTAGGCTTTGGGGGCTTCCTAGATGGCCGGTGGTTCCAGGGCCACTGGCTACCTGAACATACCCTCAGTGCCAAGCGGGGTATCAGCATCGAATGGCAGGAGCTGTTCCCCATTTACCTAGCCTGTACTCTGTGGGGTTCTGAATGGTCTGGGAAACGCATCCGCATGTGGTGCGACAATCAGTCCGTCGTAGCCATCATCAACTCTAAACATTCCAAGTCCCCAAAGGTGATGGACCTTGTCCGGGCCATCACCCTCCAAACCCTGACCTACAATTTCACCTTTCAGGCAACCCACATTCCCGGGCTGGATAACTCCATTGCTGATTCCCTTTCCCGTTTCCAGATGGCCCGCTTCCGAGCCCTGGCTCCCATGGCCTCTCCCATTCCTTGCACCATCCCTCCATCTGCAATGAACATCTGACTGCCAAAGTTCAACAGTACCTGAAAGCCTCCCTTGCACCCTCCACAAGACGGACTTATCTGGCCGGCCAAAAACAATTCCTCTCCTTTAACCTTTTGCATGGTACAGTCTCCCCGTCCAACCCGCTTTTTCCAGCTTCTGAATTGACCCTAATGTATTTCGCATCCCATCTAGCCCACACAGTGTCATACTCAACGGTAAAACTATACCTTGTGGCAGTTCAGGACCTCCACCACGAGCTCAATTTTCCCCTCCAGATTCACCAAATGCATAGGTTGCAAAAAGTCCTAAAAGGCATTAAGCGCCTAGCCCCTACTAGACGGATGGACCGTTTCCCCATCACCATGCAAGTTCTCTACACCATGCATGCCAACCTCCAGCCCGAATTTAGTAACAATCTAGACCATATCATGCTTTGGGCAGCCTTTACCCTAGCCTTTTTTGGGTTTTTACGTTCCAGCGAGTTTACTTGCAATGGCCCCTTCGATCCCGAGGTCCACATGACCACCCAAGACATCACCCTCGTCCCAGACTCCCTCTCTCCCACTCACATGCTTGTTCGCATTAAACAATCCAAAACTGACCCCTTTCGCCACGGCCACACCCTCACCATTGCAAAGTCCACTTCTCATATCTGTTCCGTGATGGCTATGAAAGACTACCTCCTTCAAGTCCAGCCACCTCCAAGTCAACCACTGTTTTCCTTTTCTCAACCCGGCAAATGGCTTACCCGCAACAACCTGACCCAAGAGCTGCGAGCCATCCTACAGCAGTGTGGCCTCCCTTCAACCAACTTCTATTCTCACAGCTTCCGCATAGGAGCTGCCACCACTGCCGCTCAAGCAGGCGTTCCCCCATGGTTGATAAAAGTTCTTGGACGATGGAACTCAGACTGTTACGAACGCTATATCAGGACTCCCCAGTCCTCTATTCTAGCCATTCCAAAACTTTTGGCAGACACTTGCTTATAAAGCAATAGTACAATAGTTACAAATTATTGCTATAATAGTTTTCTCTGCAGGGTTGTCAAGAAGATTTTTAGTAGACGGAGAATCTAACAAAGTAGACGGCACTGGAGACGCTTTTCTCTACTTTTTAGCTTTTGGCCTCGAATTGTAGCCAGCTAAACTATCTAAGTAGCCGGCTATATCGCCGGCCGCCGGCACTTTTTGACAACCCTGCTCTGCTATTTTGCATTGCCTACTGCTCAGTATTATTTTACTGTGGGGGAATTGTGTCCTTAACTATCGTAGTCCCACAATTCGTGGCAGGGAAGTGCAACCCTTGGCTGCACTTTACCCCACAGTAAGGCTTAGCCCTTGGAGACAGGTCCGGAGAAATATCCATTCCAGGGTGGGTACCCACGGTCCCACCTGATCTGTACTCCCCCCAGGAGGGCACCCCTCTCCTGGTTCCCTAGTTCCCCGTGACTAGGGATATGGGCCTCACCCCACTGGAGACAGATCCGGACCACGTCCAAGGTGGCTACCCCCGGTACCACCTGATCTGCTCTCCCCCCAGGAGGGCACTCCTCTCCTGGTCCCCGGGGGGTTCCCTAGTGTCACTTCCCTGCCACCCTGATTTTACCCATCACCTATGCGTTGTTGTCCTAAATTATCGTACACATCAACCAGCCTGCCTCGAAAGAGGATCATTAATTGTTTGTTACTGTTTACTCGTGACGGATACGGTAACAAGGTAAAGTTTGCCGTCCGTTCTTCTTTTAATTCTTTTTGTTTTCGTCTCCTATTTGTGCATCGCATTAGATCTGGGTACAAGAATACGCACGCATGCAAGCAGAAGCGAAACTAATTTTGGTTTTATTTCAGTTTGCATGTTGTTGTGTTTATACGTAAGTCTTCCCCATGAGTACATTACCGGCACGAGTATAGGTCTATGGGTAGCCTCTTGTTCAATAAGCTTATGTGCATTTCATTTATTCATTTACACACATAAAAAATATATATGACAGTGGAAATCCGCCTTGAAATGGACATTTTTTGGCAGGATGAACTAGCTTGCAGAACCTATGGTTTGATGAAAGCATAAAGCTTCATGCTCCTCCAGTTGTTCTCGCCTCCAATCCCTTGTTCTGCAGGCTATGGGACAATCAATGCACAAAGTGAGTGCAGGAGAACATAGCAGACAAAATAATGGAGCCGCTCAATCAATGTTCTTCTGTTTTACACCTGTACTCAGCTTTCAGATGAGCCTCTGTGAAGGAGAGATTTTGGTTAAAATTGGTGTTCAGCCTATTTGTTGAAAGCCCCCAGAAGTGGGGTTACCTTTCAGGCCTTAAAGTGCTGTAGCATTTCTTGAACATTTGTTAACTTGCCTTTCCAATATTTACAAGCCTGAGGTTTTATTTTTGCAAAGATAATGCAACAGTTTTTACTTTCCAGAGCACGCAAGCTTCTAGAAGTTACTAGTATAGTAATGTTTTTAGGGAAATACTTTGATAAAAATAAAAGAAGATTTAATAAAAAAGGTGACTGGGAAATCTTGGTCGACCTTAAAATTATATTTATTATTGTAACGGTTTGAACCCAGGAGTATCAATAGTCTGTTGAGTTTGTTTGCTGGGTTAGTGTAGTTCTGAAAGAACAGTTCTTTTTTCATTTGCTTTTTTTGTCTGTAGTTTCAACAAAAGAGCTTCTGGTCCCTTTAAGCCTAATTTTCACTAGTGACATAAGCATGACATAAGGGTGCTTATGTTGTAGTTTAAAACGATCTCAGGTTAAAATGATTTCAAACTACAATCGTGGTCAAAACTGTTGAAACATATGCGCGTTTTTCGGAAAATTTAAGAGTTTGGCAAACCATTTGCCGAACTTGCGAGCGCCCCCCCCCCCCCCTTTCCCTTTACCAATGTTGTTTTAGCCTCCAAATTCCTGTGATGCAACGACACTCTTCCGAAGCAACATTGAATAGGGGGAGGGGGGTGGGGGCGATTTTTATAGTTTTTAGAAAAAATAATAAATGCGAGACATTCGATTTTTAGTAAAAGTGTTTGCATGTTTCAACTAGTTTTGACCACGATTGTAGTTTGATTTGTACTTTTTCTTTGTCTTAAGATGATGTCAATTAATCTGGAACAAACGAAAACCAAAAGTAAACTAGTTTGAAATCATTTTGACCTAAGATTCATTTTGAACTACAACACTTATGTCCAGTGAAAATAAGCCCAGCATAAGCATAAAGATTAATCTTATGCTAATGTCAATGTTTAGAGCAGTTTTCAATTGAGTGTCGTAAAACCAAAACCAAAGTAATTACTCTGACCAATCACAGCAGTCATAAACAATCCAATGAACCAATCAGAGCTCGAAGCAAATACATGTCGGCGGCGCCAAGCGCGGGAAAACGCGTGCGAGCAAGTCACGATTAGTTGGTTTTATTTCTGATTGGTCGAGAAAGTGGCGCGAGATTTTTTAGCCAATCACAAAGCGTAGCAATGCAAAACCAAAGGAATTGTGTAATTACTTTCGACACTCAATTGAAAACTGCTCTATTTTCACTTGACCTAAATTCTTCTACTTAGCCTGAAACCAGTTTGTGGCTGCTTCGCTGGCTTGTTTGTGATTTTTTCACTGGTGAAAAACAGTTTTTAATTTTTTTTTTCATCCTTATTATTCTGTAACAACTTTGCGGCAGAATCCACATGTTTTATGCAGATTTTAATTATTTGTGACTTTTGTCTCTACACAGACAAATCTCACAACATTGGATTTAGCATCAAACAGGATAAAAAGAATCAAGAATGTCTCGCATCTTGTTAATTTGGAAGAATTCTGGGTAAGTTGAGTTTGTCACAAGCTTATAGAAACAGTCAAATTTAAGGAATACATCTTATAGAGCGCTTTTCAATGTGAGTGTCGTAAAACCAAAACCAAAGTAATTACTCTGACCAATCACAGAACTCGCAGACAATCCGATGAACCAATCAGAACTCGAAGCAAATACATGTAGCCGGCGCCAAGCGCGGGAAAACACGTGCAAGCAAGTCACGATTGGTTTTGGTTTTACTTCTGATTGGTAGAGAAAGTGGCGCGAGATTTTTTAGCCAATCACAAAGCGTAGCAATGCAAAACCAAAGCAATTGCGAAATTACTTTTGACACCCAATTTTAAACCGTTCTAAGCACACAGAATAAATGGACTGTTTTTATATGCTTTATTGTAGCGCTGTGAACACAGTGTGACACACTACACTTAGGCTTCGTTTCTTTGACCCTCGCTCAGTTTTCTGCCTTGCTCGTATATGTTTGGCATGCACTCTCGTTAAGCTTATTTCCAACCTCCTTTTTTAGTTAGTTTTAGTTTTAATTAGTTAGAGCACGTTGTGATTGTTGTTATGTTTCTTTCGAACTAAATAAAACACTTGCTTTACAAACATAACATGCACCACATATTTTTTCTCTTAACAGTTTAATGACAATCAGTTAGATTCCTGGGAAGATTTGGACCAGTTCAAAAGCTGCACCAAACTACAAACAATATATCTGGAGAGGAATCCAATATATCGGGACACGGTTTACAGGCGGAAAATAAAACTTTATCTCCCAAATCTTACGCAGATTGACGCCACGTTATGTGGTTAAAAAAAAGAACGACAAAGAAAAAAAAAAGACAAGAAAAAGAAACAGTGGTATATTTGTTCATCCTCAAAAAGGAAGCTGTATTATAAAGACATGTTAATTTTCTAGAAGTTGTTTATGTTATCGATTATCCCCATTATCAAGACTCGATAACTAACTGCAGGCTTTTTTGTAGCCTGCATAACAGGCGTTATTGGGGCGCTCAAGCGGGTTTTAGGTCGCGAGCGCCGCGAGCGCGCAGCGCTAACGCCTATTATGCAGGCTAGTTTTTTTGTAAATCATTTGTGAAAAATTGTCCAATGAAACCAGCGATCATTGGTCTTAAGGTGACACTGTTATGTCCAAAGTTGTTTGAGGTTGATTCTCGTGACTGACTTATGCATAAAAAGCATTCAAAATGCTCTTGTACTTTAGACTACGAGCAGTCTCTCTTTTCCAGCTTAGTCCGTCGAGCGAGAAACGAAAAAACATTAGCGAACGGATAATGGCCGCGCGAAACTGGGGGCGAGGCAGGCCCGCGCGGCCATTATCCGTTCTCTAATGTTTTTTCGTTTCTCGCTCGACGGACTAAGCTGGAAAAGAGAGACTGCTCGTAGTCTACTTGTACTTTAGACGTGCAGTAGAATCTTTTCTATATTAAGGTTGGTCGCGATTAAAGTTAACAGCAAAGTGGAGGAATGGAAAGACAGAAAATTCACTTTTAAGCAAATATTTGTAAGGTTCACTTGTGTACAGAAGAACTTTTTTAAATAAATGTTCTTTGATTTGGACTGTGATATTCTACCTTCATTTTCTGCGTGAAGGACCGTGTGACGTACCGTAGACAGACCTCTCGCAAGCAGACACTCACTAGTGGTCCCAACCACACGCAGACACTACATTTTCACTTCTTGTAGGCCGATACCTCACTTATCGGACACTTGACTATCCCAAACATTTAGCGATTTGAAGAATTTTGCGTTGGACGTTCACCTGAGCGTATAGAAGAGAGACCGGTCCAAAATCCAGCTTTCCTCCCTTGTCTCTCTTCGTCCTCTACTTTACGCTCAGGTAAACGTCCAACCTAAGGGGTGGACCATTAGAAATCCTGGGAGGGGGGTCAAAAATTTTTCAGTGTACGAATTTTTTTTTCGGCCTGAGTTTCCTGCAGGATTTTTTTTTGGGGAGGTGCAAGCCTGCAGGTTTTTTTTTTCTCAGATCTTCTTTATAAATGCGTGCAAGCTCCAATTTTTTTTATACTTGGCCCAATCCATTTTAGGTATTAAACGCTGGAGAGTAGATTTAAGTCAGACTGTCGAGCCTTTGCATGAAAAATGGGAAGAAATAAGAATTGAGATGGAGTGTTCGAGCGCCGAAGGCGCGTGCCGCTAGGGGGGTCTGGGGGCATGCCCCCCCCCCCAGAAAATTTTGAAATCTTGATGCTCTGAAACTCCATTTCTAATGTTCTGAGACAACAATTTCTGTCAAAAATGTTTGGCGAATTGATGTGGCTTCTCGTCGCTTTGCGTCTCTTTGTGTGGCTCCACATACAAGTACTCGATTTCATTTTATATTTCTTGCTGTTTCTTTAGTTTATCTGGATATCAGAGTTAAGTATACGCAATTTCGTCTTTTTGTATAGAAAGTATCATGAGAATTTGACGAAAATGACAGAACAGATGTCAAAATCGGGATTTTTCCTATCCCGATCATACATTGGTCGGGATTCGGGATTTTCAAGAAAAATCGGGGTAATCTCGACGAAATCGGGATGGTTGGACAATCTGTAATGTATTTTAAAAATACTTGCGTGTAGTAGAGCAGGTTACATATTTCATGATGTTTACAGTGTTTTCAAATATGTACATAAACAAAGTTTTGGTTATATTAAGATATTGGAACATGTACCAGATAGACCTTTGAGGCAGGTAACTTTTGACAGCATTTGACTCAACCAGTGAAGTTGCTTTTTGACGAATTTTACTACCAGAGAGCATGTCATACTCTCATATGTTCCAGTTTAAAATAAATAAATAAATGTATATATATATATCCAGTTAGCTTGCAGGATTTTATTTTTTTATGGTCAACTGCTTGCAGGAATTTTTTTTGAGACAATTTTCCTTTGCAGGATTTTTTTTTTGGCAATTGTCACCCCCCCTCCCAAGATTTCTAATGGTCCGCCCCTAAAATCCTTCAAATCGCTAAAATTCGCCGGTCTCCGCTACAAGACAGGGACACCCAAGGAATAGTTTCGGTGAAAAGCTGTCCGTCAAGAGTGTACGTCACCTAGCACTTTGTCATCTTTCATTCCCTTGCATATTCTTTCCTAGCACACGTCAACACACAACATTTCAGGTAACAATACGTTTATTTTGATCTTATATGTAAATATTTATCGCAGTATATTACGATAATGTGAACTATTTCGATTTTCCCATACATACATTTCCTCTAAATTTAAAAATACGGTCACAGTTTGTGTGGGCACCCTGTGAATAAACCAATCAACATTCGTTATTTCAAATGAGGCTACCGTCGAAAGATTCCAATAATCAATTTTAAACCTGAATTTTGATTTCAATAATGCAATCCGTTTCCGATCAATGAAAGTCATTCCCAAATGATAAGCGGAACGCGTTGAGTATTTTGACTGTATATGTAAAGATGCTTAGCGCTTCGCTCGTCGCCTACACGCGAGATGGCAGATGCTTACGACATTACCTTTGTTGCTAGCTACACTGGCGCAAAATCAGCCGTGAACAGCAGGTCATTAGCTAGTTCATGGTATTACTTATGCGACGTTATACATGAAGCACACCTCATTTCAGTTGAAATAAGACTGGTAATTTTTTTTTCTTTGTTTTCGACGCGCCCTTAAGGTTTACGGCGAATGACTTCAGACTAGCGTATTTAAAGTTGTGTTCCACTTTAAAGTAGCCATGTCATGGAGATTTTGATGTTCACAAAACAAAATGAAGACATCGAGTGAATTTTCGACCATAATAGGAGTTTTGGCGAGTTTTCCAAGACCACGCCAAGCTGGAACTAAATCTCGCACGACTCAAGATTTGACGCTAAAAAAGGCAGGGTTGATCGAATAATACGATTGGAAACAGTGCAAGCTTTATTACTCTCTCTACGGATTTAATAAATGACAATAAGCCTAATAAGCGAATATGACATTTCTCTATTAAAACTATGTAGCAATTGTTCCCTAAACAAAGTAAGTAGTTTCATTTCATTTCTTGCTGCGCTCTTTGATCGGTTAGTATTCCATGTCGACAGTAATTTTTATTAATTTTAGTAAGCATGCGCAAACCAAGAAATTGAATTAAACAAATTGCTACAAATGATTATTAAACGTGATAACAAATCAACTATGCAACAAACTGACCTTGTATTTCTTTAGAACGTTTAGAAAGACTCGCACAACACGTTAAAGATCTTTAACAACGTTGGAGGAGCAAAACTCCCGAACACCGTGTATAAATCCATGACCGTTATTAGACTCATTTATGAATTTCTCATGCACTCAAGTCTCCCCTGAATTGACGGTGGTATGAAATCGTGAGAGCAGCAGAAGAGTGGACGGAAGAAGTGAAGTTGCACGAAGGAAAAAACCGTTTGATTGATGTACAATTTAACTCCCAGAGTCAATGATGTTGACATGTAGGGTAGTCTTCTAACTTTTGAGTCTGTTGACTAAATCCTTTGATGTGACCATTTAAATGTAATCTCTTTGGCAGTACTTATGCATGGTACCATTTATTTTTTCAATATTCTAGAAAATGAAATTTAGGTGTTTTTTTCTTTTTAATTTTGGTGTTTGGCACTCTTGGGAGTTAAAGGGTTAATTTCGGATTTTGAGGGATTATCATGCAGTATGTCGCTAATTGGATCACTCTTGAATACATGAGGCTCCGCTGAGAAAATTATTTTGCAATTTGTTTGATCACTGATGACCATAACAAATTCGTAGCGGAGCTCTCGCGGGCCGAAGGCCCGCTCGCTGAGCCCCATACTAATAGAACCTATGCCCGTCATTTTAGGTATGTACTTGGTGTATCCCTTATTATTTTGTATTTAAACACTTAGTTTTATTTCAGTAGAAATAGAAGATAAAAACAGCAGAATGGGGAATCGAACCCGGGCCGTATGATCTACACCATGCACACTATCCACTGTACCACCGAGGACTAGCTGCCAGAAATTGTAATTTTTAAGGGATATAAGATAATATGCTGCCAGCCCAGACCATATATAAGAACTAACCCTTTCGATACACTGGAAATACTGGAATCAGTGCTTAACCCTAAATACTAAAATCAGTGCTTCAACCCTAGATACTGTAATCTGACCCTAAATTACACTGCAATATATCTAAATACATTACAATAAGGGATACATGAAGTACCATACATTATGATCAGGGATACACCAAGTACCTAGGTCATTTTAATGGTCATGGCCAGCGGAATGTTTTGCGGGCGGGCGTCTGTAACATGTGTGTCGGTTTGTCGGAGCTTCGCGCAAGGCTAGCTCGCGGGTGCGTATGACCTGGCAGAACATGCGTGTATGACGCCACACAACATCCGGGATCTTAGCAATTTTGAAACCAAAGCAAGGCTTTGTTTTTTGCGCGGCTACACGGCCGAATGTCACGTCAGCTGGGATAACACTATTGATATTTTTCTGTGTTTAGCGGAGAAAACCATTTCAAATTAAAGTCGTTTTTTCCCTAATAGTATAAAAGCAAATGAATGTGGTTAGTTTCTAGAGAAACTGTGGTGCTGCGTCGGTGGGGATGAAGCACAAGAATTTGGTTTTATCGACTGAGTCGATGAGGTAAATTAGCCACCGTAAAAAGATTCGAGAAAGCTGACGTTTCGAGCGCTAGCCCTTCGTCGGAGCGAATCAAGAGATTGTGGGTAGTGTGTGGTTTTATATAGTAGGAGGAGCATTTACATTTACAATTTACATTTGTTTTTCACGTCACAAAATTTCCACCAATGGCGGAGCTCCTCCTACTATATAAAACCACACACTACCCACAATCCCTTGATTCGCTCCGACGAAGGGCTAGCGCTCGAAACGTCAGCTTTCTCGAATCTTTTTACGGTGGCTAATTTACCTTATCGACTCAGTCGATAAAACCAAATTCTTGTATAAAAGCAAAGACCGATACATAGTTAAAATTAGTTAAAATTTTTTTTAAGGTGTACTATATTTCGGCTGGCCAAACCAGCTTTCTTCAGGTACAATGAGGTAATTATAATGAAATTTACATTGGCATTTTATATAAAGTTGGCACGTATACGTAACAACGGAAATGCGTAGGGCTACGCCTAGAAAAATAACAATGATAGACACAAATAAAACTAGCTGATAACGAAAAAAATACAGAAAACAATGAAAGGAAACTAATACAAAAGTGAATTCTTAGTATGTTTCTTCGCGAATGTTGAGGCCGTGAGGAACAAGTGTTCTGCCATTTGAAATTATAAAAGCTTCTTTGGCCTAACGTATTGTCTCGGTTAGAGAAAATTTTTTCAATGGGAATTAGTTGCATGTCATTAGCATTACTCAATATGTAAGGCCAAAGAAGCTTTTTAATTTTAAAAGGCAGAACACTTGTACCTCACGGCCTCAACATTCGAGAAGAAACATACTAATAATTCACTTTTGTATTAGTTTCCTTTCATTGTTTTCTGTACGTAGCAGAGATGTAAAGAATTTCCAGCAGTACAAGTCGAGGGACTTAAAGGTAAAACAAATTGTATTTTTCGATGGGAATTTATGTTGATATCAATCTGTAATTGACTTTTTCTTTGTATTCTCGTTAGTTTTGGGGAATCGTTATAAAACGTGCTCAAATTCAGTCGTTTTGATTTCTTTCATCGAAGACAGCTCGGCCTCGATCATCACCATCGAAACTTCTGCTGTTCTAAAACACTGAAGGCTCGAGTTTACTAGAAACGTCATTCTGACTTAGTGTTTTGCTTCGTTGAGCTGTAAGAAGAGTTACTCTAAAGTTACTCTAGTCTTAAAAGAGGACGCAGCTGGTAATAGCCCTTTAGAAGATCTTATATTATACACACCTTGTGCAGATGATGATGCTGTGGTAAGTGCTATGCGTGATTGCATCAGAGATTTAAGGAACTGGGTGATTAAAGATCGGCTTTAGAAGCCGCTATAGTGAAAAAAGGGCACGGAGTTCCCGGTGTAGTGGTCTGGCCTTGTTTCACGGGTTGGTGCTTCACATAGGGTTAACCTCATTGCACCTTTCCCCGCTTGGACAGATTTGTCCAAAGAAAAAATGAGTATGAGTATGAGCTTTCAGGGATAAAATCTTGCTTCGAGGAACTTCATACGTTTTTATCAATGCTGGAGCAATGCGGGGATATGTTTCTCACTTCGGATTTCAGAACTGAAGAAGCGGAGATGTAAAGAATTTCCAGCAGTACAAGTCGAGGGACTCAAGGGTAAAACAAATTATATTTTTCGATGGGAATTTATGTTGATATCAATCTGTGATTGACTTTTTCTTTGTGTTCTCGTTAGTTTTGGAGAATTGTTATAAAACGTGCTCAAATTCAGTCGTTTTGATTTCTTTCATCGAAGACAGCTCGGCCTCGATCATCACCCTCGAAACTTCTGCTGTTCTAAAACACTGAAGGCTCGAGTTTACTAGAAACGTCATTCTGACTTAGTGTTTTTGCTTCGTTGAGCCGTAAGAACGGCTCAAATATGGTTTGCATGCGATTTTTAGTTAGTTTACAGCCATTTTTCATCTTTAGTAGCTGCCTGATGAGGATCATTAAGCGTGAAGGTAGCTAAGAGTCCACTTTCTCAAAGAAGCGAGTAAGGTGATGTACTTCGTTTGCGAATTTGGCTGGTTGCTCGTGGAACTGGAAAAATGGCCGCTCCAAAATGAAGTAGCTTTGGGACTCAACTACTGATGAATTTCATGGCCTACCATGGCATATTTTGAATTTGCGATCACTGAAGAACACAACAAGCGCGAATTCGGTGGTAGGTCGGAGTGGCGGTGGACTTAGTATAAATATGTAATATGAAGGAGAAGGAACGAACGCTGTCAAAAATTCTCGCTATTTCCCAGCATGCAGTGCGGTCGTGATGTTGAAAATCGAGGCAAGGCCAGGATGCACTAGAACGAGAGGCTGTAGCTCGGCCTGGCAACGAATAAGAGCAAGCAAAAAATCTCTTCTAAGCTAGGACTAGGACTGAATTTTTTGCTGTGAATGTTGACTTTTGGGTTTTCCACGATGATTTGAATAAAAAAAACTAAAGGTAAAAACGTGATTTTTGTTGTTTTTCTATAACGTTAAAAACGGTCATTTTTGTTATTGTCCAAATTCAAACGTTGATATTCTGCAAAACTCGCTGACGTTTTTGTGTTTATTGGGTATCTCAATTTGAGGGACTTTATAGTCAATGCTCACAACTGCTAGTTAAGGTAATGTTCGCACGATTGAGAAAGTTGCAATGTTTTAAAGCAGAGCAGTCTTGTACGGGCGGTTACGGGCGGTTCAGGTGTCAATGGGTTAACGAAGAAATCCGCTTTGTCGTCGGCGTTTAATATTATTTACTTTATCATATATGGTTATAACAATTGTATTTGATAGCAAGTATTTTGAGCTTCCTGTATTGTAAAGGATGTAAAGGACTACAGCATTACATATTTGCACATTGTTCCCTCATTCTTAGTACCTGGCAATTACTATACAGCTTATCGATGTTTTTAACTTCCTGAATTTGGTACTTCGTGACAGTTAAGTGTCAGTTTTTCTTGGTCCGGGATTTGAGGTGGAAAGAACGGAAAGAACGGATTCCGGTATATACAAAGGCATGTTAGTTCTACAGAAATTCTAGATGACCATGTTAAAAATGACTGAAATCAAATTGTGCTCGCCTCTGTGTTTGTTACACTGGTGCAAAGAACAAGTAAAGATTAACCAACTTTTTCACCTGAAAGAATCGATCTCTAGCAAAATCAGATTTTTTATAATACCTTAAATAATATAAATACTGAATGATTGAAAATATAGTATGTATTCAATGATTGTTCAGTAAGGTAGAGTGGTTGAAAATTAAAATTGACTGCCTAGCGAGGCAATCCAGGAATTAATAAGCTTTTAATTTTCTGGCCTATTCATTTTTGGCTGCATTGATCGCCCCGCTACAAAATCTAATAATCGTTTTCGATCCAATTCATCATTCATCAGATCATTCGAAAGAAATTGACATTTTTACGGAACTAACTTCCTTTAGTTTCATAAACACGTATTGAGCAGTCCAAATTAAGGAAGTAAAATTTAAATTTTGTTCAGATTTTCCAAGCAAAGGCTGCGTAAACAGCGTAGATTAGGACTCAATTATACAATTTTATTATAAGATAAACACGTATTTTAATTTTGTTCAGACTTTCCAAGCAGAGACTGTGTAAACAGTGCAGATTAGGACTCAATTATACAATTCTATTATCCGAATTTGGTAACAATTAAAAAAAGACAAGTGAAAATATTTTAGTATCATTTTATAGCAAGAGAAGACCTCTCTTGTTTATGATTGAACAGAGAAAGCGAAAAATGGTTTACTGGTAGTCCTTTTATATTCGAAAATTTTATGTCTTCTAACAGCAGCAGGATTAATATTATTCACCTCACTGTCAATATCATACCTGAAATGACGCTAAGAAGTAAATAACCTTCGATCAGGTTCATCATACGTCAGTACAAGGAATGTAGCTTTTTTTATGGAACTAGAAAAACTGAAGTACAATATTCGCAATTGACATTTTTAGGCAATTACTCCTGAAGTCCCTTAACATTACAGTAGATTATGAGTTCGAGATTTCTATCGCGTGATAGTTGGTAAGGGCAAAGCCCGAATGAGTTAGCCTGTGAACAGGCTTCTTTTTGGGGAATTGGGTTAGGTTAAAATCGGCAAGCGATAACCCGATTCCCCAAAAAGAAGCCTGTTCACAGGCTAGAATGAGTTAATAATCACGCGATAGAAATCAAGAGCGAATAATATAATTGTTTTAGTATTAATCTACCAGACTTAACAACAAATACTCTAACACAGACACTTCGAAAACGCGAAGAAGCGGCCACCATTAGGCTACTCACTCTCTACTCAATTTCTACAACAGAATAGATAGTGAGTGGCTTAATTAGAACATAAAAGTAATTCCTTTATGTAAGTAATATAAACCCGGTCAAGTTTTGACTGCAAAGGACATCCATATAAAAATACGCTGCCTCTGAAAACAATACACAGTTTTTGTATTTCCCCTTTTACTGAACTTGAAATATTATTTTGCAGACTAAATTTAATTCAAATAGAGGTTATTTTTATAAAAAAAACCGAGAAAAAGCAAGGTACACGCCCAATAACCAACCCCGAGGTCTGGCCAGTACCTTACGCATACACAAAACTATATCACCTGGGCAGTGATAGCCACACTACACATGTGGTAACTGTTGGCTGCCGACAGCACGGTCGTCCTCCCACGGCATGCGTTTGGGAAGGTGGATCAGTATTTTTGCCAATCGGTGTGCCCGTAAAATAAAAATAAAAACGAAAAAAGCAAGGGACACTGACTCGAACGCCAACCCCATCTTGCTACAGAAGTAGTTTGCTTTGCTTACAGGCTAGTATCAGAAGTAAAACGCTTTCAGAAATGTGAATATAAGATGATATAATCAAAAACAGAATGATTGTGAAAACTCAAAATGCATTTACTACAACGAACACAGGAGAATGTCGACCACGAATCCTCTTTCGGATCTGCATAAAGGTCGCATTTATGGTATACTTATGCATGCAGCACACCTCACTTTAGTTGAAGTAAAACTCTGATAAGATTGTCTTCTCGTCTGAAATGATAACCGGTATCGACGCGCCTTTAAATAGGATTGATGCCGGATGACTTTTTAGACTACAGCGTTTAAAGCTTTGTTCCACTTTAATTGCGTTCGAAGAACGCATTCTAACCTCGTGTTGGTTGACCTGTGCCATGCATGTAGTAAAAATTTGAGATTTTTTGGTGTCCGGTCTTCCAAATGGCCGCTCCTATTGCTTTTCTCAGGGGCTCATCTCCGCCGGAAATTCCTTCGAACACGTCTCCATAATCTCCGATAACTGCTAGTACAGTCGAACCTGTATATAACGGCCACCCTTGGGACTTGAGAAACTGGCCGCTTAATACAGGTAGCCGCTTAATACAGGATCACTAAAAATACTCACTGGGCGTGGTCTAATGTAAATTTTAATGGCGTATCATACAAAAACACTTCATGCAAGGAACCAATAAGATAATCAACACTCTTTTAACCGATCAACACTTTAAACAAAGTTCAGCGCCAATTAACGTAACATTGTGTAAAAGTACTGTGCAATAAATTGCCCTCTACTCTTCTACGGTATACAGTACTGTATTTCTATGACTTACAGTTCACACGTACAAAATATCTCATTCCGTCATTTCATAGTTGTTACGTTCAAAGTGCAGTTATAACGTTCAATATGCAGTTAAAATCCCTTGCGAGTATACGTTTAAAGGCGATTCATTCTCCATCACATGGCTAAAGAACAAACTAATTAAAGAGGAATTTCTAGCTAAAGAGTGAAGCATATTCAAAACGAACCTTTTTTGTGTTCGTGATTTTGTCTGTTTTTCAGCACATTGCGGACATCTGCAAAGCGTTAACAATACTAAACGGCCGATTATCAGCTTACAGTAGCTTTGTACATGTTATTTATTTATAGTAACGATGGATCGCATTTTAAAGACAATAAAATACCGCATAAAATGACATGTGGCTTAGTTTCCGTTCAAAGCGTGGCCGCTTAATACAGGTAAAAATAACAAAGAAAGACAAACATAGGACTGCTACAGGGTGGCCGCGGCCGCTTAATAGAGGTGGCCGCCTAATACAGGTAACAAATACAGCGTTTGTATGAGCGAAAAATCGGGACTTTGAAAACTGGCCGCTTAATAGAGGGTGGCCGCTTAATACAGGGCCGTTATATACAGGTTCGACTGCATATGAAGGGAGTGGAACAACTTCGTCCCCAGGTTCTCTCTTCTTCCCGTCCTCTGGAAAGACCCTGCAATGAGGTTGTTCCACTCCCTGTATTAACCACTTCTCTACCAATTAGTGACCTAGTTGGAAGTTAAAAAAGGCGACCTATTTTCCGGTTGTTTTTAACTGTAATACTAACAGCACACTGAACCATAAGAAAGTACTGCTCTGTAACTTTCAATTAAAGGTCACACCTTAAGATTTGATCCACATACTCAAAAATTGGAACTAAATCACACGACTCGAGATTTTATTTTAGAAGTGAACGTAACGGTCTGATCACGTGCGCTAGCGGGCAACAGTGCAATGTTACCTTCGAACGTAAAAATTATTGCCCGCTTTTGCAAATGTTGTCCGCTTAGGACTATCGGCGGGAAACAGTTTGTTTGACCATGAATCAACCAATCAACGCACGTGTTGTATTGAGAAAAACTTTAGCTACACAACAAGAATAATTAATTATTAGCATCAAATCGTTAAACTTAGATGAACTGAACTCCAGATGATGCCTTATGTCTTAGCTCAGTAGAATCCGACCGGTATTCGGAAAGTCATGGCCCCGACTTCCCTCCTCAAGTGTGTTAAGGCTTGACTCAACCAATAATTTGGTGGATTTTTATTTCAAGTAAAAGCATTTATCTAATCTTTAAGAAACTCTTGGCAAACATTTTGTTATTTACGTTTGCATCCAAGCCAAGTTTGAGTCACGTGACTGCATTGCCTTAAAACGGTTAAAATCTTTCAACGAAAATGGGGAATAGATAGTCACATTATATTCTAGTTGTTTATTCCTTTCTCTATGACTCCTAGAAAGGGCTTAATAATGCCGCGTTTTAATCGTGTCCATGTGTCAAAGAAAACCACCAATTAAGGAAAACAGGTCACGTGACATAAGAAATGTCAAAATATCTGGCAAGACATATGACGGATACCGCCTTAAAGGCGGAGTTACATTGGAAAAGACCTTTTGGACATTTTGATGGCGAAAGTTTTCAAAGTTTCCGATTGCAAACGTTCCCCATTTCAAAAAACATGTTTTGTGACGTCACCAATCAGGGAATATCAGGTGATGGTTGATGAGACTTTCGTTTGATCGAACAAGTCAATTATTTATTCTCTTAAACTCCATGACCGAGGAAAGTTATATCAAGTAAGAATGGGGTTCTTTAAAGTCTCTGTAGGAGGTCCTTTAAGGATAAAAAATCCAAGCCTTAAGTCACTTGAGTCGGGGATTCGCATGATATTCATAGAAAACACAATGTAGTAACAGAATGACTAATAGATAGCCCAAGCCTAACAGCGTCGCACTTTGAAACTTAACTAAGGTGAAAGGTTGGAAGCACAAGAATTAAGATTGACGAACGGGCTATTTTCAATTTTAGTAATTCTCAAAAACAGTATTACGCGACCGTCTGCACAGTACATTTTTATAGACCGTACAAAAGTTCACAAAAACAACTTTTCTCTGTCTAGAATAAATAGTACCACTAGTTTCCGAATAAAATACAGTTTATGTTTGTCAATGCAAAAATACACAAACATATTTGCATAAGGCGATGCAAGTGAAGATAGAACTGTACTATAAAATCAAGTCTTGTTTTGTTTACATAAAATCGCTTTTCAATCTATCTAATGAATGAACAAACACATAAAAATGGACAACACAATCTTCTTTCGAAAAAATTTATTCAAATCTCCATTAGTTTACGTTTAAAAGCAAAACGCGTACCATGTAATTATAGCTCATCGAGTTCAAGCTTTCTTCGATGAAATTCAAGAGATAGGTACGTTTTAAAATCAATTCGCCAAAACTAACAATAACACTAATAACAAGTCACTCACAGATTGATATCAACATAAATTCTCATCGAAAACTGTAATCTGTTTTACCTTTAAGTTCCTCGCTTGCTTGGAAATTCAAATCTCCGCTTCTGGTTCTGAAATCATCTCCCGCATTGATAAAAATGTAATACACGAAGTTCCTCGAAGCAAGATTTTATCCCTGAAAGCTCGTCTTTTTCCACTAAAGCGGCTTCTGAGTATACCTTAATTAGTATCCCTGTCTTGAGTAGCAAACCGCGAAAAAATGCAGGAAAAAAACGAGTTTAATTCTCCGCTAGGCACAAGAAAACAACTAAAGTGTTTACCGAGCTCACGGCTGTGTGGCCGCGCGAAAAACAAAGCCTTGCTTTCAAGATCCCGGATGTTGTTCCAACACGGCGGGCGGCCGGTGGGCGGACACGCGCCTGCGAAACATTCCGCTAGCCATGACCATGAAAAATCACGGCGTAGGTTCTATGAGTATGGAGCTGCGCAGCCAGGCCTTCGCCTGGCAAGTGCTCCGCTATAAACTCCTTTATTTAAATAAGCAACAACCAGCCAATAACAAGGGGGGAAAATGCAAATTCAACTTGAAACCAGGGAAAACATACAATGAACAAATACAATATATACGCCTTGGTGATGGCTTAACAGATAATGCGCACGGATATTCTACGAGTTGCGTATTATTTTGCAATGAGTAAAATGTCCTCACGTATTATCTGTTAAACCATCAAATAAGCGATTTATTATTCGACTGAAAGTCCTTTATTTATAACAGATTGTGGCCTAAAACCGAGATGCTGAGGTTTAACACCGCAATATACTGTGTAATACGCTCGGATATTTTGCGTATTCTCTTTCCCATATAAGTTAAAATGACGTCACAGTCGAATAATAAAGTGAAATACATTTTTATTAACATATAGTTACTAAATATTTCTGCGTGTTTTAAATGTATTTTCTCATAGAAGCACGTTCTATGTTAAAACTGGTTTATTTAAAGGAGCTTTTAGAGCTTTTCTCAGACCAATACACTCCTTTATTTAAATAAACATGTAACAAATGCAATTTAAACCTGGAATCGAACCCCGGCTTACAATATTAAATCCATGGCGAAACCCCGGGGGCGAAACATACAATGGACTAAAACATAGAGTACATTAAAGGGCATTTTTTTTTTCTGACATTCAGTAGCAAATATTAAATCATGAGCCAGTAAAGCGCTTTCTCAAAGCAGCAACTTCGAAGTCCTATTTTACCGACGCTTGACCAAAGCTTTATTGCGGACTGATCACGGTCTATGCATAGTAAAAAGAGCTTTTGGATCTTAGTCTCAGCTTTCAATATTCATGTTGATGTTTCAGGCGTTTATTAAATCAAACGTCAAGGGGTAGCAAATTACAACCTCGTTCCCAGGGTCTCTCTTCTTCCCGCTCCAGGGGGCGGGAAGAAAAGAGACGCTGGGAACGAGGTTGAGGAAACCTTCTCCCTCCTGCAGTGCAGGCGTTTTTTTTGGTAAGCTAGTGCTGAATGTAGTGTTTTGTCGCCATTTTGATTTTGCACAACGTCGGGGGCATGGACCCCAAATGCGCCTGCTTTCCAGGGTCGTGCCTAAATCATACCGTCCAGAAGGACATCGGACACCTTATTGAGACTTATATAACGTAATGTCGACACTCAGAATTTTATTTTCAATAAATTTATAAGTGTAAAAAAGAAAATCTTAAACCCCCACTCAGGATTGAACCTGTGACCTCAGCTAGACTTAGGCTTACATAGCCTACCGTATCACTGTACCACCTAGCTTCTCGGGTTGCATAGTCCTCAATTTAACTATATAAACTGCTACCCCCAACCTTAGTAAGGTGTCCGACTTCCTTCTCGACGTTATGATTTGGGCTTGATCGCTTTGCAGGCTATAGCAAATTTGGCATCCTAGATAGAATGGATTATTTGTATAAAAAGTAAATCACGCACCTGGTTGTCAACATCTTGTACTGGATAAACAGACAGTAAATATTAGCCTATTGGGTAACCAAGGGTAGTCCAGCACTTGTCCAAACGATGTCTGTGATTCGCTAAGAAAACATTAGTTTTGTCCCGCTGGGATAGGGATTAGGGATAGCGGTATTGTTCAAGTGATCTATCAATTGCATCGTTCGCTAATCACAGACATCCCTTAAACAGCTACGGGCTCACCCTTGGGTAATTGTAACAATGCGAATTCGAATTCATTCAGTCTGCTTTGCAAGCAAAAAAGTCTTCCGTGAAACACACAAAACGCTGGAATCTATAGAGTGTTTAGAAAAGCCACATTTTTCTTTTTTTTTTCCAAGATAACGGCATTCGGATTAAGCTTGTAACCTATGGACTCAAAATCTGACTCTAAACTCGTCAAGTTTCTTTTTAGATTGATTCAATAATTCACATTTTTTTCTTGATTGTTTGTTAGTTAAATGAAACGCGCTACTCTCTGAGGGACTCTGATAACAAACTATTCGTCCCGTTCCCACGAAATAATTACATGAAAAACAGCTTTAGTTTTAGCGGAGCAGTTCTCTGGAAGAGCCTACCCTGTGATATGGGAGAAATGAAGTCTCTAAGTCAATTTAAACGACCAGTATCTGAATTTTTAATTTAAACTACACACGGCATTCATTAAAAACAGGTTTACTTACATTAGTTGTAGTTAGCTTTGTAATTTGTTTAGGTTAGGTAGGTTAGTTAGGTTAGGTTCCTGATGATTTTACCGTGTTTAAATAAAGATTTACAGTTTACAGTGTGTTATCATAACAGCGCACCTCTTTCTTCTAATCTACTGGATTTAAAGCAGGTATTGTAATTGTATTTTCATGTATGTATTTGTGTTTTGTTTATTTGTTTTGGATCCAATTGATCTGACCTGTCAAAACGTTCTTTTTTGGATTCAACGTGAAGCCATATTTTTATTTCCTACAAGTACGGCACCTCTATATTCTGAAAACTAATTCCTAATTACATCTCGACATTTTGGCACAGCAGGTTATAGAGTTTATATTTGAATTGATGAATTCATTCTAAGTATAGATACACAATCTGCTTGAAACTATTTAATCTATTTTTTTTTTCCACTGGATTCAGGATAATCGATGTTTTGATTTTCAAAATGTAAAGCACCTTAATGTTTAAAATCATATCTACAACCCTTTGTCTCTATTTGTCTTTTGACAACTGGCTATGGAGCGATAATCCGTTACAACTTTTAGTAAACTCGGATTCAATTAATCCGGAATTGGATTTCATTTGGTGAATTCTTTCAAAGCATGAATTATCCAGTTATTTACAAAAATTGCGAGATCTGTTTTAGGATTAAAACAAATCCATTGTTGGATTTTTGAAACAAAGCATTTTAAATTTATAGCGTAATAATCCGTATGGCCAATATAGATGACACGACGTTTGCTAACTGTTGTTGAATGCGATTATATTTGCAACACCCCGCTTACCTCGCGATAAAAAGTTGTATGCATCGTGCAGTCAGTTCGCGACGTATCGTACGTGACAACCTTTTTGTAAGTTGTGGGCTTGATTTACACCAAAGAAACCCTGTGGTAGGCCTTAACAAATAATTTCAAAATATATGCAATAAAACCTTACCTGAATTGCCCATGATATGAAATCGTCAAAGAAACCAAACAGCGTTCAGAGCGAGTGAAGTTACACAAAAGCCCGCTTGTCAGATGAACCTTTTTTTCCTAAAAACTCGGATTTAGCTTTGATCTAAAAAAATATCTCCGAAGTATGGATTCAACAGATACATGATCCGTTTTTTGATTTCAGTGAAAAAAAAAAAAAAAAAAAAAAACCGCAAAATCTTTATTTATATTGGATTAAAGAATGCGGATTCGGATTTTACCCCTCAGAAACCACACCCTGACTTGTTTTCTTTTATTGCGGCCTTAACAAGACCTGCAGAGTTTCAGGCGCAAATCTCTTGTAACGAGGATGTAAACTATTGGATCAATCGCAGCCGCAACATGAGGCAAAAGTCCAACTGAGACGGAGAATGCTGAAGAAATATTGTAGCAAGTCAGACAGTAGACCTCCAGGACTGTTATCGCGTAGAAGATGCCCCAAGCCGTTACCATGGGAACTAAGATAATTAGTGTGTTCAAGGAAAGCTTGATTCTCTTAGCAATCTCTTCACTCCATCCCCTTGACGGCTCACGGATGTGAAGTGGCTTTTTCTTGGTAAGCCAAGCAACTCTGAAGATATTCACATGAACGAAAATCATAATGAATGCCGGGATCACAAAGCTGAGGATAGTCAGAGTTGTCATGAATATTTTGTCGTCGAAGTCCTGTTTATCCACGAAAAAACTAGACACGCCGATTACAAACATTATCAAGGAATATGTCCAAATAAGGACAGTTGCTTTTTTAGCACGTGATCCCGTGATGACCTGTTCGTATCTCAAGGGGCGAGTCACTGCACAGTACCTATCAACACTCACAGCCGTCATGTTAAGCATGGATGCTGAGGAACAACCCAGATCAATGTTCACCATAAAAGCTAGCAGAACTCTATCGCCTGGATTGCCAAGAAGATCTCTGATGATCCAAGAAGCGAGACTCGCAATTAGTAGTATATCAGTTATGGCTAGATTGAGAACGAAGTAGTTCGTGAGTGTTCGAAGCTGGCGGAAACGGAGATATCCGTAGATAATTAACCCATTTCCAGTCAACCCAAGGACGAAAATCAGGATGGATGTTATAATGATAGCATCTTTGTTTACACCAGATGATGCACTGACAGTGGTACTGCTGTTAGGTGTGGCCTCTGTGGAGTTCATTGGGCATGTGATGACTTTGACTCGTCAAATTCCTGAGGAAAACCAACACGTTATTTCTAGGTTTAATTTAGTATTATTTGCTAATATTTATATCAGTTTTTAAGAGAAAAAGGGCAGGAGGGGTATACACCTTATTCCAAAATGGTGGCCAATTTATTATTCTTTTACCTGTATGTTAATAAGCCCTTGTTGTCTCGTCAGCATGTGCAAAATACAACAGAATTTTTACGCGAAAATGAGGCAAAGAGGGCTAATTGAAATGCATACAAAAGAATAATAAATTGCCCGCCATTTTGGAAAAAGGTGTACGGGATAATAACAGCTCATACTAAATATACTTCGAGAGAAATAGTTGGAATTTGGGTAGCGTTCCTTTTAGACAATCCTGTTTCAGGTTTAGAAAATCCACATGTTAGCTGCAAGAGAAATCCGAAATAAGATCGATCCCTCCGGTTTATCATCCCCATACCCCTCTGCGAAGGGCATCGGAATTGTTGTTTTCGGGTTTTGAACAGCGAAGTACTTTTGTTCTGAAACAAGAACAACAACTCTTCGAGTAGTGAAGTCGCGCTTTAAAGAAGCTTTAAGGGTCTTGTAAGTGCCCCTAAAGTACGAGAATTAATTCAATATATTGTTATGATTTGTTTTACATCACAGTCGCTTTTTCGGTTACACTAGGTGATCTGTCACGAACTTTACTACACTGTAAGTCATTTGAAACCTTTAATCAGTCTTTCGCAATCACTCGTACATGAAAGGTCAACTCAATACTTCCATTTATCTGTTACTCGAAAAGAAAGAAAACGAAATCATTATCGAATGGAACTCTCACCAAACCCAGCAATAATGTAAGTTCCTTTTACTTGATATGTTTCGTTTCGTCATTTTCCTTTTTCTTATGTTGTAAATAAATCCAATCATCCATGAGCTTGAAGTTGCTATATCAACTGATATGATGTCACTTACACTTCGCCTCAGGCTATAAACCGCTTGATAAAGCTGAACTTTTTCACTTTTTGCAGCCCATTTTGTAGAGTCGTTTGCCTTGGCTCAGAGCCAAGGCACGACTCAACTATAGTTCGCCAAAAGGAAAGTACGATCTAAACTTAGATTCAGATTCCGGTCTGAACGATCCTCCTCTGGATGTGGATCCTTGGGATTGCAAGCTAAGATTGGTTTGTCCCTAAATGGAATGAAAAATCGAATTTTTGATCGCAGAAATAGAATTTAAATTAATTTGAAAGGAACGCAGCATTGTATTGTCAGGCAAGGTTGAAGACAGCACTGAATCACGCGAAACGAAAACGATGCGAGGTTTCCAAGAAGCGCGGAATCGTGGCGGGATGTGGTAAAAACTTACGACGGGACGCCAAAACAAGGCGCATATACGCCTCTTTTTTACTAACAATCGTTTATAATCTCCAAACACAAAACTCTAATAATTGTTTGTTTTTAACGCCATACTAGAAATACCCAGCAAACAAATGTTAATCTGTCAGGAACCTTTAAGGTTACAATGTACTTTCGGGGGTGTCTCCAGTATAACAGCTCTAGCGTCTTAAGATTACACTTAATATACCTAAACCCAGATATCAAATTGTAGCTTTTAGAGCTGGCTATCTAAATATGGAAACCATTTGGTAACAAAATGAATTGTCAAATTTTTTACGACGTGTAAATTCGAACGTCCGAATCAGCTTTAAAACGCTATAACTCAAAGCGATTATTGTATTTTGCTAATTTGATTTGTTCTCGGGTTTCCGGACACGAAGCGCTAAAAAACTGTTCGGCAATTTCCCATATTCAATTGCAGTGAAAAGTTACAGAATATTTTCGAAAAAGGGAGAAACAAAATTGGAATGATCGCACGGAAATGGCTCTCGACCAAAAAGTATACGGAATTAAGAAATTCGCCGAACTTGTTTGTTGATTATATGTTAGCCTAGCTTCTGTCCAAATTCTCTTTGAGTTGTAGCTCTTTAAAGTGTCTCCAACAAGCGAAAAATTAACTTTGAGAAAACGGCGCTTAAAAAAAACATATCGCTTCATAAAAAAACTCCGCCCACAAAAGTTATACTGTCATTTCTCCGTCAATTTTCACTATTTTTCGATAATTTTTTTTGGATGAAAGTTCATTCTGTAAACTTTATTTTGACGCCAAAAAAAATTTTTTAATAAATTTTCGATCTGAAGGTTCACTATAACCTTAATATGCTCATGCAAATCACTTTCTGATCTCGAAGACAGAGTTTCGCACTGAGAACAAAATTTTGGTATCCGTTTTCAGTGTAATCATAGATGAAATATAATTTTAATGGCTCCTATTTTTTTTGTCTCAAGGATACGTAATACCACATAATATCTTGAACACAGAAACGGGATTTAAATTTTGGGAATAGTTCAAAAGAAGAAACAGAGAGATTTTTGTTTCCTTATCTAACCAAGGTAATGAGACCTAAACATTATTCCTGAGGTAGTACCTACTCAAAAAGTTACCCAAACGTAATAATATGGTAGCATAGAGTTTATGCAAAGAAATCAGATAAGACGCAAACACCACTCTAGCATGCCATTATTTCATTTGATATTAGTCCACGTATTACACTGTAATCTGTCAACAATCACACAGTTTTGCAAGTTTTAAGATAATTTTCCTTTTCAAATCCAGTTATTGACATCATTGCAATATTTTTTAACCACTAAATGTACAAGAACAGCTTTGAAAGTTTTCCTACCTGGACCCGGTTGTTCAAAATGTGGATAACTCTATCCACTGGATAAATTACTATTCAGCGGATAACACAATGGATTTTGTTAATACTTATCCACAGTGATTTACCCGGTGGATAGCGCTATCCACCTTTTGAACAACTGGGGCCTGTTCTTTAAGCGAGTGAGGTGGAGTTGAATAAACGAGAAACGAAAATTTGCTAGACCTTCCTGCATGCAAATTATATTTATTATTTATATGGATTCATTTATAATTAATCATTTACCTACATTTGCACGGTATTCACTTCAGTAACTGGGTATTTTTAATTAAGAGACTGACAAGAGCCCGCATTCACAATTTACACAATATGACATTTGTCAGTGGTTTGTTTTGCAAAGGTTTCAATTTGCCATTTCGGAAATATTAATATTTTGATGTCCGGTCGATGCATTATAATAATTTTATGAAAACAAGCGTGTATTGGGCATTAAAAGTGGATGGCCGTAACATATGACCATTCCAATTAATCTATATTGAGGAGAGCTTTCCTGGGGCTCTGTTCATTATATGGTAAGGTGATCCTGCGATATTTTGTGATTATACAGCCGGCTCATGTTGCACGAGAGCGCTGAGGGCATTCAACCGCCGATTTGGTCCAGTTGGTCAAAAGTATTCTCTATTTTTTAATTGTCCATAATAGACCTCTTTAGCTCATGTTTTTTTCCCACAATGTAGGTCATGTGATGTTCTCAGGGGAATTTCTCCTTTGTCCTTTCATAAATTATGCATACATATGCACATGAAGAAAACAAAATTTAAAAGAAACAGTTCTCTAGGATAACATCACGTGATCTACATTGGGAAAACAAAACATACAAGCTAAAGAGGTTTGTTTGCCCTCCAAATTTTGCATAAACTATTGTTTGTAAATGCTCTTGGGAGGACTGCATATTCCCAAGAGCATTTCAAAACAACAGTTTATGCAAACTTTGGGGGGCAAAGAAAGTGTATTATGGGCAATTCGAAAATAGAGAATTCCTGAAACACCAACTGTTAGGGAGAACCGCACGCTTTTGATATCAGTGGTGAACAGCTCGAACAGCTCTTTGGTTTAGTTTTGGTGATTGTACTAAACGTCTACTGAATAGCCTTTCCTTTAGTAGGATTCCTGCTGTTTCACGGGGAATTCAGTAACCTCTGATTACACCGTTTCGGTAGTTTCTTGGTGTTGCGGATGGTGTGATCATCAAATGTCGTAAAAGATTCAAAAGACACTGAACAATACCCACACCACAACACAAAAGCTAACCAACAATTGCTTCCGCAACACTAAGAAACACCCACCGTTCCTCTCATGAAAACATATTCTGCACTGCGAATAACACTGATCTGGTACGATGTAACAAGCGATTTTTGAAGGCGCCTTTGTGGTTCTTCTGAATAAATGAAAACGGAAAAAAAAACCATCTTTTTCTCGGCTACTTCCCATACCTCAATATATCAAGCATTACTTATCATTTCGCCTGAAAAATGCTTAATTAATGGCTTTCATTTACGTTACTGTTCTGTGATAATCCTTTTTAAAAAGTTTAGTAATCCGTTCCAATCATAAATCCGATCCAAGCTCATAGCTCAAATTATTGTTTGTTTTTAAAAATATACTAGAAAATTTATAAGGAAACAAAATATGAACCATCTTCTGGGATTACAAAGCGTAATGTTTGAACAAATCAGCCAGGCGGTCCTTTCATGTGCTCATGGAATCATTGTCTAATGTTGTAAACAGGGTTTCATACTGAGAAGGAAATGTCGTTGTTTTATTTTAGTATAATCATCAAAGAAGAAATATAATCAATGGCTTTTATTTAGTTTTGCTATCAAGTCCTTCCAGGTTCTTTAACTAAGACTACTACACTATATTTTGAGCACACAAACGGATTTTCAAGGTTAGGTGTAACTAAAAATCTTCAAAAAAACTGAGTGACAATATATAAGTTATGTCTCTTGTTACGATATACTAGGTAAGTAATTAGAAATTTTAGGAATAACGTATAGATCTTTCTCAAAAAATCACCCACACGTCATGAAAAGGCAACGTTGTTGGCGCAAAATAAATCATACAAGGAAACCAGATAAGAGACGCGAATTAAAACCACTCGAACATGCTGTATAAGTTATATCAGAGTCCCCGTATTAATATGCATCTCTGACAGGAATCATACATGTTTGGAAGTTAAAACTGATTTACGTTTTCAAGTCCAGTATTTGAAAGAAAAATAGAATTTATAAGTGCTAAATGTATAAAAACAATTTTTATAAAATTGCCTACCTTTTCTTATTCGTGACAATATATAAGTTATGTCTCTTTTTACTGATATACTAGGTAAGTAATTAGAAATTTTAGGAATGACTTATAGATCTTTCTCAAAAAATCACCCAAACGTCGTGAAAAGGCAACGTTGGCGCAAAATAAATCATACAAGGAAATCAGATAAGAGACGCGAATTAAAACCACTCGAACATGCTGTATAAGTTATATCAGAGTCCCCGTATTAATATGCATCTCTGACAGGAATCATACAGGTTTGGAAGTTAAAACTGATTTACGTTTTTAAGTCCAGTATTTGAAAGAAAAATAGAATTTATAAGTGCTAAATGTATAAAAACAATTTTTATAAAATTGCCTACCTTTTCTTATTCGTCTTGAATAAACCAACACGAAAAATTGCTATAGCCTCCTGTAGGTAAATTATTATTGATCTTCATATGCATTTCATTAAATCAGTCTTAACATGCCTAGCTTTGAGTTGGCACGATGTGATTGGGTATCTTCGAGAGACTGACAACAGTTTATAGTTCACAGTTTAAACAACATGACATTTTCCAGTGGTTGTTTTTCAAAAGTTTTAATTTGTAATTTGAGAAATAAAAAAATTTTGATATCCGGCCAATGCATTATAATAATTTAATTTATGAAAAATTGGGCATGAAAAACAGCTGGAACTCAAATATGCCACACCTGTTTATAAAATCAATTATTAGTCTTCGTTTGGTGAGATATCTAAAAGCACCCTATCTCTCCTAGACTTGAACTTTTACTTTTATAATGTGGTTCCAATTTCCGAGTCTGGGCGAGGATGAAATCCTAAAGTTACCATGCATTCCGAGTACTTTCTTACAAAAAAGGTATTTTCGTCTCTCGCCTCTAGCGGTCGCTTGGTGGAGAGCCAATATATTTTAACCTTACTCCATGCCGGTTTACACTTAGGCTTAAAGTGGCCTCCTGTCTCGAGCAGATTACACCGATACTACGATGGTAACTTATTCTGCGCTCTCAGTTATTTGTTTATCTGGTACGAAGAAAGGAGCAATATGTAAAGAAATGGTTCTTCTGAGCACAAAGAACAATTAAAAGGCAAGAGAGAGTGGGGAGTGGGGGGGGGGGGGAGGGGGTGGGCTGGGGGATGGGGTGGGGGGGAGGGGGAGTTGGTGGATGTCCCCACCACTTTAAGATTTTTTTCCCAGTTTATTTTAAAGACCGTTTATTGTTAGCTCATGCCGTTCAATAGCTCTTCGGTTTTTTTCTTGAGATACATTTTGGTATGTAACGTTACCAAAAGCAGCAATATGTTTAATTATAATTATATCATATTTTACAATACTAGCAAAAATTATGACGGTGGCCATTTTGTTTACGTCATGGACCCCGCACAATATTTATTTTATCTTGTAGAAAACACCACAGGTAAAATATTTTCGAAATATTGTAACAGCGCAAAAACTCAAGGGTGGAAGTGCAACCACCCTGCTCCCACTCCCACCACTACCACGGGGGTAGATTATTGTAGTATAGTGTGGGGGAGTTGTGGGAAAGGGATGTGTAACAGACTCCAGACCCTCCAAAACAGAGCTGCCAGGGTGATAACCTCCTCTAACTACGATAGACGATCAGTTGAGATACTGGATGAACTTGGGTGGCATAATCTTGAAACACGAAGGACAAGACAACTAGCCATAATAATGTATAAATTGAAAAATGGAAATGTACCTGATCATTTGGCTCAAATTTTTAATAGTACAAACTCTATGTATTCTTACAATCTAAGAAACTCAACATATAATTTATTTGTACCAAGACCGTATACTGAGGCTGGAAAAAATAGCTTCCACTATAGAGGGGCAGTTCTCTGGAATAGTCTATCAAATACTACTAAAGGGCAGACAAGCCTGAAATCGTTTTTATCATATTTGTAATTTAGTATAGTTTTAATGACCATTTTTATTTTTTATTGCATGATTATATTATTGCACGGGTCTCTGGAAGAGCATTTTTATGATGAGATTCCGTGAATAAATAAAGATGATTGATTGATTGATTGATTGATTGGTACAAACATCATTGGAGTAGGGATCGCGGGGGGGGGGGGGGGGGGGGGTGAATGCGACCACCATCAAGCCCTTAGGTTTTGTTCGGTGTTATCATCAAAACCTTGAATACGGATGAGCTACATAAACAAACTCCAGATGATGCCTTCTGTCCTAACTCAGCAGCATTCGACTGGTATTCAGAATGACATGGGCTCCACTTTGGTCGGTGAAACAGAACAGACTGGTAGTAACTAGTCTCCCAGGAGCATTACTGCTAGCGTCACTTACCCAAACATTACCAAGACTGAGTTGATGTTAAAAGGTTCCCGTCAAAGACTACAACATCGGACAAAACTGTTGAGACACTCTTCATCTATTTCTTAATTTTAGGCCCAATTTCCGCGTCAACAAACATAAAGAAATCCCCCCTCCCCACCCCCCATGCAATGTTGTTTTGTTCTAAAAACTGTCTGATTCAAATACAGTAATACCCAAAACAACATTGGAAGGAGGGGGAGGGGAGGGCGCATATTTATATTGTGGTGTGGGAAATTTGTTTCAGAAGTATACCAAAATGTAAGGGTAATTTCAGTTTATCTCAACTAGTTTTGTCCGGGGTTGTAGCTAATACCGCTACCCATTACAGATTGAAGGGCACGAAATTAAAAGAGTGAGTGACACCAAAACTTATCATGGTCCAAACATGTTGACAAAATAAATACCATTTCTTCTGGTATAGGTGCACTTAAAAGGCTGAGGCCTTTTATAAGTGAAGAAACGGCTATTCTATATCGAACTGTCATCGGACCGGCATGTCATACGCATGTCATATGCTTCAGCGCTTGGTGCATACAGTTGTTGGGGGTTACACCCGCTCAACGTGCCTTGTAGAATGTACTGCATCGAAACATCAAGCAATCAGACGGTATAATTGAAAATATCAATGCCAAGCTGGGTATAAAACGCTTTCATTTTGTCAAGGGTTTCCAGGAATGGTGTAACATCTGGGTTGTTGTAGTACTTCAACCAGTCACCAAAGGTTTCCAATCCACGCTCTTTGAAAACGCGCACGCATTCGTTGTACTCAGCTGGTTTTAAGACAAACCTATTTCGTAGTTGTGCATACCAGCACCAATATGGCGGAAGACCTTTGTAGTCAAGTTTAGAAAATCCACATGTTAGCTGCAAGAGAAATCTGAAAAAAGATCGATCCCTCCGGTTTATCATCCCCATACCCCTCTGGGAAGGGCATCGGAATTGTTGTTTTCGGGTTCTGAACAACGAAGTACTTTTGTTCTGAAACAAGAACAACAACTCTTCGAGTAGTGAAGTAGCGTTTTTAAGGGTCTTGTAAGTGCCCCTAAAGTACAAGAATTAATTCAATATATTGTTATGATTTGTTTAACATGTACAGTATTTTTTCAGGTCACACTAGGTGATCTGTTACGAACTTTACTACACTCAGTGTACGTCATTTGAAACCTTTAATCAGTCTTTCGCAATCACTCGTACATGAAAGGTCAACTCAATACTTCCATTTATCTGTTACTCGAAAAGAAAGAAACGAAATCATTATCGAATGGAACTCTCACCAAACCCAGCAATAATGTAAGTTCCTTTTACTTGATATGTTTCGTTTCGTCATTTTCCTTTTTCTTATGTTGTAAATAAATCCAATCATCCATGAGCTTGAAGTTGCTATATCAACTGATATGATGTCACTAACACTTCGTCTCAAGCTATAAACCACTTGATAAATTTGAACTTTTTCACTTTTTGCAGCCCATTTGATAGAGTCGTTCGCCTTTGCTCTGAGCCAAGGCACGATTCAACTATAAATAAATATGTATCCTGCGCAGCGTTAATTGTAGTTACGTGAAAAAGTGTTAAGTTTAACGCTGTAAAAAGTGTTAACCAAGACTTTGGCTTTTCATAATTAACTCGTATGCTAGCCTTGGGCGCGCTTCTTTTCGGCACGCGTGACTTTGAATTTTTTGAATTTTCGCACACGCTAGCAACGAACACATTTTTACTACTGATGAAGGCAGCATTGCCGAAACGTCTAATTTCATTTTTAACACTTTTTACAGCGTTAAACTTAACACTTTTTCACGTAACGACTCATCTATAGTTCGCCAAAAGGAAAGTTCAATCTAAACTTAGATTCAGATTCCGATCTGAACGATCCTCCTCTGGATGTGGATCCTTGGGATTGCAAGCTAAGATTGGTTTGTCCCTAAATGGAATGAAAAATCGAATTTTTGATCGCAGAAATAGAATTTAAATTAATTTGAAAGGAACGCAGCATTGTATTGTCAAGCAAGGTTGAAGACAGCACTGAATCACGCGAAACGAAAACGATGCAAGGATTCCAAGAAGCGCGGAATCGTGGCGGGATGTGGTAAAAACTTACGACGGGACGCCAAAACAAGGCGCATATACGCCTTTTTTTTTTACTAACAATTGTTTATAATCTCCAAACACAAAACCGTAATAATTGTTTGTTTTTAACGCCATACTAGAAATACCCAGCAAACAAATGTTAATCTGTCAGGAACCTTTTATTTTTCTGATCTCGTAGACAGAGTTTCAGTAGTTTCGCACTGAGAACAAAATTTTGGTATCCGTTTTCAGTATAATCATAGATGAAATATAAATTTTATGGCTCCTATTTTTTTGTCTCAAGGATACACAATACCACAGAATGTCTTGAACACAGAAACGGGATTTAAATTTTGGGAATAGTTCAAAATAAGAAACAGAGCGATTTGTGTTTAGTTATCTAACCAAGGTAATGAGACCTACTCAAAAAGTTACCCAAACGTAATAATATGGCAGCATAGAGTTTATGCAAAGAAATCAGATAAGACGCAAACACCACTCTAGCATGCCATTATTTCATTTGATGTTAGTCCACGTATTAATCTGTCAACAATCACACAGTTTTGCAAGTTTTAAGATAATTTTCCTTTTCAAATCCAGTTATTGACATCATTGCATTATTTTTTAACTACTAAATGTACAAGAACAGCTTTGAAAGTTTTCCTACCTGGACCCGGTTGTTCAAAATGTGGATAACTCTATCCACCGGATAAATAACTATCCAGCGGATAACACAATGGATTTTGTTAATACTTATCCACAGTGATTTACCCGGTGGATAGCGCTATCCACCTTTTGAACAACTGGGACCTGTTCTTTAAGCGAGTGAGGTGGAGTTGAATAAACGAGAAACGAAAATTTGCTAGACCTTCCTGCATGCAAATTATATTTATTATTTATTTGGATTCATTTATAATAAATCATTTACCTACATTTGCACGATATTCACTTCAGTAACTGGGTATTTTTAATTAAGAGACTGACAAAAGCCCGCATTAACAATTTACACAATATGACATTTGTCAGTGGTTTGTTTTGCAACAGTTTCAATTTGCCATTTCGGAAATATTAATATTTTGATGTCCAGTCGATGCATTATAATAATTTTATGAAAACAAGCGTGTATTGGGCATTAAAAGTGGATTGCCGTAACATATGACCATTCCAATTAATCTATATTGAGGAGAGCTTTTCTGTGGCTCTGTTCATTATATTCTACAAGGTGATCCTGCGATATTTTGTGATTATACAGCCGGCTCATGTTGCACGAGAGCGCTGAGGGTATTCAACCGCCGATTTGGTCCAGTTGGTTAAAAGTATTCTCTATTTTTTAATTGTCCATAATAGACCTCTTTAGCTTGTATGTTTTTTCTCGCAATGTAGGTCATGTGATGCTCTCAGGGGAATTTCTCCTTTGTCCTTTCATAAATTATGCATACGTATGCACGTGAAGAAAACAAAATTTAAAAGAAACAGTTCTCTAGGGTAACATGATCATATGATCTATATTGGGAAAACAAAACATACAAGCTAAAGAGGTCTATACACATTGTTTGCCCCCCAAATTTTACATAAACTATTGTTTGTAAATGCTCTTGGGAGGACTGCATATTCCCAAGAGCATTTCAAAACAATAGTTTATGCAAAATTTGGGGGCAAACAAAGTGTATTATGGGCAATTCGAAAATAGAGAGTTATTGAAACACCAACTGTTAGGGAGAACCGAACGCTCTTGACCTCTGTTTTAAGCAGATTACACCGTTTCGGTAGTTTCTTGGTGTTGCGGATGGTGTGATCACCAAATGTCGTAAAACGAAAGACTCAAAAGACACTGAACAATACCCACACCACAACACAAAAGCTAACCAACGATGGCTTCCGCAACACCAAGAGACACCCACCGTTCCTCCCATGACAACGTATTCTGCACTGCGAATAACACTGATCTGGTACGATGTAATAAGCGATTTTTCAAGGCGCCTTTGTGGTTCTTCTGAACAAATGGAAACCAAAAAAAAAACATCTTTTTCTCGGCTACTTCCCATACCTCAATATAACAAGCATTACTTATCATTTCGCCTGAAAAATGCTTAATTAATGGCTTTCATTTACGTTACTGTTCTGTGATAATCCTTTTTAAAAAGTTTAGTAATCCGTTCCAATCATAAATCCGATCCAAGCTCATGGCTCAAATTATTGATTGTTTTTAACAATATACTAGAAAATTTTTAAGGAAACAAAATATGAACCATTTTCTGGGATTACAAAGCGTAATGTTTGAACAAATCAGCCAGGCGGTCCTTTCATGGAATCATTGTCTAATGTTGTAAACAGGGTTTCATACTGAGAAGGAAATGTCGATGTTTTATTTTAGTATAATCATCAAAGAAGAAATATAATCAATGGCTTTTATTTAGTTTTGCTATCAAGTCCTTCCAGGTTCTTTAACTAAGACTACTACACTATATTTTGAGCACACAAACGGATTTTCAAGGTTAGGTGTAACTAAAAATCTTCAAAGAAACTGAGTAACAATATATAAGTTATGTCTCTTGTTACTGATATACTAGGTAAGTAATTAGAAATTTTAGGAATAACGTATAGATCTTTCTCAAAAAATCACCCACACGTCATGAAAAGGCAACGTTGTTAGCGCAAAATAAATCATACAAGGAAATCAGATAAGAGACGCGAATTAAAACCACTCGAACATGCTGTATAAGTTATATTAGAGTCCCCGTATTAATATGTATCTCTGACAGGAATCATACATGTTTGGAAGTTAAAACTGATTTACGTTTTCAAGTCCAGTATTTGAAAGAAAAATAGAATTTATAAGTGCTAAATGTATAAAAACAATTTTTATAAAATTGCCTACCTTTTCTTATTCGTCTTGAATAAACGAACACGAAAAATTGCTATAGCTTCCTGTAGGTAAATTATTATTGATCTTCATATGCATTTCATTAAATCAGTCTTAACATGCCTAGCTTTGAGTTGGCACGATGTGATTGGGTATCTTCGAGGGACTGACAACAGTTTATAGTTCACAGTTTAAACAACATGACATTTTCCAGTGGTTGTTTTTCAAAAGTTTCAATTTGTAATTTGAGAAATAAAAAAATTTTGATATCCGGCCAATGCATTATAATAATTTTATGAAAACACGCTTCTTTGAATTGGTTAGAAAAACAGCTGGAACTCAAATATGCCACACCTGTTTATAAAATCAATTATTAGTCCCCGTTTGGTGAGATATCTAATAGCATCCATCCTATCTCTCCTAGACTTGAACTTTTACTTTTATAATGTGGTTCCAATTTCCGAGTCCGAGCTAGGATGAAATCCTAAAGTTACCATGCCTTCCGAGTACTTTCTTTCAAAAAAGGTATTCTCGTCTCTCGCCTCTTGCGGTCGCTTGGTGGAGAGCCAATATATTTTAACCTTACTCCATGCCGGTTTACACTTGGGCTTAAAGTGGCCTCCTGTCTCGAGCAGATTACACCGATACTACGATGATAACTTATTCTGCGATCTCAGTTATTTGTTTATCTGGTACGAAGAAAAGAGTAATATGTAAAGAAATGGTTCTTTTGAACACAAAGAACAACTAACAGGCAAGAGAGGTTGGGGAGCGTGGGGGTGGGGGGGGGGGGGGTGGGCTGGGGGATGGGGTGGGGGGGGGGAGGGGGGAGTTGGTGGATGTCCTCGCCGCTTTAAGATTTTTTCCCCAGTTTATTTTGAAGACCGTTTATTGTTAGCTCATGCCGTCTTCAATAGCTGTTCGTTTATTCTTGAGATACATTTTGGTATGTAACGTTACCAAAAGCAGCAATATGTTTAATAATTATTATATCATATTTTACAATACCAGCAAAAATCATGACGGTAGCCATTTTGTTTACGTCATGGATCCCGCACAATATTTATTTTATCTTGTAGAAAACATCACAGGTAAAATATTTTCGAAATATTGTAACAGCGCAAAAACTCAAGGGTGGAATCGCAACCACCCTGCTCCCACTCCCACCACTACCACGGAGGTACAAAACATTGCGGGGGGGGGGGGGGGGGGGGGAGGGGGTGAATGCGACCACCATCAAGCCCTTGGGTTTTTGCGGTGTTATAATATTTAATAATATGGTAATTATTATCATCAAAACCTTGAATACGGATGAGCTACATATGTAAACTCCAGATGATGCCTTCTGTCCTAGCTCAGCAGCATTCGACTGGTGTTCAGAATGCCATGGGCTCCACTTTCGTCGGTGAAACAGAACAGACTGGTAGTAACTAGTCTCCCAGGAGCATTATTGCTAGCGTCACTTACCCAAACATTACCAAGACTGAGTTGATGTTAAAAGGTTCCCGTCAAAGACTAGCTAATACCGCTACCCATTCACTTAATGTACAGATTGAAGGGCACGAAATTAAAAGAGTGAGTGACACCAAAACTTATCATGGTCCAAACATGTTGACAAAATAAATACCATTTTTTCTGGTATAAGTGCATTTAAAAGGCTGAGACCTTTTATAAGTGAAGAAACGGCTATTCTATATCGAACTGTCATCGAACCGGCATGTCATACGCATGTCATATGCTTCAGCGCTTGGTGCATACAGTTGTTGGGGGTTACGTCCGCTCAACGTGCCTTGTAGAATGTACTGCATCGAAACACCAGGCAATCAGACCGCATCCTTAAAATATCAATGCCAAGCTGGGTATAAAACGCTTTCATTTTTTCAAGGGTTTCCAGGAATGGTGTAACATCTAGGTTGTTGTAGTACTTCAACCAGTCACCAAAGGTTTCCAATCCACGCTCTTTGAAAACGCGCACGCATTCGTTGTACTCAGCTGGTTTTAAGACAAACCTATTTCGTAGTTGTGCATACCAGCACCAATATGGCGGAAGACCTTTGTAGTCAAGTTTAGAAAATCCACATGTTAGCTGCAAGAGAAATCTGAAAAAAGATCGATCCCTCCGGTTTATCATCCCCATACCCCTCTGGGAAGGGCATCGGAATTGTTGTTTTCGGGTTCTGAACAACGAAGTACTTTTGTTCTGAAACAAGAACAACAACTCTTCGAGTAGTGAAGTAGCGTTTTTAAGGGTCTTGTAAGTGCCCCTAAAGTACAAGAATTAATTCAATATATTGTTATGATTGGTTTAACATGTACAGTATTTTTTCAGGTCACACTAGGTGATCTGTCACGAACTTTACTACACTCAGTGTACGTCATTTGAAACCTTTAATCAGTCTTTCGCAATCACTCGTACATGAAAGGTCAACTCAATACTTCCATTTATCTGTTACTCGAAAAGAAAGAAAACGAAATCGTTATCGAATGGAACTCTCACCAAACCCAGCAATAATGTAAGTTCCTTTTACTTGATATGTTTCGTTTCGTCATTTTCCTTTTTCTTATGTTGTAAATAAATCCAATCATCCATGAGCTTGAAGTTGCTATATCAACTGATATGATGTCACTAACACTTCGTCTCAAGCTATAAACCACTTGACAAAGTTGAACTTTTTCACTTTTTGCAGCCCATTTGATAGAGTCGTTCGCCTTGGCTCAGAGCCAAGGCACGACTCAACTATAAATAAATATGTATCCTGTGCAGCGTTAATTGTAGTTACGTGAAAAAGTGTTAAGTTTAACGCTGTAAAAAGTGTTAACCAAGACTTTGGCTTTTCATAATTAACTCGTATGCTAGCCTTGGGCGCGCTTCTCTTCGGCACGCTTGACTTTGAATTTTTTGAATTTTCGCACACGCTAGCAACGAACACATTTTTACTACTGATGAAGGCAGCATTGCCGAAACGTCTAGTTTCATTTTTGACACTTTTTACAACGTTAAACTTAACACTTTTTCACGTAACGACCCAACTATAGTTCGCCAAAAGGAAAGTTCAATCTAAACTTAGATTCAGATTCCGATCTGAACGATACTCCTCTGGATGTGGATCCTTGGGATCGCAAGCTAAGATTGGTTTGTCCCTAAATTGAATGAAAAATCGAATTTTTGATCGCAGAAACCGAATTTAAATTAATTTGAAAGGAACGCAGCATTGTATTGTCAAGCAAAGTTGAAGACAGCACTGAATCACGCGAAACGAAAACGATGCGAGGATTCCAAGAAGCGCGGAATCGTGGCGGGATGTGGTAAAAACTTACGACGGGACGCCAAAACAAGGTGCATATACGCCTCTTTTTTAAAAACAATCGTTTATAATCTCCAAACACAAAACTCTAATAATTGTTTGTTTTTAACGCCATACTAGAAATACCCAGCAAACAAATGTTAATCTGTCAGGAACCTTTTATATGCTCATGCAAATCACTTTCTGATCTCGTACTAAGAACAAAATTTTGGTATCCGTTTTCAGTATAATTAAAGATGAAATATAATTTTTATGGCTCCTATTTTTTTGTCTCAAGGATACACAATACCACATAATGTCTTGAACACAGAAACGGGATTTAAATTTTGGGAATAGTGACCAATAGTTCAAAATAAGAAACAGAGCGATTTGTGTTTAGTTATCTAACCAAGGTAATGAGACCTACTCAAAAAGTTACCCAAACGTAATAATATAGTAGCATAGAGTTTATGCAAAGAAATCAGATAAGACGCAAACACTACTCTAGCATGCCATTATTTCATTTGATATTAGTCCACGTATTAATCTGTCAACAATTACACAGTTTTGCAAGTTTTAAGATAATTTTCCTTTTCAAATCCAGTTATTGACATCATTGCATTATTTTTTAACTACTAAATGTACAAGAACGGCTTTGAACGTTTTCCTACCTGTTCTTTAAGCGAGTGAGGTGGAGTTGAATAAACGAGAAACGAAAATTTGCTAGACCTTCCTGCATGCAAATTATATTTATTATTTATATGGATTCATTTAAATTAATCATTTACCTACATTTGCACAATATTCAGTAACTGGGTATTTTTAATTAAGAGACTGACAAGAGCCCGCATTCACAATTTACACAATATGACATTTGTCAGTGGTTTGTTTTACAAAAGTTTCAATTTGCCATTTCGGAAATATAAACATTTGATGTCCGGTCGATGCATTATGATAATTTTATGAAAACAAGCGTGTAGTGGGCATTAAAAGTGGATGGCCGTAACATATGACCATTCCAATGAATCTATATTGAGGAGAGCTTTCCTGGGGCTCTGTTCATTATATTTATAACGTGATCCTGCGATATTTTGTGATTATACAGCCGGCTCATGTTGCACGAGAGCGCTGAGGGCATTCAACCGCCGATTTGGTCCAGTTGGTCAAAAGTATTCTCTATTTTTTAATTGTCCATAATAGACCTCTTTAGCTTATGTTTTTTTTTTCCCACAATGTAGGTCATGTGATATTCTCAGGGGAATTTCTCCTTTGTCCTTTCATAAATTATGCATACATATGCACGTGAAGAAAACAAAATTTAAAAGAAACAGTTCTCTAAGATAACATCACGTGATCTACATTGGGAAAACAAAACATACAAGCTAAAGAGGTTTGTTTGCCCTCCAAATTTTGCATAAACTATTGTTTGTAAATGCTCTTGGGAGGACTGCATATTCCCGAGAGCATTTCAAAACAACAGTTTATGCAAACTTTGGGGGGCAAAGAAAGTGTATTATGGGCAATTCGAAAATAGAGAATTCCTGAAACACCAACTGTTAGGGAGAACCGCACGCTTTTGATATCAGTGGTGAACAGCTCGAACAGCTCGAACCGCTCTTTGGTTTAGTTTTGGTGATTGTACTAAACGTCTACTGAATAGCCTTTCCTTTAGTAGGATTCCTGCTGTTTCACGGGGAATTCAGTAACCTCTGATTACACCGTTTCGGTAGTTTCTTGGTGTTGCGGATGGTGTGATCATCAAATGTCGTAAAAGATTCAAAAGACACTGAACAATACCCACACCACAACACAAAAGCTAACCAACAATTGCTTCCGCAACACCAAGAAACACCCGCCGTTCCTCTCATGAAAACGTATTCTGCACTGCGAATAACACTGATCTGGTACGATGTAATAAGCGATTTTTCAAGGCGCCTTTGTGGTTCTTCTGAACAAATGGAAACCAAAAAAAAAAACATCTTTTTCTCGGCTATTTCCCATACCTCAATATATCAAGCATTACTTATCATTTCGCCTGAAAAATGCTTAATTAATGGCTTTGATTAACGTTACTGTTCTGTGATAATCCTTTTTAAAAAGTTTAGTAATCCGTTCCAATCATAAATCCGATCCAAGCTCATAGCTCAAATTATTGATTGTTTTTAACAATATACTAGAAAATTTTTAAGGAAACAAAATATGAACCATTTTCTGGGATTACAAAGCGTAATGTTTGAACAAATCAGCCAGGCGGTCCTTTCATGGAATCATTGTCTAATGTTGTAAACAGGGTTTCATACTGAGAAGGAAATGTCGATGTTTTATTTTAGTATAATCATCAAAATGAAAAAGAAATATAATCAATGGCTTTTATTTAGTTTTGCTATCAAGTCCTTCCAGGTTCTTTAACTAAGACTACCACACTATATTTTGAGCACACAAACGGATTTTCAAGGTTAGGTGTAACTAAAAATCTTCAAAAAAACTGAGTGACAATATATAAGTTATGTCTCTTGTTACTGATATACTAGGTAAGTAATTAGAAATTTTAGGAATAACGTATAGATCTTTCTCAAAAAATCACCCAAACGTCGTGAAAAGGCAACGTTGGCGCAAAATAAATCATACAAGGAAATCAGATAAGAGACGCGAATTAAAACCACTCGAACATGCTGTATAAGTTATATCAGAGTCCCCGTATTAATATGTATCTCTGACAGGAATCATACATGTTTGGAAGTTAAAACTGATTTACGTTTTCAAGTCCAGTATTTGAAAGAAAAATAGAATTTATAAGAGCTAAATGTATAAAAACAATTTTTATAAAATTGCCTACCTTTTCTTATTCGTCTTGAATAAACGAACACGAAAAATTGCTTTAGCTTCCTGTAGGTAAATTATTATTGATCTTCATATGCATTGCATTAAATCAGTCTTAACATGCCTAGCTTTGAGTTGGCACGATGTGATTGGGTATCTTCGAGAGACTGACAACAGTTTATAGTTAATTCACAGTTTACACAACATGACATTTTCCAGTGGTTATTTTTCAAAAGTTTCAATTTGCAATTTGAGAAATAAAAAAATTTTGATATCCGGCCAATGCATTGTAATAATTTTATGAAAACACGCTTCTTTGAATTGGGCATGAAAAACAGCTGGAACTCAAATATGCCACACCTGTTTATAAAATCAATTATTAGTCTCCGTTTGGTGAGATATCTAATAGCACCCTATCTCTCCTAGACTTGAACTTTTACTTTTATAATGTGGTTCCAATTTCCGAGTCTGGGCGAGGATGAAATCCTAAAGTTACCATGCATTCCGACTACTTTCTTACAAAAAAGGTATTTTCGTCTCTCGCATTTAGCAGTCGCTTGGTGGAGAGCCAATATATTTTAACCTTACTCCATGCCGGTTTACACTTAGGCTTAAAGTGGCCTCCTGTCTCGAGCAGATTACACCGATACTACGATGATAACTTATTCTGCGCTCTCAGTTATTTGTTTATCTGGTACGAAGAAAGGAGCAATATGTAAAGAAATGGTTCTTCTGAACACAAAGAACAATTAAGAGGCAAGAGAGGTGGGGGAAGGGGGAGAAGGGGGGAGGGGGAGGGGGGAGTTGGTGTATGTCCCTGCCACTTTAAGAATTTTTTTCCCAGTATCTTTTGAAGATGGTTTATTGTTAGCTCATACCGTCTTCAATAGCTGTTCGTTTATTCTTGAGATACATTTTGGTATGTAACGTTACCAAAAGCAGCAATATGTTTAATAATTATTATATCATATTTTATAATACTAGCAATTGGTGGCCATTTTGTTTACGTCATGGACCTCGCACAATATTTATTTTATCTTGTAGAAAACATCACAGGTAAAATATTTTCGAAATATTGTAACAGCGCAAAAACTCAAGGGTGGAATTGCAACCACCCTGCTCCCACTCCCACCACTACCACGGGGGTACAAAAATCATCGGAGTAGGGATCGCGGGGGGGGGGGGGGGGGGGGGTGAATGCGACCACCATCAAGCCCTTAGGGTTTTTTCGGTGTTATCATCAAAACCTCGAATACGGATGAGCTACATATGTAAACTCCAGACTCCAGATGATGCCTTCTGTCCTAACTCAGCAGCATTCGACTGGTATTCAGAATGACATGGGCTCCACTTTCGTCGGTGAAACAGAACAGACTGGTATTAACTAGTCTCCCAGGAGCATTATTGCTAGCCTCACTTACCCAAACATTACCAAGACTGAGTTGATGTTAAAGGTTCCCGTCAAAGACTAACCGCTACCCATTCACTCAATGTACAGATTGAAGGACACGAAATTAAAAGAGTGAGTGACACCAAAACTTATCATGGTCCAAACATGTTGACAAAATAAATACCATTTCTCCTGGTATAGGTGCACTTAAGGTGGTTCGATACAGTTTTCTGGACACCATACCTACATTTTTTAGTCGGCTGTTAAGCGGCCTTCTCCAAGTCAGATCAACGTAAAATTTTCACCACTAACTGGTTTTGAATTGAAGTTTGGCAAGATGTATTGTCTGGTAAAATCGATATTACCATGACGACGATAAACAAGAAACTTAGAAATCAGTAAAAGTGAAATTTAGCGCGTTTAAGATTTCGCATTGAAAATCCCACATAGACATCTTAAAATATGGTATAAGGCATATATATTTTGCAAGAATAAAAAAAAATTGTATGTTTGATTTCAAATAAATCGCAATAATATTTCAAACCTTACTATTTGGTACTGGTAATAAATTGATCGAGAGAATAACACTGGTTTTGTGAAATTCCTTAATGATAGTGTCAAAAAGTAGCTTGATGTTATGTTTGTAAACCTTGAAAGTTTTGTTTACTTTCTCTTTTGCGATCTTGAGAACTAGCTGTTTTCCTAACATCGCTTCATGTGCAAATTTTGGGTAATTTTCCATTTTAATCGCTTTTGCAAAAATCTGAGAAACGGCTCGATGGATTTTTTTAAAACATTCACTGTGCATGCTTACCGATGCGCAAAATATTATCTGAAAGTTTCATTGACATTGATTCAATGGAACGCCTTTAAATTTAAAGATGAAGACGACGTACGAACCGGCCAAAACGTTTGCGTTACAAATTTACTTTTTTAAGTTATGCTCAGTAATGAAAAATGTTGGTATGGTCTCCAGAAAACTGTATCGAACCACCTTAAAAGGCTATTCTATATCGAGCTGTCGTCGAACCGGCATGTCATACACATGTCATATGCTTCAGCGCTTGGTGCATACAGTTGTTGGGGGTTACGTCCCCTCAACGTGCCTTGCGGAATGTACTGCATCGAAACACCAGGCAATCAGACTGCATCCTTGAAAATATCAATGCCAAGCTGGGTATAAAACGCTTTCATTTTTTCAAGGGTTTCCAGGAATGGTGTAACATCTAGGTTGTTGTAGTACTTCATCCAGTCACCAAAGGTTTCCAATCCACGCTCTTTGAAAACGCGCACGCATTCGTTGTACTCAGCTGGTTTTAAGACAAACCTATTTCGTAGTTGTGCATACCAGCACTAATATGGCGGAAGACCTTTGTAGTCAAGTTTGTCAACACTGTCAAGGCATTCATATGGCGTTTGTCGTGGCTTGTGCCTGGCGACAAATAGTTTATGACGTCAAGAAACCTGAAGCGAGGTGTGTTGATAAACATGATTTGACCCTGTTTTTCCCCTGCAAAGACTCCGTTTTCTTTTCCGAGGTGAGAGACAAAGTGCTTTCTGATAAGATGCAGATCGTATCTGCCTGAGTTAAAGCCGATTACTGGAACTTGTTCACAACATTGGTGGATGAGTTTTTGCTGGCTTGTGGAAAGGCCTTCTAGATCTGGCGGCATGTAGTTTTGCCGAACGTCTTCTCTGATTGCTTTACTGCGACGCTTTAAATAAGCTTCATAAAACCTTTGGATAAGCTCTTCTGGGTCTTTACAACAAAGGTATTCAGGCTCTCCATTCAACGTATCAGCAATCGAGACAGAAACAGGGACATGCTCGCTTTCGTAACTCAAATCCCGTGTCGGTTGAGTTGCCTTGGTCTTGTTTTGATATTAAAGCCTTAAAGTCATAGACGATAGCGCGTGGAAAGGTTTCGTTTCTTTTCGTGGGGATACGATCATTCCACCAAGGGCGCTGCTCCTCGTGTTCCCATCTCTCAACTAGGTTGTAACCAGCTGGTCGGATGATTTCGCTTCTAACCAAAGTCCTTTGGAAGGCTTGCTCTCTTGTAATTTGGTTGCCTTTGCGGTCAGTGAAGAGCACTTCATTTCTTTGTTCGTCTGTTGGAAAGCACTACAAGCAGCCGTGAAAGTGACAATCATGTAACTGAAACACAGTTTTGCTTTCTGGTTGGTAGCCATCAACTTTAGCGCCTGCAATGACACGCTCACCCTCGTGGCCACATCTGTGATGATGAATGTGAATGCCAAGCTGACTTGCCACGTACTCACGCCAGCAAATAGCTCTGATTCCAAAACTGGCTTTTATATAAAAAGCTTTTTCAAAGGCTGAATCAGGAGCGCGGATCTTGGTTTGTCCGCGAGTGCATGTCTTGGCGTGGCGCGCCAAGTTATCGATCAGCCCACGTTAACCTAGCCAAACATTCACCACAAGTGTAGTTATTTGTGACTTTGTTGATGTTGGTGATCAAAAAGGAATGAGAGTCGTGGATACCAACAGACATTACTGGGCTACCAACCTTGTCGTAGCGTGAAGGCGTGTAGCTCAAAACAAAGTCGCCGTTGCCTGTGACAACATAAGCGGCAATTTCTTGCTTAAAATGTTTTTTTAAGCAATTGAAGGTGCTTCAAATGATGTTACCAGGAACTTAAATTTGTGAGTCGCAAAGAAGCTTCGAGCGAGCTCTCTTCCTCCATTTGCATACCCCTTAATGAACAGACAAACACCGAAAAACACAAAGATATCGTCATTAAACGTATCAAGAGAGATGACTTCTCTTTGTTGCGAAGCTAATCAGGTAAACGCCCTAAACCTATTTGTAAAGGTTGACGATCTAAAATCACTTTGAGATCAACAAAAACAGAGCTTTCAAAGACTCATTTCGTATTAGGTCTTGTCTTTGCAATCAAAATGTCGTTTGTAAAAGTTTGGTAAACCAGGGACTATTGACGTTTTTATAGTAACCAACCTGCTCGTTGTTTTCGATTTTTCGTAGATTGTAGGCAAACTGCTGCGAACCGTTCGCCTTGTGCGAACAGAATGTTTGATTCTGTTCATCATTTGGAGTACAAGAGGGTTTGTAAGCCCTTGAGTAAAACGCCATCTTATTGTTCTTTGTATTCTCCCAGGTTTGCCTTAATCCACTCGTTCACCAACAGCATAGATTTCGACAATACGGGAAGGAGTCTGAAGGCTGCCATCCCTACGTCGTCGATATAAGGGATCAAAGCCCTTACCAACTTCGAAGGTTTCGTTTCGGGGCGAAACTCTCAAAAAGGGTTTTTGTTCTTGGGCGTCAAGAAACTCAATCAGCTGGCGCCGACAGATGATACTACCCTTACCTCATCCGCAGAGGACCCATATGACCTTGAATATAAAATGAATCATGATATGAAGTTAATTCAATCATGGCTGACGGCTAACAAATTGACTCTGATCATGAATGTACGGCAAGAAAACAAAATACATGCTTATCGGGAGTCAATGTAAATTATCACAGTTACATAGTGACTTTACCGTACAAATAAACAATAAACCGCTGGAAAGGGTATTTAAACATAAAACCCTTGGAGTCTCTTACCTGGCGCCCACATATTAATGATGTTTCAAAGAAAATAGCTGCTGGTCTTGCAGTCTTAAAGCGTATTAGTACTATCATACCATTTGAAACTAGAATAAATATATACAATGCACTTGTAATGCCCTTTTTCAATTATTGTAGTCCTGTGTGGGACAATATTGGTAAGGGTCTATCAGACAAACTCTAAAAGCTGCAAAATAGGGCTGCCAGAATTGTCACCCTTTCTAATTATGAGGTTCGCTCGAGTGATTTGTTGGATGAGCTTGGCTGGGAACGGTTAGAAAACCAAAGACTAAAACAGTTGGCTGTAATTATGTATAAAATTCATAATAATCTTTCCGCATTGTATTTGAGGCGGATTTTTACCAATATTTCAAATATACACACACATAATCTTAGAAATTCTGAACCTAATTGTTACATTCCCAGACCGAAAACTGAATACGCCAAAGGTAGCATTCATTACTGGGGATCTGTTCTGTGGAACAAGATCCCCTTAGAGATCAGACAGCGGCCCAACTTGAACGATTTTAAAACCTTTTAAGTGTGAAAGATTATAATGAAACATTGATCATTTAAGTTTTTATAGCATTCTATTTGCTGGCGAGCCTTAGCGAGACAGCACACTATTTGAGAGAAAGGGGTGAAAATTCTATTTAACGTTGGTTAAGAGCCCTCCCTCTATACAACTGAAGAATGCGCTTGGAAACAGTCCAAGCTTTATTGCGGTATCGTTTGCACTTAAGCATTCCCTCCACGAATTTAATTACAACTGAGCTTTTTTAATTATAAACAATGCGTATGATAAGGGAATATGACATTTCTCAATTAAAATTGTGTAGCAATTGTTCCCTAAACAAAGAGAGTAGTTTCATTTCATTTCTTGCTGCGCTCTTTGATAAATGTCAGGAATTTTTATTTATATAAGTAAACAAATCAAGAAATTAAATTAAACAAGTCGCTACAAAAGATTATTAAACACGATAACAAATCAACTATGCAACAAATTCACCTCTTGCATTTCTTTAGAACTTTTTGAAAGACTTACACATCCAAGTTAAAAAAGTAAATTAAAAGACCGTTTCAGCGTGCAAAATCCCGATCAAAAAACACCACCATAGGGAACGGACTGCGGGGCAAAAACATACCGATTTCAATGGTTGCTTCCGAGCCTTAGGGTTTGTCACCCAGACTCTTCAAATCATGGTGAAAATCACATAACATAACTCAGTTCTTGACTTCAAATAAAAATCTCTGATCTTCTGGTGACTCAAAAGCGTACTACACAAACAAATCTTAACATTTTGTCTCCGAGAATTATGAAGTATAGGTATTTATTACACAGAAGCAATCCAAATGTAGAGAATATCGTTTTTCGTATGAACCGTTTTGTACTGAATTTGTGTTCCTAGTGTTTCGTCTCGGGGAACGTTTTGGCCATGAAAGTCTTTCTTAATGTCCATGGTGTTTTTGCGGACAGTGCTTGAATCAATCATCATATGTTTGTTAAAAACAGCTTCCAAATCCATGGCCACTTTGTCATACAGCAAACAATTGCTTGGTTCTTTCAGTTCCTTGTCTCGAGCCTTCAGTCTTCTTCGCCCTTCGTTTCTTTTGACAGCAAGCACGTCTTTATAGCATTCAACTTGAATATTACCGCTGCTTTTGGTCGCCTCTGAGGTAACGTCTTGCTTACTGGAGGCCTGTGATAATAGTTTTGTCTCGAGTCGTTTCTCCGCAGTGTAAGATGTCGGTTGTAAACGCGGATTCTTGTCGCTTAATTTACGTTTCTTCGCAGCTTTTATCTCAGCGATATTATTGAATATTTTCCCATACTGTTCTCGAAGCTCTTCCTCAAAAACATTTATCGAAAGCATGACCGTCTTCTTTTGAGAAAGAAACAGCGAAACTTTGAAACTTTGTGGTTTTCAAGTAAACTTGGAACAATAACGTTTTTTATGCAACAATCGTCCGCACAGTGAATAAAATTCTTTAACAAGAAAGCATTACCTCAAATAAAAAATATTCAATAGACCATGAAATAAGCTTTGGAAATAATCTATGACTTGAATGACTGGAAGCGGAAGCGTTTCATTTCATTTATTGTATATAAATTATTGTCAGTATAAGAACAGTATTAATAATTTTTATCTTAATAAATTTTAAGTAAATAAGGATAGATTTTTATAATTAATTTATAATATATTGTTATGATATTTTACTATTTGAGCTACATCAAGGCAGTTTTTTTACATTTATTTTAATTGTTAATTTATCTTTAATTTCTATAGTATGTTAAGATCTGTATAATTAAAGTTGAGTAAATAAATAAATAAATAAATAAATAAATAAATAAATAAATAAATAAATAAATAAATAAATAAATAAATAATTATAGTGCCGGTGGATGTTAAAAGTCATCAGCCAAAATTCTTACTCGAAAAAACTCGTTCAGAATCAGCCTGCGAGCAAGCTGAAAAACATTTTCGGTCCACCGAGTGTTACTTGTTTGCAAGATAAGGGGGGGGGGGGGGGGAGGGGGAAGGGGAGCGACCGGGACCCCCAACCCCCCTAGATCCGCAACTGGAATCTGTTTTAAACAGGGCATAATTGCGCTATTGTCGTCGTTAAATACAGTTTTTACATAATTAAGCAATTCGAGATCGGATCCGTTTGCCAATAAAACACTTGAAATTGCATAAAACAAGAGAGTGGATATTTTTACCTTTGTCCTAAACAGTCCTAAAATGGAGGGTGTTGTCCTACACAGGTTAGGTATTAAATTTTTTTTTAATGCTAAACAGGGTCAACCCTCAGCGGCATCCCTATGAAAACATTAGCTTCTTTGGGCTCTTAAAATATCTTTTACCTTAATTTTGTTTTCGCTCTAAGTGTCTGGTTTTGTTGTTGTTGATCATGTGTTGTCTCGATCGTTTCGACCTCGTGTAATTGTAATAGACAATAAATGTAAAATAACACGGCAAACTGATCCGTACGGCCGAGAAAAGATTGACTCAAGAAAAATAAAGTAAAATAAAAGATATATATTTTGTGCCCGATATTTCGGTTTGAAACACAAACCTTCGACGGGGGCTAAAATAAAAATGAGTATATACGTTAATATCGTTACAATTTTAAAAGTTTAAAATATGGAACCAAGAAACATGATAGGTTACTACATTGACAGGTAAATAAAAAAAGCGTCCTATGATAAACTGACAAATATAATAGTTGACTAAATAATGACAGGCAGTTTTGTAAAGATAACATAATTAGTGCAATACCTCTGCAGTGATCTTAGCAGCCTCGCCTGTACCAAGCTTCAAAACAGCCTGGGCACGAAACCTTTTCCAATATGGCGGCTGAGATCTCTTGGAAGGCGGTGTTAGATGCAATGAAATACTTCCTCAATTAACTCAAGAAGAGTGCATCGGATCTTATTGCAAAGTATATTGGTCAACTGCTTTTTAGAGTCGCAATGGATCTGCTAGGCTCAATTCTAAAGAGCATGGACGCGCCTCCGACAACCGAGGTTGACAGAAAGGCAAAAGGTGTTTTTGAATTTTCGTGTTTCATCAAATAATAATGAATTCTTATCTCGTTCATAATTATTATGACATACGTTTTATTCAAATAGATTTCTACTAAGTCGTACTAGAATATAATATAAGTGAAACGTGGCTCATAGTATTAAATTCTGCGTCTCCCAACTGTGATATTGTCAAGCTTCAATTATGTTGTACAAATTATTTGCGTCATAATTAAGGACAAGTTCACGCGCGTTAAATTCTTGAGTCATGGTTTTTCCAGTTTTTTTCCAACAAATAATTTAGATCGGGGATTGTAGTTAGTTAGTTAGTTAGTTAGTTAATTAATGAATTCTTTTGCACGTTAGAGGAAAAAGCCAAGCTCAAGAAACTTCAAATGGAAGAAAAAAAGAAAAATGCAGCATTCCGTGCAAAGGTAAAGAGCTTTAATGTTAAATAATTAGCACCAGCCTTGTTTTGAAACCTATAGGCTTTTATACCATTGCAACATTTTTACTGAGTGCATAGACCTTTTTCGTAATTGCGGGCGAGTTATTTATTCTTTTATATCTATGTTAATTAGCCACAGTGGCCTCATAAGCGTGTTCAAAATTCAAAAGAATTTTACTCTAAAATGAGGCCATTAGGGCTAATTAACATAGATATAAAAGAATAAATAAATTGGTCGTCATTATGAAAAAGGTCTATTGTCCAGTGATATAAGCACACAGAAATCTAAAAAAATTAATGAAAGACATGCTTAGAAAAGCACAAGCTGAAGCACAGGGGGGGCTCACACAAACTGTGTGACTGTTGGTATTTTTAAATTTAGAAGAAATGTATGGAAGTATCGAAAAGGTTCACTTATCGTAATATACTGTGATAAATATTCATATAAAAGATCAAAATAAACATATTTTTACCTGAAATGTTGTGTGATATGAGTCGTTCTTGTAGCTGAAAATGGCGAATTTTCAGCTTCAAGAACAACACCACACAACATTTCAGGTAAAAATATGTTTAGTTGATCTTTTATATGAATATTTATCACAGTATAAGATTATTACGATAAGTTAACCTTTTCGATATTCCCATACATTTCCTCTAAATTTAAAAATATGAACGGTCACACAGTTTGTGTTGGTTCCCTGTGGCCAAAGGCAAGTGTTTCTTGCCTTTCTGGAATGTTTTTAAAAAAATTCGTTTGTGCTTTAATATAACTCAATGCACAAGGAGCAAGTTTACTATTTCTATTATAAAATGCCCTATGATTTGTGCATGCTTAATTAAATTGGTGATGCATTATTATGGCGGAATGTCATTCTGACCAATCACAGTTCATTCCTTTGATTTATAGAATCATGTAGGATGTTTGCTGAAGCATAAAAGAAGTGAAAGAATTGTATCAAATAACTCTAGCTTCTTGAGTGCTTAGCAGTCATCCCAAGTTCATCCTTAACTCAATAGTGTACAGCTGTGGCATTGACCATTCATTTTATAACATAATCTAAACAGACAAACTGCATCTGTTTTCAGTTAAGATACTGGCATTCTTATTGTGTGGTGCATATTTACCATGCATTTTCAAAATGTAATGAACTAACAATTTTGGTTTTCCTCTCCTTGTTGATTGTAGAACCTATTTTTTTTCTATCCTGAATAAATTTTGTATGTTTCTAGCAATTTTTGATTTGAAAAGTTCAGAAAATTCTTCAAACTATTGTATTTGCATATAAATTAACGAATACCAGCCCAAGTGTGTGCTAGTAGGTTGGCATTAGATAACATCCACCTACACCACCTCGGACACATATTGAGAATAACAATAATAACCTGGTATATAGATAGGCTTAGCCTAACAGCGGAGCTCTCTGAATTCTTCCAGCCATCATAAAACCTAATTATTCAAAATTTAAACCTTTTTAAATGGATGCCAAAAATGCACAATATAGAACAGAAAGCTGACGATAAGCTTAACTACAATGTAAATTAAAATGAAAAGGTCGAAAACACAAAAATTAAGCTTAATGGAGTTTAGCTCTAAACAAATGTTTTGACGATCTGCTAGTTTAATGAATTGTCCTAAGATGAAATCAGGTTTAAAAATAAGCACTTATCTCTATATCTCTCCAAAAATGCTTGACTTGCAGAGCAATGCAGCCACAAATGCGGTCTTGACCACTGTCTTGAGAAAAAATGCAGGGAAAAATGATTTTGCAATCCGTTTTTTTTCTGCTTAACACAACAAAAATGTTTACTGTAGCTGACATTACATTGGGCGTGTAGCCGTGGGAATTGGGCCAAAAAAGCCTCCTTTGGTTTCAAAATTCCTAAAATTCCGTAAAATTCCGGGCTCGTACACACCTGCAAGCTAACCCTGTGCAATGTTGTACGCACCCGCGAGCTAACCCTGCACCACATCGTATGTGCCTGCGAAACATTCCTCTAGCCATGACCATGAAAATGGATGGACACGTTTCTATGAGTATGGAACTCCAGGAGTGAGAGCTCTGCTGTTACAGTCGAACCTCCGTAATGCGGACACCAAAGGGACAGGCCCAAGTGTCTGTATTATAGAGGTGTCCGTACTATAGAGGTAGGGAATGTATGAATTTTGGTATCTTTGGGACCATGTGAACTGTCCGTACTAGAGAGGTGTCCGTATTATGGAGGTGTCCGTAAGGAGAGATTCGACTGTATTACAGTTTATTTAACGTAATGCAGATGTTGCAGGTTAATTTGTTCTAACTTATGTCAATTTGTTTCAACCTAGGTTGGGTTGTGTAGGCCTAAATTTACTCTACGAACTGCTTACCCTAACCCTAACTGAAAGCTAGCTGGTTAATCTGTTATATAGTCCGAGGTGGTGTAGGTGGATGTTATCTCATGCTAACCATGCTAGTAATCATAAGGGGCACTCATAGGCAAATAGTTAATACTTTCATTGACCAATCAGAACATGCGCTTTACTTCAGTTATATTATTAATAATATAAATGTGTGGTTCTATTATATATTTATACCCCCCCCCCCCCCCTTTCATGGAATGCCATTGGTAAATCTGAGGGGGAGGGGGTGGGGAAGACAAGCCAAAATACCTTTCATGGGAGGGGTAGGGTATTTTTGTTGGAATAATGCAATAAGTACATGTAAATATGATCGAGTGTTTCTTGCAAACTCCATCTCTTATTCAGACTGAGAAGGAAGTAACTGAGTTCATTAAAGATACAAAAAGAACAAGAGTGAAGTACCCACCAATGACAAGAATACAAAGGAGTATTGTGTAAGTGGCACTGACTGGTTGATGATCTGAATTATTAGTGGATAACAGACATATCCTCTTTTCAACAGAAGGCACGCACGATAGGGAGGGCGGGTATTAACTTGTAGTTAATGAAGCTTGTGTATCAGGCATTGGGAGAAGGGAACTGGGGAGAGAGGGAAAGAACGCCTGCAATAAAGACCCCCATTTGTTCATTTCTGCAGATGCTGGCGCCGCAAAATTCTGATTGGCTAATTCGTGCTGGGCATTAAACATACCGTAGTAAATTCCCGCATGAAGTCATTCATGCGTAAAGCACATGCCAGTTTCTGATTGTTGAACATTATTGACAGTTGACGTAATTTGATTACAAGGAAATTGGTGGGCGTAATGTGAATAGCCCGGATCTTATAGCAGGCGTTCCTTCCCTTCTCCCATCTCCTTTCTCTTGGCCCCTCTACTTTTCAGTTTTGATTTCACTTTTTCCACTTACCTATGGCATCATTGTGTCATGCATCAAGTGAGTGAACGAATAAACAAATGTCAAACAAATAATTCGTTCATTTGTATTAGTCTTTTTGGACAATGATTGGGTGTTCATACACCAATATCACGCTAGCATGACATGAAAATATATTTAATTTAATGGGGAAAAGAGTCCAGTAACAAAATCAGCTCATCAATATTAGTAAAACTGTAAAGTTTCGTAAAGATTGCTCGTATACTGACGGAGATATGAGCTTTTGAAACTTAGTACTCTGGCCTAATTTTTACAAATAAATGTATAGGAATAGCACGAAAATGAGGCTGGACGAGCAATCTATGCCCGTCCACCATACATTTCTTTGTAAAAATGCTCAGTTTCAAAATTTCATATCTTCGTCAGTTTTCTAGCAATCTTTACAAAACTTTGTAGTTTCACTAATATCGATATGCTGAATTTGATGCCGGGCTCTTTTTCCCAATAATTAAAACCAAATATATTTTTGTGCCATGCTAGCGTGATATTGGTCCATTGCGAAGAAAGCTGTTAAATATTCATTGTTGTCCTGTTTGCAGTCATGATGTTGCAGAGATTGCTGGTCTCACCACTTTCTCTTTCGGTGAAGAAGAAGTTGACAGATATGTTATGCTATTCAAAAAGGTGATGCCATTTGCAGAAATTCTCACTCATGCTTTCAGAACATAATAAAGTTTTGATATGTCTTTTATTGAATGAATGAATGAATGAAAGATTATTATTACTTATTATTATTATTATTATTATTATTATTTATTATTATTATTATTATTATTATTATTATTATTACTATTATTAGTCACATTAGTCTAACTCAAGTGTACTTTTAGTAACTATGAGTAACTATTACCCAATTAATATGTTATGCAAATAATTATTCAATATTGCACTGTTCCTTTGTGTTTTAGGAATTCCCCCCTTCTGATGAAGAACTAGAGGCTTACAGAAATGGAGAGGTGTGTTGGAAATTATTTTATAAAGGGGCTATCCTATATTAGATGTTGTCATTGAAAAAAAAAAAACTTTTTCTAACTGCTACCTTTTAAAACATTACCTTTGATTATTTCTTTTTCTGCCAGGACTTTGATCCTGATAGTGTAGGCAAGTCTAAGGATGAAACCAAGGTAAGGTGATATGTAGGCCTGGGGGGGGGGGGGGGAGGGGGGCACTTGACAGACACTTGGGTAGGGAGCTGTGCCTGGAAAGCTCAAACCCTAACCCCGTTTAAGACAGCTCTTAGCCTGCGTAGCAAGCGTTCCCGTATGAACGAATTTTTCCGCATTCTGGCCACGCGAAAATTGGGGTGAGAGCAAAAAATCGGAGGACAGGGGTGGGAGTGGGGAGATGAGGGAACACTTGCCTGCAAACCTCACGATTTTGAAGAACCTGTTGGCACAACAACGGAGCGTCTGATTGGAGTGGCGTGGTAGCCTTGATTGACATTGAATTGGCGTTGAATTCCAGCAAGCTCCAAGTGGCGTGGCGTTTGTGGGAAGATCTATTTGCATTTGTCTGATTTGATGAAATGAAGCTGAATGATTAGTGCTCATACCATAGCGAAGATCAATTTTGAACTAGAAATAATATAACCGTAAACAAAACACAGAAGTACAGTCGCGTTTATTAGCGGGAATTATTTCACCGGCTCTGTTAACCGGTGGTGGATTCAATAAGTCAAAGCAAGCAAATATACGGATATGTCTTCTAATTTAATTCGGCATTGTTTTGAAATGGCGAGAAGGTTTATTGTTTCCATGAATCTTTTCAACTGTTTACAGAGCGTTTTATTTTTTAAAGGAAGTAAAATTTTACATCCGGTAATCTGTAATTGGCTAATTTGTTGACAGGCTGTCAATCGGCGAATGAAATCAACCGTGACAAATAGGTGGGCGTTTTTCAAAATCATGGTGTTTGCCTGCAAGCATTCTCTCATCTCCCCACTCCCACCCCCATCCTCCAATTTTTTGCCATTTTTCGCACGGCCAGAATGCGGAAAAATTTGTTCATACAGGAACACTTGCTACCTAGGCTAGACAGCTCTCTGATTTTCAAGACACTGTCTATAGATATTTAACTTAAAATAATACCCTGTTCAAGTGATCATTCATTGCAAATAAAACTTGCAGTTACAAATTGCCCCACTGACTTTGTTGTAGTGTAATTAAGCTTGGCATTTATGCCGAATAAACGGAAGTCAGTGCCACCACAAAAAAGGTGAAAATATGGCTTGTGGTGATTAAGGTTTCCTATAAATAAACATATATGCCTATCCTGTTTAAGATTTTGGTCATGTGAAGAAAAACTGATGAAATTGATACCCCATTCATGATAAAAACCCTTGAAAACCATATCCTTTTGCACTGTATATCCCTGTTTAGGTTGGCCTAAGTTGTCAGCCCCTACCACCTACCTCCCTTTCAATGTTGTTAACCTAAGTTATATCCCCGCCTACCTCAGCTCCCTTTTAATACTATAAATAAATATGTATCCTGCGCAGCGTTAATTGTAGTTATGTGAAAAAGTATTAAAAATGAAAGTAGACGTTTCGGCAATGCTGCCTTCATCAGTATTAAAACGTGCGTGAAAATTCAAAAAATGCGCTGTAAAAAGTGTTAAAAATGAAACTAGACGTTTTGGCAATGCTGCCTTCATCAGTAGTAAAAATGTGCGTGAAAATTCAAAAAATTCAAATTCACGCGTGCCAAAGAAAAGTGCGCGCAAGGCTAGGATACGAGTTAATTATGAAAAGCCAAAGTCAAACTACTGGGCGCCAAAGTCTTGTAATTGAAAATGAACCGCATTTCTTCGTGTCTTCTCCTGATCTGGTCACCTAGATTCGCTTTAATCACAGCTACCATCATGTCGCAGAGGTTGTGGTAGTTACGTGAAAAAGGGCCATTCCATTTTTTTTCCACACCCCCCTATAGATGAGGTCATTCAAAATTAACCCCCTAAGAAAAAAAGATCAAAGTGCCGACACGTTCCCCCCCTTCAGAAATAACCCAATTTTTCTTTTCCCCTCAGATAAAAGGCCATTTTTCTTCAACACCCCTCAGAAATATTCAAAAGATCAAAGGCGCCGACTCGGCCACCCCCCTCAGAAATTACTTTCGAAGCCCCCTCAGAAAATCTCATCTATTGGGGGGGGTGTGGATATAAAATGGAATGGCCCAAAGTGTTAAGTTTAAACGCTGTAAAAAATGTTAAAAATGAAACTACGGTAGATGTTTTGGCAATGTGTAGTTCCAGAAAAAATCCATATCCACCCCATGGAAGGTCATTGGAAATTCCTAGGGGGAAAGGGGGGGGCTTAAAAGCCAACATTTTACAAGCAAAGTATGAAGCTAAACTGGAATTTCCTGGGGGGACGGGGGGTGCTAAACAAAAAACCTTCCGTGGGGGGCAGTATGGATATTTTCTGGAACTGCACAATGCTGCCTTCATCAGTAGTAAAAATTTTTACTACTGATGAAGGCAGCATTGCCGAAACGTCTAGTTCCCTTTTAATACTGTTAACCTAAGTTGTCATCATGATTTTCAAATCCTCACAACTTGAGACAAAGCAATTCTGGCTTCACTGAAAACATTCTAGTAGAAAGGGGGGGGGGGGGATGGTCAAGCCCAAATCATACCGTCCAGAAGGACGTCGGACACCTTATTGAGACTTCTATAATGGAGTAACTGGTTAGCTTTCAGTTGAGGTTGGGGGTAGCAGTTTATATAGTTAAATTTAGGACTAAGCAACCCGAGAAGCTAGGTGGTACAGTGGTACGGTAGGCTATGTAAGCCTAAGCCTAGCTGAGGTCACAGGTTCAATCCTGAGTGGGGATTTTAGATTTCCTTTTTTACAAACTGTCGACATTACGTTATATAAGTCTCAATAAGGTGTCCGACCTCCTTCTGGACGGTATGATTTAGGCACAACAAGGGGGGCAACGGGCATCTTTCTGTTTTGTGCCAATAAGGATAATGGTCTGTGTTTTGGAGCCGCGAAAGAACTTTCTTCTTGAATTAATGACAGGTTTGCATGTTAATTGTACATGTAAATGAGAGCCAGTCAGGCCAAAAGATCCTGTGTTTTCACAACAAAAAACGAAACAAAAGACATGCATTTTGGCTAAAAATCAGCCTAAAAATTTGTTTGTGACTATTTGATTAAAAAATCCCAAATATGTGGGATGTTTTGGTCTGTTTGGATCTCTTTTGCTTCAACTAGCACAGAATATAATTATCAGTTCTATGGAAATTGCCTTGTTTATTTTCAAGCAGTCCAAAAGATATGCCTCAGTTGGTTTGTAGATTAATGTTTTGTGAATTTTTCTTTTTTTTTTTTTTTGGGGGGGGGGGGGAGGGAGTTTGAAAGGCTAGGGAGGGAGAAATTTGTAAAATTTAGAAAAGGAAGAAGTGTTAAAATTTTAAATGCAGTTTTTAAATTAGAATTTGAAGTCAATAATTATTTGTAGATGGACATTAAAGTACACTGTAGTCTGCTGTCAACCTGCACCACATTACATTGTAGATGTACAGTATGTAAAAACAAAGCAGCCATTTTTATTTCTTTTACTAAAAAAAAGACTGTAAAACATTTGTTGTGTGATGCTATATCCACAACCTGATCTAAAATTACTATGCCGCCATTATCAGCTTGCATGTTATTAAAGAAATAAAAAACGCGCCGAGTGCATTATTGAGTTATATAAGCACGTGGGAATTTTTAAGAACACGAGAGAAGTGCGAGAAGCACGAGCCAAAGGCGAGTGCTTCTCGCACTTCTCGAGTGTTCTTAAAAATTCCCAAGTGCTTATATAACTCAATAATGCACGAGGAACAAGTTTTTTATTTCTTTTACAAAATAAAAACGGTTATAATGAACCTTACGTCACGCGCATGCTTTATCGAGTTATAATGAACTCGGTTTAACCAATCATAGCGCGCGCATTTCCTTGAGCATTTTATAAATTATTATCAAACACTGTTGGTAACTGAATTTTGACAGCACTCTCCATTTGGGCAAGTGACTTTCAGAACTGCACCAAAAATGTACAATCTGTATTCACCCAGAAAGATTAGACACTCACCTGGGCGGGTGGGTGAGCGGGAGAGTGGGTGAGTGCTAATTTCCATTCCTGATGAAATAATATCTTTGCATTTCGTAATGGTTTAACAAGTTTTGTTTCTTTGCAGAGTACAGATGATAGTCACAGTGTTGGTGACAGATCACAGAGCTCTTCAAAGGTATCACAGGCGCCGCCCACATTTTACAAAGACAAGTATCGACACTTGCTGGGAACGGACAGTGGCAAGGATGCTGCCAGAGCAACCAAGAGTAACTCTGCTTATGGCTATGGTCAGTTTACAACTGTTTTTATTTTTGTTTGTTTATTTTTGTTTTTGTCAGAGTTGAGATAGCCTGCCTAGCAGGTGCCAGGTTTATTTATGGTTATGCCTAAATCATACCGTCCAGAAGGACGTTGGACACCTTATTGAGACTTATATAGCGTAATGTCGACAGTTTGTCAAAAAGAAAATCTAAAATCCCCACTCAGGATTGAACCTGTGACCTCAGCTAGGCTTAGGCTTACATAGCCTACCGTACCACTGTACCACCTAGCTTCTCAGGTTGCTTAGTCCTACATTTAACCATATAAACTGCTTCCCCTAACCTCAACTGAAAGCTAACCAGTTACTTCGTTATATAAGTCTCAATAAGGTGTCCGACATCCTTTTGGACGGTATGATTAGGACTTGGCCGTTTATTTTAGGGCAAAATTTCAAGGGTGTGTGTGGAAGAGGCACCTCTACCTTTAGAGTATGCCCCTTGCGTGTACATCCTCAAAATTGCACCCTATCAATAAACGGACACCTGCTACGCAGGTTAAAGGCGAGAAGAGTAGGTGTCCGGTTTTTGTATGTAGCTCAGACAACAACTTATTCAGCTGTTGCCCAATCAAATCACACAAGCTTTTTCAATTTCTCAAAAAGTCATTTTCACATGATCTAAGCTTTCCGTAGGTCATGTCGCTATTGTGGTTTAATTTTATTTCTTTATTTATTATTTTTTTTTGGTTTTCACACCAGTTTAAATTGTTTGTTTTCTTGGATTGTGGTAATGAGCCTGAGACAAAGGAAAATAACTGGTGGCCTGGTTCAAACTAAAGAAAAAATGTAAACCACAACATGACTAACCGCCGACGCAGACGTCCTAAGGGCTCGTCACGCAATCTTTCGTGCTGGAGGAAAGATTGCGTGACGAGCCCTACGGAGCCGGAGGAGGCTACAACATGACCAATGGATTTTGAAATATTTAAATAAAATTTTTGTAGCATTGAAATCTTTTGAGAAATGTTTTCATCCACTAGAAGTCTTACATTGGAACAATTGTTTAAAAGATCAAAATCAGCTATGAATGCTAATAAAAATATGTAATTTCATAAAACGCTCTTATCAGTGATAAACCAAGGAATCACCAAGGTTTAACGAGAACAAGGATCGCCAAAAGTTAACGAGGGTACAAACGCTCCGTTGACTGTTATGTGTGCTCTTTATTGATGGTGTTTTTGTGCTCTCGCAGTTTGAAACTGTGAAATTTATTTTAGAATCAATGGGTCAAATTTTTTAAACGACTTACAAGGTCGATATCTTTGCGAACATCGAACTATTGTTTTCAACATCAAGACTTAATCTTTCCTCAAACGTGTTGGAAGAACTCAATATCTACATTGTCTAGACGCTAGCCGAAATTTAGGCCTTGTTTAAAAAAAATCAAATCAATTTATTTAAGTGTCAAAGTATCAAACTTCCTGTGACACCGTCGCCAGCATAATGTCTACACACACATGCGCAGTAGACACAACAATCGGTGCAATGATTTAAATTTTTAAAAATTATTAGAATCAAACTTTTGCTCTTAATTTATTTTTGAAGAGTTCAAACTCGTTTCAAGGGCCCGGTTACATAAAACAACATTAAGATAAGATCCATTCGCTCCATACTTGTACCACCAGATTTTCTTGTGATTCCGTAGCGTTTGTTAATCGGTATTTGGCCAAGAGCTACAATCTGTACACGAAAGTGCGCGAGAAAACTCTTAAGATCAGAGCTTGCTCTGATCAGATAAAACCTCTGACTTATCTTTAGTTGTTTTATACAATCGGCCAAGTTTCTTGATTCTGGCTGGTTTAATTTATTTTCTAAGCTACATTGTAAGTTTTCTTTTCTTTCCCTTTTTTTCAGTTCCTAGTGAAAACAAAAGAGATCTTCGATCAATAGAAGAGACTCTTAATGATATTCGCAAAAGAAAGAAGCTGAGACCTGGCGACTTTGACAATGAAAATGACCAAGATTCTAAAGAAGAACATTAACAGCGAGAACAATTCTTTCATCTTAACTCTTTAACTCCCAAGAGTGCAAGAAAAATCCCAAATTTCATTTTGTAAAATATTGACAAACAAATGGTACCATGCAAAAGAGCCGCCAATGAGGTTTCATTTGAATGGTCACACCATAGGTTTTCGTCCACAGACTCAAAAGTAAGAACTACACTATATGTCTCCATAATTGACTCTAGGAGTAAAAGGGTTAATTTGTTCCATCAGTAACAATGAGGATTTGCAGAAGATATGTTGCTATGGAAACTGTCAGCTGCTTACAATGTCATTTGATGAACTGAGCTTAATTCATTATTCCAATGTTTAAATTGAGGAATCGCTATTTTAAAAGATTGCTAAAAAATACCATCGCTTGTCCCAAAAACAAAGACAGGATCATGCCAGTGGCATATAATTTTAATGGCTCGACTTTATTTGCCGTTATTTTTGAACTGGATCATATATATGACGATCTCTTCAATCTCCTTTTTGCCGGATTTGAAAATTTTTGGCCGAGCCATTATTTCTCGAAGATAATTTGGTTCAATTTTCCCACAGTTTGCCGTTAACTCTGAACTGAATCAAATGATGACCTCTTCGATCTCCTCTTCGCTGGATTTGAAAATTTTGCAGGCTACATTTGTACATAGCCTCCGAGTGACTTTTCATAGAGTGAAGGCGGTGCTGAGGGTGTGTGGGGAGGGGGGGGGGGGGGGGGGGGAATATGTGACCTTGCTCGGTGACTACATTTAAGTCCGCGGGGAAAACGAGAAACTGTTCGCAAATCAGTGGGAATTTGTCGATCAAGTTAAAGCCACAAATTGAGGAATCGGATTTCGAGGTATGCTGAATGAATTTGTTGTAATATAGGATGAAATGTAACGGCAAAAAAATACCTTTGTTTTTGCGATGTAGAATTTATTTGCCTTTTTCATATTTTTTGTTAATGGGCCGTATTTTTAGTTATTTGTCTTGTATTGACACGGAATCTCGGGAACTACATACCCAAGACGAGATATATTTTAATTTGTTCCATAAAAGCTTTTATAATAAGCAACTGACCGAAGGCCGTTGACTTTAGAAATAAAGAATACAGCCTGAAATGTCGTGGTCTGGAGTCGTTCTCTCAATTAGTAGAAATTCCCCTTTTCACGCGAGGTCGATAGTGGATCGAGAAGCCACGCGAGTGCCACGCGTTTTTTGGTCGCGAGTGATGAATTTTAAAGGAGTCATGTTTGTGTATCTTCAATCGATAATCATGCACGCAATTTTCTTTGAACTTAATAATAATAATAATAATAATAATAATAATAATAATAATAATAATAATAATAATAATAATAAGATATGAAGTCAATTTTAAAGGGTGGACGAACCACAATCATTTTTTTTATCGGTTTTTCAAAGACACGGGAGAAGGATTTGAAAAATTTGGGCAAATCTTGAAAAATTTTCAAGTTGCAATCCAATTGCATCGTGGCCGTCCGTTGCTAAAACAAATTTAGCAATTTCAGTAGACCAAAAAACTGGAACATTATTTTTAAATTTCTTTTGATACAAATATGTCTTTTGACGTTTTAAAGTGATACTTCAATCTAGTGAATAGCCCATTCTCGTCGGACTCGCTCAGCCTGACTTCCACTCCTTTAGTTCAAGTTAGCGCTCATTACCTCATCCCCACCCCTTGGTTTTATTTTCTCGACAGTCAATAGAAAACCCTATATTTCAACAGCATTCCCCCCTTAGTTTTCGTTGCAATAGTGGCCGAATTCATATAAGAAGACGGAAAACTCGTCACAGACGGAATTCCATCAGACAGAATACCGTCTGATATGAATTTAAGGACGGTAAATCGTCTTCATGAGACTGCTGCTCCTCCGTGATCTTCTTGGGCGCCATTTTTTTTTTTACCCAGAAACAGTTGCTGTCTTTCTAGTTCCTTTCCTAGTGCATGCAAGCGCATAGCGCAAAAACGTCGTCGTAATTTTCGCGTCTAATATGAATTTAAGACAGTTTTCCGTCTAAGACGAGTTTCCCGTCTTATTTTTCCGTCGGTTTAGACGGAAAAATAGACGGATAATTTTGAGACGGGAAACTTGTCCTTCACCGGATTCATATCAGACAAGTTTTCCGTCTGTAGACGAGTTTCCCGTCTAAGACGGTTTTTCGTCTCTAATATGAATTCGGCCAGTAAGAGCAGCATTTCTAGGCTCAAGCAAGAGGAGATTAATCCTTTTTTGTAATTAAAACCGCGGAAATTGAAAATCAAGGCTTTTGGCAGAGTGGAATCAAATCGAATTTCCGCCACAATGATGCACTGTTACCATAGGAACGACGGAACAGTTGTACTGCACTTGTTTTGCGGAAGTAAATGACCATTTCAAATGTTTTGTTCATTTTTAAGGAAAACAGATAAAAAAGTTATTTCTTCCAGATTTTTAAAATAAACTATATAATTATAATTACGTGACGGTGAAATGCGTTTTCGCGATAAATATTAAAGAAGTCTAAATTTGCGTATGAAAACAAACGATCACTTAGCATCATTTGACACAATTGTAAAAGTTTCTATGTCAACTTCATTAAGTTACGGTTTTGAGTAGTTGTACGAGAAAAATATTACTTTAATTTAAAACCTCGCCGGACGCTCTAACATGGCTAAAGGAAACCGAAAAACATACGAATAGTATGTTACTTTGTTGCAACGTTTTGATGATGCATTTTGTTTCAAGAATAAATTTACAGGGGAAGACATTGACTGATAAACGTTTGTTTTAAGTGATAGACTTCATTGATAACATCAAACTTTTCCGACCAAAACTTAAATCGTTTTTGTATGGCCTGTCACATTTGTACACGAATGAAGAACTATAAACGCAGTTGCCCATGGCGATCGCAATTTTAACGAACCTTTCTCCAAATTAAAAACGCCTCTAGACAAAAAGTCGCATACATTAGTTTAAAATCGCAGCTGCTCATAATAAAAACAACAGACTGAAGTTTTTTCTCCTCTCCCCGCGTGATGTCTGATCAAGTTTTCATACGGCTTAATGTTTATTTCTAGGCGTTTCCGTGTGCCGAGAAGAAGAGAGAACACCAATTTTAACGCAGTTTATAAAGTGCTGTAGCCCGCAAGAGAAAAAGGTTGCTGTAAAAATCCACGCGAAATAATTTATAGCGTTAGACATTGGAATATAATGGCCGTGAATGGTATCTGTTTTTTTTTTTTACACGAAATTTGCATTTCTTTACAAAAGCAATGTATTTTTCAGCCACAGAAACTCTGGAATAATTTACACTTGTTTGACATTAAAACACGTTCGTTCGTTTAACTGTATTTTTATAATATTTCGATATTTTTAAATATCACCGAACTATCCCGGAGCGATTTTCCAACCAAGATAAACATTTTTCTTCAATTTCTCTTGTTAAGCTCTCCACGCTTTTCCAGCGTCGTGTTGGCATCATTTCGTGCTTGTCTAGTTTATCACTTTCCTCCATAGAGCTAGAAATCTCGCTGCCTGCTACCCAAGCTTTGGTAGTGTTTCTACCCTTCTTAGAAAAATATTGTTGTCGAGTTGACGAAATTCGCGAGTCCGGATCCGCAAAAGCATGATTCTGAACTGGCCATGTACCCTGACTTCTTGTCCTTTTTACGGCAGTTTTAGCTGATACAGGTCCAAGATCACTGTATCTAGTCATCAATAAAGGACGTCTAGCTAAAGAGAAATATTGACTTTTCGCCGATTTTGCATTGCAGTATGAATGGGTAGACTGTGGACGCGATAAAACATTGCAACCTAATTTTGTTCTACTCAAGATACCATCGCTAACTTTGTTATTAAAACACTCTTCCTTGTCCTCTTGGATTTCTTCACAACCGCTGTTGTCCTCATTATTTTTTTCTTCGCGGCGGACGCCGTTTTCAACGGTTATTTTGGAGACATTGACGGAGGATCGAACATTTTGAATAAACCTCTGTGGATGGATTATCCTCAGTCGCGTTTTATCGCGAAATTTGCAGCCCGTGCGCGATTTTTCCGCCGCCGCGTTGCTTTCTCTTTCTTCATCTGGTAAAAGATCCAGCTTCCCTAATGAAATCACAGTTTGTTTCATTTCATCCGACATAGGAAATAATTCCGGAGTTCCTCGTCGATTAAGCGGTGGTTTTTCGGGAATGGTTTTGTGTTTTCGCCATGTTTTGTTTCCAGCGAACCCCGGCTCTACGGAAGCTGCCTTTTTGGCATACATTTGCGACTGTACGTTTGGTCTCCTTCTCGTAAACATATTTGCTAACATCACTTGTCGAGCAACCTTTCGAAAATTGAGCGTTTCACTTGTCGTTTTACCATTTCTCGAAGACAGACATTTAGTTCTTGGCAAATGTTTTCTTGGTTCCATGACCGCGAGCGTGACAAGCCAACGTTTCCAAATTAAATAAAGTGCGTTGGTTACTACGTGGGAAGCCTAAAGCACCTGCGATATTCGAGATTATAAGAGCGATTTATATTAACCTTAAGCGCGAGAATTAATCATCCTTCCTTTCTGGTGTCCCCTGCAAATCGTATTCAAATGCACTTTCCTTCCAAGGGGCAGATGTTTCGAAACGTGAAACGCGTTATGAATAACCTTACCATTTTTCGGCAAATGAACCATTTCATAGTATTTAACTTTCTAAATAATTAATTTTAACACTACAAACAACACGGTCTATTTATTTTCAATTATGCAAAAAAAAAAAGGCAGAAAGCGTCACCAAAATTACTTTCACGCAAAACGCATTTGCCAAATGGATGCGAAAAAATAGCAAGATATTAAATTCCCAGTATCATTGAATAGGAGAACAATTTTTATCACTGCGCTAATAGTCGGTTGTTCTGTGAAGTTGTCTTTGCAATATTTAGGAAAACGTAAATCTCTGCTTTTGGCGGCCGCAAATAGAATATTGTTTATTTAAAGCACAGTAAACTGAACAATTAGTTATTAAAAACTGATCTGAAAGAAAACATTCAAAATTACGCTTGAATACTAAATCTCCCAGCCCCTGTACAACTGTCTTCTATTTCCTTTCTGTTGAGAAAGAAAAAAGACGTATCTTGTTTCTTAATTTCTAATAAAAAAAATCGAAGATATTACAGGAGCGGATCCAGGATTTTTTTTATGGAGGAGGGGGGGGGGGGGGGGGGGGGGTGGCTACGGTTATATGCCTGAAGTTATAAGAAAACTGTTAAAACCGACGGTCTAAAGGGGGGTGGCTAGCCACCCAATCCACCGGGCCCACCCCGTATCCGCTATTGTATATGTTTGCACGTAAGCAAGAAACCAAATCAATAAAAAGCAAAGTGCTCCACATGAAAGCACCGCTGACCACTTGAATTAGGAGCTCATAGACAAATACTTTCGGGAAGGTGCTGACGCTTAAAATTAAACAATACACAGATCTTATTGTATCTAACCTTATTGTTCTAATCGAGCTCCAAATGCGAGATTAGAAATTCACGCACGCGGGTTCTGGGAGAACCAACGATCAGCATTCTTCGACGTGAGGGTTTTTCACCGTAATGCTGACTCGTATAGGGACCTAGAGCTCAAACAGATATACCGCAATCACGAGAATGAGAAAAAGCGTCTATATTAGAGGAGGATTTTGGACATTGAACAAGGGATGTTCACACTCCTTATTTTCACATCAACGGGCGGTATGGGAAAGGAGTGCTTGCAAAACCATAGCAGACTAGCGCAGCTGATCTCCATCAAGAAAGGAGAAGACTATGCCAAAACAATCTCTTGGATAAGAGCAAGGACATCCTTTGCTCTATTAAGATCCGCACTAATCTGACTTAGAGGATCGAGAGTTAGAAGAAGAGCCTTTTGTGATTTTAAGAACATAGATTTTGACATTGAAATCCAAGAAGGAGCCATAATGCAATGTTAAGAATACTTTATTTCCGTCACCTTGTAAATTCAAACGTCTTACATAATTTTTTTTTAATGAAGTTTTCTTTTTTTTTAGCAATACTTTTACAATATTTATACGGATTGTAATTATGAATATTTTTAGCATTTTAGTAGATCAATAATTGTAAACGTAAGATTGTTTGAGAATTATTAATCGAAAGGAATAATGTAAATAGTGTTTTGACTGAATAGATTTTTAAGTGAAATTAATTGTAAAATAAGATTTTTTTAGTTAGCTTTGTTATCAATAAAAGATTTTTTTTAAAATTTTTATTATTATTATTATTATTATTATTATTATTATTATTATTTTTAGTTGGAAAAATTCATCTTCTCGCCGATATTTGTGTGTATTTACTTCTGAATGCTCTGACGAAGGGCTTTATCTTTTTTCGGTATCCAGTTTCAAGTGCCCATCGACGCAACACCACAGTTTGTTAAAATAAGTGCAAATACGACACGTTGTTACACTCTTCGAAAACATGTACACTTTTAAAAAGCGTAGATTTGTGAGTAGATGACTGTTATATATAATAAGCAATTCTATAAAGTTGTGTAACACGGCGGTCAATTGCACTGACTCGTCAGTTTTTGTTTTTCGTAGCAACCTCAGGTACTCGAAAAAATACTCAGCCGTATTACACGGCTTTACGCTGAATAACTTCTATTTACCTTAACTTTTCCCTAATTGCTTAGCCCGCGTAGCAGGCGTCGGGAAAGGGAAACTGGGGAGAGAGGAAAAGGACGCCTGATGTTCATTTTTGCGGACGCTGGCGGCCGCAAACTTCTAATTGGCTAATTCACGCTGGGCGGTAAACATAGTAAATTCATACGTGAAGTCATCTATGAGTCAAAGCGCGTGCTAGTTTCTGATTGGTGAACGTATTGACAGTTGACGTAATTCGATTACAAGGAAATCGGTGGGCGTAATGCGAATAACCCGGTTCTTATAGTGGGCGTTCCTTCCCTTCTCCCCCTCTCCTTTTTCGCGCCCCATCCCCGCTTCCCGATTACGCCTGCCACGCAGGCTACTGATTGCTAAGATCGCGTTGCCTGAGTCTTAGAGCAGTTTTTAATTGAGTGTCGTAAAAACAAAACCGAAGGAATTATCCTGGCCAATTACGGAGACCGTTCGCGGAAATGAACCAATCAGAACTCAAAGTAACTGCTGCTAACTGGCGCCAAGCGCGGGAAAACGCGTGCAAGCAAGCCACAATTGGTTTTGGTTTTACTTCTGATTGGTTGAGAAAGTGGCGCGAGATTTTTAAGCCAATCACAAAGCGTGACGATGCAAAACCAAAGCAATTGCGACATTACTTACCGCTCTATGAAGCAATAATTGCTATCTAATTGCGTAGTTAATATGACGTAACGATAATTTCATCGTAACAAATGATAATTGCACGCGCCATTTTTAGTTATACACTGCGCTATGAGGAATGAGGAATATTGCGAAGGAGATTTTTGTTCTTTTAACACTTTTCAGCGCTATTAAACAATCCTGGCAGTGGGACGTACAAGTATGGAAGTTCCGTAAGTCATAATTATTTTGACGTTATATGTTTTTCTAAAAAAAAGAAGAGCTTTCGTGATCTTCAAAATCACCAAAATAAACACAAAAACAAAGAAAAATAACACAGTAGTTATTTTGAGAGTTTTTTTAATTTCATTTTCATAAGTTTTAAAACCTAAATTTCTCCTTGTAGTATTGCTTGTTTGATAGCTGTTACACGCATTCTTAAAAGCACACAACACCACTCCGAGGATGGTGAGCCTGTGTTGACACAGGCTGCAACAGCTATTACGCCCGATGTTAGATTGTTTTGTCAGATCATCAAATGCCTGGAGAGTTGTCAATTTACCATTAAAATTCGCTGCGAGGGACATTAAGGGCGTCGTTGCCTTGGATAATGTAGAGCAACACAATTGTCACTCAGTAAAAGGATAAAAATTAAAGGAAAAGATTGCGTTTCAGCTGTTCCAGCTAAATGCGTTACAGACGATGACTGTTTGATTGGAAAAGCTAAATGTCTACGAGGCGAATGTCACTGCAATAACCCAGTCTCGCACGGAGATGGATTCCGAAAGTGTCAAACTTCCGGTGAGTTAGAGCAGTTTTCAATTGAGTGTCGAAAGTAATTACTTTAGTTTTGCATTGCTTCGCTTTGTGATTGGCTAAAAAATCTCGCGCCACTTTCTCGACCAATCAGAAGTAAAACCAAAACCAATCGTGACTTGCTCGCACGCGTTTTCCCGCGCTTGCCGCCGCCGACATGTAATTGCTTCGGGCTCTGATTGGTTGATTGGATTGTTTACGACTGTTGTGATTGGTCAGAGTAATTACTTTGGTTTTGGTTTTACGACACTCGATTGAAAACTGCTCTATAGGGACAATGTCCAGCCGAAATAACCAAATTCTTCTTAACGTATTTCCATGCTATATCGCCAAATCAGGGACCGCGGAGCAAGGTGAAAAGTGGGAGGGCTGACAATTGAAAATAATTTTTTCATATTGAAAATCGAAAAAAGGAATAAAATCATAGTATTTGATTCGCAAAAAGTGGTGGGGCCGCGGCCCTACCAGCCCCTCCCCCTCCGCGGTCCCTGCAAATGCCACCAAATACTGATTCAACTATAAATGGGATAAAAAAGATTTCATACTAGAGCAAAACAGAAGCAGTAGTGGAATAAAATGCAGGATTGCAACGATGGCAATAGATCACAGTTCATCACTTTGATTTTGTGACAGGCGGTCAAGAAGTCCCGATGTCCATTCTTGTGGAATTTTAATCATTTTTGGCGTTTTTTCCTTCCTATTTCAAGATAAAAATGCAGGCTTAAAGCAAGCTCCTGGCCATAATCATGAAAACACCATAAATCAGACGGGACAGCGTCGCTTTTAAAAATAATTCCTATACCTTATTTGTCTAGAAACGATGGTCAGAATTGAATCGCAAAGCATTTTCCCAGCATTCGTCCAGCAAAAGTTGGACGAATGTTGGGAAAATGTTGAAAGCAAAATAAAAGTTTTGCATGCCGTGAGGCCATTCAAACGGTTGTAACATCGGCACAACAATCGAGCCAACATAACAACATCGAACTGGGACCGTCTGATGTACGCAAATGATGAATGGAGTCTTCAAACACGATCCAATATTTTCAAGAACAAAGGACATGTTGCATGGAGCGATGTTGGATAAAGGAAAGACAGGAAAATGCTCAGCTCCAACAAGCTTCTAACATACTTCACTACTTCTAACAATGTAGGACTTTCTGTTGAAACTGTCTGACAAAATGTTGAATGAATGTTAACGCGAACGTTGAAACCGTTAAAAGGGCCCTTAAAAATAACGCGATGTAAACAAAAAAATTGAGGTTGAAGAAATGCAGAATGACAAATTGCTTTATATTCTTTTTCAGAGTGGTATAAATGCAAGCCACATTTGGAGAAACACTGTCAGTCTTCACCACTCTATGCCAACTCACATTGCATATGGTCCTGGAGATATGACGAGGACATTCTTTTTTGCAAGTGTAACGAGGGACATTTTGGAAGAGCAGGTGTAATTGGATGTTTAAAAGCTCAAGGTAATGATTTATTACTAAATCATTCGTAATCATGTTCTCAATAAAAATCACATACAGCAACATTTTTTTGCTCCCAGGCGCTATTTGTTGAGGTGCGAGAGAAATTACTCAGTAACTTGGCTTTTGAACTAGACTGGTAGCTGTCGCTGGCATTTTTCAGTCAGTCGTGCGGGTGAACTAATGCATGAAAACAACCACGGCCAAACTGGAGCGAGCGAACGAACCGAGAGTAAAGTGGAGGAAAGGCGGGAGAAAAAGCCTCCTCTTCCCGCCTCTTCTCCAGCTCCCCTCAAGTCGCTCGCTCGCTCACTGGCCGTGCTTCCTTGAAGTTGTTGCATCTTATTGGAGAAAAATAAGGAGGATGTTGTAGATGGCAATGATGACGATGATTCTAATGGTGGTGTAATGATGATGATGATGATGATGATGATGATGATGGTGTTCATGAAGATGATGGTTTTGATGGTGATAACAACGATAACCGTGTGATAAATATAAAATAATTCATGGAAAGTGCTATGGTAATGATGTTTGTTAAGCTGATAGTCTGATAGTAAGCAAATTATTTAGAAACGAGGACGCGAGCGTTCGACAACGGCGCGCGCACAAAATCGATGAAGCCGTAGCGTTGTGAACACCATGTGAAAATTCGAAAATGGGACCTTGTCAAATCTAGTCTATATTCCGCGCACTGTTGCTTCCTCATTTCACTCCGCGTTATCCTTATCAATCTGCCTTTTGATGAAGATTAGAAAGTAAAAAATGTATGGAAAATCTTGTATGTCATAGTTTGCCTTCATATAGGATATTTTATTAACAGACGACCCAGATGGAAAGAGGCCTTGTTTAGGCGATCAATACTGTCCACCTTTGTCTGTTTGTAACTCTAAGACCCAACGGTGCCAGTGTAGGTACGGACTTGTTGGCAACGGTGTCACGTGCCGTCCAGGTAAGATTACTATTACAAGGTCTAACAATATATTGTTATACCTTACGTTGCGTACATAAAGTATGTCATATCTTTTTCGCTTACATGAGGTATGTTGGATTCTAACATTACAAAATATCTACATACGAAATACAAGGAACTCAAATATATAAAACTGCTTTACATGAATGCCGTGTCTGTTTCAATGCAATTAATTATTGAAGGAGGCTACAAGAGTATAGTTAATTACATAAATCATTCAGTGATTCTGTTTGCCGCGAATCGAAGGGTACGATGTTCCAAAGTACCAAAAGAAAGAAAGTTAGTTCAAAGCAATGAAACCTTAAGATTGTTCATGGAATCTCTCAGAGAATATTCAGTTATGTCACATGATTGATAAATTTAGCGCTCAGTATACTCGGGCGTGACCGGATCTGAAGACCGTTGTATAGACTGCTACCGCTCCTCCTCTAGATAATCGAGCGAGCGAGAGTGCTAATCGCGCACGTGAACTCAGGTCACCCGTGGAAGCAAGGAACGAGGAGGCTCCTTTGCGTGAATTTATTCAGAAAGCGACTGCTGGAAGTCCAGTCAAATCCATATACCTTGAGACCTAAATTAAGCGACCACTTATCCAAGGCGAGCATCCTTTCTGGCAGTTTGGGTTGTCGCTAAAACGAGGGTCCCGTCATCGACGTTATTACAGTTAAAGACCGGTTTACATGATGAGATTTGTCGTCCCGATGGTATCGGAGCATGTGTCGTATGTCAGGTGTATTTTGGCATTTGACAGTTGATTGCTGAAAATTAAAATCGGCCCGATTCATAAAAATCTGTTGCATTCTCAACCTCGCCTTACTAACGGTAGAGCACATTGTACTGTGTAAACGAGCCGGCATGTACTCGGTAAGGTTCCAATTCTGGCCAATGTGTGGTGTTGTGTAAACCGGCCTTAGCTTGTCTAGCTCTATCTAGATGACTCATTTTCTCTATATTTTCCTACAGCACCTGGACGCACTGGCTGCAAAAGTAATAGTGACTGTGAGACGTGGGCTGCATGCTATTATGGAACTTGTCATTGTGCTTATGAGCTGCAGGGCGATGGAAGAACCTGCAACCAAGGTGTGAATGTTAATAATAAACGTTTACGTTCGGGTAGCAGGGGCGTAGACAGCCCTTTTTCAAGGGGAGGGTTCCATCTCGTCCGAAACCAGTCACTCAAGAAAGTTCAGTTACACAGGGATTCAAAACGCACGTGCATGTCACGTGAAGGAAGGAAATATGTAAACTACGTAAAATTAATCTTGTATTCAGATCTCCCACGGTCAGGCTGAAGGGAGATCTCACATTTCAGTACAATACAAGCACGAATGAGATCTGGGTACGAGATTTACGTAAAATAACGGAACCAACTACTCTTTTCTTGTTTTTCACAATAGAAATAAATTCGGCTCCTTTCTCGATTTTTTTTGCAATAATTATGTTCTCAATTCTCTTTAATCTTCTGAGAAAAGGTCCCGCAAAGGAACGGAACCCCTAGCAGTAATGTAGCAGCTCTCAGAAACCTCTATTTTCATTCTCCTTGTCAAGCACAGCTGCTTTTGTTGTGTTGTTTGTTCTACTGTTCTCTCGAAGGGTATCGAACCAATGGTTTGAGACCTTACGAGAGCTGCTACATCGCCCACTGGGTACGCCCCTGGGTACGCCCCTCGGTACGAGAGCTGCTACATCGCCCACCCCCTAGAACCTCCATCCTGGGTACGCCCCTGGGAATGCCCCAGGGTAAACTCCTGGGTACGCCCCTGGGTATGCCCCTGGGTAAGCCCCTGGGTATGCTCCTGGGTACGCCTCTGGGTACGCCCCAGGGTAAGCCCCTGGGTATGCCCCTCGGTACGCCCTTGGGTACACTCCTGGTTACGTCTCTGGGTACACTCGTGGGTAGCTGAGATGTTGTAGTGGTTAGAGCACTTACCTCCCGCCAATGTTTCCTGAATTCGAATCCTACCCATATCCGACGCCATCTGCGAGTTGAGTTTCTTTTAACCTTAATTGCTTGGACCGTTCTTCGCTGTGTTCTGAACTACGGTTTTGAAGAGTCCATATGATCGTGTGTTTTGAGAACCCTTGTTTTAATGCGGATAAAATGAACGTGCATTGAAATCACCTGAGTGTGATGTGGTTTCCTCTTTTAACATCACATCAGGATTATTTGAACCACTGTAAATTTCTGAAAGTAACAACTCCCCGAAAGAAGCGTCAAAACTTTGCGGTTGCTATTAGATCCCGAAAATATCGATCCTCCCCCACCCCCCCCCCCCCCTCAAAAAAAGTAGCTACTTTCCAAAAGTAGCGAGCCCCCCCGAAATCTCGTTTCAACTGAGATGCGATGATAATTCTAATGGCGATGATGATGTTAATATGATGATGGTGATAATGTTGATGTAACGATAGTGGTGGTGATGATGACAACAAAGGTGGGGTGATGAGATTCATGATGGCGACGACAATGTTTATAATAATTAAGATAATTAATGACGATGATGATGACGAGGACGATAAGCAGTGTTGTCATTGATGACGATGATGATGACGAGGACGATAAGCAGTGTTAAACTGTTTAACTTTTTAATACACGACCACATCAGCTCCGCTGTAATTTTTATCGTGTTTAAATAAATGTTGTTGTTGTTGTCATTGATGACGATGATGATGACGACGATGATGACGACGATGATGACGATGATGATGACGAGGACGATAAGCAGTGTTGTCATTGATGACGATGATGACGATGATGATGACGATGATGATGACGATGGTGCACGATGATGACGATGATGATGACGAGGACGATAAGCAGTGTTGTCATTGATGACGATGATGACGATGATGATGACGATGGTGCACGATGATGACGATGATGATGACGAGGACGATAAGCAGTGTTGTCATTGATGACGATGATGATGACGACGATGATGACAATGATGATTACATTGCAGGAATAATGATAACTCTCACATTAGCTCTTTACACCCAACTAATAATCAATAGCACCAGAAAATATATGACAAAACATGATAGGAATGATGATTTCCGTCATCGGTATGTTGCCGAAGATTTCCGGAAACTAACTCAAACCCACTCGAATTTGTCCCAGCAGGCCATTTTTGAATTTTTATTGGGTTAGTTATCTCCACATAGTTGAGCAAATTAATTTAAAATAACCGCAGTTAAATCGTTCACGTGATAATAATGACCTGTGTTTTTTAAAGCTCCGCGAAAAAAATGCAAAACCAAGAACGACTGCAATGCACATGCCAAATGTATGAATGGACACTGTGTTTGCGTCGATATGGCAGGAAATGGAAAATACTGCCGTCGAGGTAAAGTATACATTTTGGATGATTGTTGCATACAGTGTCAAAGTTCCATTTTCACAGCTTTTAGACTTCAAACTTGTGGATGCGGGGTGGGGAAAAGACCTATGTTCAAGGAAGGAGCAATGTCTGCCATGTCTCGGTGATTTGAATGATTTTTAGACAAAACTATTAAGGGGACACTGTCCCGCAGTGTAATATCAAAATTTCGCTTAGCTTATTTCCACGTTATATCGCCAAATGCCACCAAATATACAACTTAGTTGGATAAAAAGATTCTATAGAGCAAAGCAAAAGCAGTAGTTTGGAGATAAAGTGCAGGGTTGCAAAGATTGAAGTGGATTTCAGTTTATAAAATTTGTTTGGTTCATATTTCTTTGCTTTTATCCGTCAGCTGTCAATGCAATAGCAAAGTAACTGTTAACAAAACTGGTCCCGGTTCAGGGGCGGATCAAGGGGGGGGGGGGATGCAAGGGGTGCGCAACCCCCCCCCCAAGATGACCTAGTCTGCGTTGTTCGCTTTCAAATTTTTTTTACGCCACCCTTCAGTTACGTCATTCCTCAGAGGTGCACCCCCTCCTAACAAAAATCCTGGATCCGCCCCTGCGGTTATGTTTAGATTTCCGCTTATACAAATATAGATTTGAGCATCTCAGAATGATGCTTAAATGCGTGACTTTAATTACCGCGATTTTGGCATTGAACTTAATCTCTGATAAGATTTTAAAATTAGTGCCGTGTCCCTAAATTCAGCCGGGAATGTAGATGAATTGATATAACAGATCCTCAAGCTTATAATCTTACTTTTCTCTCAATACAACCAGGTTGGATGCCTTGTTTAAAGAATTCGTATAAACGGTGTGGCTTATACGATCATTGTGCTGTAGACCCAATACATAAAGATCATTACTGGTGCTTATGTACAATCGGAACCGATGAAAATGGAAATTGCGTGGGTAAGGATGTTTTCCCGGGACTCATCTGACCGAAGCCCCATTTACATAGGGGCTAAACCATGGGGAGGCTTTGGTGAGGTTTTGGAAAGTCACGTGTAAAACATTCTGCATACATGCTCAGATTAAAAGCCAAACGCTCACTTGGGTACACAATCCCTGGAGAGTTTTGTCGCGGTTTACTGCAGAGTATTACACAAAAATGGTTTGGCCATTTACAGAGTAACGATCGTGATGCCGTGAGTCATGAGAAAGTGCTGAAAGGAAGTTAGTTAAGTGTGTGACACCCCTCACTGTGAGCACCCAACGAGAACCTTTTTTGCAAGTTAGGCAATTAGAGTAAGCAAGTTCAATTGACGGGCATGCCTTCTGTCCCTTGTGGCAAAGTTGAGCACGATGCAATGTTATTTTTCTTTTGCCGTGAGTCTATTTCGGATGCATTTGTACAACTATTGCGTATGGCATATAAATGCATGCATTCCAATTTTTGCGTTCGCGCGATCCTAATCTTGCGTTAGTGTCCTGTGCTGTAGCTGGATTGAATTCGGCTTTCCTCTGTTTCTCTGTTTCGACGCCATTTAGCCGCCCCCCCCCCCCCCCCCCCACCACCCCCCACGCCCGAAAATTCTGGGCGGGAACTGGTATCTACTTTGGCATCTCCCCGAACATTTTTACATACTTTCTTTTGTGCGAACGCATTTTCCTATATTAATGGTTGTCAATACAACGCGCGCGTTGATTGGTTGATTCATCGTCACATGACATCTAACAAACAAACTGTTTCCCGCCAATTGTGCTGAGCGGGCAACATTTGCGAAAGCGGGCAACAATTTTGACGTCAGAGGGTAACATTGCACTGTTGCCCGCTAGTGCACGTGATCAGACCGTGACAAAAGGTGGCATGATTATGATGGATCTGGTGCTCGGCGCGTTATTCAAACTGTCTTGTGTTGTGGTTTCTTTTGTGTTGCTATATAACAAATCACTTAATGACTGATCCCTCGGGAAACAGTGAATTTTGTTTCCCTCGAATCTCGATGTTTCCCTCGACTTCGTCTCGGGAAAAATCGAGATTCTCGGGAAACAAAATTCACTGTTTCCCTCGGGACCAGTCATTAAGTGTTTAGTATATAATACTTTATAATTAGTTTTTTAAGGGCGCATTTTAGTTAGAGCCGGGCTCTATTGTGTTGTCCCTCACTGCACCAAGGTTTTTGTTTTTCATTACTTTAAGAATTCATTGTGGAAGTTATGTAAATAAATCAATAAATTAATAAATAAATAATAACTAAATACATAAGAAATCGTTTTACCGTTGACTTAACAGAATGCTTTACAGACAAGGACTGTCAACGCGACATGTTTTTCACTGGCGAGTGTGTGCGGAACAAATGTCGATGCAAAGAAGATCTTATTTTTGGCCACAGTCGTTGTAGTCCGAATCGTAAGTTACAATATTATTCATTCTTTACTTTCAGTGATTAACACAACGTCGTAATATTTTGCTTCATCTCCTGTATATACTCTCGTGGTGTGTTAACTGTTTTGAAAGTAAATACTTAACTGATTTATCTGGTTATTTACTATAAAAGCAAATAACACGCTTAACAAATAAGACCTGGAAACAAAAACATGCTATAAGGGACAAGCATGAAAATTACGCTTTATATTTCAGCTCTTGGGAGGGGGAGGGGGGAGGGGGAGATGTTGGCAACCGTCTAACACAGTGATATCTCAAACCAAGACTCCTTCCCCTTAGATGAAGTCTAACCCCACCCCCACTCACTCTGACTTTTGTGACTGGCTTGCTCTAACATTGGGTCTAGCATGATAGGCATTGCGTATGCTCTTCCAAAACGTTTCATTGAGCGTTTCACAGCAAAGGAAATTAAGAAAGTAAGAACTTTATTTAAGTGTCAATTTGTTTAGCCTATATGGACTAATTGGGGACACTATAATAATTATGATACAAGTTATTGCTGCGAGCCCTTTGGCGAGCAGCACACTAATCGTGACAGGCTCCCTGTGTTTCATTTGACCGAGTGAGACCTGGGCGCTTTATATACGGCGCAACAGTTCGTTTTGAGGATTTCGTGGACTTTTTCGTGGACTATGATTTTGAGTGAGCATGCAGTATGTATCATCAGCGGCAGTAGTTGTAGAATTCTGCGTGGTCAGGATAGGTCTGAACATGTACAACTGTATTAGTAACTGTAAAATCAACTGTATTAGCGCGCGCTAAAATAGCGAATTAATCTCGCGATCATAAGGCGAGTAAAATTGTCATTTTTAGAGAAAACGATGATTGGTTTTGAACGGCTGTATATAGCAACTGTATAAACAACTGTATTAGCGCACGCTAAAATTGCGAATTAATCTCGCGATCATATCGCGAGTAAAATTGTCATTTTGAGAGAAAACGATGATTGGTTTCGAACAACTGTATTAGCGCGCGCTAAAATTGCGACTGAATTAATCTCGCGATCATAGTCATTTTGAGAGAAAATGATGAATGTTATTGAGTTTCTAAAAGTAGTAATTTCTCTCGAGTCTGCAATTGCATGGTTGAAAGATAAAAAACCTGATAAAGAGCAACCACACACGTCCGGAGTGTGACACTTTGTGTTTGAGCAATTTTTGAGTGACATTTTGTTCTTTTTTTAACTTGTCAAATTTGAATTTTTTCCATTTTTGAACTTTAATTAGTACTTTACTGACGCAATTTGACGACATTAAATGCGCTATTTCAGCGCGCGCTAATACAGTTGGTTTTTCGCTATAGCGCGGCACCCCTAAAGGTAACCAAAGCCGAGGTTTTGCGTTCTTGCTTGAGGTAAGCTGTTTACTTATTACGCAGGGTTATCATGTCAAACACAATTTTAACAATCGCTGGAAGTTGTCGTGGGAACTACCGAAAAATATGGATTACGAAATCCTTTAGCTTGCGACCGCTGACCAATGTTTTTGTTGAAGTCAATCGCCCCGTCCGGGCCTCGTTTAATTTCGCGTCAAATTCAGTTTCCCACTATGTAGCATGAGGGAGGAAAGATTGCGTGACAAGCCCTAAGGATGTCTGCATTGGACTATGACTTTGCGGATCTAACCTTTCCTCCTCGTATGCCCGGGGGCATAAAACATTACAAGCTAAGCAATGTAAAACGACGAATTGTGTAATATTTAGTACTATATTTACATTTAACACAAATTCATGCTTAGTATTCAAACAATTCACTTACATTTTTGAGAAAAATATGCCCAAAAAAACAGTTATCATCAGAGAGCCTATTGACAATCATTAAGGTTGTAAGTATTGACACTATTTGATGAGTAACATCGCAGCACTTCACTGGCCCTCGGCTATTTCTAGTCCTAAAAATATAATAGTATAAAATTCTTATAAGTAAAAAAAGTAAAGTCGCACACGAGCCAGATGGCCCACACGGCCGGAGCTTAACCCGGTTTCTGTTAGCATGAAGCAACTAGGAATATTGCTACTCCCCCCTGGATGGGATGCTAGTCCATCGCAGGGTTACCCCCAGCATTTTGTCGCCAGTACCCATTTATACACCTGGGTGGAGAGAGAAAGTGTGGAGTAAAGTTTCTTGTCTAAGGAAACAACACGACGGCAGAGACCAGGCTTCGAACCACCGACCTTCAGGTTGAAAGTCCGACGCGCTAACCACTAGACCACCGTGTCTCCACAAATTCTTATAAAATGCTCCTTAAATCCTCCTAAACACTATACTGATTATAGTACAAATTATCCCACGAATGTACTAGTAATAAAATTCTAAAATAAATAGTTAAATGCTAAAATCCTAAGTTAATTATTCGGTTACTTATATTTAATAGCAAATTTACTGGCTACACAAGTTACAACAATTGATATGGTTATTCATATAGCCAGATATAGGTCCAATTTTCTTATTTTATTCCTAAAAACCGCTAGACTAGGCGAGTCCCTCTGGTCCTCTGGCGAGTCCCTCTGGTCCTTTGTACGAAGCAATAGGTAAATCAAAAGCATGCCCTTGGGACTAATTTACATTGTAAAATAAAACAAGAGAGAACGAGTTGGCTGGTTATGACTTTTGCAACTTTTATCTTGTAGATAACCATCCGTTATGTAAAACAGACAGACACTGTCACCCCAGAGCCAAATGCGACGAAGGGAAATGCATATGTCAAGGAAGAACTGTTGGCAATGGAGCATTCTGTCGTGGTAAGTGACAAGAACTTCTCTGGAGGATGTCTGTTTTATATACTGACATGAATAATGAATTATATACGCTTTATTTGTTGGATTTGACAGATAATACACGCGGACATTTTACAAGTTGGGTTATGTTAACACAGGATTAACGCCAACTTTAAATCCAACTCTACACGTTTAAAAAGCAGATTCCTGAAAATTCTCGTTCAGTCTACAATTTGACCTTGACGGCTCTCAAATTGTTAATTAATTAAAACGCGTCAATTCCATCATTCATGGGAACCCAGACACCCCGTTAATACGGAAGGATTTCGTGATCGCTACGGTGTCTCGCAAAATTAAATTCCTTAAATATTATTTTTTTGTTAAGATAATTAAGTTTTGGAACGCGATCTTCCAAGTAATGTAATAAACTGTCGTGATAGTTCAAATGTCAACAAGTTTAAATTAAGATTGGAGAAACACATGAATATTTATTGAATACACTTTTTTAATGATATTCCTGTGATTTTACATATTTTTATAATAATTAGTTTTTTTTATGTTTATTTATTTATTTTATTTTATTTTTTTTATTACTAGGAGATCCTTAATATAGGGTTAACCTCTGGGTCTCCTTTTGCATTATATGTATGCTAGGTATTTTGAAATAAAGTATTGTGTGTGTCAGTACTTACAAGGTATGAGTGTATTATGATCCCAAAGCACACAGGTATAGAATTTGTTGCACCCTGTCGCTGGAAGGGTGGCGAATGATCAATTTGAGACTTCGCGAGGCTCAAGACAAGCATTTCTTTGCGAGCTCGAGACATGTTGACTTTTTAAAATGCGACACCGAGATCGAGACCCTGAAGCGGCTTCAAGAAAAAACTCGATGAGGGGAACCATTCAAAAAATGAGACTGCGAGAACTGTGACCCGAAATTTTGAAAGACCATTTGTAAACCCTCTCCGTGACATTAGAGCGATTTTCAGTTGAACGTTGTAAAATCAAAACCAAAGTAATCACTCTAGCCAATCACAACAGACACAGACAATCTAATCAACCAATCAGAACTCACAGCAAATACATGTAGCGGGCGTCAAGCGCGGGAAAACGCTTGCAAGTAAGTCACGATTGGTTTTGGTTTTACTTCTGATTGGTTGAGAAAGTGGCGCGAGATTTCTTAGCCAATCACAAAGCGTAGCAATGCAAAAACAAAGTACTCGCGAAATTACTTTCGACAATCAACTGAAAACCGCTGTAATAATGTTTTTCTTTTCTTTTTTTAGACGCCAAGGACTGTCCAAAAAGCTGGCGCGGCTCATGTAAGAGGTTTGGTAACTTTGGTGAATGTCTCGGTGATCCGTTGATTCTTCTAGGAAATGGCGAGTGCAAGTGTAACAAGGGATATTACAATCTCTTTACTAAGGGATGTGTAGGTACGGTCCGGCTATGTGAGCTTTTCCACCCATTCTTAACTACTCTATTCAGACCAGGAGAGGAGCGGGGGAAGGGGGGGGGGGGGGGGGGAGAGCGACGTTGTGATTGGTTAAAAAAATCTCGCGCCACTTTCGCGACCAATCAGAAGTAAAACCAAACCCAAGTGCGATTTGCTCGTACGCGCTTTTCCGCGGTTGGCGCCGCTAGATGTATTTATACTTCGCGTTTTGATTGGCTCATTGGAATGTCTGCTTTCCTTTGGTTTCGGGCTTTATGAAACTCGATTGAACACTGCTCTAAAACAATGACTGCTATTAGTAAATGGTTTGAGGATTACCTACAAGATGTTTTTGAGCATCACACAACGTGCCTTGTTGAAAGTAAGTAAGGTTCTGTCCTCGTGTACCGGTAACAAAAAGAACGAAACAAAGACTAAACAATAAACTACACGAAAACAATAGATCACAAACAAAGAGAATACAATGTAAAATCCCTCGTGTACCGGTAAACCAGGACACAGCCGTAAGTAAATTTTCTTTAAGCAGGATGGTCCTGTCAGCTCGAGGGCTGTTATCCAGGAGGAGACAGTGCATCCAAAAATAATCATTACTTAAAATTTAAAAAAACACTACATACCGTAATAAAATATCAAAATGAATGTACTGAAACAAAAATACTAAGAATAACATAGGTTTTACAGTGGAAGTACGTGAAACAAGAATCGGCCTCCCTCCTCCCTCGGTCTCTTTTCCTCTGCAGGATCAGAAATGAATGAATGTGAGTGAAGCGGGGCTCGCAGGGTAAAATGATAGAAACAAGGGACAAATTAGAAAAAGTAACATGATTATCAAAGTGTTTTTAAATTGCATTCATTTTGGCTTTGAATATCTTTTCTTTCAACTCATGATGTGTATTTATTGCACAAAATGTTCATTTGATATTTTTACCTTATTAAAACGTTTTTGTTATTTATAAGAATGTGAAAGCGACGCCCAATGTGCAAGCTCTGCCTATTGCCATAGATATGTGTGCAAGTGTAAAGATGAACTGATAAAGAAGGGAAAATCTTGCCTAGCCGGTAAGAATAAATATATTTAAAGTGTTTATACTTTCAAGATTCATCGAGAGCCCGCTCGTTGATGAGAACGGCTTTCTGACTTTCACATGACAGTAGTAGTGGCACAATGGCCCTTATCGTAGATGAGTACGCCACGCCAACATATCAGCGGTTTCTTGCTAATTTGACCCTATAGTCTCGTTTTGATGTTTACGAGAACCTCTTGCGACGATGAGCGTAAACATCAAAACGAGACTATGGGGTCAAGAAAGCGAGAAACCGCTGATATGTTGTCTTGGCGTACTCATCTACGATAAGGGCCATTTGTATCGAAGGCTCGGAGGGGAGGGACAACCTCGTTCCCAGGGTCTTTCTTCCTCCCACCCCCTCTCGCTCCAGGGCGCAGGAAGAAGAGAGACCCTGGGAACGAGGTTGTCGGAAGGACATTGACGGGGACGAGCTTTGTACTTTAGTGGTTAAATATGCGGTTTTGTTCCTTTTAAGGTATTCAGTTTAGTAATGTCCTCAGGTATAGCTTTCAGGGTATATTTTAGGGAGGAAAATAGGTTGAGATTTATGCCACTACTTTCAAAATCTCAGTGGGGTATAAAGAGATTGAAGCCATATCCCCTTATTAGCAGATTCCGGTACCTTTTAGAGGGTCCTACAATATTGAGTTTTGCTAAGGGGAATACGTGTAAAATAAGAGAGAAATGTTGCTTATGTACCACCCGTCTCCACTCGATCTTATAAATGACAAACGGTCCCTAAGAACCTATGTGACATTCATCCATTTATATTAATGCATTTATCTATCCGTCCGTCCATCCGTCCGTCCATTCGTTCGTTCGTCCCTCCCTCCATGCATGTATGCATGCATGCATGCATGGAATGGATGGATGCATGCATGCATCTATCCATCCATCAATCCGTCCATCCATTCACTCACTAACTTATTCACTCATTCATTCATTCATTCATTCATTCATTTGTTTGAAGAACCTATGGACATTATGATTTTCATCTATTCATATTCAAGATACTATATATTGGTTTAATTTAATATATAATTATCACCATACAAAAAGGGGAATAATGTACATAATTGCTTAGTATAAATAACCCAGATATCCAATTACCTCGACAGCTCCTGTGCAAAGTTGTAAAAAACCCAGCGAATGTCATTCCAAGGCAAAGTGTTTTTTTGGAAAATGCATCTGCCAGGGGAATACAACAGGGAATGGGAGATTCTGCAGAGGTATGTAGGGCAACCCCGAGAGGGGATGCGGGACAGGGGACAGGTTCACACGGGGACGATTGCCTGAAACATGGTCAAAAAGACTACGGGAAGTGAGAATTTTTTTACCCCTGGTATTAAGATCTCCAACTCTTCCCTCCCTCCCCCACCCCATGCACACTGAGCAAAGAATATGTCATAGGCTCCAAAAAGGTAGTGGATCACGTGTTGGATATCCAGAAACCGGAGGTCGAGACACCCTTGACATTCCCAAGGAAGTTCAAATGAAAGTTGACGCAAGCTCTTTAGTGTAAATCTGCAGCATGGTTACACTAAGATCTACGCATATTGGTATCAATTTGCCACTCCGGAATCTACAGGGAGACTGAGCAGCAGCTTCCGGCACTTAGCTTTCTGTCATCGTTTGCGAACGTCTGTTGTTGCGTTTGTTAGTTATGATTCAAAAACTATAATAACGGCAAGCCACAGCGACAAAACAATGAAGAGTTCCGGATCTATCGTAGACCTGGATCAGTTAAAATCTTGAAATAGTATAGGTAAAAACGGCAAACTGATCCTTACCGCAAGGAGAAGAGATTGAGACAGAAGTGAGTTCTGCAGGGTTTAAAAAACAAAAATGAATACAGATATAAAAGGACCGTTACATATAAAACTAGCTAAAACTTTTGAAATATGACATAACACAATAACAACTGATTGGTAAGAAAGAAGCTGAATGTCACTAATTAAGTTCATCACGTCCATTAATACCATGAGGATCAATAGTCATCGCTTTATCTATACGATGGGCCTCGCGTGCCTTTCTGACTGATTCTCGGTTGTTGTGTATGAGTTCCAAGGGAATGAGGAGGATGTCGTTGATAGAGTGGCCATGTTGGTTAAAATGTGTTGAAACAGGAGTAGGATTGATAAGATGATGGTGATTGAGGATGGAGCGGCGATGTTTTTCCTCAAAGTGTTCATTCAATTGGCGTTTTGGGGGTCTCCCCAAGTAGATTAAGTTGTTAGATTTACAATTTAAAGTGTCATTGATATGTCGTTCTTCCTTTGTAGCAGAGAAAGTGTATTTATTTTTGACCTTCTTGTATGAATGGGCAGGTGAGGCAGCGTGGATGCTTACATTTATAAATGCCACAGGGTTTTTTTAGTTACGATAGGTTGCTGGTTTCCAAAGGCAACCATTAACCAATCATAGCTCATACTGGTGACTCCAACGATCCCAGAAATCCAACTGTCAAAAGCTAGTGCTCAGTCTCCCCTCAGATTTTGGAGGGGCGAATTCCCGGTACGATTAGTTATCATCTCCGGGTATACCCTCCGAGGTTTACTTACTTTCCTTTACATGACATGTGATAGTATCTTCCTTTTGCGTTTGTCCTGATACTTAATCTATCTACATGTATTTTCTGTACTGTCGACTTGATTCTGAATTCCTATTGTGCTCTTAAAGCAATCACTTAGCACAAGTTGGCATTTCTAAACTTCTTTGTCTTACATCTTCGTTTGACCAGGGTTTAGGGTGTTTTTTATCCCTTTCAGATGCCGTGTCTTGTTCTAAAGAAACGCTACTATTATGTGGAGGGAAGGCTTCATGTCTGGCCGATCCACTCCTACCTCAAATTCCAATTTGCAGGTGCTTCAAGGGCTTTCGACTTTCCAAGGATAAAACGTGTGTAGGTAGGTCAAACAATTGCAGTATATTCGTGTAAATACACGTATCATGGTCCCAAGGCTATGGTGGACACCCCGCAATCATGGAAATCCCACTTCTACGGACACCCCGGACACCCTACTTTTACGGCCGACATCTCGCTATTACGGACTTTCCATTGTACAGACAATCGCTATAACGGACATCCGCTGTTATAGACATTCCATTGTTATGGACATCGCAATGTTATGGACATTCCACTGGTATAGACACCCCACTGTTGCGAACATCACACTATTTCAGATATCATCCGCTATTACGGACATCCCACTATTATCGACATCCCGGTATTACGGACATCCCACTGTTATCGACATCCCGGTATTACGGACATCCCACTATTACGGTCATCTCACTATTACGTACGGACGCTCAGCAATTATGGACATCTCGCTATTGCGGACGTCCGGCACCCCGCGATAATAGACTTCCCACTGTTACGGTCACCCCGCTATAACGGACATCCTGGCCGCTGTTACGCACAACCCGCTGTTACAGCCACCCCGCTATTTCGGACATCCCGCTATTCCGGACATCCCGCTATTCCGGTCACCCAGCTATTACGGTCACCCCGCTATTTCGGACATCCCGCTTATTACGTACAACCTACTATTATGGACATTCCGCTATTACGATCACCCCCGCTATTACGGTCACTCCAAAATTATGGACAATCCGTCATTACAGACATCCCCTTATCATGGACATCCTACTATATGACGTACATTCCACTCTTATGAATAATCCGCTATAAAGGACACCTGACAACATTACGGATACACTTAACTTTCTAAGGATCACAGAAATATGTCAAGGCAGTTACCAGCGCTTAATGAGTGGAACCACAAATGTCAATTATATAGAGGGAACTAACTAAGCTCGATTGGCACCAATAGCATAGTTGTGCTTGTATTGTAGATGTTGATGAGTGTCAAACTTTGAAGTCAAGATGTGGGAATCGCTGCCGAAACACGATCGGTTCATTCTACTGTGATAAATGTCCACGAGGGTTTATTGAGGGGCGAGACGGAGTGTGTATAGGTCAGTATATACCAGAAATGGAACGGACTGAAAAACTAAATACTTACTAATAATACTAGTATAATAAAATGAAACGGTATCACAGAAAAAGTTAAGCACTGAAGAAATTTCATTTGAATGTGATATATCGTAGGATGTTATCTACCGACTTAACAATTTAAACCACCTTTGTACAATATAATGAACAGTTCCAAAGGAAAGCTGTACTGCTCAATAGCTTTCATTTGATAGAATGGTCTCACTTTAGGATTTCATCCACAGACGGAAAAGTTAGAACCACCTTGTACAGTATAATAAACAGTACCAAAAGAAAGTACTGCTCAGTAGCTTTCATTTAAATGATCACACTTTAGGCTTTCATCCACAGGCTCACAAGTTAGAACCACAGTACCAAGTAGCTTTCATTTCAATGGACACACTTTAGGCTTTCATCCACAGGTTCACAAGTTAGAACCACCTTGTACAGTATAATAAACAGTACCACAAGAAAGTACTGCTCAGTAGCTTTCATTTGAATGATCACACTTTAGGTTTTCATCCACAGGCTCACAAGTTAGAACCACCTTGTCACACTTTAAGTTTCATCCACAAAACGAGTGATTTACAGTTAGTTGTGTTATTAAAAAAACTTATTCGTTACCTTTTTTAGCTTCAGACGAGTGTGACTGTGGCGATAATGAAGAATGCTTTGAAGGAGAATGTTACTGCAAGGAGGGATACGACTGGGATGAATTTGGAAAATGTGTGTGGACGGATGACGGTAAGGACTTCCACAACCCTGTCACCTGCGATAATTAATCCTGCACTCTTCTTCGTCGTTTAGAGACGCTACGCGGATTGACTGATAATAACCTTTTCCAATCTGGCTTATACAAGTGCGATATTTTCCGATAATTTTTCGATATCGATTTCTAAATCGATACGTTGACGTCATCACTTATGATTCGTATTTTCGCGTCATCATGATAAATGACGTCACCGTAAGTGGTGGTCACGCTGTAGGCGGTGGTTTAGTGGTTAGCTCGTTGTACTTATGCTGGGGGTACTGGCCAGTACTGGTTCCATCCAGGGTGGAGTAGCTCCTAGTAACTCCACGCTTCATAAACCCGGCTTAGCTCTCACCATGTGAGACTTAAGATCCGAGAGTCGATGGTTGAGCTCAGGCCTTTTTAATTATGACACCTGTTGTTGCAACATAGCATTTACTCTATGACTTCTTATAGTAAGATGCGCGTTCAGGTTTGTCAAGATCGATTCTCACACCATAAATTGTTAAAATTCAAAAGTGGCGTCAAACTTTCAGGATTTTTTTTAACTCCAAAGTGGCGTCAAACTTTCAGGCTAAAAAATATCCAATTTGGGGCTGTTTTAACTCCAAATTGAATTTCAAATCCGGGATTAAAATAACTGTCATCGCAAATGGAACTATTTTCACTCCATATGGAGTTAATTGAACTCCACTACATAGAAAAATAATTCCTTTTTGAAGTTGAAATAACTAGTAGATAAAATTAACCCATGTGTAAAGAGTTAATTTTTAAAACTCCAATTCAAAAGTTAATTTAACTTTTTGAAAAGCACTTTGTGCAAAATATACGGGTACTTTTAAAGAAACTGCCGTTCGAAACTTCACATGACACTTATTGTAAGGGAGCACACTTTTGAGGGTGGGGGGGGAGGGGGGGGGGGCTCTATTGAGAAAGAACGCTTCAGTTGGGTGCGGGCTTCATGGAAGGTATGCGGTATGTAACAAGCATAAAGTGTCTTGCAAACATGAATGCACAATGAACATTTTGTTGCTTCGTAGGGTAAAAAAGGGAGACCAATAGTTTCAATTAAAAGTGATTTTTTTTTTGCTTTTGTGACAACATCAATTTCAAAATTAACCATTATCTTTTTTTGTATTTCGTCTCACAGGACTGCTTCGGAGTGAAGCCAACTCATCCCATGCTTTCTCTTGCTTCTTTTCGGTGGCATTTGCATTGTTCATGTATCATGTTATCTTGGTTTGAAGTTGCTTTATCACAGCCTAAACGATTAAGCTATATAGTTAAAACTGTAAAAAGAAGAAAATGATGCATATTAAATGCCTTGATTCTATATTTAACCAACACTTATCAATAAAAAAATTGACAGTTCGTCGCCATCAAAGCATAGGTTACGTTTCTCTTTGTTGTCTGAAATAAGAATTTTCCCCTTCCCGAGTTACTCCTCTATGTAAGCTAAATAAGTAGCCTGGTTGCAAAACGTATTGCGTGGGTTCTGAGCCTTTTTAAATACGTGTAATAATGGACATTAGTAAATTTTTATGATTTTCTAGATTTCTGATTGGTCCAACCGCTACCGATCTGAGTCGTTATTGGTTAATTTGCCCAAATATGGAAAAATAATGACGAATTACGCAAAAAAAAAAAAAACCGTCGCGGAAAAAAATGGCGACATTCGGGGAGCACGTTTTGCACGTGCACGTGCACGTGGCGGGCAAATCTTTCCTCGTCCGCAATATAATTTCCACAATTCAAATCAGTAACCATTTCGGCTAGTCCGATTAAAACCTATTTTTGAAGGAAACTACTTTGAAAGAAACATTCTTCTCGATCTCGCCGCATTTACTCGTCTTCGATTTGCGAAGCGGTCATGTGACACTTGTTCACTGACGTGATGTAACAGTCATGTATTTTTTTGAAACGGAAATATTTTTTTTTCCAATTTCCAGTTATTTGAGTGTTTGAAAATTTACTAAAACAGTTATTCATCTCGGCCTCGCCGAATATGAGCTGATATTTAACCAACTCGGCGCGGCGCCTCGTTGGTTATATATATCAGCTCATATTGGGCTCGTCCTCGATGAATAACTGTTAATTATTATTCGACATAGCATTCTAGAGCGCAAATACGCATCAAAACGAGTGCAAATAGGACACGTTATTTTAATCTTTTGACCGCGCGCTAGGAAAAACAGCTTCAAAAACTTAGTTTTATTAGAAGATTACTCTCGTATGATAAACAATTTATTCAGCGACAACTGAATAACCTCTATATAGCCAACCGGTGTGAAAACATTGGCTTTGGCTTCCCCCGGTTTCCCCCGCCTATTTAAACAAAAGTTATCGGAGTGCCAAAGAGTTTTGGATCTTGTGTTTAATTTCACTCCCAGAGTGAATCATTATGCGTAATAGCCCATTCATATGAAAATGAGTTTTCTATCACATGCAAATATATTAAACTTCAATGGTTTTCAAAATATAAATGGTTTTGCACTTGGCCTCGGTTTGAAAAGGAGGCTAAGAGCAACTCGGAAATGGACTATTGCTTAACTGTTTAGTGATTGTCATTAATATGAATAAGAAATGAGTCAGCGTCATCTACATAATGTACTCCTCCACACGCTAATGAGATTCCTCCGCATTTTATTCATGAGATCAAGACAATAGCCTTTGACGTCATCCGAGTTAATGTATTCCTCCGCACGCTAATGAGATTCCTCCGCATTTTATTCATGACATCAAGACGATAGCCTATGACGTCACCCGAGTTAATGTATTCCTCCACACGCTGAGAATCCTCCGCATTTTAAGAGAATAAGACAATAGCCCATGACGTCACCCCAGTTAATGAATTCCTTCGCATTCCATATGAGAATCCTCCGCATTTATTCATGAGATCAAGACAATAGCCTTTGACGTCATCCGAGTTAATGTATTCCTCCACACGCTTATGAGATTCCTCCGCATTTTATTCATGAGATCAAGACAAAAGCCTTTGACGTCATCCGAGTTAATGTATTCCTCCACACGCCCATGAGATTCCTCCGCATTTTATTCATGAGATCAAGACAAAAGCCTTTGACGTCATCCGAGTTAATGTATTCCTCCACACGCCCATGAGATTCCTCCGCATTTTATTCATGAGATCAAGACAAAAGCCTATGACGTCACCCGAGTTAATGTATTCCTCCGCACGCTAATGAGATCACTCCGCATTTTATTCATGAGATCAAGACAATAGCCTATGACGTCACCCGAGTTAATGAATTCCTCCGCACGCTAATGAGATTCCTCCGCATTTTATTCATGAAATCAAGACAATAGCCTATGACGTCACCCGAGTTAATGTATTCCTCCACACGCTAATGAGAATCCTCCGCATTTTAAGAGAATAAGACAATAGCCCATGACGTCACCCAGTTAATGTATTCCTTCGCACGCCAATGAGAATCCTCCGCATTTATTCATGAGATCAAGACAACAGCCTATGACGTCACCCGAGTTAATGTATTCCTCCGCACGCTAATGAGAATCCTCCGCATTGTATGCATGTGTCTAAGACAATAGCCCAAGACGTCACCCGAGAAAATGTATTCCTCCGCACGCTAATGAGAATCCTCCGCATTTTATTCATGAGATCAAGACAATAGCCCATGACGTAACCCGAGTTAATGTATTCCTCCGCACGCTAATGAGATCACTCCGCATTTTATTAATGAGATCGAGACAATAGCCTATGACATCTCCCTGTTAATGAATTCCTCCGCACGCTAATGAGGATCCTCCGCAATGTATTCATGTGTCTAAGACAATAGCCTATGACGTCACCCGAGTTAATGTATTCCTCCACACGCTTATGAGATTCCTCTGCATTTTATTCATGAGATCAAGACAATAGCCTATGATGTCACCTGAGTTAATGCATTCCACCACACGCTGAGATTCTTCTGAAATTTATTCATGAGATCAAGACAATACCTATGACGTCACCCGAGTTAATGTATCCTCCACACGCTTATGAGATTCCTCCGCATTTTATTCATGAGTCTAAGACAAATGCCCATGACTTCACCCGCGAGTTAATGTATTCCTCCGCACGCTAATGAGATTCATGAGATCAACACAATAGCCTATGAAGTCATCCACGTTAATGAGAGTCCTCCGCATTTTATTCATGAGTCTAATTAGACAATAGCCTATGACATCACCGAATTAATATATTCCACCGCGAATTAATGATATTCCACCGCATTTTATTCATGAGACAGGGACAATTTAATGTATTCCTCCCCACGCTAATGAGATTCTTCCCCAAAAAAGCGGAGTAACAGGTGCGCTCTATATTACTGGCTAATTTGAGAGGGGGGTTAACAGAGGATTTACCGTATTACTAAAATACACTATCATAAGTTACGATATAAAGCGTAATTTCCTTGTCTTGCAATTTTGGTTCACGAGATTTAGCAATGAGGATGCCAACATATTTATGCCTGTGTATCCGTTGTTAGCTCTTTAGTAGAGGCCATTGCATATACTGTATAGCAACGGAGCACCAAATTGCAATAATTGACCCTATTCTTCGAGTTTCCCTCGGTGATACTGTTTTAAACTTTCCTATCTTACAGAAATCGTTATAAACAACATTTTGGAGGGGAAAAAGTAGCATCGTTCAGACGATTTTCGCAAGGGGTTACCGCTTTCCTGTATATGTTGCACGCCGCGGGACGAGAGCGTCGATTCTTCGCCACAAACAACAGAAAACACACTTCAAAATGGCGGACAACAAGAACCTCGTGCGTTTATTTTCCCATAATTCCTTTCGCTTACAATTTTGTTCCTGACGGGGGTGGGCACAGTGTTCCTCCGCGTCCTACCTAACTTTATAGGCCCTACATACTCCCCCTAATGAAAAAAAGATGTCGTCCTCGACATTACACGGCTAAGACTGTTGTCTCAGTTCACTAATACACAAGTCTTCCTTTTCCATCCTATACGCAATTGGAAAGGGGTGATCAGGCCCTCCCCACAAAGCTACGAGTACAGCAACTTGAGACTTGTAATATAGTTTTGACTACTATTAAAGGTCAATGACTTCCACCGACAAACTACTTAGTTTGTTGTTAAGTAACAATTGTAACTTATACCCTGTCCGCTCCTTTTTCTTTCTTTTTCGTTTTTTTTCTTTTTTTTTTGCACCACTTAAAGCTACTTAATTGAAAAACAAAAAGGTTCAGAACGTTTTGTTCCGCATCTTTTCAATTAATCCAGAAAGGATACACGCCAGGATATCCGTATGGTGCGTGATAGGTCGTTGGCCAAACACAGTTCATCCACACATTAGGAATTCCTCCCAGGGTTCCAGGTATCATAGGAACAGTTACTTGCGCCACACCCGCATTGTGACTAGTTGAACTCAGTCCTGCTGGTTGGTAACAACTTGGAGTTCCAAAGGTGTCATATGTAAGTAATGTGGGTGGCCTGCGCACTCTTATTGGTCTTCCCTCACTTGGCTCAGCTTCCGACTGTTCTTCCACAGGTGGTTCAATGACTGGGTCCATCAGTTGTTGTATCCGCGGTTCAGAAGAGAGATTATCTGAAGACGTCTCCGCGTGAGTACATTCCTGGTTGGCTGTAGGCTCCTCGGCTGTACAGTTACTGCTTGAAGGGGAAATTTCTGACTCAACAGGGGTGAAAGTTAACATCCCGTCAGGTTCTTCATCCGAACTGCTTTCTACATTAGTGGACAGTGTAGACGCTGCATGCGGTTTAACGGTCTGCGACTTCCGTTTTGATTTTCTGCGGGCGTTGTCAGGCTTCACTTCAAAAGGAAGATCATTACATGGCAGTAAGAGATTACGGTGAATCACACGGTGTCGCCCTTCCCCAGCTTCAGGCTTAACTTCATATACCGGGTTCCCTTCACCTTTCCGCGTCACTACCTGGTGGATGGTGTCTTCTCAGTAGGATCTCAACTTTCCAGGACCCCCTCTTTCGCTTAAGTTTCGTACCAGGACTCTATCGCCTGGCTGGAGGACTGGACTGTTTAGCCTTCGATCATACTGCTTCTTGCCTCTGAGGCCGGATAACTGGGATTTCTTTGTTGCTATGTCATACGCTTCTTTCATCGCCGTTTGCCACTCCTTGACGTAAGCTGGGTAACTTGAGCAGGCCGTGGGCTTGATACCGAATATAACATCAATTGGTAGCCTGGGTGATCGACCAAACAATAGAAAGAATGGCGAATATCCTGTCGCTTCGTGACGGGTGCAATTGTATGCATGAACCACTTTATGGAGACTCTCTTTCCAATTGGACTTCTGGTGTTCAGGCAAAGTCCTTAGCATAGATAGAAGTGTTTGGTTCAGTCGTTCAGTCTTTCCATTCCCTTGGGGATGATAAGGGGTTGTTCGAGATCGGACCATACCACAGCACTCCTCTAGCCGATGGAAGAGATGATTTTCAAATTCACCTCCTTGATCATGTAAGATTCTCGCCGGGAACCCGAAACGCAATATAAAGTCATTGTATAACTTATTTGCTGCGGTTCGAGCGGACTTGTTGGTGGTCGCATATGCCTGGGCAAATCTGGTGAAATGATCCGCTATAACGAGGATGTACTCGTAAACCCCTTTGCTTTTCTCCAGATGTACGAAGTCCAATGACACTAGTTCGAAGGGTGCGCTACTCTGTACGATCTCCATTGGCGCCCTCGGCAAGATGTTTGGTCTCTTTTGTTTGATGCAGCTGCGCACATGAGTCACATAATGTTCAATGTCTCTTTTCATCCGTGGCCAGTAAAATCGTTCTCTGGCAAGATGAAGAACGCTTTTTATGTTCCTAAATGTCCCATTTCTTCATGCAGCTCTCTGTAGACCATTCGGTGAAACTTGAGCGGGAGGACAAGCTGTAGATTTGGGCCACTTCTGCGTCTGAGAATCCCGTCTTCTCCAACAACAAGTTTCTTACATTCACGTAAGAGGGATTGTACCCCTGGTGATGCCCGGCGCCTGTCTTGCAGTGTGAGTGGTTTGCCGCTATTCTTATGCTGAATCACCTCACTGATTATCTTGTCTCCCCTCTGAGCCTCGTACAGTTCCTTAACAGTGAGGGGTTGCACCCTCAGTTCGCAGTCATCATCAATGATTTGTCTCAGTTCATTTGGCTGACTAGATAGCGATAATAACCAAACTGCATCTCCTTTATGTTGAGCATCCAAAGCTTCCACTGTGGCTTTAATCCAATCCGGCTCTACTTCTTCAGTGCACATATCCACATACTGCTCCATGTGTATCCTAGAGAGGGCATCAGCATCCTGGTTTGCCGTACCTGGTCGGTATTTTATCGTGAAATGGAAGTCGGCCAATTCTGCTACCCAACGGTGACCAGTCGCATTGAGTTTCGCTGTAGTTAGTACATAGGTCAACGGATTGTTATCTGTGTAGACGGTAAAGTGTGAAGCATAATACAGATAGTCTCTAAACTGCTCAGTTACGGCCCATTTGAGAGCCAAAAATTCAAGTTTACTGGAGTGAAGATGGTAATTTCGTTCCGCTGCAGTCAGTGCACGAGATCCATAGGCAATCACCCTCAGTTGACCATCTTGCCTTTGGTAGAGTGCTGCTCCAAGACCTTGTTCTGACGCGTCAGTGTGAAGAATAAATGGCTGGGTGTAACGAGGGTAAGCCATCACAGGTGGTTTGCTAATCGCACTGATAAGCTGATCCAGCGCAGCTTGATGTTCACTTGTCCAATTGACTGGCTCCCGAGATGAGACTTGTCCCCTGTGTTTGACTGGTCTTGTTTTTCCCCTCTGACTTCGCTGTCGTGGTTGTCCTTTCCTGTCAGGTTCCTTAAGGAGATCATAAAGGGGTTTTGCCATCTTGGCGAAATCCTGAATGTACCTCCTGTAATAGCTTAATAGTCCAGTCAGTTTGCGGACTTCACCCACATTCTTTGGTGGAGATTCTCCTAAACTCGTAACCGCTTTAGTGCTTTCCGGATCAATACTGTATCCGGCCTGGTTTACTATTCGACCCAGATAGCGGACCTCACGTTGGAACAGACTGCATTTGCTTGGTTTCAATTTTACTCCATGTTTGCGTAGGCGTCTCAACACTGTTCGCAAATTCTCCACATGTTCCTCAAACGTTTTACTGTAAATAATGACATCGTCCAAGTAAGGGATGCACATTTCATCACGAAGACCTTCCAAACAACCTTCCATAAACCGCTGAAAGTTTGCTGGCGAGTTACTTAATCCAAATGGGATTCGAGTCCATTCATATAGGCCCCAAGGTGTAATGAAGGCAGTCAAATGTCGACTCTTTTCACCAACAAAGCCTTGGTGGTATGCTTTGCCTTGATCTAATACCGAGAACCAGGAATTCCCACCCAGATTGTCTAGTGTCTCTTGAATTCTTGGTATTGGGTGTCTATCTGGGACAGTCTTGCGGTTCAGCTCCCTATAGTCAACGCACAAGCGCAACCCGCCATCTTTCTTCCTCACGCACACCACAGGAGAGGCATAATTTGACTGAGACTTCGTTATCCACCCACGGTTGAGAAGGTCTTCGATATAGTGTTTCACTTCAGCATACAGTGGACGGGGTATTGAAGCATAGGTTTTCTGGACTGGTGTAGTGTCCGACAATTCCAAGTTCAATTGAAGTCCCTCTATCCGTCCCAAATCATCAGCATCCTGGGCAAATGACTCAGCCTCCTCTTCCAGCATTGTCATGGCCAATCGCTGTTGACTTTCCGTCAGGTCACCTAACACTACAGCCGGTGTTTTGCAGGATCTTTGTTTACCGAGTCCCATGTTGGGTTGACTTGGGTCACTCCCTTGGTCCTGAGGCACTGGTGGGCTTTCATCCTTGGGTGAGGTGCAATCTGTTTCCCTTGGAGCCACCTCTTCAGGATGGGGAAGGTCTTTTCTTACAACTTCTAAAGGCGTAACCGATTGGACTAGCTGCAAGTGTCCCAATAGTGTTCGCCGGCCAAGAACTACATCATGCTTTGAGGAGTTGCGAACTGTAATGTTAACCCTGTGTGGCGATCCTCGCGGTAAAGTGAGGAGCTGCTCTTCAACTTCTAAACCAGCTGGCCAAGTCGCCTCTGGAGCTGGTTCAAACAACACCGGTGTCCTCTCTTCTAATGGACCACAATCAACATTACACGGCACTGTCACTGTCTGCTCACGTGGCACTGTCAGGTTGTTCTTACCACTCTTCAACACACTGAGGTCATCCTCACTTGCTGTTTGCACCAAGTCGACCAACGCAGTGACACTCTCCTTTGTCACCTCCTTTAAAGCTGTACTCATGATGTCAACAATGGAGATGTCCCCTCCGGTTTCTCTATCCTTCACCACTTCTTCTATTACATTGTACCCAATGATCGGGGTTTCCAGCTCATCTCTTGCAACAAGGAGTGGTACAGTTAGAGGGTTGGATGTCTCTGTGTTAGAGGTGAGGTGAAACTCTACTTCCACCCATCCCTCAAATGGTATGGTTCCACCATTCGCTGTTTTTAAGTTCAGTCCCGTATCTTCACCAAGCAACTCTTCAATGTTCCTTAACTTGGAGGAAGGCAAATATTCGTCAAGCCAGCTCTTTGACACAATCGACACTTGTGCCCCCGTATCCCAAAGGGCTTCAACTGGGACCCCATTGAAAACACATGACACCTTACACTTCTTGCCTACCAACCTTGCGACTGTCACCTGCTGCTTGGGTGTCAAATGACTAGCAAACACATAACCATCCCCACGTACCACTCGTGAACTATTCTTTGCTTCTAGTTGTTGAATCGCTTGGCAGAGACCCCTGTGACTGTCCCATTGATTTTTCTGACATTTTCGCCCACAATACCGAACTGATTTACAACCGGAACACTGCTTGAAACTTTGGCCTTCCGCCGTAACTCTCTGACAGTTAACACATTGGTGGGACTTGACAAAACTATCCTGGGGCGGGGCTACTTCATGTCCCTCGGTGGTAGCCCCCGCCTGTTTCCCGACCCCGCTTCTCATAGCTGGTATTCCGTTTCCGACACCCACGAGCCCAATGGTCACTACTACCACAAATGTGACAATGGTCACACAGCTCCCCCCTTCCTTCCTATTGGCAGCTGATACAGCCCCTTGGGCCCTGATACCACTGTGGATTCTGATTTACTGGTGGCGTACTGTTGAATCGTTCCTCATTGCTTCGATCTCTCTCAACAGATTCTTTCAATGTGGCGAGTTCTGAACGGACCACTTGTAGTGCCGCCATGAACTGCTCTTCTCTGGAACTATCTTTCCCTGGAGAGTTAATCTTTTTAGCAGTTATCCCTGGTTGGGTTGGCCCTCCTTCTCCCTGTAATGCATGCACTTCATTCACCCTTGGATTCTTTTGGCGAGGGGTAGAGCCCAATTTGGATTTCCTTTCAGTTTCCTCCGACACGACTACATTCATTTGTTGAATTAGATCCTCATCCTGGACGTCAGGTCTTTCCAAGATTGGTCTCAACCTGGTTCGAATGGCCTCATCTTGAAGACCAGTGTCTACTGCATGTAGAAACATACCCTGCACTAGCTTTGGATCATATTTCAACTGAGCATCAACCTCTTGAGAGGCAAACAGAATTTTCTGTCTTGTGTCAAGAGCCCTAATTAAAAAGCTTTGAGGATTTTCCTGTGGCTCCTGTACTAAAGTGGACAGTTGTCTGTACAGGTCGGTTGCACTCTTTTCCTGATAGTGAGACCTCAGAATTCGCCTTAATCGTGGGAGTGTCAAGTCACTTACGCCTTCAAGGTAACTTCGTAATCTCATCCCCGGATTGATAGCCCTAACTACCGCATCGACTACCTCTTGGGATTTGTAGCCTTTCTGCAGTGCACCCTCAATTTGTCTCACTAAGCTTACTGCAGATTCAGGTTGAGCGTTAAACGGTCTGAGTTGTCGCGTTCGTTGTAACGGTTGGTTGATTGCGTTGCGAGGCAAAATGACAGCCGTTGCTAGGCGGGAATGGCGACGTTCTTTCTTTCTACAAACGCGCTGTATTCTAGGCTCATCAGGTCTTCCTCGACAAAAAATACTAGAGTTATTCTTTTTGTAGAATAGTAGGAGTATTCTATCTTGATTTCAATCGCCATGATACTGATAAGATCCAAGACGCGAATAACTCTTCTAGAAAAGAAATCGCTAGACGAGCGACAACATGCTTTTTCCCAGACAGAACGTCGTCATTCCCGCCTAGCAACGGCTGTCATTTTGCCTCGCAACGCAATCAATCAACCGTGACAACGAACGCGACAACTCAGACCGTTAAACGCTCAACCTGAATCCGCAGTACAAAACTCAATTTGTCTTTCTGCCCCGGCTCCCCGATTTGGCCAATAATCTTTAGTTCTCGTTTGAAGTCACTCGGTTGAAAGAACAATGGTTTTGACTCACCCTTAGCCTTCACATCCTCCTTGCTTTCAACTTCCTTCGTAGCTGTCAATGCCTCAAATTTCTGTTTTATCACCTCGTACTCCAGCTTGACCTTTTCTAGTTCCGATTGAGAGGCTTCGGGCTTTGTTTTCTTACTCACAGCTTCGAGCGGAGGACAATGAGGCGTGTAATTCATTATCCCTGCCTTGAAATCTTCCAAATAATCGATTTTCTCCTCCACGGTGCCTTTCAATTTGGCTTCGAGATGTTCTTCGATCCACCTGGCTAGTCCCTTCCTGTTTTTATCCTTAATGTCACTGTCGCTGCTACCTAGATTCTTCGCAATCTATCCCAGATCCTCAACCTTTAGCTGGCAGAGATGACTCTGAATCTGCAATTGGAGGTCTTCGATCTCCATCGTGTGCTGAATCCTTTGCGAGCGTGTGCGTTATTTCATCCGTTTCGAGGACTATTTTCTTTGCCTCCTCGCTCTCGTCCTCGCCGATAGCTTAATGCTTTGCTTCTCCTTTCAATCCTCCCGGACAGGCCCCCAAATGTTGCACGCCGCGGGACGAGAGCGTCGATTCTTCGCCACAAACAACAGAAAACACACTTCAAAATGGCGGACAACAAGAACCTCGTGCGTTTATTTTCCCATAATTCCTTTAGCTTATAATTTTGTTCCTGACGGGGGTGGGCACAGTGTTCCTCCGCGTCCTACCTAACTTTATAGGCCCTACATATAAGCTACCATATTTCTTTGATCAAACGGCCATGTTGTATGGCATTTTTCGCAAACTCAGTTGATTTAAAGTGGCGTTAATTTTTAAGGGGGAAACATACCACTTCTTTATGGCAAAAGACAAACGCAAAGCTGCATGCGTTTGCCAGTTGCCGTTTTTCGTGAAGGATTCTTTAAAGGGGCTATGTCGCGAGGTGTCACAGCTACAATCTTGAAAAAACGTCCGGCGGCTGTTTTTCAAGTTTACGCCATCATCGTCAAATCCATTCAATCCTGCAGTGTTGTGTTCACCAAATGGTCTCAGATTTTCCACATATGTGAATAATCTTTTTTTCTTGATTTTGGCTCTGTTATTTTTCCCATTCTGAAATCGTGCGACTAAATATCTCAATATGCGATAGAAATCAGTTGACCATGGAATGTCATGGAAGAAGGTTTTTCTTCTCTGTTGGCTAATATAGTACACTTCAGCATATTAACATGATGCCAGAATCTTCCCTTTGTTCTTCTTTACCGCCACAGAAAAACTTATCATTTTTCTGATTTTGTTTCGCTTGAGAAAAGAGCGATAAAATTGTTGGACGTAAATCAAAACAAGCAATAGCTCTTGACCATTGGTTCCGTTTCGAGTCCTGTTTCATATCAGCGAACAAAAGAATTTTGACAGATAAAAGTGAAAATTAAAGTTACTACAATTAGGGCGAAATCTCGAGACATAGCCTCTTTAAGATAAGTCGTGTTTACGAGACGGTGAGCTTTTTATCCCCATGATTCTTGCAGACTTGTGACTCGCAGATTAAAGGGGCAGTATCAGGAGGTCGAACATTGAAAACGTCGGCCCGCGTTTTCAAGTTTTCAAGGGCCGTCGATAAGTGGAGGCATTTTTTAAATCAAAAAATACCTTTTGGTAGCCGGAAGAAAGAAAAAAATCACTTTTTACAGTGATATGTCCAAAATTCCGGTGCATAGTGAACAGTGCCGCGCGTGGAACCTCGTGATACTGCCCCTTTAACGGCTGACATCGGAGACTCGCATGAAACACTGCCATTAATGATGCTGCAATTTTTATTAGTCTTCAAAATAAACAAATAACAAGCAGTTTGTTTACAACTAACAACTTTTTCTGGTAGTAAAAAGAAATGCATTAAAGCTTTGTAGGTATTGTTGTCTCAAACGTATTACAAGTTCGATGAAAAAGCTATAATCAGATGATTTTCTGAAAAATGAAACATGAAAAATGAAAATACGCGAATCAGGTGTTTGCTCTTAAAGCTTTAAACAGTGTAGTTATTTTCCAGTTGGAATCACCAGTGCAATCGATACAAAATAGTTATCTCCATTATAGGGTCAGCAAAATTATCAGTAGTCATCCAAAAGAAGTATAAACACCAGGTTTACAAAATAGTTATCTCCATTATAGGGTCAGCAAAATTATCAGTAGTCGTCCAAAATGAGTATAAACACCAGGTTTAGCAAAAAAAAAGGAAGAAACGATAAAAAGAAGATAAATTGCAGCAAAATTGTTTTTCTTCAGTCTCATAGAGTCAAGGCCAGGCGCCCAAGCAGGGCAATACGAGGATGGTCACGTGACTTGAGGACTTGATGGACGTGGCGTCTCCCTTGAGCTTGGACGGCACTGGGTGAATTGAAAAAAAGGCGTTAAAATACGGCAAAACAAGACACTGAAAGGGTAGTGGAAGGGATGGGACAAAACTTGCTACGATGCTGCTTAGTGGCTCGTTAGGTGCTAGGTTAGGTGTTATGGTAATGTTTTCTTCCAACTTGCATTGCCAGACAGGCCGCACAAACTGTCAATACAGTCAACTCTCTGTATTCGTTGAATACCAAAAATACGCGGCCGCATTGGGAATTTTGTTAAACCAGGTTAACTACTCTTGTGCGGCAGCACCTAATGACACTTATGTATCTACACTATCAGTATAGAAATCATGAGTTTCACTTCGCTAGCAGTCTCTAGTATTTTTAGTGTACTGATATAGGAACTGAACTGGATCATATAAATATTTATTTTGGATTTTCAAAATGATACCGGTCACAGAGTCCTCTTTAAGTAATGATCCGCATAAGAAGGATAGTGCTGAACGGCAATGCACGATGGAATGTAAACTTTTTTCATTGTTTCAACTAGTGATCTCATTGGCCTAGACTCAAAAACCGCTTAAAAGTTAAGGTTCAAGGTGCGTTAAGTCGATTTGTTTAAGGTTTAAAGTAATTTGAGACCCAATCGCACAACATGCAAGTTTTAAAAGATATTGTATTTGGGGAACTTCATCAAAGAAGCAAAATTATTAGCTATTGTCTTCTGCTGTTCTGATTGGTTAAGCATGAAAATTTCCTAAAATTTATGTGACGCAAATGGATTTTCTTTATTTTTATAACGAAATATAATTATGAAACATCAGATCCTCCTCTATTCTTGAAACCAAAGATATTCTATGTGGAAAAGAGCCAATGCCGCGGAACAATAAAGTTTACTATAGTTCTTATGTGAAGCATTACTTAAAGGCTGTACGTACAGTGCACACGGACAATCTGTTTTTTTCGCTTTTTCTTGTGTAATATGTAAATTAATTGTTCCTGATTAGCCCCTACGGGGAGGTCAAAAAACAGGAGCATGGCCAATTGTTTCGGTGGAATCTGTTCGAAACAGATACCCTGCAGCTCTTTACAACCTCTAATTTCATTGGACCTGGGTATCACGCAGCTCTATTGTTTTCAGGGCTAGGGTCCATTGTTGTGTTGTTTGTTCCATTGTTTTCTCAACAAATCAGAGAAGACCTTGTAAGAGCTGCGTATTGCCCCGTTCGAAAGTCCTTTGTTATCTTAATTCGTAATAGATTAGGAGATTAAAGATGAATTACAGTCCGTACTGCGCAATCTCAGCTCGGCAATGTTTGTGAGACTCACAAACAAGGAACGTTTACTAGCGAAAATGAAAATTACGGGACAAACTTACCTTTTCCTTCATTATTAACGTCAGATATGCTTGCCAAACAATAATAATAAGTAAAAGAACCCCAAAGTTTTCCCAAACCGACGTTTCAGCTCATCGAGCATTCGTAAACACAACGGCCGTAATGGCGGACTGACGGTTTACTCCCATTTACTCCGTGTATGCTATTACCGAAGTATAACACATCAACAAATTCAAAACAAAAAATGAAGACAAACCGCGAGATTGTGCAGTACGGACTGTAATTCAGCTTTAAAAACTAGAGTTTTCGGAGAGACAAAAATGAGCCTGTGTACGATGGCCCTCGTACTCAGGCTACGGCGGTTAAGAGGGCCAAGCGGCTCTGGGGACGAGAATGGCCACTAAAATGTTCAGATAAAAGAGCCGAAAAGCTTAAACTTAAATAAAAATAAAATAAATCACTTTATAATATAGAGGGCAAAATTACTGAATGCTGATTGGCTGACGAAGAGGGCATTTTTTCTTAATTGAGGGCAAAATTACTCGCTCCTGATTGGTCGAGCATCGAAATTTCTCACTCGTGATTGGTTGAGCGCGTTGTTCTCGTTGCATTCAGGTGGCTTGGCGGGATTTTGAAGAAAATTTACAAACGAGTCTTCGGATGTTTCGCCGGAGATTTTGTTATAAAAAAGGAACGAAATCGGAAGATAACTAAGAAAGGAATTCTACAGGTGAATTACAGCAATTTACGCAGAAAGAAAGCGATTATTTGTGTCAAATCTTGGATTAACCAGGCGCCTGCAGGCCAGTTTGCGACGTTGGAGACCTCGAAGAAATTCATTCATGGCGACAAAAGGTTTTAAAGTTCTATCACTTCATTGAAAAAATGGGGATTTCTGCGGACCTTAAGAAAAGAACTTTGACAGATTTTGCTGAATGGGAAAATATACGTTCAACAGGAGAACGAATAAGGCTAAAAGAAGTGAAAGAAAACAATTAAATCACCAAACGTGCAAACAAGTTTGAACTCTCGCCATTTGTTGTTATTATCAAAGCGGCAAAAACTTCAAAACACAGGTACGCTTAAATAAAACTTGCTTTGTTTTTGTCGTAAAGTGCCTTTTATCGATAATTTAGGCTTTGTTCTCTTGATGTACATAACGGCCAAATGTATCTTTGACATTTGAAATTTATTTAACAACAGTGAGTTAAAAAGTTTTTCTTGTCAGTTTGCGAGAGAGTATTTTCACTTCGGTTCGGTTTCAAGTCAGTGACTCTTGAAAAGTCTGAACGGTTTTCCCTATAATTTTGCCCTCTACATTATAAACAAGTAATCGCATGTTCCCTCGTAAAATTAAGGATTACTATCACTTGTGTTTTCAGAAGCTGTAGAAATTGCCCTCGTCGCTTCGCGACTCTGGCAATTTCTACAGCTTCTGAAAACACGCGTGATATTAATCCTTAATTTTACTCGGGCCCATGCGATTACATATACTTATTTAAGTGTCAAAGGTATTTAGCACGCAGTACTAATTGGGGACACTTTCCAGATCTAATTGGAATTTGGAAGTGTTGGTTTTTGAGGAGAGGGGAAAACCGGAGTACCCGGAGAAAAACCTCTCGGAGCAAGGGGAGAACCAACAACAAACTCGACCCACATGGTTTCCTACTATAATGATATGCGAAAACAGTACATCGCCATTCCAAGCGTTGTCCTAAACATTCCTCATTGGGTGCCCGTGAAACATTCCTCATTAGGTGCCCGTGAAACATTCCTCATTGGGTGCCCGTGAAACATTCCTCATTGGGTGCCCCTAAATAAAGCATATATGTAAGTGATAAACATGGCATGGAGCAGTTTTCAGTTGAGCGTCGTAAAACCAAAACCAGAAGTAATCACTCTGGCCAATCACAGCAGTCGCAGACAATCCGATGAACCAATCAGAGCTCGAAGTAAATACATGTAGCGGGCGCCAAGCGCGGGAAAACGTGTGCGTGCAAGTTGCGATTGGTTTTGGTTTTACTTCCGATTGGTCGAGAAAGTGGGGCGATATTTTTTAGCCAATCACAAAGCGTAGCAATGCAAAACCAAAGCGATTGCAATAGAGCAGTTTTCAATTAAGCGTCGAAAGTAATTTCATATTCGCTTTGGTTTTGCATTGCTACGCTTTGTGATTGGCTTAAAAAACTCGCGCCACTTTCCCAACCAATCAGAAGTAAAACTAAAACCATCGTGACTTGCTCGCACGCGTTTTCCAGCTTCACGTATTTGCTTCGAGTTCTGATTGGTTCATCGGATTGTCTGCGAGTTCTGTGATTGGTGAAAGTAATTACTGTACTTTGGGTTTGGTTTTACGACACTGAATTCAAACCCGCTCTGTCACTTTCGATATTCAATTGAAAACCGCTCTAAAATGACGTAACAATCAGATAATAATATTAAGTGTTTAAGTAATGATCCGCATAAGAAGGATAGCGCTGAACGGCAATGCATGATGGAATGTCAACTTTTTTCATTGTTACAACTAGTGATCTCACTGGCCTAGACTCAAAACCGCTAAAAAGATAGGTATATACTTCATGGTAATTTTAATTTATGCACGTCAAAGAATCCGGCACTTACTTAGGGCTAAAAAACTCATTTTAAAATGGTTAGCTTTCATTTACTGTTATGGATATCACTACCCATAACAGTAAATAAAAGCTAACCATTTTAAAATGAGTTTTTAGGATCCCTATATGATAGGATCCCTATATGGTGTGTTACAATGAAGTATATACCAAAAGATAAGGTTCAAGGTGCATTTTGTCATATCTTTTTAAGGTTTCAAGTAATTTGAGACCCAATCGCGCAACATGCAATTTTTAAAAGATATTGCATTTGGGGAACTTCATCAAAGAAGCAAAATTATTAGGTATTGTCTTCTGTTATTCTGATTGGTTAAGCACGAACATTTCCTAAAATTCATTTGACGCAAATGGATTTTCTTTATTTTTATAATGAAATATAATTATTAACCATTAGCTCCTCCTCTATTCTTGAAATCTAAGATATTCTATGTGGGAAAGAGCCAATGCCGAAGAACAATGAAGTTTGCTATCGTTCTTATGTGGAGCATTACTTAAACATATTTGTACACAAACCTTTTACGCATTTTCCTTGTTTCTTTGTGAAACCTTTTTTGCATTTGCACTTTCCCTTCTTGTCACATTCCTCGTGTTTGCCGCATTTACACACTGGTGCTAATAAAAACAAATTACACTACTTAAAAAAAAATCACATTATGTATGAAGACCTTATTCATAAATACCTTGCATGACTTCCACTGTTCAATGCATGGATATACCGATAAAAAGAAAATATCCCCTGAAAAAGCGACATCTCAATTTTGACTCGTCGTGGACAAAATGTTTGCATCTATAAAAGATGCGATCATCATATCAACAAAAGCTCTATAAGGAGTACTTTGTTCTTATGATGTTGTTTGTTATACTATACAAGATCTGATTCTAAATTTTGAGTTCGTGGACAAAACCCTAAAATGTGACGACTAATATCATAGTCTGATCGAGGGAGTGGTTATGAAACCTTGCAGACTTAATAGACCAATATCACGCTAGCATGGCACAAAAATATATTTAGTTTATTGGGGAAAAGAGCCCAGCATCAAATTCAGCATGTCGATATTAGTAAAACTACAAAGTTTTGAAAAGATTGCTAGCAAACTAACGAAGATATGAAATTTTGAAACTGAGCATTTTTACAAAGAAATGTATGGTGGACGGGCATACATTGCCCGTCCAGCCTCGTTTTCGTGTTTTTCCCATACATTTCTTTGTAAAAATTAGGCCAGAGTACTAAGTTTCAAAAGTTCATATCTCCGTCAGGGACGAGCAATCTGTACGAAACTTTACAGTTTTACTAACATTGATGTGCTGAATTTGATACTAGACTCTTTTCCCCATTAAATGAAATATATTTTTCACGCTATGCTAGCGTGATATTGGTCTATGGCGATAACAAAAGAGCTACAATTTTTGTTGAACCGTACTTGACCGTACACATATTTTTTATGCGTTTTTCTGAGGTGTTGTTTTCGATAGTCTGAAGAAACACAAGGAATTTTTTCCAATTTTATGCGTTAATGAACTTTGAAGTGAAAAGAATCGATAGGCATTGCATACCTTCCACTTTAACATGATTCTTTATAGCAGTGCACTCATCTTTTCCATCATCCTTCTTCTCGTATCCCGCTTTGCAGCTGCAGTCCATAAGAGCCGTCGTTGTTTGTGCATTGTTGGTTTTCATCCTTGCAAATGCTTTCACACTCATCGATATCTAAAGAGAATGCAGAGAAAACTAGTCAGGGGAGGAGAGGGTGGGGGTGGGGGTGGAAATAACAATATTACATAACAGCAGTGGGGGAACCCCACAAAAAACTAAAGGCACAGTGCACGTTTCCTAAGGTAAAAGGGTAAAGTAGTACACGAGCCACAGGTGACCCACACGAGCCACAGGTGACCCAGGCACACGGCCGGAGTTTAACCTGTTTTCTGTAGCATGAAGCGACTGGGAATATTGCTTCTCTCCCCCCCCCCCCCCCCCCCCCCCCCCCCCCCCACTCTTCTGACCTGTTTTGGACGCTGGTGTCAAACTGAATATGACATATTTTGTATAATAATATACATGAAAAAATTACTCGATTCTGATTCTGAGTGCAGTGCAGTTCAAGTGTAACACCAGTGCAAAAAGTGTAACACCAGTGCAAATTACAGATCGAAATTTTGCCAAAAAAAGAAGAAAAAAAATTTCCCCAAAAATTTTTTTTGCAAAAAAAAAAAAAAAAAAAAAAAATTCCAAACAAAAATGGATGCAAATTTTTTTATGTATAATTATTAATAAGTAATCTATGGTGGCCGAGGACTGCCACTAAGTTTTCTGGGCATTTTTTTTCTTTTTTAAGCAAATAAAATGCAAATAAAATTAAAAACAAATGCAAATGAAATCAAATGTAAAACAATAAGCAAACTGAAATCAAAGTCAAACTCGATTCAGATTAAAATCAAATTAAATGCAAAACTAAAATGCAAATAAAATTAAAATCAAATGCAAATGAAATCAAATGTAAAACAAAAAGCAAAGTGCAAATCAAAGTCAAACTCGATTCAGATTAAAATTGTAAAGTAAAGTGAAAAGTAAAGTGAAATGAATTTAAAAGTACATCGAATGTGAAAGTAAAACCACATTTAACTTCAAGATAAAACTAAAATGAAATACAGCCAAAAGTGAAATATAAAATCAATTCCAAACGAAATTCGAAAAGCAAGTGAAAGTGAATTTTGCCGTGGCCGAGCGCTGCCACTACCATCATGCTACGCGCGCTTAAATACTTCGATTGACCACTGCGCCTGCGCACAGTTTATTAGCCAATATGGCGGATAATCGAGAGGCAACCTGGATGGAAGATGATAATCTTGAAGAATCCTTGAATCGATATGTCCAGCAAGGTTTGCAAAGATCCGAAGCACTAGATTTTCTGAAACGCGACTTTCCAGAGTATCCATGGAGTATTCGTTCCCTTGATAGAAGGCTTCGTTACTTTGACATTTTCTACAATGATAACAGTGTCAAAGTTGATGACGTGAAAGAAGCAGTGGAAAACGAGCTTAAAGGTCCTGGTAAGCTCCTAGGATATAGAGCAATGCATAAAAAAATCAGATTAGAACACGGTCTTAATGTCACCAGAGATCAGGTTTACGATGTAATGTATGAACTGGATCCACAAGGACTCGAAGCACGTGGTAATGTCGGTGCAAAGAGGCAGCGGAAGAAGGGAAACTTTACGACACGTGGCTCTAACTGGGTTCATTCTTTGGATGGCCACGACAAGCTTATGGGTTATCAAAACTCAACATTTCCATTAGCAGTGTATGGCTGTATGGATACAGCGAGTAGGAAGCTGCTGTGGTTAAAAGTTTGGGTTTCGAATCATGATCCCAAATTAATTGGAAGATGGTATCTCGAACATTTATATGAAACCAGGGTCATATCCGCGATGTTAAGGGTAGATAAGGGAACCGAAACAGGAACGATGGCCACCATGCATGCTTTCCTTCGCAGACATCACAACGATATGGATCCTCATGAAACAATTATTTATGGCCCTTCAACCTCAAATCAGGTATGGTAGTTTTTTTATTTCGCAGGGACAATTTAGTTGAAAGTGAGTGGCGGACAGGATAATTGCGGGGTGGGTGGGGGGGGGGACAGTGCCTCCTGTACCCCTCCACCCCCTATTCTCCCGGGTTCTGCCCCCCTCCCCCCCCCCAACACACACACAGAATAATACAAACCAACATGACATGAGCAATATTGCATCTACTAAGCAATATGCATAATGGCCTCATTTGACCACAATGACTAATTAGGGCAATTGTTATTTAAACCCCACTGTGTTGTCAAAATTTAAATAATACAGGAAAAACAAAATGAATTGTGGTAGTTGTAGTCATGATGGCATTGTGCAAGTGTGTTATTCCAGGTACATTATTTTAATACTTCAATTTTGTAGATTGAGAGATGGTGGAAAGAATTGCACGAGAGGATGGAGAAGTATTTTAAATATAATTTGCGTTGGCTGAAAGATCAAGGTCATTATGACCCACACAATGACTCTGATAGGTATGTGCAATGATTTTCTTCTCTCTGCCTCCTTCTACTCATAACGAAGCAACGTGCTCAATGCAAATTTGGCAAAAGCAAAACATGTTTACTGTCTCGCTGATCCCAATGCGACATTGCAAAATCATACTTTTTTGTATTTGAATTGAATGGAATGTTACTCTCCGAAAAATTAATAGTTTCTTTGTTTTAATAAACGACACAAGGTGAAAAATAAGCATGTTATTGACCTGTCCCTCTGGGGTGTGTGATATATTCCCCTCATGGTGTACAGAGGGTGTAGTCCAAGGGAATGCTACGAGGGGAATATATCACATATCCCCTCGCTCCTGGTCAGTAACCCTTACTTGTGACTTCAATTATTCACTTGAAAGAATGCCATGTACTTCCTGAGATAATTTACTGTATTTGAATACAGAAATAAGTATCCTTTCCATGGCAAATTCTGAAATCATCACTGCTTTCAACATATTTTATTTTTATTGCAGATTGCTTTTGGCCTTCATCATGGTACCTCTTATACAGAAGGAGTTGGATATTTTCAGAGAAACAGTATGGAACACACACAGGATCCGAGCGCAGAAAGACACTGTGCTTCCTGATGGTATACCAGACCACATCTATAACTTCCCTGAGCAGTATGGCCTCGAAGAATGTGGTATGTGGCATAATACCCTTGTTGCCTTATAAATGAAGTCAGAAGACTGTTAATATGAATGCACAATGTGGAAAATAAATAACAAAACTTGCTACCAGTCCTTTCATTCAAGAAATTCATAGTGCACATTATGAAACTTGATGTATTAGTCACATAGGGGTTATAACTGTCCTTCACTTCTTGCCCCCAGACACAATACCCATGACAACTAAGTCTATGAGAACTTGTTCCAAGGAAAAATTCATTTTGGCAGTTGTCCAATGGTTATTGTAGTACACTGTATGCCTACATATACATAATGCTGATGGGTCAACTAATCAGAAAAATATTTGATTTGACTTCTGGAAAAAGCTTTTAACAGACTTCCTTTCGGGGGCATTTTTCTGGGAGGAAGAAACCAAGAATGCAAAAACACTCCTGACATCCAATGATGGGGATATTTTCAGATAAAACCCTTAAAACCCTGGGTCCAAGCGAAAAGTTAGCGAGCATGTTTTGTCACATTCAGTCATATATATAATTAAAGTACATAAAATAAATGTATAAATTTAAAGTATTCTCCAACGCTTGTTACAAAGGGTCATGGAAGTGTTTGGTACATTGTTTTGCGATGGCAAAAAATAACATTCATTATTAAAAAGTTGCCATTGATTTCTTAAACAGGTTTTCCCATTACTGAGGAACAACTCAAAGAGGTAGCAACTGAATCTGGTGTTTTAAACATTCCAGATGATTTTCTCACTCCAGAATTTAGAGAAGAATGCCAGCGTATCATTCCTGATGATGACACCATTAAACCAGATGAATGGAAAGATGCATATATGTATTTAAAGCAAAACTTCACACTTTCGATGTAATATAATTGGAACATGTCATCCATGTAGTTTATTTGTAAATTTCACAACTATCATGAAATGCAATAACTGTATAAAATATATGTCACCTACTTTTATAAAACTTTTGTTCAGAACACATGTCTAAATGTATCTCATTTTCTAAGAAGCAACATTCAAGTTATGTTTCTTATTTTAAAGGCCCAGTATCACCCATTCGACTTTGCAGTCGTTTGTTTTTGTTTTTAAATGACAAGCTCAATCGTGATTGGCTCTTTCTGGAATTTTTGACTGTGTTAAATTCAATTCATTGGGCGCACAATGCATTTTGGGTGATAGTGGGCCTTTAATATAATAATAATAATATAAGCTAACAAAAAAATCAGAGCTGTATACTTGTAACTAAATACCAACAAAAGGATTACAATTGGAACATTTGAATCAATGTTAAACAGTAACAGTAATAACGAATAACTTGCCCTTTATATATCCTTGTTACATCGGTGAAAAGTGACCTATGATGGTACCAACTTAAGACCTAAAAGTTTGCAATACTTATTGCACTGGTGTATTCCAAAAAATTTCTTCATGGCTATTTCTGACAAATTTCCAGTACAAAACTGGTAGGTACCCTCATCACTTAGTAAATCTAACGATGCAATTTCTGGGTCGTACAGTGTGTACCCAGCACCCTGAATGTCCAGAACAATCAGCTTTCCCTCTGATTTCTCGTATGTAAAGTGAACAAAGGCCTCTGCCTTGTCACAAACTGTACCCTTTTCACAAACTTCACCATTATTATTTATGTACTTAATAAAGTCACCATCAATGTACTCTTCGATTGAAACAAACTCCCCACCATCTGTCTTTCCCATGAAGACTTTTTTATATTCAAATGTCGGGCCAAATCCCATCAGCTCCTCTTTTTCAATTTTTTCCTTCAGCTGGGACGCAAAATTGCGGGCCAGATAATGCATTTGCACCGATTTCTGTGTGTGACTTTCTTCTGTTTCCTTTGTTACTTTAATGACGTTTGAGGCACTCTCGAGGTATTTCTTGATGACCCAAGTCACTTCTTTAAATCCCTCTGTTATACTGGTGGCTTTGAAAGCTTGCCGGAATCCACCAGAAGCAAATGGTGTCTCAGCTACCATAAATTCTGCCTCCACTGGCACATTGGACCATTGCATGTGTTCAAAATCAAACTTTTTGATGCTAATGACAGTAGCAGTCTTCTTGGAGATAACTTTCCCAAGTTTTAGCATATCCTTGATTGACAAACTCTTAGGGTAAAATTTACTTGGGCAAGCTTTTTGGGGGCTTGGTAGTGACACAGCTTTTTTCCTCGGATTGTCCTCATACCTTGTTTTTTTGGCCTTTAGTACATGTGAGAAAGAATAGAATTTTAAGAAGAATACTAAGAATTGATCCAAGAATTCCAAGGGCAATCATCCCCCCACCCCCTCTCACCCACCCCCTCTCCCCCAACCCAGGATTTGGTTTTAAGAAATTTGTAAATGCCCCATACACCCCTTTCATAATGGCGGCCGATTTATTTATTCTTTTTTATGTATGTTAATTAGCCTTTCTGGCCTCGCTGGCGTGTGCAAATTCAAAAGAATTTTTACTCTAAACTGAGGCCAGTGAGGCTAATTAACATACATATAAAAGAATAAATCGGCCGCCATTATGAAAGTGGTGTATGGTGGGGTCGGCTTGTGTAGACAAAATCCCCACAACGGTGCTTTAAGAAGAGTACAAATTAACCCGCCTATGGGGCAACATCAAAAATACATTTCCTCTATTTTCAAGCTAAGTGCAAGTCGTTTTTAACCAAATATCTAAATTAAGCTTTACAACTTCAGCATACTGCTCTTGGTACAAACATGATCGAAGGTGATGCAACCTTTCGAAAAGACAAACCAAAGCCGATTTTAAGCCGATATTCGCAATTAAAAACTCTTTAAAATATACGTGATCAAAAACGTAATGCACCAGCACGTTGTCATATCAGTACCTTGTGCAGCTCGTTCTCGTGTTGTTCATCATCCTCGTTTGACGCTTCAACATCTGGCTTAATAAAACGCACAAAGAACACTTTCTGGTCTGGAATTTGGCACATCTTCTTACACGACGGCCCACGTTCGCCAGCTAGAATGTCGCAAACCATATCTTTATCTATTTGAGCAGCAAAGTACTTTTGGCAAGCTTCTACAACGTTGTCAAAAGTTATCTCGTCGAATTCGAAAGGGACAAATTCCCTGGGCCCGATCCTGGTATACTTTTGTTGCTTTCCCGTCACTTCCGAACTCATCCTCTGCACAATTATTTCGTCTTTGGACTCCATTGATTCTCCTCCTGGCTTTTTTCCCTTCGCAACTCTTTTTTGTCGCTGCTTGTTTTGGAACTTTCTCCACTCCGCCATGTTGCACGATACCATGTGCTCCACTCGGTTGCGCAGGCGCAGTGGTCAATCGAAGTATTTAAGCGCGCGTAGCATGATGGTAGTGGCAGCGCTCGGCCACGGCAAAATTCACTTTCACTTGCTTTTCGAATTTCGTTTGGAATTGATTTTATATTTCACTTTTGGCTGTATTTCATTTTAGTTTTATCTTGAAGTTAAATGTGGTTTTACTTTCACATTCGATGTACTTTTAAATTCATTTCACTTTACTTTTCACTTTACTTTACAATTTTAATCTGAATCGAGTTTGACTTTGATTTGCACTTTGCTTTTTGTTTTACATTTGATTTCATTTGCATTTGATTTTAATTTTATTTGCATTTTAGTTTTGCATTTAATTTGATTTTAATCTGAATCGAGTTTGACTTTGATTTCAGTTTGCTTATTGTTTTACATTTGATTTCATTTGCATTTGTTTTTAATTTTATTTGCATTTTATTTGCTTAAAAAAGAAAAAAAATGCCCAGAAAACTTAGTGGCAGTCCTCGGCCACCATAGTAATCATACGGTTTTCTCGTTCAATTTGGGATTAATTTGCCCTTGTGAGTTTTTCAAAAAGCTCAAAATTGCACTCGCCGCTTTTGAGCTTTTTGAAAAACCCACTTGTGCAAATTAATCCCAAATTGAACTCGAAACCGTATGATTACCTATACTAACACTGAAAACAGTTCGCTAGTCAGTATTTATAAAATTTTCTGATCTGCTATTTTTAAAGAAGTTAAACTACATGGACCCGGTTAGCATTTCACGGGAAAAGAACTTCGCGATGCATAATTTATCTAATGGGAAGTGAAATAACGAATTTAGAAGATAGCTAAGATAGCTAAGCTACATGTCTTGGCTACATGTCTTGGCAGAGACCTCTTATCATGAGAGAATTTTTAATAAAGTTGTATTTGAATAACAATTTTCTTTCATGTGTTACCTTCCGACAATTTCTCGCATGAGAAACACCTACCTTTGCACACGCCCTCTTCATCGAAATACCCATTATGACAGTTGCAATCTCCATCTTCAGTAACACATTCGCCATGTGAGCCACACTTGCACTTAACTTGAATAAAGCAATAAGGATATGTTACATTTTGCACCCTGTAGTCCACTGACGGACCTTAAAAATTTGGTCCTAACAATGGGACGACGGTTATAACGAAGATTTCGTTATAACGAGAAGGTCGTATGATGGGGTGATCGTATGGCGGGGTTATACTGTAGATGCTACACCGGGAGGACCCCTTTGGTACTTACCGACACATGTGCCGTCTTCGCTCTCCTTGAATCCACTCTTGCAAGTGCACTCGTGTCCACCTTCCTTGTTCGAGCAGTCCATGTTATCGGGGCAGATGTCCTGATTTTCTTTGCACTCGTCAATATCTGCCAAAATAAATCCCCCAACAAAAATTACACTGCAAATAAATAGATACAGTTTTCAACTTGTTTTTTTAAACAGTCATGGCTTCTATTGATAACTGTATCTGTTGATACTGAAGGGAATACCATAACTTAAAAATTTTCATGGTCTTAATGACGAAGACACTGAGCTGAGGTATTTTCAAAAAAAAATTCATTTGTTAATTTTTTTGCCTCTTATGTTGCAGTTTTTATGGAATTTAGTTAAAGAATTTAAAATTTATTATCGTTTAATCCAATCCTCAATTGTTTCGTCCAGTGAACACTTGCTACATTTTACGATGTTTTATGTTATGTTACAAAATTATTCTTTTTTTAATATATTAGGATTGTTGGGCCGATGTTGGAACCATTCATACGGCCTCTGCACAATATGCATGCTTCCAATATTTGCTCAACAACCGTCCAGCTTTTTTTGAATGCATGTTGGGGAAATGTTCGAACCGTTTAAGTAATGTTACCTTCACATGCCATTTTCTCTCCTTGGCCAACAATTTGAAAGCCACTCCTGCAAACACATCCATAAGAACCATCGTCTTTCTTTTCGCAGGTTGATCGTAGAGGGCAAAAATCTCCTTGCTTTTCGCATTCATTCAAGACTAAGAATATTCAGATTCGTAAAAAAAAAATCTCTTTTAGCATTGGATCTACAGGAAACCCAAGCTCACTAAAGTATGATGTAAAATTCCTGACTAAATAGTGTTCAACGAATGCTTGTGAAAAATTCCCCAATCATCAAATATTTCTTCATTTTTAGTTTAGCCGTTTTTTTGCCTAATATCTAATAGTTTCAGCGTTTTAAAAAAGTTTGCTAAGAATTCCAGGAATAATATAAGGTTTCTGTTAGAGTTCGTTTAGAGTACTGTGAAATCCTAAAAGTCTTTGTATGAGTTGTATCACATAAAAAAACAATAGATTTTTGTCCAAACTGGTCAAGCGATTTTACAACAGTGAAGGCAGCCATAGCACCAAGCAAACCAGTTGGCGCTCATATTTCGTTTCAGTATAAATCTACTAGCATTCTATCACGTATGCTGTTCTCTTTTTGGCTACGCTACTCACTATCTGTTCTGTTTAGTATAAATCTACTAGCGTTCTATCACGAATGCTGTTCTCTTATTGGCTATGCTACTCACTATCTATTCTGTTTTAGTATAAATCTACTAGCGTTCTATCACGAATGCTGTTCTCTTATTGGCTACGCTACTCACTATCTGTTCTGTTTTAGTATCAATCTATTAACGTTCTATCACGAATGCTGTTCTCTTATTGGCTACGCTACTCACTAGCTATTCTGTTTTAGTATAAATCTACTAGCGTTCTATCACGAATGCTGTTCTCTTATTGGCTACGCTACTCACTAGCTATTCTGTTTTAGTATAAATCTACTAGCGTTCTATCACGTATGCTGTTCTCTTTTTGGCTACGCTACTCACTATCTCTTCTGTTTTAGTATAAATCTACTAGCGTTCTATCACGTATGCTGTTCTCTTTTTGGCTACGCTATCACTATCTGTTCTGTTGTAGAAAGTGAGTAGAGTGAGTAGCCTAATGGCGGCCGATTCTTCGCGTTTTCGAAGTGTCTGTGAAGAGTATTTGTTGTTAAGTTTTGAACGTCTAGAAGATTTATACTAAAACAAATAGATTATTCGCCCTTGATTTCTATCGCGTGATAGTTAATTCAGGCTTCGCCCTCATCAACTATTTCGCGATAAAAATCTCGAGCTCATAATCGAATTGTTAAATAGTTTGACCCAGAATTTACTTACGGGCGCACTTGGTAGGAATCAGTGGATCAATCAAGCAAACTTTGCTGTCTCTACAGTAATTCTTTCCTTTTGGGCACGGCTGGTACTCTGTAATCAATAACAATGTTTATCAAGAATTTTTCGTGTCATGGGAACATTCAATTAGGAGAGGTACTGGACCCCAAGTTTCAATTGCTAGATTCCATAGCTCAGAAGGAGGTCGCACACCTTATTGAGACTTATATAACGGAGTAACTGGTTAGCTTTCAGTTGAGGTTAGGGTTAGCAGTTTATATAGTTAAATTTAGGCCTGAACAACCCGAGAAGCTAGGTGGTACTGTGGTACGATAGACTATGTAAGTCTAAGCCTAGCTGAGGTCACAGGTTCAATCCTGAGTGAGGATTTTAGATTTTCTTTTTTACACTTAAAAATTTATTGAAAATAAAATTCTAAGTGTCGACATTACGTTATATAATTCTCAATGAGTGTCCGACCTCCTTCTGAGCTATAGAAGGTAGACTCTACCCCAGTGTGTATGCAACATGTCACGAGGTTTGTTTGTAATCCAATATGGCGGGTCCAAAATGGCGGTTGTGAAGAACTAATAACGTAGTTCTCATGTCATAGACGCCACCTTCTCATTTTGTGGACCGCGAAGGAAACAGTTTTGTACGTGCCATATAGCTTGTATGTTTTATTGTCATAGCTTTAATGCTTTTGACGTTACGGTAGGCTAAGGAACTCAAAAATACTCAGCTAGGGGTTAAGACTTGCATTTTATAAAGCGATATATTTTCTAGTTTTAAGAAGGTAATAATTTTTTGAGCAACTGTTTGCTTTTCAAGTATCAAATGATATTGCGCCAATTTTGTACGAAAATTGGGAAGTTTTTACATTTTCTGTCGCTTAAAACAAAAGAGAACTCACCTCTACACTCTTCCCTGCCATTTCCAATAGTTTTTCCTTTGCAAATACATTTTTTGTTTATACAGCTGGCGCTAGCATGGCAGACGTCATCGCTCACATCACATTCAGCTTTTTCTGTTGAAACTTTAAAGCAATGACCGCATTATTCATTGTTGCAAAACTGTTCATTCACCTCACGTTGGAATTAATTAATGTACCTCTAATGTGAGTTAACTTAAATAATACCTGTACAATAAACAGAGAGCGGTGCAATAAAACCACGACCAAATTAATCAATGTGGCCAGCTTATCACAACGGACACAGATAACCAATTAACCAATCGAAAATTGAAACAAATACTATACATGTAGCAGGCGGCGATTTTCCTTTCGTAAACAAGCCCATTACAAAAGGCTTGGTTACTAAATATATATATAGATAGCCTGAGCCTAACAGCGTCGCTCTTTGAACAGAAAGCCGATGATAAACTTAATTGAGGTGAAAGGTCGAAAGCACAAGAATAAAATTGACGACCGGGCTATCTTTTAATTTTAGCAATTCTCAAAAACAGACTTACGCGACCGTTTGCACAGTACATTTAGACCGTACAAAAGTTCACAAAAACAACTTTTTCTCCGTCTAGAATAATTAGTACGACTAATTTCCAAATAAAATACACCTGCTGCTTATAAAAATTGTCCGAGAAACTGATTTGGAAATCAAAATTGCAAAAAATACGCAAACATATTTGCACAAGACCACGCGAGTGAAGTTTACAACTTTAAAATCCAAGTCTTGTTTTGTTTTGTTTACGTTTTTTCTCTTGCGCCGATTTTTCTTTCGCGCGCCACAAACTTAACGCCTGGAACAGGCTAGCATTGAAGGCCTTTCTTAGTTCAATTTTTTCAACTCTAAGGTATTCACTTAGCCCATATTTAACATGTCTTATTTTGAGAATATATGTAAAAAAGTACTGCTCTTGCTGGTGTGTGTTTATCTTTTGTGTATGTTTCTTGTCGTGTTTAACTGTGTGTGTATGGTAAATAATACAATCGCATCTTTATTAGTGTTAACACCATCACCTATTATATTTGCACATATTATGTTTTTAATGTACCATTATAATTTGTAACTGGATCTTGTCACTTTCAATAAAGATTTGCATTATTGCAAAAAAAAAATATACCTAGTATTGTGAAACAAAACTCTCGAAAGACAGCAATAAGATCGTGTATATTTTATTTGAAAGACTGGCCGATTATTATATGGAGTTGAAAATGCTTTTTTTTTATTTCAAGCAAAACTCGGGCATCATGTGTGCATATAAGCAACTGAATGCCTCGATTATGGTCTGGTCTTTCAATTTCGACTTTTTCAACTTTTCTTTCTCGTTTTGATGCTTCTTGGACGAAATATGAATTTTCAGAACACTATACACCTTATTCCAAAATGGCGGGCAATTTATTATTCTTTTGTACCCCTCCTTGCCTCATTTTCGCGTGAAAATTCTGTTGTATTTTGCACATGCTGACGAGGCAACAAGGGCTAATTAGCATACATATAAAAAAATAATAAATTGGCCGCCATTTTGGAATAAGGTGTATTCTTGGAGGAAATGATTTCTCTACATCCACAGCAAAACAACTTTCCTTCTCTGACAATCAAATTCTCGCCAGGGAACTGCTTAACTCGCTCTCGTTGTATCGTTGTTTCCTCTCCGCTTGTAATTTCCACTGGTTGTTTCTAAAGATCGATCTCGAGTTCTCGTTGAAGGGACTGGTTTATGTTCTCCGTCAGAATTTCTTTCTATGAGCTGCAAGTTTCGAGAAGATGGCGTGCCACTGGCCGAGCCATCTTATTAAAGCAAGCGCGTGAACGGCCTCTGAAAGTTAACCGCTGACCAGCTAGGTCCAGACTTCTTTCGAGTCAGTTCAGATGCACTCAGTTCATACTTCGGTTACAGAAATCCTTCTCTCAAACACAAAAGCAAATCATCACAATGCTTTTGAAATCTAAAATTTAGCATTTAAAATCTTTTGAGTGCTGAAATCTAGGTCAAAGTTATGCAAAATGCTAAATAATGCTAGCAATTCTTTTTACAGAAAAAAGTGCGAAAAATGCTTGTTTAGCCAAATAATGCCAAAAAAAACAAAAAAATTTTAATTTCCGCATTTTTCCGATAAATTTGAAATTTTAGAAAAAAACAAGATGGTGGCCATCTTGGCCGCATTTTTTGATGCCATCACGGATCCCTAACAGCGTCATAACCCAGTATATCTGTTTTACTGGCATTGGTCGTTCTCGAGTCTGGTTGGTTATAAGCAAATTCGTTAGTTTATTGTGGCAGGGTTTGGATTTGAAAGAAGTTAAAATTGCTCTTCTACCTTCACAAGTCCTTGCGTCTCCATCTCCTATCATCTTAAAACCAGCATCGCAGCCACATGCGAAAGATCCATCGTCTTGTTTCAGGCACTTTACAGCAGAAGGACAAACATCCCCTTTCTTTTCGCACTCGTCTGAAAAAAATAGTCGTAAAGTGAATTACTATATTATCTTTAAAAACATTCGTCAATCTGATCGTCTGCCTATGAACAAACGTCTGTAGTATGAACGTTGTGCTTGTATGACTATTTTCTTTCTTTCATTATTTTGCCTATTGCTTGTTTAAAACAAATAACTATCCTGGTGTGAGATGAAGACTTCAATTGTCGAGCAGGGTATTGCTTAAATCATTCTAAAGAGAATTCGAAGAAGTTTGATAATAAACGAGAACTAACTAGCTACGCCATTTTTAAAGCAAGATCTGCCAGTCACTTCGCGTTTTCTATCCTTCCCAGGACGCCCTGCGAACCCTGTTTCCAAGCGATAGACTGGCACCAGCTGACGAAGCAGGTGTATGTTTAGGATGTGAAAGATATGTGGGATGTGAAGGATGAATGGCATACATATACCTAATTCAATAAAGGTTGCTTTGGTCATTGGGAATTGGGAATTGGGAAGCTATTGTTTGGCGGTCACTCAAGCGAAGCATTGCATTGTGTTCCTTATACCAAATGCCAATTCCCAATTCCCAATAACCAACTGCCAAAGCAACCTTTATTGAATTAGGTGTATGTATGGTATGTGTGGCATGCGTGACATGTGTGGCATGTATTGTATGTATGGCATGTGTGGCATGTGTGCCATGTGTGGCATTTTGGCATGTGTGGCAAGTATGGTATGCGTGGCACGTGTAGCACGTGTGGCATGTATGGTATGTGTGACACGTGTGACATGTATGGTATTTATGGCATGTGTGACATGTGTGGCATGTGTGGCAAGTATGGTATGCGTGGCACGTGTAGCACGTGTGGCATGTATGGTATGTGTGGCACGTGTGACATGTATGGTATTTATGGCATGTGTGGCATGACTGGCATGTGTGGCATGTGTGACATGTGTGACATGTGTGGCATGTATGGCATGTGTGGCACTGTAGCATGCGTGGCCTGTATGGCATGTGTCTGATCTCTGCTTTCTCTCTTATGAAGTCTATAAACGACAGTTCGAAATGAAATTTTACAATTTGTTTGCGTCTTCACAGACAACATTTTGTACTTTTAAGTAATATTTATAGATTGGCTGAGCCTAAAAATATAACAACGTAGCTCTCTGAACCGAAAGCCGATGATAAGCTTAACTTAGGTGAAATGTTGGAAGCACAAGAATTAAGATTGACGACCGAGCTATTTTTCAATTTTAGCGATTCTCAAAAACAGTATTACGCGACCGTCTACACAGTACATTTAGACCGTACAAAAGTTCACAAAGACAACTTTTTCTTGGTCTAGAATAACTAGTATGACTAATTTCCGAATAAAATACAGTTGTTGCGTATCAAAAATTTCCCGAGAAACGATAAACTGATTTGGAAATCAAAATTGCAAAAAATACACAAACATATTTGTATAAGGCGACACGAGTGAAGTTAGAACTATAAAATCCAAGTTTTGTTTTGTTTATAGGAAATCGCTTTTAAACCTATGTAATGAATAAACAAACACATAAAAATAGACAACACAATCTTTTTTTTTTTCAAAAAATTTTATTCAAATCTCCATAAGTTTATGTTTAAAAGCAAAACGCGTACCATTTATAGCGAATCGAGGCTGAGCTGTCTTCGATGAAATTCAGGAAATCGATACGACTGAATTTGAGCACGTTTTTTAAACAATTCTCCAAACCAACGGGGACACAAAGAAAAAGTCAATCACATAAAATTTCCGAGATAAACTAAGAATAAAGCCAGGATTCGAGCCAGGATCCGAGCCAGGATCCGAGCCAGGATTCGAGCCAGGATTCGAGCCAGGATCCGAGCCAGGATTCCAGCCAGGATCCAAGCCAGGATCCGAGCCAGGATCTGAGCCAGGATTCGAGTTAAAAAATGTTGACGGGCCTGCACGATTCCTGCAGTCCGCAAATAAATTTCAAAGCCTTCATAGCTTAGCCTTTACTAGAATTTCTTTTAGGGATTTTCCTTTGCGATATGATATGAGGAGAGGCTCCTTGAAGATTTCTTTCAGATGTGGTTGATTCTGTATAATGAACCATTGTATGTCCTTTAGTCTTGGCAACGCCGGGTGGTATTAGGGAACTTTAGATATAGGCGTTTTCGCGGCGACGGCGACGTGATAACCGGGGTAGACTGGGTCAGAGGCCGCCGTTCTCGTGCCAAAATTTAAGCTGTTAAGATTTTGACGACATCCTTCGCGACTTCGTCGAGTCATTGAGGTTGCTTTGTGAATTTAAGTTGTTTCGCTGCCTTAGTATGGTTAGTTTCGAAGAGTTTCGTTTACTTCTTATTCATTACTACGACGCTAAACTTATTAGTGATAAAGATTTCATAGTTCTGTATGAAATGTTGCAGCCGAAAAATCCTAATTTTCCTTACGGTGAATATCCTCGCTTCGACCTTGAGAACATGAAGGAAGCTGAGTGCAAGGTAGAATTTAGATTTGAAAAGAAAGACATTCCTGTTCTTGCTGAAGTTTTGCAGATCCCACCGGTGTTCAAGCTAGATCAGGAAAGCCGGGTAGATGGAATAAAGTGCCTCTGTAAGCTGCTGAGACGGCTTGCTGACCCTTGTTTATCCTTGACTTGGCACCGTCGGTCATATCGATTTGTGTTCGGTCTGTACAGGAAAGAGCAAAATCGCTGTAATTATCTGTCATATCATCAAATGAAGTTTCCAAAAGCACAAAAAGGGACTTATTAAAAAAAAGACAGCGTTTAAACTGTGCATAAGTTAACAATAAAGGGAAAATCATGGCAAACTTACCCACGTTTTCGGGACGACGGCAAAATCACTGTTGTCACGTCGCCGACGTGTGGGCGACGGCAGGAAACATGCGCAGTCGACCTCGCCCCATTCCTAATCGGTCTTCACGTCGCCGTCGCCGCGAAAACGCCTGTATCTTAAGTTCCCTATTGCGTTACAAAGGGCAGTATTTTCTTAATACGTGCATTTCTGTTTTTCTTTTCTAGTGACGTGTTTTCTCGGACAATTTGACCTCTGAGAGGTGTTTTTCCACAATCCTAGCTGGGTAATCTCTGTTCTTCAGGCGTGTTTCGAAATTTCTCATGTTTTCTTCAAAAGTAAATTTAGAGGAATTTGTTCTTAGAAGCCTTAAGCTTCCCCTTTGATAAAGCCTTTCGTGACGCCTGGTGGGTGACAGAATAGAAGTTTGTAATGTGTTCACACGTCAAGGATAGACCACAGGGCGCCCAAACGCTTTATCGGCTGTAACATAATCATTTAATAAAATATTGTTATTTACCTGTTTTCCTGTGTCTTTTTTAGTCGTTTTGAAAGCGAATTTGCGAAGACGGTTGACCTTGCATGCAAGTTTCAAATATTATCTTGTCTGCCGCTTCGTAACTACGACGCGCCTATTACGTCTCAAATTTCCATTATTATTAACTCGAGCTCCCATTATTATTAACTATTAACTCTCCTCGCGGGAGAATCTCGGATTTCAATTTAACGGTCACGAGAAGAGAGAAGAGAACAAGGGGTGAAACTCACTGAGAGCGTTCCTACAGTCTGTAACTACAGTTGAGGTGACCAGTCTCGCGCGTGGATATGCGCGAGGAAACACGAGCCAACGGCCGGCAGCATTTGACTACAATTTTTAGGACAAGCGATTTCCGCTTAAATCAAGGTCCTGTGCTGGGCAATTTTAATGTTGTTTACTGGTGAGTCAAATAATATTTCCATTGTTTTGCTCGGTTCTTTGCCAGTTAAGAACACAAATTCATGTGGACAACCAGACCAAGGGATCGCTCAGCTTTTGGTCCCGGCCGCGATTATAGAAAATAAATCAGTAAATAAATATTTCTCCTTTTGCCGTAACAAATTGAATTTTTTAAAATTTGAATTTTGACTTTACGGTTCGTAGATAAGAACACAAATTCATGTGGACAACCAGAACATATTTTAGCCAAGGGATCGCTCAGCTTTTGGTCCCGGCCGCGATTATAGAAAATAAATCAGTGAATAAATATTTCTCCATTTGCCGTGAATGCCGTGTATTAATACCGAGCAATCTAGATCAAACACTGATACACGAGCGGTAGATTTATCTCGCGTCAAGACCGTGTATTCCTCGTGGAATGTTCTGTTCTATATTTCCGACATATGCGGCTGTCAAATGAAAACAACAACAACAACAACAACAATTTATTTCGGTATTCCCATATAAATACATGGTATTACCTATACAAGTAGTACTTATTAAGTATTACATGAAAGTATAACAACAACAACAAAGAAAAAGAAAGAAACGGGTATATCTGATAATTAAATTAACATAGATTGTCGATTTAACATTGAATTATAAATATAAGCAGCGGTAGTCCCACAGACAAAAGGATCAGTGCTGTTAAAGAGAAACAAGATTTTAGAATTATTGTCTAGATTATTAAAATTTTGATATCTATCATTTATTTCACTAAAATATTTCTTGCGTAAATTGTTGTGATGATGGCAGGTGAATAGAAAATGTGATTCGTCCTCAATTTCATTTAAGTTACAGAAGGAACAGATTCTTAAATGTTCGGGTGTCTTGTTGTGTCTGCCAGTTTCAATTCTTAATTTATGGTTTCCAAGGCGAAATTTATTTATTTGCCTTTTGTGAAGGGGATTTTTTTATCGAATCGAAGAAGTCTGCGGCTTTATGGCAATCCTTTTTAAAGGAGGAATAGAATTTAAGCTTTTTATTTAAATTTAACAAATGAAGTTGATGACTAACTGAAGTTGTGTTAACAGTTAATCGAATACGTGTAATAAGGGTATTTGGATTTTTAATATCTAAAGTGGAAATATTTTGATTCGAAGCTTTACATAAAGAATCAACTTTTTGCATTAAGCTCAATTGATTTTTTCCTGCCATTTCTTTAGACAGGTAAAGGCATCGTTTGGCAATATTATCCTCTGGTAAATTCTCCAAGTGTAACCAAAATTTAATGATATTTATGTCGATATTTCCTTTTAACGATAATCTGCCGAGTTCATTTCTACATGCAACATTTGGACATTGTTTATTGACTCCTAAGAAAAGTTTGGAAAAATAGATATGTGTTCGTTCAATTATGTCTTTTTCCCATGAATTATAATCAATTTTATCATAAATTCCCCAAACTTCTGAACCATACATGAGAATAGGAAGAAACAGGGAATCAAATATTTTGTTAACGATATCAATTGGTAATTTTGAGAAGTCTAGGTAACGGCGTGTTGCAAAAATAGATCTTCTAGTTTTCTCCTTTAAATTTATTTTGTGATCTCCGAAATTTCCATTTGTTGAAAAATTGACACCAAGGTAAGTATAATTAAAAAAAAAAAAAAGCGTCTGTCACGAGAACAATAAAACCTCTTTGATGAAGGACATGCTCACAAGTATAAAATCACTTCCGGTCAAGTCAACTGTAGTCACAGATCGGACGAAAAGTCGCATCTAAAAACAACCCAAAACTAAGCAGGAAAACGGGCGTCCCAACAAACAAATCATGCCTCACATGATTATTCACCCTTTAATTAATCGAGGTGTTAAGTTCTATCCGAAATTGGTCAGTAACAAGAGAATTAAGCTTCAAAATAAAACTGCCCTCATTTTAGTTTCATCCCTTGCTCTCTTTCTCTCTTACTGGAGAGTTAATAGTTAATAATAATGGGAGCTCGAGTTAATAATAATGGAAACTTGAGACGTAATAGGCGTGTCGTATTTACGAAGCGGCAGACAAGATAATATTTGAAACTTGCATGCAAGGTCAACCGTCTTCGCTCTGATTCAAATCCCTTCCAAAACGACTCAAAAAGACACAGGAAAACAGGTAAATAACAATATTTTATTAAATGATTATGTTACAGCCGATAAAGCGTTTGGGCTCCCTGTGGATAAACTCCCTGCGGAATCTTTCACCTTTGTACACTTTCGTGTTCGAGATCAGTACAAACAGACTAGGTATAAAATGCAGACTGAGACCAAAATGCAGACCGTCCGACAGCAATGTCTAACGTACCCCAGTGTCACGCAATAGCCTTCCCGAGTTTATCAGCCGCTAAAAGTTTTCTTCTTGGCGCTTTTACGTCAACATTGAATTGGAAGGCTATATTACTTGATCTTAAACCAGAAGAATATAACGTGATAATTTGCCTCGGCGAACGAAAACACAAGCTTTCTAACTTGCCGCCAGCCCGTTGGAAGTTGATATTTGACACTGAGAATCATGTGACCAGGAATAAATTTAATCAGATTGTGGCATAAACAAAACAGTCGCTGGATTGTCAAAATTGCCAACGGATTGAACGGAGGAATTTATATAAACATCGAGCTCCACGCAGCTATAAAGCGAAACGAATGGACGCTAAAATCACAGCCGTGACTGAGGCAAACGTCAACTCCACAAGTTTTTTTAAGCTTCAACTCTCAAGTATTCTTTTAAGAAGAGTTGAGAGTTGTTACCTCTCATACCTTTGCCCGTCGGTCAAGTATATATATATCCCTTCGCGTATTTGATTGTTCGCTCAAAATTTGTCGATAGCCGTTTTATCCGTTTACAGCCAGCCGTTCGAAATTTTTCATCTGCCGTTTAGCCGTTCAGCGCGAGCCGTTCGAAATAATTCTTTAGCCGTTCAGCCGTTCACAGCCAGCCGTTCGAAATAATAATTATTTTGCCGTTCAGCCGTTCACCGCGAGCCGTTGGAAATTTTTCTTTTGCTGTTCATCTGTTCAACTTCATCCGTTCGAAATGTTTCTTCTGCCTGTCACCCCTATTTTATACTCGAACGTGATCTCCCGGTGATGTCTGTCATGTTTCAGCGCAAATAGACTGTTCGCAGTCTATGCCGGCATATGGAGAGGAAAATACGAGGATACGAACTCGGAAAGGCGATTACATGACAGTGGAGTATTAAATTAACGATGAAAATATATCGTGTATTGCACGAAATGACAATTTTCTCTCAGTCTGCATTATATACTCAATTTTGGTCTTATATAGTCTGCATTTTATATCCAGTCTGCAGTCTGCATTTTATACCTAGTCTGCATTTTATACCCAGTCTGCAGTCTGCATTTTGTACTGACCGATGTCCAAGAATATAGTTTTTCGTACCCATGGCTGTTCCATGGGTTTGAAGAATAATATCGTTTCCGTTGAATTGGAATGAATTTTCTTGTAGGATCAGGCCGAGCATTTCCCTTAAGTCTCTCTTAAATACCTGGTAGGGACGAAAGGTTTTCTATGGTGAATTCTTCTTATGCTTCGCATACAGTGGTAATACCCTCCTCTTGTGGTATGTTCGTTTATACCAGGCTTAACTAATCAATGATATCAATGACATCAATGTAATCAATGAGTAATCAATGAGTACTCAATGACTAATCAATGACCCACAAAATTTTTGGTCATTGATTAGTCATTGATGTCATTGATTAGTCATTGATTTGCATGAAAAGAGGTGTTGACAGGCCAGACACGACTCATAATCTCGTGATATCGTGGAATGTGACCTTTAGAGTTTCGCTCTTACAAATATATCCCCCAAGGATTTTCCTTTTTTTGTATGAGATAAGGGGAGGCTCTTTGTATATTTCTCTTAGCAATGGTTGGTTCTGAATTAAATGCCATTTGCTCATTAAGATTAGGCAACGCCGGGTGGTACGTTGTTACGAAAGGCAGAATTCTTTTTCGCACGTTCTCCTTTTGCTGCAAAGATGACTTCCGTTCATTGAATTTTACCTCGAAAATTATTTTCTCAATGAGATTGTGAGTGTAGCCTCTAGCACGGAGGCGTGCTTTGAAGTTGTGATATTCTCCATGACCCACAAATTTTTTTGGGTTCGATTAATCATTGATTACCCATTGAGTATTGGCAATACTCAATGATTAATCAATTGCTTACCCATTGATTATCCATTGATTACTCATTGATGTCATTGATCATTGATTAGTTATGCCTGGTTTATAGGCTAGTGACGTCCATTGAGACGAGACTGGTGCTTTTGTGGGTATTAACTGGTTAATAGAAGTTAATGGTTAGTATGTATTGTATATAGCGATCAACTTAGTTTATTTGTATCTTCCCGTCCCTCCCTCCCTTGGCAGTTGTATTTGTCCCAAATGGAAAATATATCTAGCTGCCCATCGACGGCCCACAACCATAGCCTCGTTGTCTTTATTGCGTTACATTAAAGGCAGTTTAATATTCTCGATGAAGTTAATAAAGTCTGTTGTATTTGTGCTATTGGCTAAATGAGGTGGTCAACAAAACACACTCTGATATAATTGGTCTTCCGACAGGTGTCGGTTTGTGTTGTAAGGTGTGTAAAACACTGGCTGGGATTCGCGGAGGATCGGGCGCAGGAGAGAGTTATTTCGTCAATGTGGTCTTCTAGGAGCAGTGAACTCTTTTGGTTGTGGTTTCAACCATTGGTTTGTCCAGGGGTCGGTAGTTGAGCATCATCGAGTTGGACTTGACCCTCGTTATTTTTGTCTGCTCTGTTCATTACGACGGTTGTGGTTCCCTTATCAGCTTTTACATTAATAATGCTTTTGTCACGCGATAGTTCTTTGAGTGCATCTCGCTCTCCCTTTGACAGGTTGTCCTTGGTCTATAAAATTCCATATTTGCAAGCTCAAATTTGACCTCTTCTAGGAAGGTCTCTAAATAAGGGCAAGGTTGGACTGGTGGTTCCCAGCTTGACTTAACATGGAAAGGGTGAGGTTCTACATGTACCTCTTCCCCGTGTAACATGTATCGTCTGGCAAATCGATAAAAATCTGCGGATAGCTGGTGCCTGATAAGGTTTTCTCTTGTTACGGGTGTAGGAATGAACTATAAACCACGGGATAGTAAAGTAATTTGCTTATCTGTCAGTTGCTCATTTGACAGGTTTTTGATATGTTGCTTGCGTGACTCAACGGCATTAGGAAAGCATGTTTTTTTTATTTTTGTCTTTTGCGGCATTTAACCCCTTTGTTGTTATTTTTGTTTGCTTTCCCTTTTCCCCTTATTTCTAAAGGTTAAGATAAGACACACGAATAAGATTCACGTTTTTGCTTGTGATTTGTTCCAGCAGTATGTCCACCTAGCTAATCTTGGCTTTTAACACTTCGGCCAGCTCGGTTGCATTCTCATTTTCTTTTACATTTCTCTTTCTAGCCGGTGATTGCGTTTTGTTGGAAGACTGCTTAGTTGCATGATGTTTTCTGCGAGATTTAGCTTGTTCGAGCTTTTTGAGCTTAGCCGCTAGTCGTTCTACGCGCCTGTGGTGAAATTTCACCAGCGCTCCTTCAAGGGCCTGTTCTGCTTCCTTTCTTATCAAGCTAATGCCATTTTTGAAATGCTCATCGGGCGTGATGCTCGCCCGTGCATTGTATCTCAAAGTCTTAGAGCATGTGCCCTTCTCAAGGTGAGTTTTCAGCAGTCCGATGGAATGGTTGGAGCTATCCATCTTCTCCAGGATAGAGCTGAGTTCCTAGTCTTGGCGTAAACTCTTCGCATCGGAGCCTCTGGCTGGTTTGGTGGACTTATCATAATCTTGCCGAGGACGTTTCATGTAACTGCCGTTGTTCTGTTTGCTTGATGTTTCGGGTCCTTCAGGCTGCTTGGGTTTCCTGGCTCGGATCCTGACTCGAATCCTGGCTCGGATCCTGGCTCGAATCCTGGCTCGGATCCTGGCTCGAAGTTTAGGCACCCTCAGTTTTTATACTACGATCGGCCATTTTGTTTTACTGATCGACAAACAATCCGTCACAACCCAGACTCGTACCCAGTCGTCACTTATTTATTTATTCGTAAAGGAATACGCGAAAGGCGCTTGGGAAGGACGGAGAAAAATTGACGACTGGCAGAAAACAAATCCAAGATGGCGGCTTGTTTTACCACCAAAAGTTCGTCGCACAAAGAAAGGCCTTTCACCGCGCTTTTTATGTAGGAAATCTCCCCCTGCTTTGTTCAAACAGTCTCTCTACCTATTCTCGGGATGGAATCGATCGCTATTATCGTGCTATTCACCAAATGCCGATAACACTGAGCAAAATCGAAGCCAAAGATCTGCTAAAAGAAAAACATTCCGAAGAAATTCTTTTATGTCTGAAGAAGCTCTCTGGTGAGTATAAATCAAAGGTATTTCATGTTATCTGACTATTCGCAATGTAAAGTTAATGCTGTGAAGTACATTAATTTCCTATCTTTTCTAGATGGGTGAAGGACACGAGTTCGAGGTGCAGCACAACTCGTCGCAAGCCTTCAAATTGCAACAATGCAGAAGATAATGCAAAACTCTTTGGAGTATATTTATATCATAAAGGATGTTTGCATCCCAAGTAGTTATCGTGGAAATATTTTCTTCATCTTTTCATTTTTTTCAGGCTTAGTTTTCACGAGCAATGAAAGCAGAATTAGAAATAACAATGCAGTGTTTCATTTCTCATTAAGTTTGGAAACACAGTGGGCACAACCAAGACTGTACAATGTTCTTCTTCTGATACCATTGCTCATGACAACTAGGCCTCATATACCCAAAAGGAGTCTCTAGAACCATTTTCTTGAACTTACATCCTCATACTGTTGTTTGCTTTTGGCTTTAAATATGTCATTTTGCAGACATTTGTTCCTGACACAACTCCGTTACAAGAGAAAATATAAGGAGATTTGCATCAATCCTCCCTCCCCACTCTGCTCAGTGGTTTTTCTTCACCTCCCTCAGTCACCCACAGCCTGACTGACATGTCTTCCCTCTGGACTCCTGATGAAATAGTGAGCTCACTAATTAACTTTTATTTTCCTTGTATTACCTCGTATTGAAACTTAATGATAGATGTCGTCACTAAGACGAAAATCCTTGCTCTATATAGGAAATAAAAATGTAGAAACAGAAGAGAACCTCAAGGAAAACAGTGGGAGCAGCCAAAAGGAGGAGAACACCTTACCGATGGAAATGATTAAGGCCAAGCAGCTAGCTGCACAGCTGACTTGCAGCTCAAGGAAGTTGATTCAAATAATAAAATTATCAAGAAAAATTAAAAATAAAAAAAAATTGAAGATAAATGTTGAACATGTCTTGTGCGTCCTGGTTGTTGCCTGTTTATGGAGTCACCTTCCCCTCTCTTTAATACCCTTCCTTTCCTACCCCCTCCAGCCTGTTGTCCAAAAAATCAAGGATTATTTTCGAAAACAATTTTTTTTATTAAGCTCTTTATTACAAATAAGAGTTTTATTCTGATTTGGTTTCTACCAGCAAAATAATGGTGCTTGGCCCAAATTTCATGGGCCCTTTGATTTTCACTACAGACAAAGTTGCAGTGGAATTTGCACGACACACATGAATTTTGAATTGACTAAGGTTTCTAAAAATTCTTGGGGCCCTCTTGCTTCTTTTCCCAATCTCTCCTTTGGTCTTGTCACATAATGTAACCTAGTGCAAAGACAAAATAGCATTATTATTAATTCCCCCTTTTAGATTTTTTGACTAATTAAATTTCTACTTAGTTACCTGAATCAAATCCTAATAAAATTGAATCTTTTAAAAATTTTATTCAGTCAATTACACCTCGTACAAAAGACTATGAAAACTTTTTCTAATCAATTCAAACTCATAGAAGAGCTCCCAACTACTGCAGCAAACATCCCTTTCTCACATGCAATCAATTAATACATATCATGGCTTCCACTACGTTGGAATTCACAAATGTGCCCCAATGTCCTTGTTATTCTTTCTGAGCCTCCTAGAGAGAGAAAAACATTTCCCCTACTCCCCTCTAAGAAATATGGTTACTTTGTTTTCCCGGGGTTCTGTTACCTATCTATCTCTCTCTCTCTCTCTCTCTCTCTCTCTCTCTCTCTCTCTCTCTCTCTCTCTCTCTCTCTCTCTCTCTCTCTCTCTCTCTCTCTCTCTCTCTCTCTCTCTCTCTCTCTCTCTCTCTCTCTCTGATCTATAATACTAACCTATTCTTCTAAAGCCATATGAATTTCTTCCCATACATTTAACATGATTTCTTCAAGGTCCCTTATTGTTTTTTTTTGTACTGTCTGCAACAGTATTGCCAAGGCCATTTCTAGTTCAATTTGAGGTTTGTATATATGGCACTAGTCAAATGTTAAGGATTCTTTCATGACAGCTACATGTATTTAAAAAGTGAAAATAATTCTTTGACTGCTGTTATGTAAAGGATACATTTGTTTGGAATCTTTGAGAACCCCTTTTTTTTAATGTTGGGGAAACCCATGACACAGCTCTTGGCAGTCAACTTTTGGCACTCAAGTCATCCCCAATTGACCTCTTTCAGCCTTTGGCTTGTATGTTTTGTTTTCCCAATGTAGATCATGTGATGTTGCCCCAGAGAACTGCTTCATTTAAATTTTGTTTTTTTCAAGTGCATATGTATGCATAATTTATGAAAAGACAAATTCCCTTGAGAACATCACATGGCCTACATTGGGAAAACAAAACATACAAGCTAAAGAGGTCTATTACCAAAACGTCGATCAATTCTTCATGATTCTTCTGACTCCACTGAGCTATTGTCTTCCTCGACGCACACATTTTTAACGTGAAGATTTGCAGTTGTCACCTGAATCGTAAAGAATCCTGTAAGCTTATAAGTCAAGATATTTAATATTGATGACTCCAGCAAATGTTGTTGCCAGTTCATTCACAAATTGTTACCTTCTACTGTCTTCCTGACTTTAGATTGTGGTAAACTCTGCTGTTTAGAGTTTGTTGTCAATTCTTGGGTGTTTTTCGAGCTTCATCCCCGTCATCTGTGGAAATACAAGACCTGATCTTCAATTCTTTTTGTTTATAATTCACCCAACAATGAACTCGATTACAAATAAACGTAAAATCATCGCTACTTACTCTCTAAATTAAGTTCGTGGAATGATAAGTTCAAATCGTCTGTGTCGTCCGCCATCTTGGATTTCCCGGTGGATTTTAAAATTTGCGAAAAAAGCCCCAAAATACTCAAGTCACAAGTCGAGCCTTGAAGGATGACCGTAAAATTAGTCAATAACGATAAAGAAATCCAAAAAGTACAAAAAAACTACAAAATATTGATGATTCCAAGATATTTCGAGATTGGACAAGAAAATTCCGGAAATCTGCCAGTCGCTTCCCGTTTTATATCCGTCCTTCCCTCGATGCACCGCGAACTCACTAAACACAGCGCAAATGCAAAGAAGCGACTGGGTACGAGTCTGGTCACAACCAAAACAAAACACGACAGACTGTATTACGGTACATTTTTACCGTACCCATCCGGGCATACAGTACTCACGAGCTTTAAGGAAATTATTATCAGTACTTGTAATAAAAAGTAATCGAAATGACGGCAATCATGAACATATAACACACTTCATTGATCAAACAAAGTCATGTTGGTTGAAGAACGTTTATCGACGTGCAGGAAGTTCGGATAACAGCGCGTTTTGTTAAATTGTAATAAGCCCCCCTCTTATAAGCCCCTCTTCCTATTAAGCCCCCCCCCCTCCCCCTAATGTGCTTGTTATAAATTATCTCCCGGAGAATTGAACCCTTTCACTCCCCGGAGTCAATTATTGAGACATGTAGCATAGTTCTAACTTTTGAGTCTGTTAACGAAATCCTATGGTATGACCATTCAAATGAAACCTCTTCGGCAGTTCCGTTTGCATGGTGCCATTTGTTATTCAATATTTTACAACAGAAATTTGGGATTTTTTTAATTTTGATTGTTGGCACACGGTGTGGGGTTTCAAAAGTTAGCGTGCTTGCGCAGAGCTATCGACAAGGCAAGCCACATTCAGAAGACAATAGGGGTGGTGTTAGTGATAAACATTGTACGAGTGAACTGTTTCTATCTTACCCATACATTTGTCACCGTTTCCAATGTATCCATCCTTACAATAACATCTATTATGTTTACATTTGGCAAACTTATGGCAGTTATGATCCGTCAGGCAAGGACCGTGCCCATGTTTTTCGACTGTACAAAGAAAATAAACGGTAAGCTAAGTATACAAAGTCATGTTTCGATATATTCTTCTTGAATGTACCTAGCAGAAGGAAGGCATTTGAGTTTTATGACTAAAAAATGTTCAACTTCACCACCGCAGGGGCCAAAGTATGGCCAACTTGGGTCAAATCCCCCTTTACAGTACCATAATGATTTCATTTAGCGCCCTTCTTCCAATAAGCGTCCCCTTTCTAATAAACGCCCCCCCTTTCAGTCTCATTTTGATATTAAGAGCCCCCTTCGATGCGTCCCTCTCTTAGTTTTGTTTTTAGCTTCCCTTATTTGAACGTTGAAGATGCTACGCCAAAAAGTCACAATGAAGACATTGAGGTATCATAGCAAATTATGTTCTGACTTTGCGAACCATTGTTTTCGTTGTTCTGACCAAGCGAATTGAATATTTCCTGTTATTATTCATAAGAAAGTCCTTTTAAGCGTCCCCTTACTAATAAGTGTGCGCTCTTCATTATGAGTCCACCTTTGAGCTGCCAAAAGTATTTAGCTTCCCGGGCGATAATTCAAACAATTACGATACATGTACTTTATATTGTGTCCAAGTCCTACCGAAAAAGTTCAAATATCGATAAGGAATTAAATATTGGGGCATAGCTAACCCGCACTCCATGTCAAGCGTAATTTAATTCATTTACCTTTGGCGTTCAGACATTGAGGGTAATTTGCTCTTCCGAAATATCCATCATGGCACTTGCAGCGTCTATATGTAGTTTCGCCGCGATTTTCAACCTTTCCTTGTAAACAGTAGGAATGTTGGTACCTTCCTTTAAATTCCTTATAATACCCACAAGGCTCTCTCAAATCATACATAGAATACAACGTACACTTTCGCCAAACTGTAAGAGAGAAGATGAAAACAAAAGCGGAGCGATCAAATTGGTTGAAATGCCAAGGTCGCTGTGCTGATATAAAGTGAAACCTCGTCATACGGCCATCCAGTGATATTGCCACCCTGTCATTACTCAGTCATTACCACCACGTTTTTACGGCCCAAACAAAGGTTCAGTTCTTTTCCCATGACTAATCTCGTTAATCGATCCACCTCGTTAATGCGACCAACGATCACTCTTTGGAGTCCTTAACCGTTAACTGTTTTATAAATTTACTCCTTTGATCAGACCACTTGATGGCAAAATAAGATGTATTAAAAAAGTGAAAAGAAAAAGAAAGAGAAAGAACTCTTACAAGCCAACTCGTGAATACAAAACAACCTTCGGACCCTCCCCTCCCCTCTATTACGCGTTTTGCTCCACCGACCCCTCCCCCGACCCCTCCCCCGACCCTTCTGTTATGCCGCAAAATGTAACAAGTAGCCCGATGGGCTTCGAAACTGGCTCGTTTTGACCGTTTTGTCTCAGTTTTCACCCGGTTTTCATTTTAGAGTTTTATATTACCAAAAAAAAATTTCCTGCATAGCAAAAGTAAAGAAAAAAATAATGCACAGAGAGCCAATGGAAAAAAGGTATGGAACAATCCCGAAAAAAAAAACATATATATTGCACAACATCAAGACGGGAAAAAATTCATGATCGGATTCTCAAATCACAGCGATTTAATGTTTAACAATTCCGTCGAAATTAGAACGGTAAATATTTCAATTGTAAATTGTCGTTTCGATGACACCACTGATTTCTGAAAACCGGAAGTAAACTAGGTACGGTGTTGGCCGCAGCAAAATCGATTCCCGGGGCAGGTGACACGAGAGGAAAAAAGAGGGTATTTTAAGAACTGAGGGCAAGGGCTAGGGGGGCTAGGGCTAGGGTCCATTGTTGTGTTGTGTTGTCCCTTGTTGTGTTGTCAGCAAATCAGAGAAGACCTTGTAAGAGCTGCGTATACTGCCCCTTTTTTTCTTGCACCTGCGGGGCTCGAAACAATACTACGCAACTTGTCAAATATCCGCGCGTATTATCGATTAAACCATCGAATAAGGTGTATATCTCCTCCACTTACGATCGCATTTTGTTTTTCCGTCGCCGACATAATAACCTGTACAATGACATTCCCTCCGAATACACTTAGCTCTTCCTTTGTAGCAATCTTGGTCAGATTCACACTTGGCTGGTTCCGCTGAATAAATAAATAAATAGAAAACATGAATATGTCTCGTGACTTCTGTCATTGTAAATTTAAGAACTCGGAAGAAAAATTCAGAGCTTCAACGGGATTAGAATCCATGACCTTGGCGTTACCGGTGCGATACTCTAACCAACTGAACTATGAAGCCTTACTCATTTATTGGAAGCAAGATCAATTGTGCCTGGGTAATCTTTTTCGGGCTTCTTTGCTATTGCTTACATTGCAAACACAGTCGCGAGGATCATTTCTTTACTTTGCATTCTCTATCCGTATTTCATATATGATTAATTCGTATACTTCATTTGTCATCAGTCTAAATCACTTTCACGGGAACACATAAACTCTGACACTTTTGACCTTGCTCCCATTGTATGGTTTGTCCTTGCTCCCAATGTGTGTGTTTAAAGTTAAACTATGATAGTATCAATTCTCCTTTTTGTCAAGTTATTACTACTAAAAGAAACTAACTTTATGACGTTTATTTCATGATAATTATTTGGACGGTCGGTTTAACACGAGACTGGTACAACTTGATAAGAAATAAAACAGAAACAGCGGTGATAAACTTGGTAAACCAACGCACTTTAATAATAAACTTGACTTGACGTTTCGTATGCTAAGCGACATAAATTTTCAAAAGTATGTCGCTTAGCATACGAAACGTCAAGTTTATTATAAAAATGCGTTAGTTTACCATGTTTATCACCGCTGTTTGTGTTTTATTTCTTATCAAGTTACGACGGCCTAAGAACAAGAGTTTATCTGGTACAACTTGTTTTTCGCCTCTCCCAGTTTCAAAGTTAAATGCAGTGATAGCTCTCAGCTTTGAATGACTTATTAGATGCATCGGATATCCCTACAATATTCTACTGATAACAAAACGCTGAAAACTAAATTTAACAGTCCCGAAAGTAAGAATAATTAAAACTTACGATAGGCAAGAGCATTGACCCAGTATCCTCCCCAGGCTCTTGAAATGCGGATGAAGAAACATGAAATTACCAGCAAAATAAGAATCCGTTTGGTGACAATCTCCATTTTCTGTATGATACCTTCATGGATTTGCTGCGGTGCTCGATAAGTTAAAGATTTCTTTCGCTTGGTCTCCAATTAATCTTATCTTCTTGTTTACAACCAGAACACAATAAAAACGAACATTTTGAAAGTTGTGTTCTTAACAAGTTAAGCAAAGTCACATCGGTGATGGTTTAGGGTAATCCACAAAACCGTTCTGAAAGTCGTTGAAGAAGTTTTAGTTCATCGCGTAAAGAACTGTCATTGGTGACGCTTGCGTTCTAAATCCTATTAGTTTGCGCGCGCTTAATACGCGAGCCCGCCATGCAAACGAGAACGAGACTAGTCAAGCCCCCTTCTCTATTAAATAGTCAAGGCCCCCTTTAGGAAGCTTAAGTCGAATTTTGTAACAATGCCCCCTCTCTATTAAGACCTTCAATGTCAGTAAAACCGGATTCCCATAAGTTCAATTTGGCTTGCCCCGGTTTGTGGGGAAACTTGGTCTTTTAATGACCAACATTTTCCTTATATATTAGCGTATAAGTAATGTTGCACTTACATGTATAAGTTGGTGATAAACACCCCATGTTTAACTCGCGAATACTGTAACGGAAGCGTTGAACGAGCTTGACATTTTTAAACCGTTATTCCATCTCTTCAGTTAATTATTTCATTGTTTTCATCGCATAGGTCGAATTTGTCTTCCTATTTCAAGATAAAAAAGTAAGCTTTAGGTGATTCCATCGAAAAATTAGTTATACTGAAAATTTTCTCAAAGTTTGGACAGTTATTTATTACATCTAGTACATCAGAAAAATACAATAAATAGAGGGGGTCACCATGCCCGTTTTCAAGTTATAGCGCTGTAATTTATAACTAATTTGCTAGCTTGTGATGGCAACATTGAAAATCCTAGCCTTGAGCGAGAGGCAACCATTATTTCCAGAAAGTAATGACTAGCAATGAAACATATTATTAAAGTATTATTGTTATGATAACAGAACAAGGCCATCGTCAAAAGCCTTAAAGTTACCGAAAAAGAGAAACTAATGGAATAACAGGAAAATTTCAGCATCTGCACGCTACAACAACAACAACAACAACAACAACAACAAAAATCTTTATTAGTTATAGTTATTATAGAATTTATAATACTGGCCTGCAATCTTGGCAGGCCAGTGAAACGCTGAAAACTAGCTTGTAAAAGCACAGGCAGCCCAATCTCACTTCACGAGAAAGCGAAGGGTTAATTATTAGCGGTGTGTGAGACGGGACGTGACCCTTCGATGAAAGCGGTATTGGGTTACACGGCGGCCGTTTTAAAAATTTAAGACTTCGTATGGGGAAAAATAACGTAGATTTCGAACGCTTAATAAAGCGAAATTTATGCATTAATTTAATCCATCTTATGAAGGGAATAACAGTAGTGACAAAACAACCCTGAACGGCTTGAAATACCCACCAGAGGTGAGTTCAATAGAATCACTTTATTGAATCACTTTATTGAATTAATGCATCTACAACGAGCACCCCGAGCACCCCGATCATGGGAGGTGAGGTGTGCAGATTTCTAGAAAGGTGCGAGTTGTCGACTTCACTCGACGGCCAATTCATTCAAAACTTTGAAAATACCGTGTAATTCAAAGCTTTATCTATTTGTAGCAGAAAGTTGCACTTCATGATAAAGTTTTTGGGCTGATTTTAAGGTCAATCATCATACGTACATGCATGAAAAGTTGAAAATTCCATACCATGTAAATAAAATGTAAATAACATGTAAAAGGTAATGATATACTGTAAAAAACACATCAGTACATGATTTTTGGACTTTTACATGTAAAAGAAAAGAAAAACTGTAAATATCATGTAAAAACACGTAAATACTAGAGAAAATGCTGTACATTTTCTAAGAAAAGAGGACACAGATCATGTAAATAACATGTAAATTGAAATAATTTATGTGAGCTGTGATGACCCTGTAAATATCATGTAAATTGAAAAAGGGGGGCTGTCAAGATCCTGTAAATATTATGTAAATTGAAAAAGGGGGCTGCAAGATCCTCTAAATATCATGTAAATTGAAAAAGGGGGGGCTGTCGAGATCCTGTAAATATCCTGTAAGTTGAAAAAGGGGGGCTGTCAAGATCCTGTAAATACTATACCCAGACATGTCGGTGAGAAGCAAAGAATAATACATTTAATCTGTTTTATTGTTTCATTCTACCTTTTTACGGTCGAATAATTATCAAGCAAAGGGAGAGCTGGTGTTTGTATGATATATTTTCATTTCAGGAACACTTCAGCATATAAGCTTCCTAGATTCGACCATAGTTAAATAAAAAGATATGCTAAAAAATAAATCAAGAAAATTCTGTTCCTAGGAAAACACAAACGTCCACACAGTGCTCCCTGTTTTCTTACTAAAAAATATACTCAATATATTCAATAAACAATCTGCTTGCTAAAGATTTGAACTCCTACAATTTACAATTTTAGTACAACATAAAGATAAAGATCAATAAAGATCAAGAAATAAGTAAGAGTTATCGGCCTGAAACGAGGGGATATCAGATTTATTCACCTCTGGTTCCGCCCAAGAGCAGCCCGAGGGCGGAACCAGAGGTGAATAAATCTGATATCCCCGAGTGAAGGGCCGATAAAATACTTATTTTACACATTGGTGAGGTTTTCTAAAACAAAGAAACTATTACATTTTTCAGAGAATAACATTCCGTTCAATTAAAATGCAAAAAAGCATGATTCCGCAAGGCCGCATTGGGATCACTGCACATTTCGAAGCGAGGCGGTAAACATGTTTTGCTTTTGCCAAATTTGCATTGAGCACGTTGCTTCGTTATGAGTAGAAGGAGGGAGAGAGAGAAGAAAATGTATGAACAGTACTCGTGGTCTCGCCATGGCCCAACTGCCCGCCTTCATCTTTCGAAGCACAATGGAGTGGTTGCGGTGTGTTTTCCAAGGGAAACCGGCGGAAACATATTCAGGTTCAAGCGTAAAACGAGGCGTCATACATTACTGAACCGAAACCTGAATCGAGGTACGATGCCATCGAATAATGTTATTAACATTTCGCTTTTTGGTCGCGACCGGCAAGTTAATTACGTAGGAATAAGATTGATGAAGTTGTCTTTTTATGTAAACAAAAAATATTGACCGATGCTAGAGTGTTTTCCTTGTTATGCCCTATTTTGTCTTCCCGTTTATGTTATTCTATTATGAGGGGATCGAATAAGTCGAGGGGAATAACTGGAGGGGAATAACTAGAGGGAAATAACTGGAGGGGAATAACTGCAGGGGAATAACTCAGCCCCGCACTCCCCTGTTACAATCAAAAGCCGCCACCAGCTTTTCAGACAGTTTATTATTGGCGGGGAATATTCGATATAATCCCCTGTGAGAACAAAGGAAACCGAGCCATGTGGAAAATAAATAAATAAATAAATAAATAAATAAATACATGGATTGTTCAAACTGAATTGAACAAGTAAATAAATACATGACTCAAACACTTGAATCTTTTGGCAATACTGCAGTAACCAAGTTATCACATTCAGGGCTGTCATTAAGATTTGAGACAGCCGTTGCTCTGATCTTAACACCCGTAACAAGCTTGTTGCTTTGTCCATAAATTTAACATATAACTGCAGGGGCGGATCCAGGGGGGGGGGGGGGGAGGGGGTGAAATGGGTGAATTTTCACCCCCCTTTTCTGAGACAATAATAATATTTTATTTCTATGATATTTTTTTTTCACTCCCCATTTCAAAATCCTGGATCCACTCCTGAACTGGCACCCGTAACACCGGTAACATCAAGGTCCCATCAAGTGTGGCCCTTAATGACACCCCCGAATCATGAGTGATAACCTCCTCGTTTCTCTTTCGTTGTACGATTTTCTTTTCAAATAGAACCTGGTCGAGTGACCTGAGGAGAGCATCATCTTGTGTTCTTTTCAGGCAAGGCATGCAGTGATCCTTGCACAAGGACTTTACTTTAGTTAATGACAGAAGATATCTGTTTTGCTTTCACATAATGCTGTGCCACCATAACAGCTTGGTCTTTCGTAAGCTGTAAGAGAAATATAATAAGCAGTAACCATTAGCACAGACAATAGGGATGATATCTGTTTACAAACATTCTTTTTGTTATTCAAATGTGCCAACCACTGGAACAAAAGAACCCTTTGTTTCGGCAGCCAATAAGGCCCTGGTTGGCACATTAATAACAATTGGTGACGACATTGATATCTTCCCTATGATTACAAATTCCAATTTTAAGGAAACCTTGTAATTGTAACAAGGAGAGTTTTTATTTCTCTCCCTGTCCCACCAAGTAGCCCAAACATTTTCTCTTAAAATTAACACACTTTACATGTATAAAATTATAGTTAAACCTCTATCAAGCGGACACCCTTGGGACTCCCGGTAGTGTTTGCTTCATCAAGGTGTCTGCCTAATGCAGGTTCTAATAAATTGCAAAATGATAGTTAATGATTGACCTCTTATATCTCCACCTTCATTTGCCCCCATACTTGGCATCCTTAATTGCAAACCTTTTGCAACTGGCCGTACCGGGCAAAATTACTCAATTACAGTGAAGCAAAGACATAATGTCACAAAAATACCTTCTAAAAACACTTCAAGTATCTGCTTAATGCACTTTTAGCGTCTGCATCCACTTAATAGAGGTGTCTGCTGAATGCAAGTTCTTTTTACAGTATACGTGGAAAGAAAATTAAGGGACTTACAGTTAAGCTGGTGTCCACTTAGCAAAGTCCGCTTAATATGGGTTCCACTTAAAGAGGCTGGAAAGGGTTTTCAGCTGCGTATGCACGCAATGTGCACTCGTCATGCATTGACACACATGTCAGCTGATTTTCTTATCAAAAAGTAGCATGCGTAGCTCACTGGAAATGAAAATAATGCGTAAAATTGCACGAACCAGAAATAAATCGTGCATAAAATAATTCTAAAATAGTTTGAGAAAAAATTATCCGGCAGAATTTTTTTCTTATCTGACAACAACCTTTTTGGAAATAACTTGATTTCCACTTGATAGATTTTTGTCACCAAAAAGAAAGGGAAATTAGCTGCTTTCCAAATTGAGAAAAAAACTATCATGTCACCGGATTAGTTTTAAAGATAATTAGCGAAAACTGAGTTTTAAAGGCTCCATCAGAGAGCTGTACTGTTGCCATGGCAATGGCTATGACACCATGAGCACCCTTAAAGTATTGCCTTTAATAGCATCATATAGATTACCAAGTTGTCCATGTCATTATTTTTATATTTCATTATATTTTAGGCACACTATTGAAAGCAAGAAACCCTTTCAAGCCTCCTTCCTTAATACAGGTTTAACTATACACACACACCTGTCAATATTGACGATATAATAATGCCTTCCGCCTCATTCTCATTGAAAATCATGCTGGACTCCAAAATGTTATGTTATCATAAACAAAAAAGAAATTAATATACTTACAAGGCCTGTTTCCAACATCTTCAGCGCATGACATTGTAGCTATCATTGCTGCCTGTTTCCTTTTTTTGCAATCAGAAATCACCTAAAAGCCGGTCATGTATTACATACAGTCAAGTTTTGTTTTTACCACAATTGCCGCTAAACTCGCAATCTGATTGGTCGACGTGAGTGGTAAATGAGAGTCCAGACAACGGTGCTGACGCTAACATCACGTGCGCTTGAAAACAACCAATCAGATTGCGAGAAAGTTATAGACAACGCTTGCTCTTTTTTTGCTGTCACGTTTTGTAACAAGACTTCGATTTTTCCTTGAGTCCACAACATTTTGACCATGTGATGACGTAAATCGTGGTAAATAAGAGTCCACACCACGTAAAACCGGTGTAAATTTGTTAACTTGCAGACATTTTGCCATTATAGACACCCAGTCCTGTCAAATAAGAATTACTGAAAACAATTCCCACTATTACGAGCTAATTCTATGTTATTAAAACAAATCTTCATTCTGATGGTTTCATGCATTATAATGAGAGTAGACTGTACCGTGAATGTGAAGGCAGAAAACATGCATCCATCAATTTGATGTTCATCACTATGCATGAGCACGCATGCATTGTGAAGCAAGAGAGTTTTTTGAGGATTCATTTTGCTAAGTAAATAAGTGGTTGTTTTCTCTAAAGCGACCATGGTGACCTATCTTTTTTTTATTCCACGTATTTGAAGAAAATACTAGTCTCCATTATATATCCACATTTAAAGAATTTTTTGTTAGTAGATTTTGAAACATTCTCAAGGAATCACTTTTAAGATCTAGTTTTTAGTGTTTCACTGGGAGCATGCATATGTTGTAGGTTAACATTATTTCAACTACATGTAGGTTAATTTTTATTTTCTTTTGTCCCATATTCATTAACATAATCTCAGACAAAGGAAAATAAAAATTAACCTAGTTTGAAATAATTTTAACCTAAAATAATTTTAACCTACAACACATACATGTATTAAAAGAGATTTCTTTAAACATAAAATTGTAAAAACGAACGATAAAATCCGACGTTTCGGAGTAGTCATGACTCCATTATCAAGGAAAATATAAAAAGATCATGCAAATTACTGCATTTAAAGCGGTTTTGGCGCGAAGAATAACATAAGAGGGTGCGAAGATTATAAGAATACTTTCACACGAATGGAGTCTGATTGCACGTTGAGATTTGGCTTTAAAGTTCTTATAAAAAGCATTTCGTACACTAAGCAGTCAAATTTGTTTCTGCATTTCTTAAGCACTTTGAAACGCTTTAGAAATGCTTAAGAAATGCAGAAACAAATTTGACTGCTTAGTGTACGAAATGCTTTTTATAAGAACTTTAAAGCCAAATCTCAACGTGCAATCAGACTCCATTCGTGCGAAAGTATTCTTATAATCTTCGCACCCTCTTATGTTATTCTTCGTTCCAAAACCGCTTTAAATGCAGTAATTTGCATGATATTTTTATATTTTCCTTGATAATGGAGTCATGACTACTCCGAAACGTCGGATTTTATCGTTCGTTTTTACAGTTTTATGTTTTAACACATACATGTATGCTGAAATTGCCCTATTACATGTATTTCATTAGTTTCTCTTTTTTGATAACTTTAAGGGTTTGGTTTTCACAATGACATTGTTCTGCTTTCATAACAATAATACTAATATTTCAAGCTAAAAATAACTTTCTGGAAACAATGGTTGCCTCTCATTCAAGGCTAGGATTTTAATGTTGCCACCACAAGCTAGCAAATTAGTTTAATACACTGCAGCGCTGTAATGTGAAAACAGGAATGGTGACCCCCTAGCTATTTTTATTGTATATTTTTTGATGTACTACATGTAAATGTGATAAATAACTGTGCTAAGGTTTAGAAAAATTTCATTACAACTTCTTTTTCGATGGAATCACCTTTATGACCTAAAAATGCAATAATTAAAAAAAACTGTGTTATTCATGACTTCCTGCTTAACAAAAACACCTCAATACATTTTGTGTCAGGTCCCTCCAGTGCCTGTATTAACAGGGTTCTGACTTCTCTTAGACTTATAAGTTTACAACGTTTTATTGAACAAGCTATTCAGAATAATGAAAGTGATCTAGAAGGCAAGGAATGTTTTTGTAGTTAATTTGAGCTTGTCTCTTGCAGCACTGGAAAATGACACAATAAGGTAAAAAGGGAACTGCACCTGGCCTTCTTCACCTTTTTTTCAGAAGACAAATAATCTGAATCATTCAACTTGTCCTCTGCCTTATAAGAGAAACAGAGAGAAGAATTATTGTCAAAAAATATTTAACACCGTAAAAAAAGTAACAAACAAACAAAACCTCAATAATTTATTAGGTACATAAGACATAAGTGAAAAGTAATTTTTTTTTGCATGTTCTGATTGGCTAATAAAACTCCCAATTTAGTAAATACCTTTAACAATTGTTTGAGATTGCAGAATTCAAACTGAGAAGTGGTTGTTGAGAGTGGAGGCTAATTCCCTCCACTTCAGTGAATAATCATAAGATTTCATTTTATGTAGCAAGGCTGAGTTGACAGGTACCAACAAGGCAGCTGAATAAAAACATGCTAGCCTGGCAAGATTGTACATGACTAAATTCACTAAATCAATATCAATTTACCTTAGCCCTGGGCATCAGGCTAGTGAATTTCTCAAGCCCTGGTGAATAATGAATTATTGTGGATGCCTGTTATCTCATGTAATAAAAAAAAATTAGTTAAATCAACTTTGTTTAAATAAAAATAAAATATAAAATATACAACATTGTCTTCAGCCTAGACTCATGGAACATATGTTTAAAACCAGTTCCACATGCCTGTATTAATCTTGCGGAGCATTAATTTAAGCCATATAATTATTATTATATTATTATTAAAACTTTTAACCCTTACAATAGTTTTCACCCAATTTTGTCTGCATGGCAGACAGCCACCGGTTAATGCGGACAATAGACTTTTTTCTCTGTGACAGGCAGCTATTTGACACATGGCATTAACAGTCCAAGTGCACTTATTCCAATAATACATGTAGTTCTCAATGTCTTGGTTTGTACATGTAGTTAACAATAAACACTTAATGACTGGTCCTGAGGGAAACAGTGAATTTCGTTTCCCGAGACGAAGTCGAGGGAAACATCGAGATTCGAGGGAAACAAAATTCACTGTTTCCCTCGGGACCAGTCATTAAGTGTTTATTGTTATATAGCAACGCAAAATAAAACACAACACAACACAGTTTGAAAAACGCGCCGAGCACTCGATCCATCATAATCATGCCACCTTTTGTCACGGTCTGATCACGTGCGCTAGCGGGCAACAGTGCAATGTTACCCTCTGACTTCAAAAATGTTGCCCGCTTTCGCAAATGTTGCCCGCTTGGCACAATTGGCGGGAAACAGTTTGTTTGTTAGATGTCATGTGACGATGAATCAACCTGTCCAATCAACGTGCGCATTGTATTGAGAAAAACTCCAGCTATATAACAATAACTTACTACATGATTTCAAATAAAACTGTACATGTATTATTACGTTCTTTCGTACTCTTTAATTTTCCACTAATTTGAGAGCACTGTAAATTGAAAACTCCAAGGCTTTTGAATTGCCATGTCAATGTTATTCGCCAAGCTGTAAATCATCAGTGGTCTGAAACCAAAATGAGTACACTGACATTATTTACTAAGACTAAGAATATTTATAATTATTATATTGAATTATACTGTACAAGACATTATTATTGAGAACAGCTTTTAGGAAAACTTGGATTCTTTTATATGTACATGTACATACAAATATAAGTACATCTATATGCGAAGATTTAAAACTATTTAATAAAAATAATAATAATAAAAGAACATATTTATCCAGGATGACTGCGTCAGTTTAGAAAAAACTGCTATCAATGCATCCTTTTAGTTTTAAAAGGAGTCAATCTACATGTACAATGTACAATACAGCACATGTCAATGTACAATACAGCACATGTACAATGTACAATACAGCACATGTACAATGTACTAGTAACTGGCTTTTACCTGCATTTTTCATTAGACAGTTACAGTTACATGTGCATGTATACCCAGACATTAAAATGGACAGGTACTTTTTTCCTACCAGTTTAAATTTATTCCAGAATTCTCACTGTACCTTATTCTTCACAACGAATTTCAGAATAAATTTAATCTCAAAGATTGCCCTTTAAAATACTATAGACTGCTATCTGCACTAAAGTCTCTTTGGAGAACCTGCCAAAGTACATGTAACTCTAATAATAAGACTACAGGTATATATCAAAGCTTCTCTTCAAAACTTTTACAACCTCTTTCTGGAAGTTGGCAAAGAAACTTTTATCCAGCAAATGCATCATTCCACCATCTCAAGACAAATGGCTTAAAGATTTAGCTGACAAATGCAATGACGAACAAATCGAATGGCACGAGGCCTATCAACTAGCTTTTAAATATACCAAAAGCACGGAAACTAATAGAATTTCAATTCAAATTTTTGTAGTACAGGAGACTAGCAACTAATAATTTTCTAACAAAAATTGGAATAAATAACTGTCCTAAGTGTACTTTCTGTGGAAATGAAGTAGAAACACTTCTCCATCTTTTCTGGTACTGTTCTAAAGTTTCATCCTTTTGGAATTCATTGACGTCAAAGATGGCCACTTATGATATCACACCTGAGCATAATTCATTGCATATCTTAGTAGCACTTGGCCTGAGGCCTGATTCTTCAAAAAGTCGACACCAGATAAATTTCTGCTGCCTTCTTGCGAAATATTACATTTGTATCTGTAAAAAAGGAGAATTCACCCTCAAGATAGAAGGCTTTATGAAATACATGTACCTTAAATCAGTTTATGATATTGAATCCACGTCCACCGTTCCACCAAAGAAATGGAATCTCATTGTCGCAGTGTTTTAAAAGTATTCATAAATCTGTAAACCTTTGGTAGCTTTGCTTATGTAGCACCATCACAAGCCTTGCTGACCAGAGTTCTTGCAGTTTTCCGCAAACACCTTATTGTTCTAATGACTTTTGCTGTAACATTTATTTTTATTGTGTTTTATTTGTAACATAAAAAGCACTGTTTATGCATTTCCTTTCTTTACTTACTAGTTATTTTTAATATACAGTATATTCTAAACTGTAATCTAGTAACAATTATGTTAATAAAAGTCAAATGCCTTGAATAAAAAAAATATTCATCACACCTGAGACTGTTATGAGGTCTTCCATTTGATTTTAAGAAACCTTGTGCCGTGTCCGCTTCAGTAGTATAGGGAGGGGGTGATCCGGCCCCGCCGAAAATAAGGGCTAAATGACGTGATTGGCGGCCTCCTAGAATATATAAAATTCTAAGCCCCCACGAACCTCCCTGCGGTCGGTTCGTGGGCTTAGAATTGTATATATTCTAGGAGGCCGTTAATCACGCCATTTAACCCTTATTTAGGACGTGCCCGGATGCACCCCCTCCCTATACTACATAGTGATAAATTATATACAGCCTCGCCGTTGCGTTACGGGCACACCCTAAATAAGGGTTAGATTACACGATTTAACGCTTCTATGTGAACTGTGGGTAGCGGTGCGAGCCAGGCATAACCAATTGGATAAACCCCTCTCTTAGGTACTCAGCGACGATGGGGAGAGGAAGAAAGAGCGTTTTGACACAATCAAGTAAGCGAATGGCATTTAACCACTCAAGACATGGAAGTCTCCTTTGCTATGGATGCATAAAAGGAAAAAAAGGCGAACTATGTGAATGCGTTAAAGAAACTCAAGGACAAACATCTCCTCCATCCACTGTACCGAAATGTATTCTTGAAGCTGCACAAAGACTGACTCCACAACAACTTGTCGACATTATTACCAATTGAAAAACACTTTCACCTTGTATATCAATGATGCCTGGGCTGCAAAATTTCTTGAACTTTCTTAACTCCAGGAAAACTGGCCTGAAACAAAGGAGCCGCGCTTGGGTCAGTGCCAGAAAGAGCACCATCGGTGCTTCAGAAGTCGCCGCGCTGATAGGGGCTTCGCCCTTTGAAAATGAAAAGAGCCTACTTTTCAAGAAAGTGCAGGCACCAGACATGGTCAACATGACGGCATGTACCTGGGGCAACATTTTCGAGCCAATCGCGCGAAAATGTTTTGAGCAAAAACACGAAACAACCGTTTTTGCACACAGTGTCTCGCTTAATCTGGCAAAGGAGCACCCCCTTTACGGAAAGCTTACATGTAGCCCCGATGGCTACTTCGAAGACAAAGACGGTAACATTATTCTCTTAGAGTTTAAACGCCCCTTTAAACGAAAGATAGCCGTTAGATCTATTCCGCGTTATTATGTAACACAACTTCAGACAGGCCTCGCTTTCAGTGGAAGCCTAGTAAAAAGGGGCCTTTTCGTTGACTCTTATTTCAGGCTGTGCTCTTTGAAACAGATGACATCAAGCACATTCCATAATGCGAAACTAAATGGTGGCGTTGTTCATTCAATAAAGGCAAATAAAACACTTGCCTGGGGCATTGTTTACCTATTCTCTAAACAACCCTTAACTAAAAACCAAACTGAGCTTGTTGATGTCGCTGAACTTACTCAGGCTCAGTTTGAGAAAATAATGACAAGCATTGAGGAGAAAGAGCTCTGGTGTTCTTACGGCCCTGTGAGAACAAACTTTAGCGAGGAAGTCGAACGTGAGGAGTTCTTTAGACGACAAAAATTCAAGAGCGAGCTAAGCAGCAATGCCGAGGGCCCGAGAGCTGTTGCATTCTTTACTTGGAAGCTCCTTGATGTTACAGAACTTCCAATCACCCAGCACGAGGGGTTCTTAACAGGCATTCAAGCAAGGGCCGAAAATTTTCACAAGCAGCTCACCGAACTAAAAAAAAATTCATTCACTCATCAATACAGACGACAAAACAACTTCCGCTGGAGAAGTTGGCGAAAATGAAGGCGACGTCGAGGCCTTTCTTCAGGGGCAGTTTACGCAATTTTAGCTGAATGCATGGCCGCTTGCCAGCACCGCTCATGCTTTCGGCATGTAGAGGGCATCGGAAGCCTTATGTAAGATAAAATCTTCTGTTTTCTTGGCCCTTCTTTCAAAATTATGGCTAAGATTTTATAAATTTTGAAATTTAAAGAAACATTCTTTGGTAGATATGGTTTTATGTTTGAGTGAACATATTTTGTTTGTTCAAGTTCGTCATAGGTTAATCTCATAGAAGGTTCCCCCTTAAAGTTTTTTCCTAATAATTGATCAAGTTTATTTTTGAAGTTGTAATCTGTCTTTGCCTTGCTTTTAACTGTTATATTTTTATTTTTGTAAAGGTCTGCATGATAAAAGGCGGCACCATCTATTTTTTCAATGTGGTTGCATATTTCACAGATAAGTTCCGCTGAATCAACCATGAGTGAAAAAGACCCGCCACAGTTTTGGCACGATTTTATATTTTCGTTTGTTCTGCTTTGAATGAAAACAAACTTATTTTTGTGGTACTGATTTATTAATCCTTGTCTTGCTGATAAAGAAAGATATGAAAAGATAATTTGTAATTTTTCTATAAGTTGTGAGTGGTTTAACTCGTCTATATAGTTATTTTCATAGATGCCTTGCAACCAGATGTGTTTGTGTTTCACATCTAAGGCCTCTAATTGAGTCTTGTATTCATTCTTTTCATCCATTTGTCTGACAATAGACAGCTGTTTATTGAAACGTTCTGCTTCAAGGCTAGCCATGGTTATAACTAGAAATGACAAATGTTCAATAAGAAAACTAACGTAATTTTGCGCTACAAAGATTACAAATTTCGGTGCACCCACCCGGTTCTTCTTTCGCGCACCGCGTTTTACAATCAAGGCAAAGGAGGCTGTGGCGCAGGGCCAGATGTTTCTGGTAAAGCTTGCAGTGGTTTATTTTCAGTGTATCATACTTCTGTTCAAGATTGGCATAGCGTTTGTTTGCAGCTTGAAGCAGGGCGATTAATTCCTTTAGCAAAGGCATTGCTCTATATATATTGTTTTCCTTTCGAGATTTGTAGATTAAATCCAGAGTTTACTCTTTCAAATACGACTTGGATACGTCTGCCAGATGATTTAACTTTTTTTGAAACTCAACTTTGACTTCTTTGCGAAGTTCTTCTCTGATCTTGTCAAGATCTGGCGCTTGAGGCTGACCACTCTGTGTGGACTTTGCTTCCCCAGAGCGGATATCGTCTTTCAGTTTGTTGTATTTTTCAACCTCTTTAATGATGATTGTAAACTCTGGATCGTCGATGTTATTGTCAGCCAAAGCCTTTGAGATCATCTCATAAACAGAGTTCCGCTTGGCAACAGCGAGCGTGTAGATTTTCTCGTGTTTCGCGATTTTTCGTTCAAATTTCTTGCTTAACACTGTGAGGGCCGCAGAGAAAGCCCCTGTAATCGCCGCCACACCAGCAAGGGCAGGATTGGCCACAAGTCCGACTCCAGATAATGCAGTCGCGAAAGTAGCTGATGACATGCCTGTAGCAACCAAACCAAGACCCACAGCCGCTGCATGAAGAATCGCGTGGGCCCGTTTGTATTTTTTTGCGACCTGGCGATAGTGGTCGGCTTCCTTCTCAAGCTCTTTCTGTAAGTCTGTTATTTTCTTGAGCCGGACGTCTTCGCCATTTGTTGGTAAGCTTGGGTAAAGCGATTGAGTCTCACTGTAATCCGGTGCCGATGGCAACACATTAGCCGAGCTCATGGTTGTGTATACATATTAATTTATTTCAACTTCAAATTCAAGAGGCATGTTATTGAAATCAAAAAGTTCATTGTTCGCATCTCTCACAGACAGAGTTATGCTGTTTACATAATCGCCAGAAGAGACGTCACGCAAGATGTTCTGCTGTGTTGATTCATAGAAAACTTTCTCATATGGCTTTCCGCGAAGATCAAATCGAGCCAAGACTGTCGAAGGCTTGCCGTTGAACAGGTTCTGTTCTTTATCAACCAGATCGCAGTGAATAAAGTAAGTGCTTGGTGAGTCGAATTTTTTACTGGTTATATGTGGAGGCGTTTGTAGGCCCTTGCCAAATAATAATCTGATATTATTGGAAAGACCTATTACATATTCACCTCCTGGGTTCAAAATCGCCATAGAACCAAGAGAGGAATACGATTCCGCTTTAAGGTCTATAACCCGTTTTTCGTATTTGTCAACTATCGTTTTTGCTAAACTACTAGGAGTGTAAAAACTAGGCTCAATGTTGATTATAGTTGGTTGGGCCTTCGAGCCTGATACTTTGACAGATATTTCTCCTCTTTGTTTCAAATTATGCCACGAATTGCAAATCGAACAAGAGACGAGCCGGATATAGCTCGGTTTCTGAAGCGGGTGATCGAAGTAGATGGTGTGAGGGTTCGAAGGTGCGACGATTGTTAACATAACCATTGTGTATATAAAATATATTTATATACAATCATGTTTGGCAGGCGCCCTGGCGGATTTAATCCTGGTTCAAACCTTGGTCTAGACATTGGCGGGCACGATTACGGGCCCTCACCCCCGTTTTTTCCTCGCCCCCAAAACCCCCTCTATATCAGTAAAAAACCTCCCGCAGTAAATCCGCAACTGGCTTGGCTGAGTTCTCCGGAGGCCGCAAAACTTTCTACAGCTGCCAAAGCTAAGGCAATCTCAGACTTCAAAAGGCGTTTTCCGCACGCCGATATGTCAAGATTTACAACAGAAGTTTCTTTCGACGAAAACCACAAAGCCTCAGCAACAGTGCTTTTCCCCGAGGGGCACGGTTCCTGGGCTATGCCCTCAGACATACCCCGCAAGGATTGGTCTCAAGCCATGAAAGACGCTTTGGGTGTGCAACAAGACGGTGGTTTTCCAATTCCTTTATCAATTAACAAAAATCCTATAAGATCAATTCCAGCGGTCGCATTCTCTGAAAATGTGGCAAGTATCGGCGACATCTTAAACAAAGAGCAAAAGATCTATGTGACGCCAACAGAATCGTTTGTAACAAAATTCAGGCAGATCTTCACTCTGGCTCAAATCAAACACACAACTAGAAAAGAGTCAAAAAGGTGGCTTTCAAAACCAAATATGAGTTATTGGCCACAGCAGCTGAACTTCGCCTTATGGTGCGCAACAACAGGCTCAGGCGTCTCCCGCGAGATATTATTATTACCCTCTAACGATCTAGATCTTTCCCCACAGCTCCGATCCTTCTATCTCTTCCATGTTTACTTCACAACAAGGCGCATATTGTTTGAAATGGGGGGTATTCAGAGTATAAGTGCTTTGCCGGGCGACCCCACCTTTAACCAAACAAATAATCACTACGACATTGCTTCATACAAAAGGATATGTGCCGAGTTCGGTGTTGATCCAAGCAGTGATTTTCGTTTCACACTCGGCGCGAATCACGGACTCGGCAATGTGTTTATCTACATTTCCAGGGGCGGTATGATATCCACCGGAATGAGCTATCCAGGGGCCCATGCAAAATTCAGTGATGAAGGTGGAAGTGCCAGTGAGGGAACCCTTGTGCAGTTCATTCGTAACGACCAGGGTGCTGTTAGTCAGTTCGAGCACTTTGTGCCGAATTATTCACAAGGGTTAACACAAGTTGGTCTGTCTCGTATGAACCGGTCGATCGAGGCCCTTGTGTACTGTGTTCTGGGCTCCCAGGTTAACGTTCGCAGCAGCATTCTTGGCAGCGGCGGTAGAGCTAAGGAAACACAGGATGAGTTTCTTGTTCTAATGGAAGACGCTATCAGAACACCCGACATTTCTAAGAGTGTTCAACGCTATCAGCTAGCCATCGACGGGGCAAAGGTGCGCTTGGATTTTGCAGTAGCTCCAGGGACATGGCTTTTGCCATCACGCATGGTTATAAACACTGAAAGCGTGGTGGGTTATAACAACAAGTTGAAGCAGGCAACGCAAGGAATGAAGCTTGGTGTTAACAATGATGTCAATCTTGCCACAAAAAAAGCCTCCCTTCGCCCCATGGATGGGGGACCAACAAAAATAAATCCACCAAACAGTCATCCATCAAACCCGATACATAAACAGGCCACACAGGCACAGGGCATCGCGCCCAAACCAACGACCACACCAACACCACAACCAACGCAAGAGACAACACCACCCTCAACGCAAGAGACAAAGATCGAGCCGCATCACGTAAACAAGGCGCTCATTGCTGGGGGCGCTCTTGCTTTAGCAGGCTTGTTTATCTGGATGCGCTAACGCTTGCGCTTGATTGTCTTTTCAACCAAGAAAGCCACAACGGCAAGGATCAGTAGCCAGGCGTGCTCGCCAAGAAAGGATAAAACTTGGCCGGCCGTTTTGAAGATAAAGCTCACGATCGAGCCGATCATGCCTGGCAGGGCGTTGGCTGCTTTTTTGCCAAGCTCTTTAAGCCCATTTCCAATAGCCTTGGTGGCCTTTGCCAGGCCATTCAAGGTGGTGAGTACCACAGCACCTATGACAATACCGGCAGCCAGAACAACTGCTTGAAGAGTCCAACCATATTTCTTGAAGATATTTTTGACCCTCTCTCGAAGAGGCAAGGCTTCTTCTCTTTCCTGAACTTGTGTTCTTAGTCTTGCCAGTTCTTCTTCTCGCTCAGCAACTCGGGCTTCTGCAGCTTCTCTGTCAGAGGGAGAAGTGTTTTCATCCTCTATCACGCGCTTGTCTTCCTCGTTTTGTCGTACAAGCTCGGCCTCTTGTTCGTTTAACTCATACAGCGGCTTGGTGGAGTTCAGTCTTGCTTCAACAGCATTTCTTTCTCTTGTTTTCGCAGAAAGTTGTGTTCTTAGTTTGTCAACCTTTGCCTGCTCTTGGTCTCGTTGTTTTTGTATTTTTTGAATGGCGCCCAATTCTTTGTCCTGGTTTTTAATATCCCGTAGAAGATTTTTATTCAGTTGTTTTAACCGATCTATCTCGGCCTGATTCTCAAGGTTTGATCCGTGTTCCTGTTGTAGAGCTTCAATCTTTGCTTGATTTCGTGCAAATTTGTCGCGGAGGTTTTGCGCCTCATTTGCTACTTTTGTTTGTTCGGCAGCAAGCCTTTCCGCATCCTTCTGTTGTTTCTCTGCCTCTCTTAGCCTTTGTCTTTCCTCCCTTATAGCTGTATTATCTTGAACTATTTTTTCTTCTGCAGACTGACCAAGAGCAAATCTGATTTCTTGTGAAAGATTTGGGTTTACTCTTGCACGGCCAGTTAACCTTTCTTTTGTGTAGAGAGAGTATGCTTTTTTGCCAAAACCGCTTTTTTTGATCATTAATCTTTTAGATTTGGAGTCAAAATAAGCATCAAGTTCTATTGCATCAGCATCTGGATATAAGGACTGGATAACGCCCCAGGCTCGTTCTCTGCCAGTCTCTGCAAGAAGAGGGGCAGTTTCATCTAAGCCGCTCTGTTCGCGAGGCAGTGTATGCATTTCATGTTGTTCACCGCCATGATATGGGGTTGATGTGCCGCCCGGTTGAAAGGGAGTTGTTGTGTCAACTTCTTCTTCGTCATCGTCATCGCCATCGTGGTCTATATCCAAGTCAAGCCCGGTGTTTTCGTTCTCGCCAGGTATATCATAACCGCCTTCTGCCATGATGTATATAAATATAAATTCATATATATATGGCTGTGCAACCAAACCTCCTCCCAACGAACGCAGAGAAGACTCTTGGTGCTATGAAAGCAGAGCGCACCGTAAAGCGCATCACATTTGATCGCTCTACAGCTAATCCTGGCGAGACCCTGTACGTTACGGTGCCCAAGCTCAACGAACATGAAGTTATCGTGTCGGGCTCGCTTGCCTTGATCTTTAACATCGACCTTGCCGGCGGCCACGCAAACAACTCTCTTGTACAAAATGTGTCCAGAGCACTAGTTGACAGGCTTGTTGTCAAGTTTGCCGCCACTACTGTCCAGGACACCGTCGGGTACGATATTTACAAGATCTTTGAGGACCTCTTCCTCTCTGTCGACAAGCGCGAAAATATGCTTTCAGAGGGCATCCAGAGCGTTGACTTGTGCAAGATTCGCTCTAATTCCGGCGACAAGAAGACCTCTAGCGTGGATGTGGAAAACAAGCTGGAGACCATTTACAAAAACAAATACCGCATCAATCTGGATCACCAGATTCTAACAGACCACGGCGTCATGTACCCGCAGGCCCTCTACAACGATTTGACATTCGAGATTACGCTCGCCCAGGCTTCTCAAGTTGTCAAGGGTTCGGATACAAGCAAGCTTGTCTACAAGTTGACAAATATCCAGCTTGAGTACGAGACAATCCGAAGTAAGCAGCTGGCTGACGAGGCAACAAGTGTATACTCTAGCGGAAAGGAGTTTGCCTACGACCATATCATGCGAGAGGAAGTGGTCCCCTTCTCGAAAGGTTCAGACGCACGGCTAAATCTCAGGGTGAACCCTCAGCGCAGGTCACTGAAAGCCATCCTTCTGCTATTCATAGAGCCATACACGGCTGGAGCCAGGGACTCAGAAAAATACTTCAATCCAGACATTACCAAGGTGAATGTTACCATCAACGGCTCACCCAACAGGATTTACAACGAAGGCATCAGCGGGACAGACATGTGGAACGAGGTCAGCCGCCTCTTTAAAAAGAGTGGTGACGGCAGGCCCAACATGAATCTGACCAAATATCTCACAGGCAACAAGTTCGGCCTCCTTATCGACCTTCGGTCCATGGCTGATACAACTCTTCACGGTAACGGCCAACGCCTTGTCAACACAAAGGACGGCGTACATCTTGAGATCGAGAGATCACCCTCCGGCTCAGGAAACGTGCACTGCCACATCTTTACCATCAGCGACTCGCAGATGAACATCATGGACAGGCAGCTGCAAGCGGTTCAGTATTAAATATAGATGGACCCCCAAAAGTTGCCCTTCAATGCCCTAATCATAGGGCCGACTAACTCTGGCAAAACACAATATCTTCTGAATCAGCTACGCGGGCCCTTCAGGGGCAAGTTTGATTATATCGTTCTCTTCTGCCCCACATTTGTTCACAACAAGACCTACGACGGCTTTGTGGACAATGAGCCACGCATTTTCGTGATAGATTGCCAGCAGCACGAGATTGAATTTTGGCTAAAACTAGCCAGTTACCACTTCGACGGGACAAACACGCTCTTTGTGCTCGATGACTGCGCCGCTTCGAAGGATGTGAAAGGCCGCACGAGCCAGCTTGTCAACCTCGGCTTCAGTGCCAGGCACAGCGGTATTTCCGTGTGGGTGTTGGCGCAGCAGTTAACCAGCATTGCCAAGCCGTTTAGAAAAAACGTGGCAGCGATCGTGCTTTTTTACACACCATCAAGCAAAACAACAAAGGCCATCTTTGATGACTATGCCGGCGAGCTTGAACATCAAGAGTACAAAGAGCTTATTGCAAGATTGAAGAGGGGTAAGTTCTCTCACATGGTTTTCTCTCTGCGTTATCCTTATGAAGTTAATATATACTCTAAACCATGAATGCCTCCACCAGTCTCCACAAACTCACAGTCTTTTCACAGCTTCTTGGTGAATTACAGAGTAGGGTGGAAGAGATGCAAATCCAGAAAATTAAAGCCGCTGGTGAGGACGATCTGCGTGTCATGCTTCTTAGCCGATATCCTTTGAAAGTCGTTAAAATGCCAGACACAATGGCTTCACTCATGAGGGAGATTCAAAATATTTGGCCTGACATCAATAGAATAATTGAGAATTAATATATACACGATGGCAACAAACCCTGGAGACGTGGACCCACTTCATTACTTCTCTCAGTTTCTGGAGAAAAGGTTTCCTTCTTATGAAACTTTTATGCAAGTCAAACTCTCTGGAGCCGAGGGCGCACTTCATGTCTTATTTCAGTTTCTGGAGGAAAGGTTTCCTTTAAACGAACCTTTGACGGAAGCCAAACAAATTGAATTAATGCAGTTTCTGAAGGCTTTTTGGCAGATGGGGGGATGAAGGCATTAAAAAAACAAATGTATACACACGATGGCAACAACCCCTGGAGGCGAGGCCGCAATGAATGAAATCATGCAGATGCTGGAGTCAGGCCCTGATAGCTCCTTACCATCAGCGATTCCTGAAGTATTAACAGGTCCAGATACTCAAGCTCAACGTGAGAAACTGGCAGTCCTTGTTTCAACAGGCAAATCAAAAGAAGCCATCGGTGCCCAGCTCACACACGAGCAGGTGAGGCGCCTGACAGATAATGAGGTTGAAAAATTCTACAAAAGATATGAAGCCTATGTCGGCAACAAGACAACCGAGTCTCTGATTGACAGCGGCCTAATGCTCTTAACCAAGGTCGTCGGAAAGTTTGTTAAGATTGATAATGTGGAGGCCATGCAGAAAGAACTAAAAAATGACTATATAATTCAACATGAATTGTCCTCTTTTGCTGGAGGTCTTGCACTGCGATGGGGGCGATTCCTGGCCTTGGCCAGCGCAGCTTTGATCACTACAAAACACATCGACTTCAAAAAGGAGTCTCCACCCGTTCACCCAAGCAGCAGGGACAGTGAAGGTTACCCACTGGAGGGCTTTGATGAAGTTGACGGACCACTAAGGAACCATGAAGGAACCACGAAGGAACCATGAAGGAACCATGAAGGAACCACGCAGTTTAAAATAAAATATATACACGATGGCACAACCGCTCGAGACGATTCCTGAAGAAAAAGTCGCGCCAACTGTTACCTCCGATACCCCAAAGACTGCTCCGGCTAAAAACCCTGGTCGTGTTGCTTCTGGAAAAGCCCTCGCTGAACGCAACCGTCTGGCAAGAAAAGCTAAAAAAGAAGCCAGCCAGGCAAACGAGCCTGCCCCAAACGAGCCTGCTCCAAACCAGGCGCCGACAAAGGCAGAATCTAGCAGCAACACTGTTTTCATCCTTGGTGTTGGAGGTTTGATTGTCTCCGCTTTGGGTGTCTATTACCAGCGCGAGGCAATTATGAATGCACTTGGGCGCAACAAGACACAGACTCCTGCTCCAGCAGCAGAGGCCCCTCCACCCACACAGAAGCCACCGAGACAAAGAATTCGAGAGATGGAGTAAATATATACACAATGGCTAATCTCTTTCAAGGCTTTGTAAATGGGGCTGCAATCGGTGGCATTCTTCTTTTTACGTTAAGATTCAACATCACTGCTTTTAAAACAGTTTGGCGCTTACTAACAGAGCTCGATGAGGAGTCGCCTGAAAAAAAACATAAATATACACAATGTCTGACAACAAGCTCGTGAAATCTGTTCTCGATGCTGCAACAATCACTGGCCTTGTCGCTGGTATTGGCTGGATTGGCAAGAAAATCATCAAAGAAAACCTCACAGGCGACCCCAGCGCGAACCTGATGAATTACGTCAAGTTCACAGCTGTCATGACTGGGAGCATCGCGCTCAAGAAATACCTCGAGGACCAGAAAATCCTCCCTTCCACGGTGTAATTATATACAAGATGGCCTCTATCGCTCTCATGGTTGGTGGAGCAATTCTCAATGCGGCCGCTTTCACTGGCGGCAATTATCTTGCAAAATACTTGTCTGGAGACAGTGGAAAAGCCGCTATGGATGAAAAGATCAGACACGATAAAGCGTTAGAAGCTTATCAAGCGGCCTACGCCAAATACCAGAAATACCGCACAAAGCTCCTCGACTGGGTTGCAACCAACGATCGGATCAAAGATCAAGCTAAAAAGAACTTTCAAGACACTGACCAAGCTCTAGTGCTCTACAACCAAACACATCGGGAGCAGCAAATAACACTCCCCAAAGAGCCCGAGTTCTCTGACTTCTATAAGCCTGGCCCACAGCAGAAACAAGGCGAACTCTTGTTTATCGGTACTGGCGCACTCGCTCTTGGTTATGCAGCGTTTCGCTTTCTGTAAAAACACATGTATATGGACTCCAAACTCTCTAAAATCTATTACGGGCCCAAAGGCTACTGGAAAGGCCTTGCCGCTGTAAAAAAGCTAGCTGCAGCAGCCAAGGTCTCAGAAGAGGCGGCAAAGAAATGGCTCGTCAAACAAGCCCTTTGGCAAATATATCTCCCTGCGCCACGCCACATCCCTAGGCCTAAGTTTGATGTCTTCACGCCCAATTCAGTGCATCAAGCGGATCTACTTTTTTTGCCACACGACAAACTGCCTCACGGGAGAAAGGTTTACAAATATGCTTTGACAGTTGTTGATGTAGCAAGCAGATATAAAGCAGCAGAGCCCTTGACCTCGAAAGAGTCTGATGAAGTTTCGAAAGCGCTAGCCCGGATATACAGGCGCGGGCCTTTGAAGTGGCCACAACTATTGCAAGTCGATCCGGGAACAGAGTTTATGGGAGCTGTGACTAAAGAGACTGGGGCCCATAAAACAACCATTCGTCGTGGGCGTGTTGATATCCACAGAGATCAAGGGATCGTTGAAAGATTTAACAGAACCCTGGCTGAAAGATTGTTTGGTTACCAGTACGCAGTTGAAATGAATCTGCCCTCTGGCCGGTCGACCGCTTGGGTCAAAAGGCTGCCAGATGTTATCTCGGCCCTGAACAATGAAGTAACCAGATTGACTGGCAAGAAGCCCGCTCAAGCAATCAAAGAGAAAGCAACCTCAGCCAAGCCCGCAACCCCATATGCTAGACCAGTAGGGGTGAATGAAAAGAAGCTCCCACCTCGGGTTAATTTGCGTTATCTGTATTATCCCGGTGAGCTAGAAGGTGGTAGTAGACGAGCGACGGACCCGACCTGGTCTTTGAAGGTCTACAACATCGAAAGGGTTGTCACCAAGCCAGATGCGCCTGTGATGTATTACCTGTATGACGGGCCCAAGCGGGGCTTCGTTCGCGAGGAGTTGATGGTTGTGCCGCCAGGCACTCAGTTGCCACCGATGTCTTTGTGACCATATGCAAGCGTATGGATGCCATCGTCTTTGATCCAGCGCTTGGAGTCAAAGGGCGAGAGCGTTGTCTTGTTTAGATGAACTCCGTAGATCTGGTGATCCACGCTTCGAAGCATGTCCATCCCGTGTTTGAAGGTTTCTTTTCTGAAGAGGGCGTCTTTGTAGTTCTGGTGCGTGATCTCCTTCTTCGTCACAGACTTGGTTGTACCCTTCGCCTTCTTGATGTTCTTCTGACTGCCAAGCATGATTGAGTACATCTTTGAGCGAAGGCATATCACTTCAGAGATGGAGGCACCAGCGCACTCGTCCTTCATCTTGCCGATGACTTTCTTGTTTTGCTGACTGTGAAGAAAGTGGTCTTTCGGGTAGTCGCTTGTGTCGTAGAGCTCATCGAGGCGATTCTCCATGTCATTGTAGACATCATCTGTCTTGATCTCTAGAAGCAGGCTGTCTGTGTCTGTGTAAAGTAGGTCTACTCGTGAGCCGTACTTATACTTGAGGTACTTATAGTAGAAGTCGTACATCAGAGTCTTTGAAAGATCAAGGATGCACATACCGGTGTAGACTGGACGTTTGAGTAAGATTTTGTCCTTGTGCATCTGAATTCCTGCAAGATTTTCACCAAAGACTGTTGCGCTGGCGAACAGCGGGCTTGAGATAAGCTTTCTCAACTTGTCTATCTCATTCGCGCGAACAAGCCTCATATCAATGCGCTTTCTGAGGTTCTCCATGGTCTTGCCAAAGACAGAGTTGTTCATCAGCTTGAAGAAGTTCTTTTCGAACTCAGAAGTGGCCTGCTTTCTGAGTTCTGTGTTCAGCCTTATGTAAGGCTCCATCCAAGGATTCTGCTCGAATTTGAGCATTCGATGAACCTTCTTCAACTTCATGCCTAGCTCGAGATAAAGCTGAAGATTTCTGTAGTGAAGAACATATCTGTCTTTGTTCTTGAGAGTTAGGAGCAACTTCTCTGTCTTGTCCTCTGCCTGCCCCTCTATCAATGTCCTTTGATAAGGGGACATCCACGACTTCTCGATTCTATGCTTCTCTGGTGCTAGAGGATAGGCGTTGTGTTCATCGTGCAACTCCTCGGGGTATTCTAGATCAACCTCAAGGATGTAGCCAATCTTTCTGTTTGGGGTCCACTTCATGATTTGGTGTTGTGTTGGGTGCACTGGACACCATTGAAAGTTGCCAACAGGTAGTGGTTGACTCATGGCCTAACCATAAAGATTGTTTGCATCGAAGTACATGATGTAGCTTGTTTCTTGATCTGGATTGTGGTCATCAAGAAAGGGGTTGTTCGCTTTGAAGAAGCGCCTGCTCTCCATTGAAATGCCGCCACGCATGCCTTTTTCGACAAAGAGGTGCATGTTGATGTCTGTAAGCAGTTCCAGATTGATTCCTGTGTATTTCAAAAGAGCGTCCCAGCTGAGGCCTGGAGCTGTATAGTAATGCGCGGGGTCAAGTTTGTAGTGCTTAAGGCATGTTTTTCTGAAGTTCTCGAAGACATCTGCAAGTAGGAGTACGTCTGTCTCTAGATAGAGATCGTGATACTCGCCGAGGTCTTTACATTCGAACGTCTCCCACACTTTCTGCGCATGAGTGTAGTCTTTGTCGCTGATGTGCTCCTTTTTGAGCTCGCTATAGAACGCGCTCTTCTCTGGTAGTGACTTCTTATCAAACCGCCTCCAGGAGTCCATATAATCGTATGGATAGTTTCCTTTTTGCAGAAGAAGCTTGAGTTTATTAGGGTCCTTTTCGTGGTTTGCCATGATTGTGAATGACTCTGGTTTGTTTGATTTTACCAGATTATCAAGGCTCGACTGCATGAACTGTAAGCTGTCAATGAACCTCAAGTTGCCAAGAGAGAAAGAGACGTATTTCTCCATATTTGTCGGGATGCACTTCAGATCAGATTGTACTTCTGCTATGCCGCACATAATATGATGCGCATCGTAGCCCTTGAAGTTGTGAAAGACAACAGGGATTGTAACGGTTTCCGGGTTGATTCTGAAGTGATTCAGATTACATGCGCTGTGAGCAGCGCCTCGATACTTGCCTGTTATGTGGCAGTGATCTCTAACAGCGTCTCTCATGGAGTTTCGTACGAGAGGTTCTCCGCAGAAGAGGCAGTCAACTTGATCAAAGGTTGGCTTTGTTTTTTGTTGCCTTTTGTTTCTTGGGCCTATGAAGGGAGACGCCTCCAAACGCCCTGTTTCTTCGTTTTGGATGAAGGTTTTGAATGCATTGGTGTAGCATTTGTTGGTTTTGTGATGAACAAGGCCGGCGTACGCTCCCGTGTTTGGATCGTAGAGATTGATGGAGTTCTTGAAGTTCTCTTTGTAGAGATTCTCATTACAGATGCTGCATGAGGTCGCATTGTTGAAGTTTGCCCAGTCTTCTCTTGTCATTGTTATGGGCTTCTTGTGATGGAGTTCGTCTCTTATCTCCCTCTCTAACAGTTGTATGAAATGGAGAAACCGCTTCACCGTGTCCTCGCCTCTGTATAAGTATGGCCCTCTTGTTTCACCATCAGAGCGAACGGTTATCATAGAGAACCCACATGGCGTGTGAACCGCGGTTTTAGTTGAACTGCTTTCTTTTGGGTCTGGCTTGCAAGTGTCGATTTTTGTGACGAGACTTTCAAAGTCAGCGTAGATAACGTAAGGCACCTTCATCTGGTTCTGATGGTTTTCAAAATGCAGGTTATTTTCACCATCTTCTGGCATTTCAGTTCGTACTGGCCTGCCTTTGATGCCCCTGCAGTCAACCAGATGTTTGTCAAGGACATCTTGCGATTTAAATCCTTGAAGGCATCTTTCGCAAAAGTGAATCTTTCGGCCTGCCTCATAATTGCTATGAAGAAACCTGCTTAGGCTTTTTATGTAGCAGTAGTGTGTGTTATTTTGATTAGCTATCAGCATCAGGTTGATTCGTATTATCTCAGGGTCTTGCACTTCACTGATTCTAAGGACTGTTGTGTTGCCGTTATGCCAGCCAAAGACGTTTATTGCGAGGTTATTGAGTTTTTCTACTTTAGAGATTTGATGTAAGGGTGTAGGGAAAGAGACGTTGTCGAAGTTCAAACCGTCCTCTGCCGGGTACTTACTTGTCCTGTCTGAATGCTTCGTATCTCGAGTTGGAAAGAGCGCGACTCGCAAAGCCCATCTAAGGCATTGATTATCTCTGTTTTTGATGTTTATGATGGCCTGTTTTGCTTTGAGCTTTGGAGGAAGAGGGATATAAGAGCCGCCTCTGATAGCTTGATACCTTGCTGAATCAAGAAAGACGCTCTCAACTCTGTCGATAACCCAGCCTGAACCCATGTGTACCCATCTGGCTACTTCTTCCTTGTTTGAGTTGATAACAGCTTGTAGTTGCTCGTTAGCTGCTGCTTCATGAAAGTATGTTATTATTAGAGGATTCTCTTGCCTAAAGTAGTGTGTCATTCTTTGTGTCCCGTCGGCTCCTTCCTTTGAAAAGTGAACTAAGAATGTAAGATTCACTTTGATGGGGCCAAGGTCTGTAATCTCTCTAACTATAGTTCGAACTATAGCAGGTTTGTTCTCTTGATAAAACAAATCGAGATCGCGTATTGGATAATCAGCAGGAACAGTCATTTTATAGCTGTGAAGCCAGTCGCGCCAACCATGATGGGTGCGTACAAACTCAAGTTGTGCATCCATGGGGTTGTAAACACAAAGATGTGCCATTTGTTCAATTGGCAACACCACCCCAGTTCACATAAGAGGTGATTACTATATGTAGTAGAGGGAGGGGGTGCATCCGGCCCCGCCGAAAAATAAGGGCTAAATGACGTGATTAGCGGCCTCCTAGACTATATACAATTCTGAGCCCACGAACCGACCGCAGGGAGGTTCGTGGAGGACCTAGAATTTATATATTCTAGGAGGCCGCCAATCACGTCATTTAGCCCTTATTTTCGGCGGGGCCGGATCACCCCCTCCCTATACTACTGCTTCAACCTGCCAAAATAAATTTCAAAGACACCACATAAAATTATGTACAGTGTAAGTGATGGGTACTGACTATTTGAATACTGTTCATGTAAATGAAATGATCACTTTTATAATTATAATACTGTCTGGACCTGACTGATACACCAAGAAACACAGTGATAATGTTCATGTTTCAGATAGTTATGGTTATCATTTAAACAATAGTTTTGGTGGACCTAATGTGACCTCACACGGGAAAACGTACACTAACACTTATCCGTTAAACGGATAAAAACAAAGGCTAACGCACGGATAGCTAACAGCCTTCAAAGCGTTCTAACGTTCGACGAAAGCATTCTAACGGATAGCTTGAAGCGTTAAACACTTCTGTTGATTCGTCAAACGGATAGCTTAAAGCGTTTAACGGTATGGCAAATTCATCTAACGGATAGCTTGAACCGTTAAACGCTTCTGTTGATTCGTCTAACGGATAGCTTGAAGCGTTTAACGGTTTGACAAATTCATCTAACGGATAGCTTGAAGCGTTTAACGGTATGGCAAATTCATCTAACGGATAGCTTGAAGCGTTTAACAACGCTTCGGCAAATTTGTCTAACAGATAGCCCGATAGTTTCGAAAAGGAACGGCTTCTGAGAATAATTATTTATCGGACTGTACAGACAGTAAATATTCAGGAAATTTTATAACGGATATCTAACGGACACCTAACGCTTTTAGCCGTTTAACGGATAAGCGTTAGTGTACATTTTTCCATGTGAGGTCACTAATGTTTATCTCAAAGAGGGAATTATGTGAAAGGAGTTCAAGTTCAAGTTCAAGTTTATTATTCACACTTATTCAATCACCATACAACAATAACGAAAAAAAAAAAGAAGTAAGAACAGAGCTAACTATACATTGAATTAAACATAATAAAGGAAAAAGTGTGTAGCAGCCAAAGGAGCCAAGCTTTCGAGTTGTCTTGCACTCTTTTGTTTCAGTACCTTTTGTTTTTGTTGTTTTACTTTACTCATGAGTTTGGCAGGTTTTTACACCAAGCATGAGCGGATAAACTTTTACGACCTATACTATAGTCTAAAAGTAGCACATGTAAATAAACTGAAGCATCCTTTGGACTAAAATGTCTTCAGTCTGTACAGTTGTTAACCTCTACCTATTAATTAAAACTAATTAAAAAGAACAGTGCACATCGAACCGTTTGAATCGATCTTGTTCGAATCTCGTTGCATGCCATAATCCCCGGTGTGATCAATTGATGACAATCGATCATTGAAAATCTTATTGATCAATCGATAACAGTCGATGACAGTTAGTTGTTATTGATTGCTATCAGCCAATCGATGGCCAACCGATAATCACAAGCTTGAGTCCTCCAATTGCTATTGATTGCCATCGACTTTTATTGATTATAGTTTGCAGTCAAGATGATTGTTTTTGATCAACAATTTTGTTCTGCTGATTGTGGTCATGTACATGTCTGGTGACTTTTGCCCGGCTTTTGCACAAAAAATCCGGAGAACATGTAAATTGGTGTTGACAGGCCAGACACGACTCATTATCTCCTGATAACGTGTAAATGACCTTAAGAGTTTTGCTGTCAAGACGATTGTTTTTGATCAACAATTTAGTTCTGCTGATCGAGGCCACGTACATGTCTGGTGACTTTTGCCCAGCTTTTGCACAAAAAATCCGGAGAACACGTAAAGAGATGTTGACAGGCCAGCAGACATGACTCATAAGCTCATGATAACGTGTAAATGACCTTTATAGTTTTGCTGTCAAGAGGATTGTTTTTGATCATCAATTTAGTTCTGTTGATCGTAGCCACGTATGTGTCTGGTGACTTTTGCCCAGCTTTTGCACAAAAAATCCGGAGAACACGTAAAGAGATGTTGACAGGCCAGACATGACTCATAAGCTCATGATAACGTGGAAATGACCTTTAGAGTTTTGCTCAAACAAGTATATCCCCCAAGGATTTTCCTTTTTTGTATGAGATAAGGGATGGGCCATTTAATTTTTGTGGGGGGGGGGGGGGGGGGGTTGGGCAATTACCAAACACAAGTTCCTGCAGAAGAAATTTAAGAGAAAAAAAATTGTGCACAAGAAAGCACGTGAAAAAAAATTCAAGCATTTTGGTAAAAAAAAATTCTTGCAAATAGTGATGCTGAAAAAAAAATTTATACTCAGACGAAATTGCTCCCCCCCCCCCCCCCCCCCCCACACAAAAAATTAAATGGTCCGTCCCTCCTAAGGGGAGGCTCTTTGTATATTTCTCTTAGCAATGGTTGGACATTTGCTCATTAAGATGTTTTTAAAATTTGGCAATTCTGGGTGGTACGTTGTTACAAAAGACAGAATTCTTTTTCGCTTGTTTAAGTTTATATCGATTGTTATCGATTGATCACGCCGGGCATAACATTTTAACGTTTTTCTTGAGTTCCTGACATGCAGGAAATCTAACAAAGATATTATCTCACCTTCGAAGCATCGAAAGGCTTGGAAATAAAAGAAAAGTCTGTTGGTTGAGCTATTTTTCTTTACAATGGAAGGTCAAAGGAGTGGAAACAGAACTAAAACGTCCGGAAAGAAAGTTCGTTTCAGCGCCAAAACTCTCCTGGGCCGCGGCGCCGCTTCCAAGTTTACTGAGCCCATGCTGTCGTTGGCAGCGTTTAACAGGATAGTACGTCATGTAAGTCTGTGCAAACAATCTCGAGCTCTCCCTTTGTCACACGTATCCGGATATTTTTGAATCCGCAACTTTTTTGTTACGGATTAGAAAATATTCGCGTCCACACGTAGCGTATTCGAATCGTATTTGCCCGAATTCGCCGGATACGTTTGGACGGAAGGCCAATCCGCAACAAAAAAGTTGCGGATTCAAAAATGTCCGGATACGTGTGGACAGGGCCTTAGAGACCCTTAGAGTACCTTAGCACAAAACGTCCCTAGCTCTCCCTTTTCTCATAAGCCTGCGTAGCAGGCATCAGGGAGGGGACTGGGGAGAGAAGGGGAACTGGAATGTCTCGAATGTTGTTCTCGATCAGTGTACCACCCCCTCCCCTCCTTCAGGACCCTCTAATTTTGAAGTTTTGTTTCTATGATTGTTTTCTGCACTCGAATTCTGTAATTATGTTGCATCCATTCCATGTTTTTCTTCTATATTCTGTAATTACATTGCCTCGATTCCATGTTTGTCTTCTGTCTTCTGTAATTACGTTGCCTCGATTACATGTTTGTGTTCTGTATTCTGTAATTACCTTGCCTCGATTCCATGTTTGTCTTCTATCTTCTGAATGTCGCTTTTTTAGGGGATATTTTTTATTTATCGGTATATCCATGCATTACACAGTGAAAGCCATGAGAAGTAGTTTTGCATAAAGTCTTCATACATAATGTGATTTTTTTTACTGAGTAGTGTGATTTTTTTCTCATCCTTTGGGAACCAAAACACGGTACTCGCAGTAAGGGAAGACCAGCAACCACTTACATAGACACCCTTAGAAGAGATATTGGACTCAGTAACACTGGCGAGATTCGCGCCCTTATGAACAACAGTGACCTGTGGAGAGTATTAGTAGTAGTAGTAGTAGTAGTAGTAGTAGTAGTAGTAGTAGTAGTAGTAGTAGTAGTAGCGGAGCACTTGCCAGGCCCAAGGCCTGGCTGCGCAGCTCCATACTCATAGAACCTACGCCTTCATTTTTCATGGTCATGGCTAGCGGAATGTTTCGCGGGCGCGTGTCCGTCCGTCTGCCCGCCCGCCGTGTTGGAACAACATCCGGGATCTTGAAAGCAAGGCTTTGTTTTTCGCGCGGCCACACAGCCGTGAGCTCGGTAAACACTTTAGTTGTTTTGTTGTGTCTAGCGGAGAATTAAAGTCGTTATTTTCCTGCATTTTTTCGCGGTTTGCTACTCAAGACAGAGATACTAATTAAGGGATACTCAGAAGCCGCTTTAGTGGAAAAAGACGAGCTTTCAGGGATAAAATCTTGCTTCGAGGAACTTCATGTATTACGTTTTTATCAATGCGGGAGATGTTTGTTTCCTACGGATTTCAGAACCAGAAGCGGAGATTTGAATTTCCAAGCAAGCGAGGAACTTAAAGGTAAAACAGATTACAGTTTTCGATGAGAATTTATGTTGATATCAATCTGTGAGTGACTTTTTATTAGTGTTATTGTTAGTTTTGGAGAATTGATTTTAAAACGTGCTTAAATTCAGTTGTATCGATCTCTTGAATTTCATCGAAGAAAGCTTAAACTAATTAAAATAATTAAATGGTACGCATTTTGCTTCTAAACGTAAACTAATGGAGATTTGAATAATTTTTTTTCGAAAGAAGATTGTGTTGTCCATTTTTATGTGTTTGTTCATTCATTAGATAGATTGAAAAGCGGTTTTATGTAAACAAAACAAGACTTTGATGTTATAGTACAGTTCTATCTTCACTCGCATCGCCTTATGCAAATATGTTTGTGTATTTTTGCAATTTTTGATTTCCAAATCAGTTTCTCGGGCAATTTTTGACAAACATAAACTGTATTTTATTCGGAAACTAGTGGTACTGTTTATTCTAGACAGAGAAAAGTTGTTTTTGTGAACTTTTGTACGGTGTTTAAAAATGTACTGTGCAGACGGTCGCGTAATACTGTTTTTGAGAATTGCTAAAATTGAAAATAGCCCGTTCGTCAATCTTAATTCTTGTGCTTCCAACCTTTCACCTTAGTTAAGTTTCACCTTAGTTACGTTTGTTCAAAGTGCGACGCTGTTAGGCTTGGGCTATGTATATATATTAGTAATAGTAGTAGTAGTAGTAGTAGTAGTAGCACCAGTGTGCAAATGTGGCAAACACGAGGACTGCGACAAGAAAGGAACGTGCAAATGTAAAAAAGGTTTCGTAAAGAAACAAGGAAAATGCGTACAAGGTTTGTGTACAACTATTTTTAAACACTTCATTTTATTATCTGATTGTCACGTCATTTTAGAGCGGTTTTCAATTGAGTATCGAAAGTAATAGTGTTCGTGTTGCGAAGGTTCGCGCAAATGTTCGTGCGAGACTTCCACGCTACGCGCAAGGAATGCTGGTAGTTGTAGTATGTGACGTAATTATAAAAACGGTCTATTGAGTATCGACAGTAATATTGCAATTCTAGTTTAGTTACTCATGCTCATAGCGGCATGAGTCAAGGTTTCGGTAAGGTTTCTTTTCGTCCCGCTTTTTGTAGTCACAAATTGCCTTGTTTTTTTTTAAAGTTTCCCGTATCCCGCGGGACGACTTTCACTGGTCTGATTGGTTGACACGCGATCTCGTGATTTCGGCGTGCGCGTAATCACGTTCTTGTTTTCAAATAGCCGAGTCAAGCCACTAGCATTTGGACTTCACCGGAAAAGAAATTACATTTTTCGATGGGAATTTATGTTGATATCAATTTGTGATTGCATTTTTCTTTTTGTGTTGTCGTTATTTTTAGAGAAATGCTTATAAAACGTGTTTAAATTCTGTTGTAAATTCAGTCGTAATAAATGATATCTGATATAATGTAAACAAAACAAGACTTACATGTCACGCAAAATTCGTTGAGAGGGAAGGGGTGCGTGACCCAGTAAAATAAACCATAAAACGTTCTTATGCAAGCGCATGAGTACAGGCTACCAGCTAGCCTCTTGTTACAGGAAAATGACTGAAAAGCGGCAGAGACAAACACCCGATGTCCGTCTTATAGGCAAGAGGTGTCAGTTAAGAGAGCGGTTGACTGTATTGTGCAGCCTGTCTGGCAACTGTGCAAGTTGGAAGAAAACATTACCTCGGCTCGTGTAATATATATAGCACCTAACGAACCACTAAGCAGCTATTGTAGCAAGTTTTGTCCCATCACTTCCACTCTCCTTTCAGTGTCTTGTTTTGCTATATTTTAACACATCCTTTTTCAATTCACCCAGTGTCCAAGCTCAAGGGAGACGCCACGTCTATCAAGTCCTCAAGTCACGTGACCATCCTCGTGATTGCCCTGCTTGGGCGCCTGGCCTTGACTCTATTAGACTGAAGCAAACCAATTTTGCCGCAATTTCTCTTCTTTTTATCTTTTCAGTTTTGTTGTTTTTGGCTAAACCTTATGTTTATACTCATTTTGGATGACTACTGATAATTTTGCTGACCCTATAATGGAGATAACTATTTTGTAAACCTGGTGTTTATACTTATTTTGGATGACTACTGATAATTTTGCTGACGTAAAACAAAAGATTCAAAAGACACTGAACAATACCCACACCACAACATAAAAGCTATCCAACAATGGCTTCCGCATCGGAACGCGGTAACCCCTTGGGAAAATCGTCTGAACGACGTTATTTTTTCCCTTCCTAAATGTTGACTGTAAGCATTTCTGTAAGGCCCCGTCCACACGTATCCGGATAGTTTTGAATCCGCAACTTTTTTGTTGCGGATTGGCGTTCCGTCCACAAGTATCCGACGAATTCGGGCAAATACGATTCGAATACGCTACGTGTGGACGCGAATGTTTTCTAATCCGTACTTAGGTGATTATCAGTATGCCATGCGCGATTTAGGGATAACACTTATTCTTTTGTTAAAAAATATAGAATATTAGAACACAAAAGAACGACAATACAATAGAAAACAATATCATAGAATTTATTAGAATACATAATTTTACCTAATACAATGAAGGTGTACAATGTACAATGGGGCTGACACCCTAAATCGGGCATCATATGATTGTCAGAGAGAAAAAATAACCGGGCCGCCTGTCACGAAATCAAAATTCGCCTGGGCTGCCTGTGGTTATTTCGGTTGAGCTGTATGGCGTTACAAATAGAAAATAGGCCACTTCCGGAAGTCATCTTAATTAATTATCCAAATCCATTGTAAAGGCCAAGTCTCTATTATCTTATGTTCTACGTAAGATAACTGGTAACGTGTAAATTTACAGGCAAGTATTTTATCTACGCTGTCATCATAGGCCGTCGCCATCTTAATTCTGTTTTAATCCTGTCCCAGGCCCCTTCCTATACGATCGCCGTGGAAAAGAAAGTTTTGCCGTGGAAAAGAATGTTTTGCCGTGGAAAAGTATGTTTTGCCGTGGCAGATATGGGCCACCGTATATACTACTTATAAGAACCTAGAGCAAAACAGAAGCCGTAGTTTTAATATATAAAGTGCGACTGCAAGGTTAGAATTAAAGGTTATAAAGAGCTGATGTGGGGTATCTAGAATGAATGGAAGTGGAATACAGTTCATCAAATTTGATTTCGTACAGGTACTGAACAAGCGGTCAAGTAAATCATGAAGATGTACATGTAGATGTAGATGTAGGAGAAATCAAAATTGCCATTCTGATTGAACTGTGACTTTTTTTACCCCTTATTTTGTCTCTTGTCTATTTTCAATTGAGTGTCAAAAGTAATAACACAATTGCTTTGGTTTGTCATTGCTACGCTTTGTCATTGGCTAAAAAATCTCGCGCCACTTTCTCGACCAATCAGAAGTAAAACCAAAACCAATATTGTGACTTGCTCCCACGATTAAGATTGAAGAAACACATGAATATTTATTGAATACACTTTTTTAATGATATTCCTGTGATTTTAGATATTTTTATAATAATTATTTTTTTTTATGTTTATTTAGTTATTTTATTTTATTTTTTTATTACTAGAAGATCCTTAATATAGGGTTAACCTCTGGGTCTCCTTTTGCATTATATCTATGCTAGGTATTTTGAAATAAAGTATTGTGTGTGTGTCAGTACTTACAAGGTTTGAGTGTGATCCCAAAGCACACAGGTATAGATTTTATTGCACCCTGTCACTGGATGGAAGGGCGGCGAATGATCAATTTGAGACTTCGCGAGGCTCAAGACAAGCATTTCTTTGCAAGCTCGAGACATGTTGACGTTTTAAAATGCGACACCGAGATCGAGACCCTAAAACGGCTTCAAGAAAAAACTCGATGTGGGAAACCATTCAAACAATGAGACTGCGAGAACTGTGACCCGAAAGTTTGAAGACCATTTGTAAACCCTCTCCGTGACATTAGAGCGATTTTCAGTTGAACGTCGTAAAATCAAAACCAAAGTAATCACTCTAGCCAATCACAACAGACACAGACAATCTAATCAACCAATCAGAACTCACAGCAAATACATGTAGCGGGCGTCAAGCGCGGGAAAACGCTTGCAAGCAAGTCACGATTGGTTTTGGTTTTACTTCTGATTGGTTGAGAAAGTGGCGCGAGATTTTTTAGCGAATCATAAAGCGTAGCAATGAAAAAAAAAACAAAGTACTCGCGAAATTACTTTCGACAATCAACTGAAAACCGCTGTAATAATGTTTTTCTTTTCTTTTTTTAGACGCCAAGGACTGTCCAAAAAGCTGGCGCGGCTCATGTAAGAGGTTTGGTAACTTTGGTGAATGTCTCGGTGATCCATTGATTCTTCTAGGAAATGGCGAGTGCAAGTGTAACAAGGGATATTACAATCTCTTCACTAAGGGATGTGTAGGTAGGTCCGGCTATGTGAGCTTTTCCACCCATTCTTAACTCTATAGGAGTGAAGTGGGGGAAGGCGGGGGGAATGACTGCTATTAGAAAATGGTTTGAGGATTACCTAAAAGATGTTTTTGAGCTTCACACAACGTGCCTTGTTGAAAGTAAGTAAACTTTCTTTACGCAGGGTGGCCCATTACATGAAATGTAAAAAAAATACTACATACTACAATAAAATATTAAAATGAATATACAAACAAAAATGCCAAGAATTACATAGGTTTTATAGTGGAAGGATGTGTCACTTTCCACTTGGTCACAAGAAACAAGAATCGGTATCCCTCCTCCCTCGGTATCCTTTCCTCTGCAGAATCAGAAATGATTGAATGTGAGTGAAGCGGGGCTCGCAGGGTATAATGAGAAGAAGCAAGGGAAAAATTAGAAACAGTAACGTGATTATCAAAGTGTTTTTAAATTGCATTCATTTTGGTTTTGAATATCTTTTCTTTCAACTCATGATGTGTATTTATTGCACAAAATGTTCATTTGATATTTTTATCTTATTAAAACGTTTTTGTTATTTATAAGAATGTGAAAGCGACGCCCAATGTGCAAGCTCTGCCTATTGCCATAGATATGTGTGCAAGTGTAAAGATGAACTGATAAAGAAGGGAAAATCTTGCCTAGCCGGTAAGAATAAATATATTTAAATTGTTTATACTTTCAAGATTCATCGAGAGCCCGCTCGTTGATGAGAACGGCTTTCCGACTTTCACATGACAGTAGTAGTGGCACAATTTGTATCGAAGGTTCGGAGTGGAGTGTAGTGTACAGAGTGTTAACGCGCACGTTGAAGCGAGGGAATGGATGAAATGTTAATGCACACGTGAGATTCCTTATTTGCATCTATATAAGTACGGTATGTTGTAATTTATTCGGTTAGTTCGCGTTGTAAATCGGAGCTGAAATGGACAGGGTCTTTCTTCCTCCCACCCCCCCTCTCGCTCCAGGGGGCAGGGAGAAGAGAGACCCTGGGAACGAGGTTGTCGGAAGGACATTGACGGGGATGAGCTTTGTACTTTAGTGGTTAAAAATGCGATTTTGTTCCTTTTAAGGTATTCAGTTTAGTAATGTCCTCAGGTATAGCTTTCAGGGTATATTTTAGGGAGGAAAATAGGTTGAGATTTATGCCACCACTTTCAAAATCTCAGTGGGGTATAAAGAGATTGAAGCCATATCCTCTTATTAGCAGATTCTGGTACCTTTTAGAGGGTCCTACAATATTGAGTTTTGCTAAGGGGAATACGTGTAAAATAAGAGAGAAATGTTGCTTATGTACCACCCGTCTCCGCACTCTCTTATAAATGACAAACGGTCCCTAAGAACCTATGTGACATTCATCCATTTATATTAATGCATTTATCTATCCGTCCGTCCGTTTGTTCGTTCGTTCGTTCGTTCGTCCCTCCCTCCATGCATGCATGCATGCATGCATGGTTGGAATGGATGGATGCATGCATCTATCCACCCATCAATCCGTCCGTCCGTCCGTCCATCCATCCATTCACTCACTAACTTATTCACTCATTCATTCATTCATTCATTCATTCATTCATTCATTCATTCATTCATTCATTCATTCATTCATTCATTCACTCATTCATTCACTCACTCACTCACTCACTCACTCCGCCCCTCACTCACTCACTCACTCCCTCCCTCACTCCCTCACTCACTCACGCACTCACTCCCTCCCTCCCTCCCTCCCTCCCTCACTCACTCCCTCCCTCCCTCCCTCCCTCCCTCCCTCCCTCACTCACTCACTCATTCATTCATTTGTTTGAAGTACCTATGGACATTATGATTTTCATCTATTCATATTCAAGATACTATATATTGGTTTAATTTAATATATCATTATCACCATACAAAAAGGGAAATAATGTACATAATTGCTTAGTATAAATAACCCAGATATCCAATTACCTCGACAGCTCCTGTGCATAGTTGTAAAAAACCCAGCGAATGTCATTCCAAGGCAAAGTGTTTTTTTGGAAAATACATCTGCCAGGGAAATACAACAGGGAATGGGAGATTCTGCAGAGGTATGTAGGGCAACCCCGAGAGGGGATGCGGGACAGGGGACAGGTTCACGGGGACGATTGCCTGAAACATGGGCAAAAAGACTACGATAAGTGAGCATTTTTTTACCCCTGGTACTAAGATCTCCAACTCCCCCTCCCTCCCCCACCGCATACACACTGAGCAAAGAATATGTCATAGGCTCCAAAAAGGTAGTGGATCACGTGTTGGATATCCAGAAACCGGAGGTCGAGACACCCTTGACATTCCCAAGGAAGTTCGAATGAAAGTTGACGCAAGCTCTTTAGTGTAAATCTGCAGCATGGTTACACTAAGATCTACACATATTGGTATCAATTTGCCACTCCGGAATCTACAGGGAGACTGACCACAGCTTTCGGCACTTAGCTTTCTGTCATCGTTTGCGAACGTTTGTTGTTGCGTTTGTTAGTTACGATTCAAAAACTATAATAACGGCAAAACCACAGCGACAAAACAATGAAGAGTGCCGGATCTATCGTAGACCTGGATCAGTAAAAATCTTGAAATAGTATAGGTAAAAACGGCAAACTGATCCTTACCGCAAGGAGAAGAGATTGAGACAGAAGTGGGTTCTAGAGGGGTTAGAAAACAAAAATGAATACAGATATAAAAGGACCGTTACATAAAAAAAAATTGAAATATGACATAACAGAATAACAGAACTGATTGGTAAGAAAGAAGCCGAATGTCACTAATTAAGTTTATCACGTCCATTAATACCATGAGGATCAAGAGTGATCGCTTTATCTATACGATGGGCCTCGCGTGCCTTTCTGACTGATTCTCGGTTGTTGTGTGTGAATTCCAAGGGAATGAGGAGTATGTCGTTGATAGAGTGGCCATGTTGGTTAAAATTTATTGAAACAGGAGTAGTATTGATAAGATGATGGTGATTGAGGATGGAGCGGCGATGTTCCCCAAAGCGTTCATTCTATTGGCGTTTTGGGGGTCTCCCCAAGTAGATCAAATTGTTTAAGGAGGCAGCGTGGTCGAGTGGTTAGGGCGTCGGACTTGTAATCCGGAGGTCCCGGGTTCAAGTCCCACTCTGACCACTTGCTGGAGTTGTTTCACGGCAGACCCGAGTTCAACTCCTCGCCCACGCTTGTAAAATAGCCAACTGGTTTGCCTCCTGCCAGTTGGGATTTTTAAAATGTTATGTTCGATTTGAATATTTGTTTCTTTATTTAGTGTCCCCAATTAGTGCTCGCGCGCTAAATACCTTGACACTTAAATAAAGTGATTATTATTATTATTATTATTATTTACAATTTAAAGTGTCATTGATATGTCGTTCTTCCTTTGTAGCAGAGAAAGTGTATTTATTTTGCCCTTCTTGTATGAATGGGCAGGCGAGGCAGCGTGGATGCTTACATTTATAAATGCCACAGGGATTTTTAGTCACGATAGGTTGCTGGTTTCCAAAGGCAACCATTAACCAATCATAGCTCATACTGGTGACTCCAACGATCCCAGAAATCCAACTGTCAAAAGCTAGTGCTCAGTCTCCCCTCGGGTTTTGGAGGGGCGAATTCCCGGTACGATTAGTTATCATCTCCGGGTATACCCTCCGAGGTTTACTTACTTCCCTTTACATGACATGTGATAGTATCTTCCCTTTGCGTTTGTCCTGACACTTAATCTATCTACATGTATTTTCTGTACTGTCGATTTGATTTTGAATTCCTATTGTGCTCCTAACGCAATCACTTAGCACAAGTTGGCATTTCTAAACTTCTTTTTCTTACATCTCCGTTTGACCAGGGCTTTAGGGTGTTTTTTATCCCTTTCAGATGCCGTGTCTTGTTCTAAAGAAACGCTACAATTGTGTGGAGGGAAGGCTTCATGTCTGGCCGATCCACTCCTGCCTCAAATTCCAATTTGCAGGTGCTTCAAGGGCTTTCGACTTTCCAAGGATAAAACGTGTGTAGGTAGGTCAAATAATTGCAGTATATTCGTGGTCATGGTCCCGTATGGTCACGTATCATGGTCCCAAGGCTATGGTGAACACCCCGCAATCATGGAAATTCCACTTCTACGGACACCCCAGACACCCTACTTTAACGGCCGACATCTCGCTATTACGGACTTTCCATTGTTACAGACAATCGCTATAACGGATATCCCGCTGTTATAGACATTCCATTGTTATGGACATTCCACTGGTATAGACACCCCACTGTTGCGAACATCACACTATTTCAGATATCATCCGCTATTACGGACATGCCACTGTAATCGACATCCCGGTATTACGGACATCCCACTATTATCGACATCCCGGTATTACGGACATCCCACTATTACGGTCATCTCACTATTACGTACGGACGCTCAGCAATTATGGACATCTCGCTACTGCGGACGTCCGGCACCCCGCGATAATAGACTTCCCACTGTTACGGTCACCCCGCTATTACGGACATCCCGGCCGCTGTTACGCACAACCCGCTGTTACAGCCACCCCGCTATTTCGGACATCCCGCTATTCCGGACATCCCGCTATTCCGGTCACCCCGCTATTACGGTCACCCCGCTATTTCGGACATTCCGCTTATTACGTAATATATATAGATAGGCTTAGCCTAACAGCGGAGCTCTCTGAACAGAAACGATAATGATAAGCTTAACTTAGGTGAAAGGTCGGAAGCACAAGAAAAATTAAAATTAAGATTGACGACCAGACTATTTTTCAATTTTAGCAATTCTCAAAAACAGTAAGCGTATAACGCGACCGTCTGCACAGTACATTTAGACTGCACAAATTCTGGCCACAATAGCTCTTAAAACAACATTTTCTCGGTCTATTCATATGAAGGGTTTCGCACCTAGCTACGCTTTCATAGAGAGGCTACAGGCAAAAAAAAAAAAATAAATAAAAATAATAAAAAAATAATAAAAAAATAAAAAGGAATTTTTAATAATAAAATAACAAAAAAAAAACCAAAACATTTTCTCGGTCTAGAATAACTAGTGTGACTAATTTCCGAATAAAATACATCTGTTGCGTTTGGAAAATTACCCGAGAAACTGATTTGGAAATGATGAGTTGCCAGTAGCTCAATTATGAGAGTCACAAGCTTCACAAATATTCGGATGACACCACAAAGCAGAAAATTTCTGTTCGGTCATTCCTGAAAAATCAGTTTGCAACTGTGTTGTGATGTCATTCCTTATGTTCCTTACAGTGGCCCGAGAGTTCTCGGTGCCATTGTGAAAAGTTGCTTTATTTCGAAAAACCCATATACCATAAGTATGGTCTTAATGAAAAAGCGCACTCGCATGTCATTCTCGTCGTAAGCAGAAGTCCATAGGTAAAAGAAAATAGTCTTAACATTAACTAAAAACCTAGTATTGAGTAGTGCCGATAGGGTGGGAGTAAAAACACCCCACACCCTTCCACAGGTTCAAATTTTAATCTAGCTCGGAAAGGCGTGGTAACCAGTTATGCAGTTTCACATTTGCATTACCATTGCTAGACCAGACACCCAAGATTCGCATTCTTGACACCCACGTCAGGCCATAAGTATTGTCCGGATGTGACACCAAGCTCCTAACCTCATGGCATTTAACATTGGTAAAAAGTTTACCAATGCTTCTCTACCCTGTCAAAGGCTTTCCCTTGATCAATATTCAGCAAGATACCAGTTTCATTGGTCAATTTATATAATCTAGAGTGCCACGCAAGAGAAATAAATAATTCTCAAAAATCGTCCTACCTGGGACGGAACAAGTTTGATCTTCTTGAATAATCGAGGGTAACACTTTTGAAAGTCTGTTTGTAAGAGCTTTTGAACGAATTTTGTAATCAACATCGAGTGCATTGAATCACTGAAAGAATTATTTTCCAAACTAGATAGGGCCAAATAATCCCAGAATTTAGCGTAAAATTCTTGAGGTAATCCGTCTGAACCGGGGGGTTTCCCTGAAGAAAGTCCACGTATTGCGTGGGTAATTTTAGCCAAAGATAAAACTGATTCTTCGCAGGATAAAATTTCGCTCTCACTTAATCTATTTTCAAGTTTGTTCAAAAATTCGGTTTGGACTGTTAAATTAACAGGTTCTTGCGAGTACAAATTACGGTAAAAATCTAAATGAGCCGGAGTCTTGTGAAAAGACTTTAACACCGGCGGAGTTAAAAATAGAATAAACAGTATTTTTCTGAGCCGTGTTGCTTCGAGCGTAAAAAAAAAGAATTTGGTAGGTTTTTCACCTTCTTCAAGCCATTCGACTCTGCTACGAATTTGGTTTACTCTCATTTGGGATAAATTTACGGCTCGAATTTCTCTTTCAAGCGTTTCTATGGTGGTTTTCGCTGAGTTATCTCCTTCAATAAGAGCCCGTTTTGCTTCGATCAAAGAAATTAAGCTTATAGTTGCGTGGCCTTATCGCGATTAATATGCGTTGTTTACTTCGACCAAGATCTATAGCAACTAATGTTATAGATTCTTTATTATTAAGAAAATCCCACCAAGCTTGAATGGAATGAAATGCTTTCCGGTACAATACATGTTTCTTAATAATTTCTGAGATCATATCGTAAATATTAAATTCTAAATTTATCTTCCAAAGTCCTGGTCCACGGGAAAATGTATTATGCAAATTGCGGCTAAATCAACAGAATCATGATCGGAAAAAACACAACGCAAAATTTCGCATTTTAGAAGTGAATCATACAAGTCCTGAGCAATAAAAAAATTATCCAAACGTGTACCGATAGTTTTATCCGCATTAAACCATGTGCATTGTATTTTTTAGTCGGCCGTGTTTTTTTTTTGCGCCATTCTGAACACTTGTGCAGATCTTTCAAATCCGTGGAAATTGTAAGATTTCCTCCAAACTTATCAGAAACGTTTTCAATGCAGTTAAAATCGCCAGCAATAATTTTAAAAGAGTTCTGAAAAAATATTCATGAATTGTATCATAAGCTTAAAAGCATTTACGTTCACTTCGATTCGTGGGTGTATAAGTATTAACCAAATTAATTTTCGTGTCGTCGAGTTCAGTTAAACACTAATAATTCTACTAAAAGATCAAAATCTTTTTTTCCATTGTAAACATTTGAAATCAGTATTTTCAGCTACAAGAACGGCAACGCCGCCTTGTTTACCAAGAGCGGGCGACCAGAAACTTTACCGCACGTTACCGCGCCATTTAGCTGTCAGAGAATTTATCGCATTTCGACTTGTCGCTAAAGTTTCTTGTAAACAAATAAAATCAGAACGGGAATTTTTCGCAAAATCAAAAACAGAGCGTTGTTTGGCTTCATTGCCAAAACCACGGATATTCAAAGATGTAAATTTAGCTCTGAATTTAAAAACTTGGAGAAAATTCTTCTGGTAAAATGACATAAGCTTAAGCTTAACTAAGCAATTTTTGCAAATCACATTTAGACAGTTAAACTTACTTGCTTTTCTGTTCATGTTTGTTTGTCCGATATCCAGTGTTTTTCCTCTTCGGCAAAGGTTGTTCGCCGTCATATTCAGAACGTTCGCGAGTTTTAGGGTCCGTTTCTTTGCTTCAGGAATTGGCGTATCTTGTTTGTCTTTCTCCGTGATTTTTCCAGTGACGAGGACGGGTTGTTTTGGCGCGGAGGCAAGCTTTTGCGAACTGCCCTGTTGGTAGCCGCGGGAAGCGCGCGAAAAACAAAGCCTCGTTCCCAGTTCCTCTGTCTTCAATACGTCATCATCGATGGGTGGATGGACGGACGTGCACACGGACGGGCGCGCCCGCGAAACATTCCGCTAGCCATGACCATGAAAAATCATGGCATAGGTTCTATGAGTATGGAGCTGCGCAGCCAGGCCTTCGGCCTGGCAATTGCTCCGCTACAACCTACTATTATGGACATTCCGCTATTACGATCACCCCGCTATTACGGTCACTCCAAAATTATGGACAATCCGTCATTACAGACATCCCCTTATCATGGGCATCCTACTATATGACGTACATTCCACTCTTATGAATAATCCGCTATAAAGGACACCTGACACCATTACGGATACACTTAACTTTCTAAGGATCACAGAAATATGTCAAGGCAGTTACCAGCGCTTAATGAGTGGAACCACAAATGTCAGTTATATAGAGGGAACTAACTAAGCTCGATTAGCACCAATAGCATAGTTGTGCTTGTATTGTAGATGTTGATGAGTGTCAAACTTTGAAGTCAAGATGTGGGAATCGCTGCCGAAACACGATCGGTTCATTCTACTGTGATAAATGTCCACGAGGGTTTATTGAGGGGCGAGACGGAGTGTGTATAGGTCAGTATATACCAGAAATGGAACGGACTGAAAAACTAAATACTTACTAATAATACTAGTATAATAAAATAAAACGGTATCACAGAAAAAGTTAAGCGCTGAAGAAATTTCATTTGAATGTGATATATCGTAGGATGTTATCTACCGACTTAAAAATTAAAACCACCTTTGTACAATATAATGAACAGTTCCAAAGGAAAGCTGTACTGCTCAATAGCTTTCATTTGATAGAATGGTCTCACTTTAGGATTTCATCCACAGACGGAAAAGTTAGAACCACCTTGTACAGCATAATAAACAGTACCACAGGAAAGTACTGCTCAGTAGCTTTCATTTGTATGGTCACACTTTAGGATTTCATCCACAGACTCAAAAGTTAGAACCACCTTGTACAGTATAATAAACAGTACCAAAAGAAAGTACTGCTCAGTAGCTTTCATTTGAATGATCACACTTTAGGCTTTCATCCACGGGTTCACAAGTTAGAACCACCTTGTCACACTTTAAGTTTCATCCACAAAACGAGTGATTTACAGTTAGTTGTGTTATTAAAAAAAACTTATTCGTTACCTTTTTTAGCTTCAGACGAGTGTGACTGCGGCGATAATGAAGAATGCTTTGAAGGAGAATGTTACTGCAAGGAGGGATACGACTGGGATGAATTTGGAAAATGTGTGTGGACGGATGACGGTAAGGACTTCCACAACCCTGTCACCTGCGATAATTAATCCTGCACTCTTCTTCGTCGTTTAAAGACGCTACGCGGATTGACTGATAATAACCTTTTCCAATCTGGCTTATACAAGTGCGATATTTTCCGATAATTTTTTGATATCGATTTCTAAATCGATACATTGACGTCATCACTTATGATTCGTAATTTCGCGTCATCATGATAAATGACGTCACCGTAAGTGGTGGTCACGCTGTAGGCGGTGGTTTAGTGGTTAGCTCGTTGTACTTATGCTGGGGGTACTGGCCAGTACTGGTTCCATCCAGGGTGGAGTAGCTCCTAGTAACTCCACGCTTCATAAACCCGGCTTAGCTCTGCCCATGTGAGACTTAAGATCCGAGAGTCGATTGTTGAGCTCAGGCCTTTTTAATTATGACACCTGTTGTTGCAACATAGCACTTACTCTATGACTCCTTATAGTAAGATGCGCGTTCAGGTTTGTCAAGATCGATTCTCACACCATAAATTGTTCAAATTCGAGCCAACTTATGGATTTATTTTAACTCCAAAAGTGGCGTCAAACTTTCAGGTTAAAAATATCCAATCTGGGGCTGTTTTAACTCCAAATTGAATTTCAAATCCGGGATTAAAATAACTGTCATCGCAAATGGAACTATTTTCACTCCATATGGAGTTAATTGAACTCCACTACATAGAAAAATAATTCCTTTTTGAAGTTGAAATAACTAGTAGATAAAATTAACCCATGTGTAAAGAGTTAATTTTTAAAACTCCAATTCAAAAGTTAACTTAACTTTTAAAGAAACTGCCGTTCGAAACTTCACATGACACTTATTGTAAGGGAGCACACTTTTGAGGGTGGGGGGAGCGGGGGCGGGCTCTATTGAGAAAGAACGCTTCAGTTGGGTGCGGGCTTCATGGAAGGTATGCGGTATGTAAAAAGCATAAAGTGTCTTGCAAACATGAATGCACAATGAACATTTTGTTGCTTCGTAGGGTAAAAAAGGGAGGCCAATAGTTTCCATTAAAAGTGATTTTTTTTGCTTTTGTGACAACCTCAATTTTAAAATTAACAATTATCTTTTTTTGTATTTCGTCTCACAGGACTGCTGCGGAGCGAAGCCATCTCATCCCATGCTTTCTCTTGCTTCTTTTTGGTGGCATTTGCATTGTTCATGTATCATGTTATCTTAGTTTGAAGTTGCTTTATCACAGCCTAAATGATTAAGCTATACAGTTAAAACTGTAAAAAGAAGGAAATGATGCATATTAAATGACTTGATTCTATCTTTAACCAACACTTATCAATAAGTGGTTACGTTTCTCTTTGTTGTCTGAGATAAGAATTCCACCCCCTCCCCGATTTACTCCCCTATGTAAGCTAAATAAGTATCCTGGTTGCAAAACGTATGCGTGGATTTTGAGGCTTTTTAAATACGTGTAATAATGGACATTAGTAAATTTTTACCTCTCGATAATGATTTTCTAGATTTCTGATTGGTCCAACCGCTACTGATCTGAGTCGTTATTGGTTAATTTGCCCAAATATGGAAAAATGATGACGAATTACGCGAAAAAAAAACCGTCGCGGAAAAAAAAATGGCGACATTCGGGGAGCACGTTGTGCACGTGCACGTGCACGTGCACGTGGCGGGCATATCTTTCCTCGTCCGCAATATAATTTCCACAATTCAAATCCATAACCATTTCGGCTAGTCCGATTAAAACCTATTTTTGAAGGAAACTACTTTTGAAAGAAACATTCTTCTCGATCTCGCCGCATTTACTCGCTTTCGATTTGCGAAGCCGTCATGTGACACTTGTTCACTGACGTGACGTAACAGTCATGTATTTTTTTGAAACGGAAATAATTTTTTTCTTCCAATTTCCAGTTATTTGAGTGTTTGAAAATTTACTAAAACAATTATTCATCTCGGCCTCGCCGAATATGAGCTGATATATATCCAACTCGTTGGTAATATATATCAGCTCATATTCGGCTCGTCCTCGATGAATAACTGTTAATTATTATTCGACATAGCATTCTAGAGCGCAAATACGCATCAAAACGAGTGCAAATAGGACAAGTTATTATAATCTTCTGACCGCGCGCTAGGAAAAACAGCTTCAAATACTTAGTTTCAGGAGAAGATTACTCTCGTATGATAAACAATTTATTCAGCGACAAGTTGTGTAATACGGCTTAAAGGCATTTTTACTCGTCTGTATTTATTTTTTCTCGCCTAAAGGCTCAAAAAAATAGAAACTGACTCTTAAAAATACTAAGCCGTATTACACGACTTCACGCTGAATAACCTCTATATAGCCAACCGGTGTGAAAACATTGGCTTCGGCTACCCTCGGTTTTCCCCCGCCTATTTAAACAAAAGTTATCGCAGTGCCAAAGAGTTTTGGATCTTGTTGTTTTTGTATGTGTGTTTAATTTCACTCCCATAGTGAATCATTATGCGTAATAGCCCATTCATATGAAAATGAGTTTTCTATCACATGCAAATGTATTAAACTTCAATGGTTTTCAAAATATCAATGGTTTTGCACTTAGCCTCGGTTTGAAAAGGAGGCTAAGAGCAACTCGGAAATGGACTGTAGGCCATTTGCACGATGACGTCATTTGACTACTACTACCAGAATCCTTCAGTTTTTTGTTTTGTAGTGCAAATTAGGGCTATTGTTATTTAAACCGCACTGGGATTACAAAATTTAAATAAGAAAGGAAAAACGAAATGAATTCTGGTAGTAGTAGTCAAATGACGTCATCGTGCAAATGGCCTATTGCTTAACTGTTTAGTGATTGTCATTAATATGAATAAGAAATGAGTCAGCGTCATCTACATAATGTACTCCTCCGCACGCTAATGAGATTCCTCCGCATTTTATTCATGAGATTTGACGTCACCCGAGTTAATGTATTCCTCCACACGCTTATGAGATTCCTCCGCATTTTATTCATGAGATCAAGACAATTGCCTATGACATCACCCCAGTTAATGAATTCATCCGCACGCTATTGAGAATCCTCCGCATTGTATTCATGTGCCTAAGACAATAGCCCATGACGTCACCCCAGTTAATGAATTCCTCTGCACGCTAATGAGATTCCTCCGCATTGTATTCATGTGTCTAAGACAATAGCCCATGACGTCACCCGAGTTAATGTATTCCTCCGCACGCTGAGATTCTTCTGCAATTTATTCATGAGATCAAGACAATAGCCCATGACGTCACCCGACTTAATGTATTTCTCCGCACGCTGAGAATCCATCGCATTTTATTCATTAGATCAAGACACTAGCCCATGACGTCACCCGAGTTAATGTATTCCTCCACACGCTAATGAGATTATTCCGCATTTTATTAATGAGACCAAGACAATAGCTCATGACATCTCCCGAGTTAATGAATTCCTCCGCACGCTAATGAGAATCCTCCGCATTGTATTCATGTGTTTGCCAGTTGCCGTTTTTCGTGAAGGATACTTTAAAGGGGCTATGTCGCGAGGTGTCACGCAAGCTACAATCTTGAAAAACGTCCGGCGGCTGTTTTTCAAGTTTACGCCATCATCGTCAAATCCATTCAATCTTGCAGTGTTGTGTTCACCAAATGGTCTCAGATTTTCCACATATGTAAATAATCTAGATCTATTTTTCTTGATTTTGGCTCTGTTATTTTTTCCATTCTGAAATCGTGGGACTAAATATCTCAATATGTGCGGGTAGCGATAGAAATCAGTTGACCATGGAATGTCATGGAAGAAGGTTTTTTTCTTCTCTGTTGGCTAATATAGTACACTTCAGCATATTAACATGATGCCAGAATCTTCGCTTTGTTCTTCTTTACCGCCACAGAAAAACTTAACATTTTTTTGATTTTGTTTCGCTTGAGAAAAGAGCGATAAAATTGTTGGACGTAAATCAAAACAAGCAATAGCTCTTGACCATTGGTTCCGTTTGAAGTTTCCCCATGATTCTTGCAGAATTGTTACTTGCAGATTAAAGGGGCAGTATCACGAGGTCGAACATTGAAAACGTCGGTCCACGTTTTCAAGTTTTCAAGGGCCGTCGATAAGTGGAGGTATTTGTTGAATCAAAAAATCCGTTTTGATAGCCGGAAGAAAGAAAAAAATCACTTTTAACAGTGATATGTCCAAAATTCCGGTGCAAGAATAGTGAACAGTGCCGCGCGTGGAACCTCGTGATACTGCCCCTTTAACGGCTGACATTGGAGACTCGCATGAAACACTGCCGTTAATGATGCTGCAATTTTTATTAGTCTTAAAAATAAACAAATAACAAACAGTTTGTTTACAACTAACAACTTTTTCTGGTAGTAAAAAGAAATGCGTTAAAGCTTTGTAGGTATTGTTGTCTCAAAGGTAATACAAGTTCGATGAAAAAGCTATAATCAGATGATTTTCTGAAAAATGAAACATGAAAAATGAAAATACGCGAATGAGGTGTTTGCTCTTAAAGCTTTAAACAGTGTAGTTATTTTCCAGTTGGAATCACCAGTGCAATCGATACAAAATAGTTATCTCCATTATAGGGTCAGCAAAATTATCAGTAGTCATCCAAAAGAAGTATAAACACCAGGTTTACAAAATAGTTATCTCCATTATAGGGTCAACAAAATTATCAGTAGTCGTCCAAAATGAGTATAAACACCAGGTTTACAAAATAGTTATCTCCATTATAGGGTCAGCAAAATTATCAGTAGTCGTCCAAAATGAGTATAAATACCAGGTTTACAAAATAGTTATCTCAATTGTAGGGTCAACAAAATTATCAGTAGTCGTCCAAAATGAGTATAAACACCAGGTTTAGCCAAAAAAAGAAGAAGAAACGATAAAAAGAAGAGAAATTGCAGCAAAATTGTTTTTCTTCAGTCTCAAAGAGTCAAGGCCAGGCGCCCAAGCAGGGCAATCACGAGGATGGTCACGTGACTTGAGGACTTGATAGACGTGGCGTCTCCCTTTAGCTTGGACGGCACTGGGTGAATTGAAAAAAAGATGTTTTAAAATACAGCAAAGCAAGACACTGACAGGGGAGTGGAAGGGATGGGACAAAACTTGCCACAATGCTGCTTAGTGGTTCTTTAAGCCGCGGCTACACGTGCGATTTTTTGCTTGCACAGGTGATGCGACTTTTTGAAAAATTGTCGCGTCGCCAGCGCACGGTGGTGGCTACACGCGTGACAAATTTTGGTGACAAAATGTCGCAACAAAGACCGCGCGAGGCTGGGTTGGTGATTAAGCCTGAGCTTATTGGCTAGATACCCTTTTGTCGCGTCGCAAGTGCAAGAAAAAGGTTGCAGGGTGGCTACACGAGCGACAATGTCCGCGATTTTATCACGAAACCTTCAACTCTTGCGACTTTTTTTCTGCGATTTTTTCAGCTCTCGCTTCGCATGTCGATTTTTACCGTGCGCTGGCGACGCGACAATTTTTTAAAAAATCGCATCACCTGTGCAAGCAAAAAATCGCACGTGTAGCCGCGGCTTTCGGTGCTGTTACACGAGCCAAGGTAATGTTTTCTTCCAACTTGCATTGCCAGACAGGCTGCACAAACTGTCAACACAGTCAACTCTCTGTTAACGGACACCTCTATAAGACGGACACCTGGTGTTAACCGCTAACACCATTGAAATTCGTTGAATACCAAAACTACGTGGCCGCATTGGGAATTTTGTTAAACCAGGTTAACTACTCTTGTGCGGCAGCAGCCAGTGACGAGTTTCACTTCGCTTGCAATCATTATAAAATTCCTAGTATTTTTAGTGTAATGATATAGTAACTGAACTGGATCATACAAATATTTACTTTGGATTTTCAAAATGATACTGGTCACAGAGTGCCCTTTAAAGGCTGTACAGTACACACGGACCGTGGCCGTAGACCCCGGTGGTGTGGTCAACCTTGCGGGTTGTGGGATTGGAAGGGATGGCACCTTGCATGGGACCTGGGTCCCGTTCGTGCCTTTCCCTCTGGTCTGTATGAGTCCAGAAAAGTTGGATAGAAGACTAGAAGACGGACAATCTGTTTTTTCGTTTTTTCTTGTGTAATATGTCATTTAGTTGTTCCTGATTGGCCCCTATGAGGTGGTTAAAAAACAGGAGCATGCGCAATTGTTTTGGTGGAAAGCTGTTCGAAACAGACACCACGCAGCTCTTAACAAACTCTAATTTCATTGGACCTGGGTATCACGCAGCTCTATTGTTTTCAGAGCTAGGGTCTAGCTACAAATATCACGTAAAATCGCCTAAATATCTTTCCGGAAATTCTCGATATTTTCCCTAAATATCTCACTTTTTCTCCCTAAATATCTTGAAAAAAATTCTAAATATCCCAAATACTTTCTTAACATCTTTCTTTAAATATCACAATAACGACTTTATAAAATCAAAAACATTATTTATTGGCAAGACGGGAATGCGTCACAGTTTATACAAAGTGACTACTAGACATACTAAGACTCATGGGAAATAGGGATATAATATTCGCGAGGAAAACCACTGAACAGGACCACTGCTGACACTTAATTGAGCCTCAAAGTAGATTTCATCTAAAGTTTCAAAGAAAAAACATGTGCGGACTTATAAAAGTAACAGGGGAGCACTTGCCGGGCCGAAGGCCCGGCTGCGCAGCACCATACTCATAAAACCTCACTGGAAAAACTGGACCATTTACAGAGTTTACAAAATTTCTGTAAATCTAGTTTTTACAGACTTTTTATCACAAACGAATTTATGGCTTTTATTTGGGTGAAAAACAAAATGTCTGTAAATTATTGTTTTACAGATATTTTACAGACTTTAGTTATCGTTGTATGGTTTGAAAGCTTTATAAAATGTCTGTAAATTCTAGTGTATCGAATATGAAATACTGAAAATAATTTACAGAGTTAACAAAAACTCTGTAGAATATCTGTAAATATGCGATTTACAGAGATTTTGCTGGAATTCAGCAATGTTTGTAAATTTTTGTAGGTATTGTAAAATCTCTGTAAAATGGCATATACGGGGCATTGTAAAATCTCTGTAAAATGGCATATACGGGGCATTGTAAAATCTCTGTAAAATAGCATATACGGGGCATTGTAAAATCTCTGTAAAATGGCATATACGGGGCATTGTAAAATCTCTGTAAAATGGCATATACGGGGCATTGTAAAATCTCTGTAAAATGGCATATACGGGGCATTGTAAAATCTCTGTAAAATAGCATATACGGGGCATTCTAACTGAATTCTCTACAATTGTCAGTGACAAAATTTTTGTTCAAACAGTAAAGTCATTTAATGGTAAATCGATATTTTACTTTCTGTATTGCTCTTTCAAAAGCATAAAACTGCAAAATATTACACAAAAGTAGAATCACGAAATGCGTTGTTGTTGGAGGACGACCTGGTAGTTAAAAAAAACTCAAGCTAACCGGGATTACTTAACTAACCGGACATAATTAACAACCGAGCTAATCAGTCGGTTTCAGAAACGAGCAAGGACACACGGTTGCAAGAAAGCGGTAGAACCTGGGAATGAAATGAGAATGCAATGGCTATCGGTCAGCGGTATGTTAAACTAACATGGCGGACAAGAATACCTATGCGAGAAAGTCTCATTTTATTACCGAGGCATTCAAATGGTAAGAAAATCCTTATTTTGATACGGTATTTACCGATTCTTTTTGCTATATCAGTTCTTCTGTTTTGATTTATTAGGACAAAGACAAACCTGCGTGAAGAGGCTGGATGCAAAATCGAAGTGAAAGTTGTTTTCACAGAACTGAAGAAGGCGAATTTCTCCCTGTCCTATAAAGCCTTCGGAACGGCAATACGATTCATCCAAGAGTAATCCAAGCTGGCATCTTCCAAACTACTATATAACACATCTTGGCGCTCAAAGTGGCGATTTACAGTGGTTACCGCGACATTTTTCACAAAAACAGACCGACATGACAGCTACAAACACGTGTATTCTCTTCCCCAGAGCCCTCGTTTCGTTCTTTCGGAAAAACGGTGGAGGTCTGGGGACAGGAATGGACGTGACGTAGGTCACATGTTCAAGTCACATGTTACACAAACCTTACCACAATGCCTCTCGCTCTATCCGCGCTCTTTTCGTTATTTCGTTGAGTTCATGCAAATTCATCTTCGCTTGTACATTGTGTGTAATATCTTTTTTTTTCGTCGGACAGTGGACAATTTCAAAGCGAGTGAGTATATCAGTGTTCAAATCTTAGTTTCAGCTTTTTCAACATTGGAAATTGTTAGTCATGTCGATGGAATTGGATCGTTGCGATCGCTGCTGTCGATGGTGGACACGAGACGCACTGAGATAAGCTTCATCTTATGTTTGACTTACGCCGGTTCTTTCCTTAGACCATGGATGCTGGCGATTTTCTTAGAAAACATGGGTTAGCAGACCTTATAAAGATTGTGGTGGAAGATAATAAGGTAAAACGGTCTAAAATATAAACTTATTTGGCACGATCGATCGCTCAGCGAATTTTTACCGACTGAGATACCGTCTGGGGTGGGGGTCGGGAAATGATGGTCTTCAGCAAGGAAATTTTGATTAATCGCTCTGTTTTCCATTGCTGACTCATTTACCTTGCTTATTGAAAGCTAAGTAATAACAACTTGGCAAACATCACAATATTGACATTGAGATCTTGTGCAATTTTCAGACAGCTGAAAAGTTACCACTGCCACCCCTCCTCCATCCTCCTAAACACACACACTCAAAATGCCCCTGGTTTATAAAATTTATTATAACCTGACATATTTTTGCCCACTTGTTGTTATACAGCTAGCATACAATAGTTACATGCACACTGTATTGCAAACAGCACAAGCAGATACATTTTCATTTTTAATTATGCACATGTCATCCGCTTGCCCCTCGGGTAGGACCTCGGGCCAACCAGGGGTATTGTAAAATGGTTGGAGCAAAGTTGAGAATTTCCCCCAGGAGTGGGGGAATCTAACAAGACAAAGTCCCCTGGGTCAAGTGCTTCTGAACGAAAAAAAACCCTGATATCCATCACCTTATATAAGCGGCATAGAGGTGATAGAGAGGGATTCATTTGATTGAGGGGACTTTTCAATGACAGTTTGGGGATCAAATTTTAAGCATTCATTTTAGGCTTGGAGAAGCAATACAATGGAAGAACACCTGAAGACAGATTCAAGTATGGTATCGTGGAGAGCAACAGAAGTCCATTCTTGCTTCACATTCAACGGGACCTGAACAATCGATGAAATCGATAATCGATGGCAATCGATAGCAATTGATGACAATCGATATCAATTAATCAATTGATATTGATAATCGATGGACAATCCAGGGTTGTCCACAACTTTTCAAGTAGCTGGCAAAAATTTCTAAGTAGCCGGATAGCACCAGTAAAGAAACAAATAATTTGCCTTTAAAAAAGTATATTTATCACAAAAGTAGCCGGCACAAACGACCGAAGTAGCCGGTTAATTCTGCCGGCTGCCGGCTGTTAGGGACAACCCTGCAATCGATCACGAAAATTTTTGTGATTATTGATTGTCATTGATTATCAGTATTAATCGATAATCGATAAGAATCGATCAATTAACTACATCGATTATCAATATCAATTGATAATCGATGGGAATCAATCAATTAACATAATAGATTGTTTTATTTGAGTAAAAACTAGTGAGTAGCAATGTGTAAACTTGTTTATTCGCCCACATGTTTCCCACAAGTTTAAAATTCATAGAAACGTACTACGGATTTGTGTGTAAGAAAAACAAACACCGTTATGCTTCAACGAAACAGCTGGCAAATTAGGCAAGGTGTGAAATATTTTATGCGCGATGTAACGTTTGGAGCCAACAGTTTAGCTAAGTATTCGTAAAATATGTTCAATTTAATGCACACATTTTCTGTTATACATGACATTTTTTTATTTGCACTGAGAAAAAGTTTTATAATTGCAGTAGATGAAGTTCGCGACCACCTAAGTGTGATTATCGATTGATCATCGATTGGCCAATGCCAATCGATGCAAATCAACAGTAATTTTTCGATTTTCCGATCATCGATTTTCATCGATTGTTCAGGTCCTGCATTCAATGCCAACTCTTAACCTAGATACATGTAAGGTGCTTATAATGACAAACAACATAAATGTTAATAGCTACTTTAAATGAAATAATTATAATTAACTAACTTTTATCTTTTTTTAGTTTGAAACTGTAGAAGATCGGAAACTTCTGGCAAAAACCAGAAATTTTTGGAAGCGATCAAGATTCCTGTTTGCTGGCAAATAAAGTTTGAGGCTGCCATACAAAGCCTAGAAGAAGGTATGGGAGTAATGAAATCAATATTTGGGATTCTGCACCCAACTTCACATGGAGTCATGTATTGTACTAACTACAGCTGTATTTTCATAAATTGCATATCATATTTATTGCAGGGATGTAGATTCAGTTTTTAACTGGTGGAAATATAGAACTGACAGACGGGTAAAAAATAGAAAAATGTAGTCCTTTTAAAGCTTCTCTAGACTTCAACAGCTGGAAAAACGAAGTTGACAGCTGGGTAATTTCCCCGGCTCCCGGCTATTATCTACATCCCTGTTTATTGTCAAAAATGGTGCTTAAGTAAACCTCAAATCTAGTGGGAAAGCTTAAAATATACTTTGGGGTTATTCAAAAGGGAAAATATAGTATGTTTGAAAAATAAAAATAAAAACTCTGGCTTTCCCTTTATCACTAAGCATGCAGGTTGTCAATAAACCACTCAAAACCCTTCAACAAGAATTCCCGTCTCCTAAGTTCAGACAACCCTCTGATCTTCAATGTAATGTTGTTTACAAGATTCCATGCAAAGACTGTCCTTTGAACTACATAGGAGAAACCGGAAGATGCTTCCTAACACGCAAAAGGGAACATCAAAGGAACTTGAAGAACTATTCAAATGGTTCCAACGTCGCCAACCATGCGTGGTAAAACAATCATTGCATTGACTTCGACAATGCTTGTGTCATAGACAAAGGCGATTACCGTGTTAGAAAAACACTCGAATCCTGGCACACAGCAAAAACTGTGATTATATATCTCTCCTTCTGATTATATATCTTTTCAGAATATGAAATCCTTCCATTTTCATCCTTTCATATTGTGTTCACATTCTGTTTAAGCATAATGAAAGGCTGCTAGTGGAGAGGAAAAAGGAAAGAAAATTATAAGATGGCCATTTGACAAGACCAACATGCCTAATTGTTATATGCAGTAATGCATTTAGTAAAATAAACATTTGGCATGTTTAATTTAGTCAAAGATTTGTATTAGTGCAGCAATTAATATTAATATTTAGTGTTAATATTTTTTCATTCAAAAATTTATATGTCAGCAGGTTCAAGAAAGCTGCACCAGTGAGGATTTAAAACCACAAAAGGTGATTATGTATTTTAGATAGTTGCCAGAAATAAATTTTAAAGGATACAGTGGAACACCTACTGACTTCACAGAAAAAAATAAAAGAAGTAAAATGTTAGAAGTTATTACTGCCAGTATACTAACAGTGTACACTGAAAGTTTTGAAATATTGTCACAAATAATAACCATAAAAAGCATTATTGTCAGTTACTCTATAATATGGGATTTCAAACATTTCCAAACGGTCATTTTTGTTTTACAGAGATTCAAGCAAAGCTCAAGCGATGATGGAGAAATTGTTGTAAGCACAAATTTACTCGTCTTTATTATTGCTTTTGATGCATGTTCTTGCTTAACTCTGCAACCAGAGTAAAGTCATAAGAGCAAGGGTGGTGTGGTGTTGAGAGCACTTGCCTCCCACCAATGTATTCTAAGTTTAAATACTGGGCTTGGCATATTATGTGATTGTGATTGAAGCAAACAGATACTTAACCTTTTAATATTCTGTTTTCACAGGAAAGTAATCCAGGAGCAAAACCAGTTAATCAAGTAAGCATATGTACATGTAAAGGTGTTAGTTTTATAAACATCAAAAGACAGTATCATTTATTTTCAAGTAACCAGAGTTACAGTCAAACAAGATGGAATTTTCTGTAAAACTTTACAAACTAACATCATAATGTTGGTAATTTGATTGACCGTTTACCCTAAGAACTACATAATTTGCAACTGGTGCAAACAACTTCATTTTGGTAGAAAATTTCATCTGGTAGATTATTTGGCAGATTCCTCTTTATTTGAAAATTTTGCTTGGAATATTACTGAATTGATTATTTAGCATGTGAACTAAAGCTGAGACCAAACTGACCATAGAAGGTTTTTTGAACAAGTGGAATCTCCTGAAAACCTTTGCAAGCAAATTCCCAAACCATGCAAGCAAGCTGTTTGCACATGGCAAATTTCTCAGATTAACCTGCCAATGAAAATACATAATGACCAAAATTTGCAAAGTTGCACAGAAAGTATTGAGTTTTTTAAACAAGCCATAAGAAGTAAAAATGTGACTAAAGTGTGTTTGTTGTTGTTATTTATTGTTTCAATATTATTTTTACAGGATAATAACCCAGGAGCCAGTGACAAAAAGAAAAAAAAAAGTTGACAAAGTAAGCATACAGGGATGAAGGGGTGTTCTCAGTTTTATGACAGTGTTTTATTATTATAAACAAATAATAGTGGATGAGGTTTTTGTGATAATCAAGCCTTCGGCTTCAGCTGATAACACTTACCAGGACCTTGATTATTCCTGATATTACAAAAACCGAATCTAATAATTGTTTTATTACTCTTTTTTTAAAGAAAATTTCAACAAAAACACTGTCGCATGGAACATACTTTATTATTTTCCAACAAGAATAGAATTCACCACCCATGAACTGGGCATTGCTCTTGGAAATCATGACTTGTGTGTGCACACTTAACAGATAATTCACTTACAGTGTATCTACTAGCAGATAAGTGAATAATCTTGTAGGGTGAGCTGATTTCCAGAATTAAATGTAGGTTCTTAGCCAATGAGAAGACAGATAGTGACTACAATGAATAATAATAATAATAATAATAATAATAATAATAATAATAGACTACCTTTGTCATTGAATGAATGAATGAATTCTAAGCCACGTTTTGTTTTGCTAGGGATGTAAAAAGGTTGCAAGTCCTGTAAACGAGGATGAAGTAAGCAATGAACGTGTAAGTGTTATTGTAATTTTCATGCTGAAGAGGGTTCACCTATTCAACAGCAGCTTCCACATAAACACACAGGCTTGTACATTATGGTAAAGTTACAGTTTTTTGGAGAGATGGGCTTGTTTTGTTTTGGTATTTACATGTATACTCTAGTAATGCAACACTTTTGAGTGGTACCATGGAATGTACCACTAGTCATTTGAATTTTCTCGGTGTACACACAAGCGTTGTCAAGTGTGTATACCAAGAAAGTACAAGTGACAAATGTATATCATGGTATATCATGAGAAAGTGATGCATAATTATTTTATACCATGCCATAGAAAATACACTAGCAGGAACTGGATCGCAGCACAAAATAGGAAGGTTGGGTGTAATACCGTTTAATATACACTGTACAACAGCTTTTCTGTATTCTGATTGATTGTATTTTCTATGGCATGGTATAAAATATGGTTTTATGGTACGTATGTGGCAAGTACAGTTGTAGATAAGGGTAGTTTGATTTTCATCCTCCATCATCCATCATATCTCTACCTGTCTATAAGAAGCACACAGTACTAAGTTCTTTACTTTTATTCAATGTTATAGAGTCTTCCTGATATCTCTCCATATGAGTTGGAAAGATTAAAAAGAATAGAAGAGGGAAATTTGGAACTCTTAAAAAACAATTTGGTAAGATTGTGACACAACTATATGGCTAATAGTAGTACGTAATGACCCTCATTTGGTATTTGAGGAATTGAACCAATGTTAAAATTTCAATGGATAAAATAATGCATGGCATCTCACTTCCCTTGGGAAATGATATAATGAGGTTATACTGTATCAACTCTATTGATTGATTCTCTATTATTTGGAGTCAACATGCAACCTGTTTTAACTACATGTAAAGCATTGTAAAATTTTGCAGTAATGTAGTATTCTCTTTAAAAGCAAGGTTTTCATTTTGCTTTCAATTAAGTAGTCTCCTGTTTTGTACACTTATGGGAATATCAAAGTATTCAAAAGCGGTATGCGCTTCACTTTTAAATGCCATCTGTTTCTCATCAAATTTCAGATACCGAGGCCAATGGCAATAATCACCACTCTGTTCTTTATGCAAGTAAAGAAATTAGCTGATTTAAAAACTATGCAACTTAAAAGAACTCTGCAAGACCTGGGTGTGCCTGTCCCTAGGGCGGGTGAAATGGCAGAAAACAAAGAGAACTTAGTGGTACTTATTGGAAAGGAGCCATCCCTTAAAGGAAAAGTTCGCAGGAAAAACGAAACAAAAGTTGTAACAAGGGATAATCTTGTTATTGTTTAACTACTTGAATAATTAGAGTCAATAATCAACTTTTACAACCTAAGAACCAAAAAAAAGACATGCATACATGTCTAAACTTCATGAAATGGTTGAAGAAGAAGAAGATTATCTTTTGTGGGTATAAATAAATCACTATCCAGCAGATAAATTTTGTAAAAGCTAATTATATGTTATTCTCTGGAAAGCACTGTCCATCTTTTGAAGAACCAGGGCAAAGGGGACTATTTTTTTATGTTTTGTTGCAAAAAAAAATTTTGTATAAATTCCCCATTTTTTATTAAAAAGAGATCACACAAATACATCAGGGGACCTATTATTTATAAGTTTTGCAGAAAGAAATTATTTATTAATTCCAAAAAAAAATCAAATAAATTGTGATCATCATCTTGTTGAACCTTAGACAAATATACCAGTGGGGCCGGCCTTTGATTTATAAGTTCTGTTGCAAAAAGAAATTTATTTATTTATTCCAAACAAAACATTTAAATAAATTGTGATCTTGTTGAACCTTAGACAAATATACCAGTGGGGCCGGCCTTTGATTTATAAGTTCTGTTGCAAAAAGAAATTTATTTATTAATCCCAAACAAAACATTTAAATAAATTGTGATCTTGTTGAACCTTAGACAAATATTACAGGGGGACCGCCTTTGATTTATAAGTTTTGTTGCAGAAAGAAATTTATTAATTCCCCCCCCCCCCCAAAAAAAAATTCAAATAAAATGTGATCTTGTTGAACCTTAGACAAATATACTAGGAGGACCTTTTATTTATTAGTTCTGATGCAAAAGGATATTTATTAATTTCAAAAAAATGTTCTACAGGGTAATATATCATGATCTTGCTGCACCTTCTTAGAGATAGTTATATGTATTGCGATATAATAGAAGATAGAATATATTTCTTATCATGATCCATTAGATGAAAATAATAAAGGAAATTAATAATGTTGCATTGAAGCCTTGCCTTCCAGTTTCATGGATTTGTTAGCTGCTGGTTTCTCATATAAATTGCTGGGTACAAGCATGGAAAATCCAGAAACCCCAAAATGTCGCGACTGTGGAAGCTATGCACTTAAATTGTGCTAAGACAAGTGAAGCTTACATGTATTTCTATGCCAAAACTTACCAAGGTGGTGTTTACTGGTTTTTGATATGTTTATGTACCCAGTAATTTGCAAGTTTTTGTAGCATGCCTACAGTAATATGTTGGCAGAGATTTTTTTTTAGTACTGTAAAATCTCTGTATAAACATTAACATTTTACAGACAAAATGTGGAAAAAAAAGTGAAATTTACATTATTACCAAAGCAATACTTTATTAACAAATTTCTTAAAAATCGATTAAGCCTTAACATCAATTTACATAGTTTTTAAAGAGTTGGTAAAATCTCTGTAAAAAGTGCACATTTACTACATACAAATTTACACAGAAAATAAAGAGATTTTACAGATATTTTGAAATCTATAAAATCCCTGTAAAAACTGCACATTTGCTACATACAAATTTACACAGAAAATAAAGAGATTTTACAGATATTTTGAAATCTATAAAATCCCTGTAAAAACTGCACATTTACTACATACAAATTTACAGACATGATAAAGAGATTTTACAGAGATTTTTGGAAATCTATAAAATCTCTGTAAAATATTACAGAGATTTTACAAATATTTTACAACCTTTTGTAAATTCCTAATAAAATCTCTGTAAATGGTTTCAAAAATTTACAAGATAAACATGAAGATTTTACAGACATTTCATAAAAAACGATGCAAAAATCGGGTGAAAATTTACAGACTTTTTATGGGATTTGTAAAATCTCTGTAAGTGTGCACATTTACAGACTTCGAAATTTACAAGGAAAATATTGAGATTTTACAAATTTTACAGAGATTTCACTAAGATTTTGTAAGTCTGTAAATGGTCCAGTTTTTCCAGTGCCTATGTCCGTCATTTTTCATGGTCATGGCTAGCGGAATGTTTCGCGGGCGCGCCTCCGTGACATGTGTCAGCGTGTCGGTCACGCAAGGCAAACTCGCGGGCGCGTATGACGTCGCAAAACATGCACGTATGACGCCACACGCGCGGCTACACAGCCGTCAGCTCGGTAAACACTTTTTAAAGTTTTAAAAAAGTTGGATCTTTCGCAGTGTTTAGCGGAGCAGTAAAGTCGTTACTTCCCTGCATTTTTTCGCGGTTTGCTACTCAAGACAGGGATACTAATTAAGGGATACTCAGAAGCCGCTTTAGTGGAAAAAGAACTTTCGGGGATAAAATCTTGCTTCGAGGAACCCTCAATGCAGGAGCAATGCGGGGAAATGTTTTATTTTTATAACGGATTTCACAACCGAAGAAGCGGAGTTTCCAAGCAGTCCAGTGCTTTAAAGGTAAAATAAATCACATTTTTCGATGGGAATTTATGTTGATATCAATTTTTGATTGACTTTTCCTTTGTGTTCTCTTAAGGTTTGGAGACATGTTTATGAAACGTTCAAATTAAGTCATGTTGTTATCTTGAATTTCAACGAGGACAGCTCTGACTTGATGCGCTATAAATGGTAAGTGTTCTGCTTTTAAACATAAATTAGTGGAGATTTGAATAATATTTTTCGAAAGAAGATTGTGTTGTCCGTTTTTATGTCTTTGTTCATTCATTACATAGATTAAAAAGCGATTTTATGTAAACAAAACAAGACTTAGATTTTCTGTCTTCACTCGCGTCGCCTTATGCAAATATGTTTGTGTATTTTTGCAATTTTGATTTCTAAATCAGTTTCTCGGGCAATTTTTGACAAACAAAAACTGTATTTTATTCGGGAAGTAGTCATACTAGTTATTTTAGGCAGAGAAAAGTTGTTTTTGTAAACTTTTGTACGGTCTAAGTGTACTGTGCAGACGGTCGGGTAACACTGTTTTTGAGAATTGCTAAAATTGAAAATAGCCCGTTCGTCAATCTTAATTCTTGTGCTTCCAACCTTTCACCTTAGTTAAGTTTCACCTTAGTTAAGCTTGTTCAAAGTGCTACGCTGTAGTAAATTTGGATCGAAGGAACTTATGGAGAAATTCCTGCATGATCAATTAGCGTCTGTTTCCGTTGCTGGACAGCAATTCTCTCCAAATCAATCGCCTGATATTACCCCGACCTCTTTGGCACCATTCCCCAAAATTTGCACGTATAGTCAAGGGATTACTCCACCTACAACCAGCTCAGTAACGAAGCCTTCGCTGAGTCCACTGAATCCCTTTTCTCCGATGTTTAAACCAATTTATTCCATAGCGGACACAATAGTCACAACAGCGCTCAATCAGTCTCCTGTAACGTTCGCCTCGCCCCCTCCTGCTGAGATGTGCGGAGTCAAGCCCGAGTGCCAGCCTTCCAAAACAGCTAACAGAGATCCCGAGGAATCAGTTCAATCAAAACTACTCGAGGTCGCCAAGCTTCTTGCCGAAACCCAAAGCCAAAGTCGTCTCCCCCTTCCCGAACCAGGCACATTTAGCGGAGACTTGCTACAATACCCCATCTGGGTGAAGGCATTTCAATCTCTCATAGAAGGACGAGCTGTCAAGCCTTCAGAAAGGCTTCATTTTCTTGGAAAATATCTGGAAGGAGATGCGAAAGAAGTAGTGGATGGCTTCATACTCCTAGATTCAGAAGATGCGTACGAAAGAGCTAAAGAGATGCTTGACAAACGCTTCGAGGACCCCTTCGCTGTTGCGACCGCTTGTCGCAAGAAAGTCGAATCTTGACAAAAAAATTCACCCCAACGATGGTCCTGGCCTAAGAAAATATGCTGATTTCCTGGTCCAGTGAGCAGATTATGAAGAAGATTGGAAGTCTTCGCATTCTAAACGATGAGCAGGAAAATCAAAGGCTCACCTTAAAACTTCCAAGTTGGGCTATTAATCGCTGGAGTCGGGCTGCCTTTCACTGGAAGGAAGACAAAGGAACCTTTCCTCCCTTTTCAGAGTTTGTCAAGTTTGTTGTTAAGGAGGCCGACATAGCTTGCGATCCCGTCTTGTCTTCATCAGTTCTCCGTGAAAGCGATAATGGTACAACATGGAACGAAAGGAGTAAGTCTGGCAAACCAACGCCTAACGAAGAGAATCGATTTGGAAGGCCGCGGCCATTGCAGAGAAGACCACTCGATGTGGATACATTCGCCACAAACTTAAGGGGGGACACACAAGAGAAGAAAACGAATCTCGCTACCAAGTTGTGTTTACTTTGCAACAAATCACATAATTTGGACACGTGCTATGAATTCATGAAGAAATCCATAATCGAAAGGAAGGCGTTTGCATCAACAAAGGGACTTTGTTTTGGCTGTCTGGAGCAGGGTCATCTGTCAAGGGATTGCCCAAAAAGAATTGCATGCAACATCTGTAAAAGACCCCATCCGACCTCATTGCATGGTGACTTCAAAAGGCGCGACGGAGAGAGCAACAACACTGCTAATGATCCAAATAAGCCACCCTCAGCAAACAACCCTGCAGCCTGTTTCGCTAGCACTCACAGCAAGAGTCAAGCAAATTCGATGATCGTCCCCTTTTGGCTTTGCCATCGTAGTGACCCGAACAATGAACGACTCTTGTATGCGCTCTTAGATGACCAATCTAACACCACGTTCGTTGGACAGAATACTCTTGACCATCTAGGTGTTTCCGGACCCGAAACCAGTCTACTGTTGTCAACAATGCATGCCACTGACGAACCGATCAAGAGTCGAAAAATTGAAGGTCTCGTTGTCCAGGACTTCCACCGACAAGTAACACTACAGCCACCAAAGGCGTTCTCCCGAGAAATCATTCCAGCCAAAAGAGAACAGATACCAAGACCAGAGTCAGCGCTACAATGGCCTCATTTGAAGAAGATTGCGAATCAAATTGCACCCTATCAAAGTGACATCGAGATTGGAATCCTGATAGGATCGGATTGCCCGCGTGCAATAATGCCTCGAGAAGTCATTCCCGGAGAAGATGAGAGCCCTTATGCTTTGCGATCCGACTTAGGTTGGGGGATCATTGGAAGGATCTCTCAAAGCTTAGCAAAGGATAATGATGAAGATGAGATTGGTGTCTCTCATCGCATTCACACTTGCGAAGTGTGGGACACGCCCAACCCACTAGAAGATACATCAAGACGCATCAAGAAAACGTGCAATTTCTCGATACAGACCCAAGTTAAAGAAGTCATCAATCCATCCCATGTCATCCAAATGTTTGAAACGGATTTCTCAGAAAGAAGAGCAGCCAAACAGGTGTCACTGTCCCAAGATGATATTGCGTTTCTAAAAAAAATGGAAGACGGAACTTGTCGGACTGAAGACGGACGTTATCAGATGCCCCTTCCCTTACGAGATAACACGCCGAAGCTACCAAACAACAAGTCACCGGCTTTACGACGATTGTTCAAGCTTCAATCCCGATTTGAAAACGACGCGAAGTATCGTCGAGATTATACTGCATTCATGCAAGACATCATCGAAAAGGGATATGCAGAGGAGGTGCCACACGAACAGCGACACGTCGTTGATGGAAAACAGTGGTACATACCCCATCATGGAGTGTATCACCCCCAAAAGCCTGACAAGATCAGAGTCGTTTTCGATTGTAGCGCCACGCATATGGGGTAGTCACTCAACAAGCACCTTCTTCAAGGTCTCGACCTGACGAATTCCCTGGTTGGTGTTCTTTGCCGATTTAGACAAGAGCCGTTTGCATTTATGTGTGACCTCGAGGCTATGTTCCACTAATTCAAGGTAGCAGAGAAAGACCGCGTCTTCCTGAGATTTTATTGGTGGAAAAATGGTGATACATCAAAGAATCCTATTGAGTATCGTATGACAGTCCATCTGTTTGGAGCAGCATCGTCCCCTGGGTGCGCCAACTTTGGATTGAAGAAAGCTGCCAACGATCATGAGAGCGAGTTTGGAACTGAAGCAGCAACGTTCATCAGAAAGAACTTTTATGTAGACGATGGTCTGAAGTCGGTAGCCACTGTTTCCGAAGCTGTGTCCTTAATTCAGAATACCAAGGATATCTGCGCAAAGGGAGGGATGCGACTACATAAGTTCATTTCAAATTCAAAGGAAGTGCTTGCGACGATCGACCCAGAGGACAGAGCAAAGGAACTTAAAGATCTCGATCTGAAAAGTGATGCCCTTCCAGTGGAGCGTGCGCTGGGCGTTCATTGGTGCGTGGAGACAGATACTTTCCAGTTCCGGATAACGCTTCAAGACAGGCCGCTGACCAGGCGCGGCATCCTCTCCACCGTGAGCTCCGTTTATGATCCCCTCGGCTTCCTAGCACCCGTTGTGTTAACAGGAAGACAGATTCTTCAGAGCCTCTGCCGAGATAAAAGCGACTGGGACGATCCAGTGCCGGATCCACTGCGACAGAAATGGGAAAAATGGAGAAACAGTTTATGTTGCTTAGAGAAGTTGAAAATACAGAGGTGTTTTAAGCCACATGCCTTTGGAAAGCTGCAATCAGCGGAACTCCATCATTTCTCAGATGCGAGCGACCACGGCTATGGCCAGTGCTCATACCTACGCCTAGTGGACGATGAAGGCCAAGTTCATTGTTCCTTCGTCATGGGAAGGGCCCGAGTGACTCCATTGAAGCCTGTCACCATTCCAAGGCTTGAGTTAACAGCAGCTCTCCTCTCTGTTAAAGTCAGTACCATGTTGCGAGAAGAGCTTGAGTTTGACAACCTTACAGATGTGTTTTATACAGACAGCCAAGTTGTCCTCGGTTACATCAAGAATGATGCGCGACGTTTTCATGTCTTTGTGGCCAACAGAGTCCAACAAATCAGAGAAAGCAGTACCCCTGATCAGTGGAGGTATATCGCGACCAAACAAAATCCAGCCGATTAATCCTCACGTGGTCTCAGTCCTCAGGACCTTCTAGACAACTCCCGCTGGCTCAACGGACCAGCATTTCTATGGAAACAAGAATTGCCTCCTAAATGTGAAAAAGAAGTTGATTCTATTTTGTCCCAAAACGATCCTGAAGTAAAGAAAGTACAGGTTCTCACAGCTGAGGTACGAGAAGAAAGTATGGCAACCATCCCTGTGCGTTTGGAGCACTTTTCTGATTGGCACCGAGCAAAGAAGGCCATTGCAGTATGCTTGAAGTTCAAGACTTTGCTCAAAGGTCTTTCCAAGAAACAACACTCAACGGAAGAGAAACAAAAGCCACTCTACAAGACTCCGTTGGTTGACGAACTGCGCCATGCTGAACTTGAAATCATCAAATCGATACAACAAGAAGTCTACACTGAAGAAATAAAGATCTTACAGTCCCTTAATTTGTATGGTGACGTCACAGATAGAACCCTGGCGAGGACGCGTAACACGTCGATGAAGAAGCTCGTTATATCGCCTGGATCCTTTCTTGGATGAGAATGGTGTGTTAAGAGTGGGCGGCCGGATAAAGCGCGCTTTAGTGCCCTTTGATGTAAAGCATCCAATCATTCTTCCCAGTAAGAATCATGTGACTGCATTGCTCGTCAGGCACCACCACGAGAGAATTAGTCATCAGGGACGCGGAATGACGCTGAATGATTTGCGTTCGCATGGTTATTGGATCATCGGGGGCAGTTCAGAAGTGGCGACATACATTTCCAAGTGCGTCACTTGTCGAAAACTACGTGGAGCATTACAGGAGCAGAAGATGGCAGACTTGCCCAAAGACAGACTAGAACCAGCCCCACCCTTCACATACATAACAAGCCAGAGCCCCGATTTTAAGTACTAGACGACTTTCAAAGACGCGTGCTTCGCATATTTGTGGTGGATTAAAATCCCGGCTTTGTCGGGAGCCCTTTGTTTAAAGCTCGCCAGGAAACTCGCATTAAAGCATAAACGTGCATTGTAGCTTTCAGCAGTTGCGGTTTTTAATTATATTCTGTCATCATTGACAAAACCCGATCCACGTTAAATTAAGAATAATTGTACAAATCTGGTACAAGTCGAATTTTACGGCACTTTAGTTCGATGAATCCAAAAACAAAACTATTTTACGCTGAGTTTTCCTTACTTCACAAATGAAACTTCTATCAGTTCTGCAGTGGTAACTTAAAGTCCCATTTCTTTTAAAACGTCTTTCAGTTTCGGGAGTTTTCCTGGACTTGCTGTGAGACACTTCTTAGCGGTGATCTTTAAGCCCGGGTGCCTAATCGAACACAATCGAACATCTAATTTTGTGTGATTTCGATTATCGAACAAATCGAACCAATCGAACACAATCGAGCGCAATTGAACAAAATCGAACTCATTCAAACAAAATCGAACGCCAATGGAACCGAATCCGGTAGGATAGTGCTCGAGAACATTGGCGACTTAAAAAGTCGAAGAAACTACTTCATGAAACGTTCGAAATAATGGCAAAAAAATAAAAATATATCTATACACATGTACAGGGATCAATACACTTCACTATACCATGCAAACACTGCTAATAAAATTTCTTGCCGTTTAAAACCCCGAATAAATTGCTCAAAAATTTACGAAACCGCTCGGTCAACTTAAACGCCTAGCTAAGTTGGTGCGATCAGGAACGTTTTCAAAAAGCTTCCATCCATTTTGCGAGTGTGACTTCTATGCACCACAGGGAAAACCCGTTTTGATATCAAACAATTATTTCGCGAAGTTTGAAATCTAGTTTAGGAGAGATTCGTTTTCTTTTTCGTACTGTTTTTGAATTCTAAGGGATGTAGCTAGAACAGAAAGCATGAAATCGCGTTTTTTGTTGTCTCATACGTCCACCCAAGATCCCAAAAAAAGAATATGCTACGGTCAATATACAAAAGTTTCCTACCGTACAAACAAAGTTGCATTTATATTAGTCTATTATCTTAAAAGGATCTCGACAACTCATCTCATTAATTTAAACAAATTTCCCTAGTCGACAATCAAAGTTACAGTTAATGTTATAATTTACTGCTGTCTCGAATGGATCTCATCACCTCAGAAGCTTGGACATGCCGCCTGTAAGCTTACATGAGGGAGCGGAGACCCCTATGTTCAAATCATTGATTTATACAAATTTCCGTAGTCGACAAAAAAAGTAACAGTCTTAATTTACTGATGTCTCGAATGGATCCCATCACCTCAGAAGCTTGGGCGTGCCACCTGTAAGCTTACATGAAGGAGCGGAGACCCCTATGTTCAAAACATTGATTTATACAAATTTCTCTAGTCGGCAAACAAAGTTACAGTTGATGTTATAATTTAATAATAATAATAATAATAATAATAATAATAATAATAATCTTTATTGAGGAAAACTCTTTCACATCAGTGATTTTCAAAAAGGACCTCGATTAAGACTATTAAGACGAATGGATCTCATCACCTCAGAAGCTTGGGCGTGCCACCTGTAAGCTTACATGAGGGAGCGGAGACCCCTATGTTCAAATTTAAAATTTAAAAATTAGTTTCTATTTCTCTAGTCGGCAAACAAAGTTACAGTTAATGTTATAATTTACTGCTGTCTCGAATGTATCTCATCACCTCAGAAGCTTGGGCGTGCCACCTGTAAGCTTACATGAGGGAGCGGAGACCCCTATGTTCAAATCATTGATTTATACAAATTTCTCTAGTCGGCAAACAAAGTTACAGTTGATGTTATAATTTACTGTTGTCTCGAATGGATCCCATCACCTCAGAAGCTTGGGCGTGCCACCTGTAAGCTTACATGAGGGAGCGGAGACCCCTATGTTCAAATTTAAAATTTAAAAATTAGTTTCTATTTCTCTAGTCGGCAAACAAAGTTACAGTTAATGTTATAATTTACTGCTGTCTCGAATGTATCTCGTCACCTCAGAAGCTTGAGCGTGCCACTTGTAAGCTTACATGAGGGAGCGGAGACCCCTATGTTCAAATCATTGATTTATACAAATTTCTCTAGTCGGCAAACAAAGATACAGTTGATGTTATAATTTACTGCTGTCTCAAATGGATCCCATCACCTCAGAAGCTTGGGCGTGCCACCTGTAAGCTTACATAAGGGAGCGGAGACCCCTATGTTCAAATTTAAAATTTAAAAATTAATTCCTATTTCTCTAGTCGGCAAACAAAGCTACAGTTAATGTTATAATTTACTGCTGTCTCGAATGGATCTCATCACCTCAGAAGCTTGGGCGTGCCACCTGTAAGCTTACATGAGGGAGCGGAGACCCCTATGTTCAAATTTAAAATTTAAAAATTAATTCCTATTTCTCTAGTCGGCAAACAAAGTTACAGTTAATGTTATAATTTACTGCTGTCTCGAATGGATCTCATCACCTCACAGCTTGGGCGTGCCGCCTGTAAGCTTACATGAGGGAGCGGAGACCCCTATGTTGAAAACACTAATTTAAGACGACAGAGTTACAGTTAATGTTAATTTACTGTGTCAAATGGATCTCATCACGTTAGAAGCTTGAACGCGCCGCTTACTTAAGGCAGTAGAGATCTTAAAGACTAATTTGCGAAAGTGTTGCTAGTCTACAAACTAAGTTACAATTATTGTAAGTCTGCTACCACGAGTAGATTTGATCTCCTCAACACGCCAGAAGCTGAAGCACGCCGATTAAAAGCCAAATCAGTATTCCATTTTGGGATTTCCGCTATTGTTTTATATCCATATATACGGAATGATTTGATCAGATTTTTTCGAATTTAAAGTAACTGTATAAGGCTTAAGTTTATCCAGGAATCAAACTAGAGCAGCTAGCAAACTACTAATCTGCATAAATGGTGTCATAAGCGTGATACATTTTGGCGGGAATTCCCAGATTTATGGCGGGCTTGTATTTGACTCTAAGGATCTGTCGTCTGTCGTATGTAACTTCAAATGATTCTTATAAAATCGAATACTAAGAACTTACAGAATTTCGCTTCATTTATTCGCGGACTTGAAGCATCGATAAAATGTTTGTACGAATTGCTAAAAGCTTACAAGTATCCTGACCTAATGTTTATCCTTCGTCCGCCCGCACGGCAGAATTAATTGTGCCTGATCAGGTGAAATTCCCTACGTACAGCAGAGGTTTCGCCTGAAATCTGCTTAAATTCCGACGGTCAAAAGCAAAAAATCATCTACATACCTTCCTTTGAAGCCTCAGTTCTATTTCTTAGTCGGTAACTTACCGCTACGGCCGCCGTTTTCCTCGTTTGGATTTGCAATTCTTTGCGAAACATCATACAAATACACTTTCACCGGATAAATCGACGCACAAGTGACCAATAAAAGCTAATCAAGTCGATAAGAGCCCAAGCATGGCGACAAAACGCGATAAACATCGAAAAATCCATTGCTAAACAGCGCGAAAGGTACGCAGCAAAATGTTATTTCCCGTGGTTTCGTAATTTATGTCTAGTCTGCCGCAAAGAGATCAAACTTATTTTTGCTGAATATTAACTATAATACCTATTAATAGGTTTTTATAAGTCTGTTTTTTCCCTCTGAAAACGACAGCTTTAGACAGATATGGTTTATTGGGTGCGAAAAGGAATGTGTGAAAACTAATTAAAATTTATTCCAACGCGTGGACCTCCAAGGCGAATGTGGACCCCTAATGCGCGCATTAAAATCGACCCTCTGGCTTGTGATGTGTGCTGTAGATCTGTTCGGACCCTGGCATATCAAAGAAGGCCGGAGAGAGTTAAAACGTTACGGAGTTCTCTTCACGTGTATGTCCTCACGTGCCATTCACCTGCAGAGACAGTCATCTCCCTGGAGACAGACTCATTTATTAATTCTTTGCGCCGCTTCCTATGCCGACGTGGTCCTGTGCGACAGATCCGATGCGACCGAGGTACCAACTTCGTGGGGGCCAAATGCGAGTTAGACAACGCTCTGTCGACGATCGACCAATCGCGCGTCAGCCAGTTTCTGTTGGAGCGTAATTGTGATTGGGTCGAGTTCCAATTCAACGTCCCGTCAGCAAGCCACATGGGAGGCATCTGGGAACGCCAGATTCGAACGGCACGTAATGTGCTTGCTGTGTTGCTAGACCAGTGCGGTACTCAACTGGATGACGAATCCCTCCGAACCTTCATGGCAGAAGCAGAAGCAGTAGTCAATAGCCGTCCTCTTACAGTGGAAAGTCTCAGCTCACCTGAAGGTGTAGAACCTCTCACCCCGAACCATTTACTGACAGGCAAGTCAAAGGTTGTTTTGCCACCGCCCGGAGTGTTTCAACGCGCCGACTTGTACCTTCGTAAACGATGGCGCCGAGTTCAGCACTTGGCGAATGAGTTTTGGACACGCTGGAAAAAGGAGTATCTTCAATCGCTACAAGAACGACAGAAGTGGACACGCCCGCGTCGAAACCTTGCAGTCAATGACGTTGTGATCGTCAAGAACGACAACCTCCCTCGAAATCTTTGGCAGATTGCACGAGTGGAAAATGTGTTCCCTGATACTGACGGTTATGTGCGAAAGGTCAAACTGGCAATTGGAGATGCGTCTTTGAGTAACAAGGGCCGAAGAAGCAAACCAGTCACTTACCTGGAACGGCCTGTACAGAAGTTGGTCCTGCTAGTACCAAATGACGGCGAGTGATGTACAGTGCGAGAACCGGGGATTCCCCACCAAGGAGCCTTAATGCTTATTTGAACTGAACTTGTTCTAGTTTCTTGAGAATTTATGAGTAACATTGTCTTGACTAAGTTTTTTGATCCTTAAATTGATTAATCAATTTAGGGGAGCCATGTAACCGCTAGTGATTATTAACTTGTTTTTATTGTGAGTCACGCAATACCGTCTTAGGAATTTTAGCGCTTACACCCTTTTTGATAGGATAGAGTTTCAATGCGATCTTCTGTGCGACTTGCGAACTTGCGATTTACTGCGAAGCCTTAGGACACTGCGAAGTCTTCGTTTCCCGTTCACTTTCCGTGTGCAAGTACAAAGGAGAATAGTCGGTAGGATCTCTTCGTTTTCTGATAATTTAGTGAACATTTTGTAGTCGTGATCGCGTTTTAGTAAACAGTAGTTTATTGTGTGCTTTATCGTTTCCGCCCATGCTGTTAGAATCTAAGAGATATTTCGTTGTTTTGTATTTTAGTTTGACGTTGAATCATAGAATAAATCATTGGTTAATCACTCTGTGATTCAGTTGGTCTATTCGACTGGTTTATCAGTTCTGCGACATTCCTGGTACATGCTTGCACTGTTGCGAAATCGAAGTATTTGCGGCCAGGAGCTACAGTGCCCGTGAAACATTCCTCATTGGGTGCCCGTGAAACATTCCTCATTGGGTGGCCGTCAAACATTCCTCATTGGGTGCCCGTAAAACATTCCTCATTGGGTGCCCGTCAAACATTCCTCATTGGGTGCCCGTGAAACATTCCTCATTGGGTGCCCGTCAAACATTCCTCATTGGGTGCCCGTGAAACATTCCTCATTGGGTGCCCGTGAAACATTCCTCATTGGGTGCCCGTCAAACATTCCTCATTGGGTGCCCGTCAAACATTCCTCATTGGGTGCCCGTCAAACATTCCTCATTGGGTGCCCGTGAAACATTCCTCATTGGGTGCCCGTGAAACATTCCTCATTGGGTGCTCGTGAAACATTCCTCATTGGGTGCCCATAAAACATTCCTCATTGGGTTCCCGTTAAACATTCCTCATTGGGTGCCCGTAAAACATTCCTCATTGGATGCCCGTGAAACATTCCTCATTGGGTGCCCGTCAAACATTCCTCATTGGGTGCCCGTGAAACATTCCTCATTGGGTGCCCGTGAAACATTCCTCATTGGGTGCCCGTGAAACATTCCTCATTGGATACGCGTGAAACATTCCTCATTGGGTGCCCGTGAAACATTCCTCATTGGGTGCCCATGAAACATTCCTCATTGGATGCCCATGAAACATTCCTCATTGGGTGCCCGTGAAACATTCCTCATTGGGTGCCCGTGAAACATTCCTCATTGGGTGCCCCTAAATAAAGTGTGTATGTAAGTGATAAACATGGCATGGAGCAGTTTTCAGTTGAGTGTCGTAAAACCAAAACCAGAAGTAATCACTCTGGCCAATCACAACAGTCGCAGACAATCCGATGAACCAATCAGAGCTCGAAGTAAATACATGTAGCCGGCGTCAAGCGCGGGAAAACGTGCGCGTGCAAGTTGCGATTGTTTTTGGTTTTACTTCCGATTGGTCGAGAAAGTGGGGCGATATTTTTTAGCCAATCACAAAGCGTAGCAATGCAAAACCAAAGCGATTGCAATAGAGCAGTTTTCAATTAAGCGTCGAAAGTAATTTCGTATTCGCTTTGGTTTTCAATTGCTACGCTTTGTGATTGGCTTAAAAAACTCGCGCCACTTTCCCAACCAATCAGAAGTAAAACTAAAACCATCGTGACTTGCTCGCACGCGTTTTCCAGCTTCACGTATTTGCTTCGAGTTCTGATTTTTTAAATATGCCAACACTGTACATAACTATAATACTAGGTATGCAGCCAATCAAAACCTCTATAAATCAGGAGTAAGAACAAATATAGGCAAACAAAGAATCTCTTTTGTAGCAGTTGACCTCTGGAAAGATCTCCCATCTGACCTAAAGGATCTAAATGTATTCCTCTTCTCGAGAAATTTGAAACGTTATCTATTGTCAGAACAACACAAATAATTTGTCTCCTCTGTTATGTTTTTCTCACATCATATTGTTAAATTATTTCACTGTCAATATTTTCACTTCTTTTAATTCTTTCACCTGCTGTAAATGTTTAACAAACTGTGGCTGGGGGCTAACTAGAAAACTTACCGGTTAATTTAGCTCCCATACTCAAAATTATATTAACTATTTAAATTATTAGTACTTAGTTCAAAATGTGTGTAGATATTTTAAAATATAGTTGTAAAAAATAATGAGTAAAATAAAGTATTGTTGTTGTTGTTATTGTTGTTGTTGTTGGTTCATCGGATTGTCTGCGAGTTCTGTGATTGGTCAAAGTAATTACTGTACTTTGGGTTTGGTTTTACAACACTGAATTCAAACCCGCTCTATCACTTTCGATACTCAATTGAAAACCGCTCTAAAATGACGTAACAATCAGATAATAATATTAAGTGTTTAAGTAATGATCCGCATAAGAAGGATAGCGCTGAACGGCAATGCATGATGGAATGTCAGCTTTTTTCATTGTTACAACTAGTGATCTCACTGGCCTAGACTCAAAACCGCTAAAAAGATAAGGTTCAAGGTGCATTTTGTCATATCTTTTTAAGATTTCAAGTAATTTGAGACCCAATCGCGCAACATGCAATTTTTAAAAGATATTGCATTTGGGGAACTTCATCAAAGAAGAAAAATTATTAGGTATTGTCTTCTGTTATTCTGATTGGTTAAACACGAACATTTCCTAAAATTCATTTGACGCAAATGGATTTTCTTTATTTTTATAATGAAATATAATTATTAACCATTAGCTCCTCTTCTATTCTTGAAATCAAAGATATTCTATGTGGGAAAGAGCCAATGCCGAAGAACAATGAAGTTTGCTATCGTTCTTATGTGGAGCATTACTTAAACATATTTGTACACAAACCTTTTACGCATTTTCCTTGTTTCTTTGTGAAACCTTTTTTGCATTTGCACTTTCCCTTCTTGTCACATTCCTCGTGTTTGCCGCATTTACACACTGGTGCTAATAAAAACAAATTACACTACTTAAAAAAAATCACATTATGTATGAAGACCTTATTCAAAAATACTTCGCATGACTTCCACTGTTCAATGCATGGATATATCGATAAAAAGAAAATTAAAATAATAAAAAGAAAATTAAAATTTTTCCCCTGAAGAAGAAAACTTTTCCCCTGAAAAAGCGACATCTCAATTTTGACTCGTCGTGGACAAAATGTTTGCATCTATAAAAGATGCGATCATCATATCAACAAAAGCTCTATAAGGAGTACTTTGTTCTTATGATGTTGTTTGTTATACTATACAAGATCTGATTCTAAATTTTGAGTTCGTGGACAAAACCCTAAAATGTGACGACTAATATCATAGTCTGATCGAGGGAGTGGCTATGAAACCTTGCAGACTTAATAGACCAATATCACGCTAGCATGGCACAAAAATATATTTAGTTTATTGGGGAAAAGAGCCCAGCATCAAATTCAGCATATCGATATTAGTAAAACTACAAAGTTTTGTAAAGATTGCTACAAGCAGTTGCAAAAAGGTTGAGACACTTTCCAAAAAAATGTTCATTCCGTATAAAAGCGACCGCGTAACACAAATCAAATCAATGCCATGTGCTACTGACTCCCCTCCCCCTTTCAATGTTGATGACTGTCAGTTTGAATGGCATTTTTGATCTGGTACAACATTGATAAGGGGGGAGGGGGTGGGGACTTGCTAAAAACCATGTTGGCCTCGAAATATGCTCCACAGTACACAATGTCTCAACTCTTTTTGCAATTGCTTGTAGCAAACTAACGAAGATATGAAATTTTGAAACTGAGCATTTTTACAAAGAAATGTATGGTGGACGGGCATACATTGCCCGTCCAGCCTCGTTTTCGTGTTTTTCCCATACATTTCTTTGTAAAAATTAGGCCAGAGTACTAAGTTTCAAAAGTTCATATCTCCGTCAGGGACGAGCAATCTGTACGAAACTTTACAGTTTTACTAACAATGATGTGCTGAATTTGATACTAGACTCTTTTCCCCATTAAATTAAATATATTTTCACGCTATGCTAGCGTGATATTGGCCTATGGCGATAACAAAAGAGCTACAATTTTTGTTGAACCGTACTTGACCATACACATATTTTTTATGCGTTTTTTCTGAGGTGTTGTTTTCGATAGTCTGAAGAAACACAAGGAATTTTTTCCAATTTTATGCATTAATGAACTTTGAAGTGAAAAGAATTGATAGGCATTGCATACCTTCCACTTTAACATGCTTCTTTATAGCAGTGCACTCATCTTTTCCATCAGCCTTCTTCTCGTATCCCGCTTTGCAGCTGCAGTCATAAGAGCCGTCGTTGTTTGTGCATTGTTGGTTTTCATCCTTGCAAATGCTTTCACACTCATCGATATCTAAAGAGAATGCAGAGAAAACTAGTCAGGGGAGGAGGGGGTGGGGTGGGGGTGGGAATAACAATATTACATAACAGCAGTGGGGGAACCCAACAAAAAACTAAAGGCACAGTGGACGTTTTCTAAGGTAAAAAGGTAAAGTAGTACACGAGCCACAGGTGACCCACACGAGCCACAGGTGACCCAGGCACACGGCCGGAGTTTAACCTGCTTTCTGTAGCATGAAGCAACTGGGAATATTGCTTCTCCCCCCCCCCCCCCCCCCCACTCTTCTGACCTGTTTCGGAAGGTCATATTTTTTTTGTCGCACGCTGGTGTCATGCTGAATATGACATATTTTGTATAATAATATACATGAAAAAATTACTCGATTCTGATTCTGACTGCAGTGCAGTTCAAGTGTAACACCAGTGCAAATTACAGATCGAAATTTTGCCAAAAAAAGAAGAAAAAAAATTTCCCCAAAAATTTTTTTTGCAAAAAAAAAAAAAAAAAAAAATTTCCAAACAAAAATGGATGCAAATTTTTTGATGTATAATTATTAATAAGTAATCATACGGTTTTCTCGTTCAATTTGGGATTAATTTGCCCTTGTGAGTTTTTCAAAAAGCTCAAAATTGCACTCGCCGCTTTTGAGCTTTTTGAAAAATCCACTCGTGCAAATTAATCCCAAATTGAACTCGAAACCGTATGATTACCTATACTAACACTGAAAACAGTTCGCTAGTCAGTATTTATAAAATTTTCTGATCTGCTATTTTTAAAGAAGTTAAACTACATGGACCCGGTTAGCATTTCACGGGAAAAGAACTTCGCGATGCATAATTTATCTAATGGGAAGTGAAATAACGAATTTAGAAGATAGCTAAGATAGCTAAGCTACATGTCTTGGCCAGGCACCAGGCAGAGGCCTCTTATCATGAGAGAATTTTTAATAAAGTTGTATTTGAATAACAATTTTCTTTCATGTGTTACCTTCTGACAATTTCTCGCATGAGAAACACCTACCTTTGCACACGCCCTCTTCATCGAAATACCCATTATGACAGTTGCAATCTCCCTCTTCAGTAACACATTCGCCATGTGAGCCACACTTGCACTTAACTTGAATAAAGCAATAAGGATATGTTACATTTTGCACCCCGTAGTCCACTGACGGACCTTAAAAATTTGGTCCTAACAATGGGACGAGGGTTATAACGAAGATTTCGTTATAACGAGAAGGTCGTATGATGGGGTGATCGTATGGCGGGGTTATACTGTAGATGCTACACTGGGAGGACCCCTTTGGTACTTACCGACACATGTGCCATCTTCGCTCTCCTTGAATCCACTCTTGCAAGTGCACTCGTGTCCACCTTCCTTGTTCGAGCAATCCATGTTATCGGGGCAGATGTCCTGATTTTCTGTGCACTCGTCGATATCTGCCAAAATAAATCCCCCAACAAACATTACACTGCAAATAAATAGATACAGTTTTCAACTTGTTTTTTTAAACAGTCATGGCCTCTATTGATAACTGTATCTGTTGATACTGAAGGGAATACCATAACTTAAAAATTTTCATGGTCTTAATGACGTAGACATTGAGCTGAGGTATTTTCAAAAAAAAATTCATTTGTTAATTTTTTTGCCTCTGATGTTGCAGTTTTTATGGAATTTAGTCAAAGAATTTAAAAGTTATTATCGTTTAATCCAATCCTCAATTGTTTCGTCCAGTGAACACTTACTACATTTTACGATGTTTTATGTTATGTTACGAAATTATTCTTTTTTTAATATATTAGGATTGTTGGGCCGATGTTGGAACCATTCATACGGCCTCTGCACAATATGCATGCTTCCAATATTTGCTCAACAACCGTCCAGCTTTTTTTGAATGCATGTTGGGGAAATGTTCGAACCGTTTAAGTAATGTTACCTTCACATGCCATTTTCTCTCCTTGGCCAACAATTTGAAAGCCACTCCTGCAAACACATCCATAAGAACCATCGTCTTTCTTTTCGCAGGTTGATCGTAGAGGGCAAAAATCTCCTTGCTTTTCGCATTCATTCAAGACTAAGAATATTCAGATTCGTAAAAAAAATATCTTTTAGCATTGGATCTACAGGAAACCCAAGCTCACTAAAGTAAGATGTAAAATTCCTGACTTCATAGTGTTCAACGAATGCTTGTGAAAAATTCCCCAATCATCAAATATTTCTTCATTTTTAGTTTAGACGTTTTTTCTATAATATCTAATAGTTTCAACGTTTTAAAAAAGTTTGCTAAGAATTCCAAGATAGTATAAGGTTTCTGTTAGAGTTCGTTTAGAGTACTGTCAAATCCTAAAAGTACTTGTATGAATTGTATCACATAAAAAAAAAAACAATAGATTTTTGTCCAAACTGGTCAAGCGATTTTACAACAGTGAAGGCAGCCATAGCACCAAGCAAACCAGTTGGCGCTCATATTTCGTTTCAGTATAAATCTACTATCGTTCTATCACGTATGCTGTTCTCTTTTTGGCTACGCTACTCACTATCTATTCTGTTGTAGAAAGTGAGTAGAGTAAGTAGCCTAATGGCGGCCGATTCTTCGCGTTTTCGAAGTGTCTGTGAAGAGTATTTGTTGTTAAGTTTTGAACGTCTAGAAGATTTATACTAAAACAAATAGATTATTCGCCCTTGATTTCTATCGCGTGATAGTTAATTCAGGCTTCGCCCTCATCAACTATTTCGCGATAAAAATCTCGAGCTCATAATCTGATTGTTAAATAGTTTGACCCAGAATTTACTTACGGGCGCACTTGGTAGGAATCAGTGGATCAATCAAGCAAACTTTGCTGTCTTTACAGTAATTCTTTCCTTTTGGGCACGGCTGGTACTCTGTAATGAATAACAATGTTTATCAAGAATAGGCCATTTCCGAGTTAAGTTACGCCTCGTTGTCAAAGCGAGGCTAGGTGCACAACCGTTCATATGAAAATGACTTTTCATTCACATGCAAATGAAAACTCATTTTCATATGAAAGGTTTCGCACCTAGCCACGCTTTGATAGAGAGGCTAAAGGTAACTCGGAAATGGCCTATTCTTCGTGTCATGGGAACATTCAATTAGGAGAGGGACTGGACCCCAAGTTTATAACAAAGTGTTCAAATCCAGTGTGCATCCAAGATGGCGGGTCCAAAATGGCGGTTGTGAAGAACTAACTACGTAGTTCTCACGTGGACCGCGAAGGAAACAGTTTTGGACGTGCCATATAGCTTCTATGTTTTATTGTCATAGCTTTAATGCTTTTGACGTTACGGTAGGCTAAGGAACTCAAAAATTCTCAGCTAGGGGTTAAGACTTGCATTTTATAAAGCGATATATTTTCTAGTTTTAGGAAGGTAATAATTTTTTGAGCAACTGTTTGTTTTTCAAGTGTCAAATGATATTGCCCCAATTTTGTAAGAAAATTGGGAAGTTTTTACATTTTCTGTCGCTTAAAACAAAAGAGGACTCACCTCTACACTCTTCCCTGCCATTTCCAATAGTTTTTCCTTTGCAAATACATTTTTTGTTTATACAGCTGGCGCTGGCATGGCAGACGTCATCGCTCACATCACATTCAGCTTTTACTGCTGAAACTTTAAAGCAATGACCGCATTATTCATTGTTGCAAAACTGTTCATTCAACTCACGTTGGAATTAATTAATGTACCTCTAATGTGAATTAACTTAAATAATACCTGTACAATAAACAGAGAGCGGTGCAATAAAACCACGACCAAATTAATCACTGTGACCAGCTTATCACAACGGACACAGATAACCAATTAACCAATCGAAAATTGAAACAAATACTATACATGTAGCAGGCGGCGATTTTCCTTTCGTAAACAAGCCCATTACAAAAGGCTTGGTTACTAAATATATATAGATAGCCTGAGCCTAACAGCGTCGCTCTTTGAACAGAAAGCCGATGATAAACTTAATTGAGGTGAAAGGTCGGAAGCACAAGAATAAAATTGACGACCGGGCTATCTTTTAATTTTAGCAATTCTCAAAAACAGACTTACGCGACCGTTTGCACAGTACATTTAGACCGTACAAAAGTTCACAAAAACAACTTTTTCTCCGTCTAGAATAATTAGTACGACTAATTTCCAAATAAAATACACCTGCTGCTTATAAAAATTGTCCGAGAAACTGATTTGGAAATCAAAATTGCAAAAAATACACAAACATATTTGCACAAGACCGCGCGAGTGAAGTTTACAACTATAAAATCCAAGTCTTGTTTTGTTTTGTTTACATAAAATCGCTTTTCAACCTATGTAATGAATGAACAAACACATAACAACAACACAATGTTCACAACACAATCTTCTTTCGAAAAATTTTATTAAATCTCCATAAGTTTATGTTTAAAAGCAAAACGCGAACCATTAAGAGCTCATCGAGGCCGAGATGTGTCCGATGAAAGAAATCAAAACAACTGAATTTAATTGAGCGCGATATAAACAATTCTCCCGAAAACTAGCGAGAACACAAAAAAGTCAATCACAGATTGATATCAACATAAATTCCCATCGAAAAATGTATTTTGTTTTACATTTAAGTCCCTCCACTGCTTGGAAATTGTTTAAATCTCCACTTCTTCAGTTCTGAAACCCGAAGTGACAAACATCTTCCCGCATTGCTTCCATCCTCGAAGCAAGATTTTATCTCTGAAAGCTCTTCTATTTCCACTATAGTTGCTTCTGAATATCCCTTAATTAGTATCCCTGTCTTGAGAAGCAAACCGCGAAAAACTTTGATTTAAAAGGTTTTCTCCGCTAAACACAGCGGTGTTTTCCCAGGTGACGTGAAACTGCAATGTTGTTGGGTGGCGTCATACGCGCATGTTTTGCGACGGTCTACGCGCCCGCGAGTTAACCCTAAGCGACGGCGTCGGCGGGCACACAACGCGCCCGCGAAACATTCCGCTAGCCATGACCATGAAAAATGACGAGCATGGGTTCTATGGTTCTCTGGTTCTGTGAGTCTGGCGCTCCGCGCGGGCCAAGGCCCGCGGAGCTCCGCTATAAATGCCAATGATGGCATCAACCGTTTACGAAAGGGAAATCAGCGCCCGCTACGCAATTTTCCCATTCGTAAATAAGCGATTCAATTATTGCGACACTTCACACTAAATCGCATCCTATAAGTTGCATCAATATTGGTACTGACTAAAATCCTGTATTTGGGCGACTAAATTGTGCCATTTAAAAATGGATGTAATAAAGTGGTAATTGAACTTCGTGTCGTGCAATTTTGAAAATAGAACTAAAATCTGCAAAGGACCGCAAACGATAATGCTGTGATTTTCTTGTGATTTCAAATCGAACTCGCGCTGCGTGCTCATTCGATTTTGAAATCACGCGCATGATTTCAGACAAAATTGCACTCCATTCAGTTCAATTACCATTATTAATTTTCTATCAGAAAAAGAAAAATGCAATTAATAGCGGAGCCCGCGGGCCGAAGGTCCGGCGGAGCACCATACACTTAGAACCAATGCCCGTCATTTTTCATGGTCATGGCTAGCGGAATGTTTCGCGGGCGCGCGTGTGCTCGCCCTCCGCCGTCGCGCAGGACCGGACTACTGTAGCTCCGTCGCGCAGGACTAGCTCGCGGGCGTGTATGACGTCGCAAAACATGCGCGTACGACGTCATGTTGAAACCAAAGCGAGGCTTTTTTTTCGCTCAGTTACACGGCCGAATGTCACGTCAGCTGGGAAAACACTTCAATGATGTTTTGCTGTGTTTACTGAGCGGAGGAAACGGTTTAAATTTTCACATTTTTCAAACAGTGGTCAAGATCGCATTTGAGGCTTCGAAACTCTGCAAATCATACCGATTTGGAGGAATATACAGCTAAGTGCTTATTTTTAAACCGGGAGATGTTTGTTTTTTACGGATTTCAGAACCAGAAGCGGAGTTTTGAATTTCCAAGCAAGCGAGGGACTAAAGGTAAAACAGATTACATTTTTCGATGGAAATTTATTTTGATATCAATCTGTGATTGACTTTTTCTTTGTGTTCTCGTTAGTTTTTATAAACGTGTAGCTTAAATGACCTTAAATTCAGTTGTATTAATTTCTTGAATTTCATCGAAGACACGGCTCGGCCTCGATGCGATATAACTTAAATGGTACGCGTTTTGCTTTTAAACATAAAGTAATGGAGATTTGAATAAAATTTTTCGAAAGAAGATTGTGTTGTCCATTTTTATGTGTTTGTTCATTCATTACATAGATTGAAAAGCGATTTTATGTAAACAAAACAAGACTTAGATTTTATACTCGCGTCGCCTTATGCAAATATGTTTGTGCATTTTTGCAATTTTGATAAAATTTTCCAAATCAGTTTCTCGGTCATTTTTTGACAAGCAACAACTGTATTTTATTCGGAAAATAGTCGTAATGGTTATTCTAGACGGAGAAAAAGTTGTTTTTCCGAACTTTTGTACGGTCTAAATGTACTGTGCAGACGGTCGGGTAATACTGTTTTTGAGAATTGTTAAAATTGAAAAATAGCCCGGTCGTCAATCTTAATTCTTGTGTTTCCGACCTTTTTAAGTTTCATCTCAGTTAAGCTTGTTCAGAGGTTCTTCAGAGGGCTTCGCTGTTAGGCTAAGCCTAACTATATATATATTAACCTAGATTCGAACCCGGAACCTCTTACATGCTAACATCTCTCCTTCACCACCAGACCACTGGTTTGATCCGGCAAACCCACGAAAACTTTAATTATAAAAAATGCTTTCCTTAATGATACATCTATCACCCTAACCCTATCCCTAGATCTAACCTAATCGCGAATCTAACTTAGGTCTAATAATCGCTTTACCTAAACCCAGTTTTATCTAATAAAAAAAAACTACTTTCATCCCAATCCAGGCATAAACTAGAGAGAAATGGCATCGACCATTACAAAAAGCTTGGTTACTAATAAATGTTAATGATGACATCGACTGTTAAAAATTAGCATGGCTTGTTTACGAAAGGGAAATCGCCGGCAGCGACCGTCTACGAAAGGGACAATTGCGTAGCCGGCGCCAAGCTCGGGAAACACCCTCAACGCATGTCACGATTGGTTTTGTCTGAAGTTCTGATTGGTTGAGAATTGGTTTTGTCTGAAGTTCTGATTGGTTGAGAATTGGTTTTGTCTGAAGTTCTGATTGGTTGAGAATTGGTTTTGTCTAAAGTTCTGATTGGTTGAGAATTGGTTTTGTTTGAAGTTCTGATTGGTTGAGAATTGGTTTTGTCTGAAGTTCTGATTGGTTGAGAATTGGTTTTGTCTGAAGTTCTGATTGGTTGAGAATTGATTTTGTCTGAAGTTCTGATTGGTTGAGAATTGGTTTTGTCTGAAGTTCTGATTGGTTGATAAAATTGGGCCTAGGTAAAGCGATTATTAGATCTAAGCTAGATTCGCGGTTAGGCAAGATTTAGGGATATGATCACCCGTTATTGATATATAAAGAAAAGCACCTTTTCCAATTAAATTTTCATTGGGTATGCCGGATCAACCCAGTGGTCTAGTGGTGAAGAAGGGATGTTAGCATGAAAGAGGTTCCGGGTTCGATTCTAGGTTATTAATTGCATTTTTTCTTTTTCTGATGAAAAAAAAAATCGATAATTGGTGAAACATTTTCTAAGTACCGCTAAAATGGCAGCGACCGTCTGCGAAATGGACAGTTGCGTAGCCGGCGCCAAGCGCGAGAAACAACCTCAACGCATGTCACGATTGGTTTTGTCTTAAGTGCTGAATGGTTGAGAATGTTGCGCGATCTTTTAAACAAATTCTTAGAAGTCTTGCTACGTCATGCTCGAGCGCGCGCGGAAAAGGAGAAATCTAAACACATAAACTGATAAAAGCTGGTAGCAGCACAGGTGAACCAAGCACAATATGCGAGTAGGGAAACTGGGTACTAGAATTGAGCTTTGTTTAGCTTTGTTTTGCTTTGCAACATTTGCGAAAATTTCTGCACGAAATTTATAACTTTTCTCTTAAAAAGTACAAATGAAGTTTGAAATAAAGTGTTAACATGTAACCTGGTGTATTTGTTTGTTCATTGGGTCCCTCCATGGCCTGTATTTGAGTATTTTCTTCCATGCGTAACATCATGTATAAATATAAGACAAGGTTGGAAAGTATTTTGATCGAGTCGACGAGGCCGTGCAAGAAAACGCCGTCGATGAAATGCAAGAAAAACACACATTGTCCCTGTATCCCCGTATTAAACAAGATCGATAGTTGCGCCAACTTTTTCCGTAATTTTATTGCCAAGAACTCACATTTTCGAGACGCAACCCAACGCCGAACTTCACCATCTCGCTCGACGATGGCGGCCATTAGCCGTGAGGACGAAAAGTGGCTACAACCTCGATCCCGCGAGAAGATTTTCTCCCCCACTACCGGTACGCACCGCCGACCATTTCAGCACGCACCTCCACCGGGTAAGTAAACTTTTCGCAGCAGTGAAAACCCCTTGAATAAAAATGGCGGGTCTTCAAAGGTTTACACGGAGAATGCTATTAAGTTGAAGTTTGATCCGTTGCTTTCGTTTACCGAAACTTTCCTCCCTGGGTAAGTAAGATATTGTCTTAAACTTGTTCTGGAAGAAATAGGAAGCCCGCAGACATCTCAGGGGGGCTGTAAAAAAATAATGTTCTGGCCATTTTATCTTAACATTTATGCGATCGATCACCGCTAAATTAGACTTACAGATGCAGATGTTTGCATGAAAACAAAATTATTTTCAGCCTCTACCGCAAATTTGAAGCCCCTAAATCTCAAAATCTTCATCTTTTGATATATTTCGAAAGGTCGGCTATCGACTATAATTCTTGAAAGAAATATAAACAAGCGATTTCTGACATTGAGTTCCCTCTGAAAACTTTGAATTTTCGCCATGTTTTGCCCTAATATCAGTGATGCACTATTTTGCTTAGCATGGCTTATTCAAAACAGTCAATGTTTTCGTGAACAGTGTACGGCCTTATCAGTTAATGTAATAAATAGGATGAGCTAATTATAACAACTCTGTTGAGCACGTAAGTTTTTACCTCGCCATATCGATCTCTTTGAAGGAACTGAAGTGAAGAAAACGCTGTACTGTTAAAAACCACACAACATAACCTTTGTTTTGATCCAACGCTACTTTATCAAAAAACCTTCGCTAAAACCTTCGGCCTGACAACCGGAAAAAAAATACAGAAAGCTGAGTTGCAAAAATTATCGTCGCAAGATCGCCATTTCAAGGGGTTTTCACTGCTGCGAAAAGTTTACTTACCCGGTGGAGGCGCGTGCTGAAATGGTCGGCGGTGCGTACCGGTAGTGGGGGAGAAAATCTTCTCGCGGGATTGAGGTTGTAGCCACTTTTCGTCCTCATGGCTAATGGCCGCCATCGTCGAGCGAGATGGTGAAGTTCGGCGTTGGGTTGCGTCTCGAAAATGTGAGTTCTTGGCAATAAAATTACGGAAAAGGTTGGCGCAACTATCGATCTTGTTTAATACGGGGATACAGGGACAATGTGTGTTTTTTTTGCAATTCATCGACCGCGTTTTCTTGCGCGGTCTCGTCGACTCGACCAAAATACTTTCCAACCTTGTCTTATATTTATACATGATGTAGCGCATGGAAGCAAATACTCAAATACAGGCCATGGAGGGACCCAATGAACAAACAAATACACCAGGTTGCATGTTAACACTTTATTTCAAACTTCATTTGTACTTTTTAAGAGAAAAGTTATAAATTTCGTGGAGAAATTTTCGCAAATGTTGCAAAGCAAAACAAAGCTAAACAAAGCTCAATTCTAGTACCCAGTTTCCCTACTCGCATATTGTGCTTGGTTCACCTGTGGTAGCAGTTGTGTTAACTTTGCGCTCGGATTGTCGTTGACCCCAATTTTTTTTGATAGACAATTTTTCTTTTCCAATTCTCGAAAGATTGTAAAAAAAAAGAAAAAAAAACAATGTATAGCAAGTTAAAAATTTTTTTCATTTTTCTACCCACACGACATTGAATCCTGACAATTTGCGGCTGTCATGATTTGCAAATGCTGTCGTTTAGATTAGATTTCCTTTAACGGACATCGCCACTTGAATGAATTTGCTTAACAGATCCACTAAGTTGCATTTTAGAGATTCATTTACAATATTCTTAGACTAACAGACGTAGGGGCCATATTGAGTAAGGAAGATCGATTTTTCAAAATTAGATATATTAGATTCATTTATTAGATTCAGATATTTTATCTCCGATTCCAATTCAGTGACCCCTATTTATTCGTATTACTGACACGAGTAACTCATTACCTAGCTGTAGCAAACGTTCAAAATCAATGTTAAAAGATTTTCGCTCGAACGTCTTTAATTCTTCAAAATTCTTTAATCATAATAATATATTCCTTTAAACAGTTTGCACTAAACTAGGAAATCAAAGCAAATAGACGCAATTGTTTTCACTATTTGACTCCTCAAAAACAAATCGTGTGAGTCACGCTTGAGGCTGCATTGTAATGTATGCATGGACTCGCGCAGCTAAGCATTTTCAAAACTTGCAAGAACGAATATCTTCCGATTTTGCCAGGGCTTAAAGGAACGATGTCATGGCGATTTTAAACGATTTAGGCCGGCTGGAAACTGCCCTAAATTAAACCTGAACACAAGGAAAATGATATTATATCAGACTTATTTCCCACAAGCGTGAACTGTCGCGGACAACATTTTCCTTACTGCGTTTGCGCAATAGCGTATCCACAGGACTGGGGATTAATTTGTATTTGTAAACATGGCGGCTGATCCGGAAATTACTAGAATTCATAGCTCAGAAGGAGGTCGGACACCTTATTGAGACTTACATAACGGAGTAACTGGTTAGCTTTCAGTTGAGGTTAGGGTTAGCAGTTTATGTAGTTAAATTTAGGCCTAAACAACCCGAGAAGCTAGGTGGTACTGTGGTACGGTAGGCTATTTAAGTCTAAGCCTAGCTGAGGTCACAGGTTCAATCCTGAGTGGGGATTTTAGATTTTCTTTTTTACACTTAAGTGTTGACAAGTGTCGACATTACGTTATATAAGTCTCAATAAGTGTCCGACCTCCTTCTGAGCTATAGAAGGTGGACTCCACCGGCCGATCCACAGAACCAACCTCGTTCCCAGGGCCCTCTCCGATTGGAGTATTGTGTCACGTGACACAAAATGCAATGGTGTTTTCAGAGGTTATTTCCAGTGATTGGCAGCCGTGTTTATTATCTGGTAATCTCAAAACGTTGGGTTGACGAGGTTGGGGACGAGGTTGCCGCAGAACAGTAACGAAAACAGTAAAAAACTTTCCAGTTGGTCCAAAACCTGACTTTTTATACATCAAAATAAAGCAAATGTTTCCTTTTGATCATATGTGGTGGTACTTTTGAGATCCGAGCACAGCAAAGGAGTACGGACCCAGAGGCCCATTTCTCGAAAGTCCCGATAACTTTTCGGGCCGGAAAGCTGTTTAATGTGTGCAATGTTTACAGTAAAGATCAAATTTTGCTGGTTTTGGAAAGCTAAGCAATATAAATTTCTAAGAAGACGAAACAAGTAGGGCAAATGATAGGGCAAAACCTACATCTCCATCCTATAGACTCTGATTTTAAAATATATCTCCGGGCCCGAAAAGCTGTCGAAACTTTCGAGAAACGGGCCCCAGTCTTTCGCGGCCACCGTGAAAATGGCTGAGAACACCATGATTGTGTAATCCTATCTCGGAAAATTAAATTTTGACGCATTTAACTTTGAGGCTGGGATAAACCAGAACACCTTTATAAGTGGCTTTAATGTTCTCCTTTTTAAATTTGATGGTACTGTTGATAGGCTATTGAAAAGTATTTGAGTAATCGAGCAAAATGTTTGAACTCTTGGGTGTTCTTGAGTCACACATTGGCGGAGGCGTGATCATTGGAACTTGATAGAGGTTTTTGTTAGCAGTTAGTTTGATATCAAGTGAATTTTTGAAGTGTGGATCTTGGATTTTGCTATAAATTAAAATTTATCGGAAAGATGTGGAAATTGCAAATATCTTTGGCTGAAGTTGCACAATAACATTCAATTAAACATTTTGAAGCTTTAGGTAGCATTTTATGAGTTTTTTTTTACAGAAAAAAGGTGAAAAGCACGCATTTTAACCTCTTTTTTTATCATTTTATTTCAATAATTTAAATTTAACAAATTAGAGAAATATACAACCTGCATATAGCAAAGCTAATCAAGGCAGGTTGTATAATTTACAATCAAATTTAGCAAACACAAATTATTCTTAAAATCAGGTAAATAATAATAAATAAATAATTAATTAAAAATAATAATAATAATAATAAATAAATAAAATAAAATAAATAAATAAATAAGTAAAATAAATAAATAAAATAAATAAATAAATAAATAGGTATACACACATGCTACTTATGACGTAATATCTCGTTAGCATAGCAACCGGTTGTCACCAAACTTTGCAAAATGTGTCTCAAGGATAATCGAACAGCTACTGAAGACGGCATGTGCTTATCTTAAACTGTCTTGAAAAAAATCGGGGAAAGACCTTGGGCCCCTCCCCCCTCCCCCCCTCCAGCAGTGTTTTCCCAGGTGACGTGAAATTGCAAAGATCCCAGTTGTTGGGTGGCGTCATACGCGCATGTTTTGAGACGGTCTACGCGCCCGCGAGTTAGCCCTAAGCGACGGCGACGGTGGCGGCGGTGTGACAACGCGCCCGCGAAACATTCCGCTAGCCATGACCATGAAAATGATGGCCATGGGTTCTATGGTTCTCTGGTTCTATGAGTATGGAGCTGCGCAGCCAGGCCTTCGGCCCGGCAAGAGCTCCGCTATAAATGATGTTGCATTTTACAAGAGAACGTGTGACTTACCGATGCATTTCTCTCCGTTTCCTTCATAACCCGGCTTGCACCAACATTGTTGCATTTTACATTCGCTGACTTCAAGACAGTTGTGATGGAATAAGCAATTTCTCCTTCCTTCGTTATCGACTGTAAAAAGATACACATGGAAGAAAAAATTAACAATGACCTTTAACTAGTTTGAATGAAAAACGTTTTTTTTTCCGTTTGATATTTTGTTTGCAATATGTCATAGTTTATCGTGATAATTTTGATTTTTCTAGATGCCATCGCAATCGCTCGGAATTTAGACTCAAGTGATTTCAATTTTTCTCGTTTATTTCCGCAATTTTAAAACCGATTTACAAAATTGTTACACTCTTATAAACTTCGAACTATGTACAATATTTTGTGTAAGTTTCATACTAATTCAATAAAGGCAAGTTAGTTAAATGGCCGCTCATAAATGTTCGGTGTGGCGACACGGAAACTGGAGGGAAACACCTTAAACTCTGCCTATATCAGGAATTGCACATAAGCATTGTTTAACAAATACTTCAAATGTGACAGAATTATGTGTGTTATAGTGAACTTTTGTCGATGATGACACTTTGCGATGCCTATCATGAAGTAAGGTGGCACTCTCTGCTTGCAATCCTGGTCTCGGTTGTTCAAAAGGTGGAGCAACGAGCGCGCAGCCCGAGACACGCGAGACACGTTTGTCTCGCGCTGTGCGCTCGTTGCTCATCCTTCTTAACACCAATTTTTTTTACGTCCTGGTCTCATGAAGATTAGATGTTTTAATACTTCAAGGGGCAACAGTTACAGCATCAGGTGATTTTTTCAGGGGGCGATTCGTCTATGAGACAATTTTTTAAGGGGTGACGTGCAAAGGAACGATTTTACAGGAATTCGTTTCACCTTCTGTTGTGCGACAGGAATTTCTATCGGTAAATTCCATATGATTTTACTCACTAACATGTATCAAATACCATAGATTAAGACATGTAAAATGAAGATTTAATCTTACGTTTGGGCTTCAGACATCGAGGTTTATTGGCTCTTCCAAAACCTCCATCGTGACACTTGCAAACTGCTCTAAATCCTTTTTCTAAGCACCGGGAAAGTCGGTACGAGTCTCCTGGGAATTCGTTTTGATAATTCCCACAAGGCTCCCTCGGATCGAACATGTACCTAGCACAGTTCTTCCAATCTGTAACGGACGAGATAAAAAAAGAGCGGACCGATCAATCTGTTTGAAATGACATGCTATATATTTCAGTTTTAATAAATCGGTATGAACATAAGTTAAGAAAATCCCACAAATCCCACAGCCCGTTGATGCGACAGAAGACCATGGCCCATGGAGTTTTTAAGTAATAATCCGCAGAAGAAGGATAGTGGTGAACGGCAATGCACGATGGAATGTCAACTTTTTTTTATTGTTACAACTAGTGATCTCATTGGTCTAGACTCAAAAACTGCTATAACGTTAAGGTTCAAGGTGCATTTTGTCTATTTTTTTTTAAGGTTTCAAGTAATTTGAGATCCAATCGCACAACATGCAATTTTTAAAAAATATTGTATTTGGGGAACTTTATCAAAGAAGCAAAATTATTAGCTATTGTCTTCTGCTATTCTGATTGGTTAAGCACGAACATTTCCTAAAATTTATTAAACGCAAATGGACTTTCTTAATTTTTATAATGAAATATAATTATGAACCATAAGCCCTTCCTCTATTCTTGAAATCAAAGATATTCTATGTGGGAAAAAGCCAATACCGCAGAACAATGAAGTTTACTATAGTTCTTATGTGGAGCATTACTTATAATAAACGATATATCCCCTTCCTATCGTCAATCCTCTATTAAGTCCCCTCGTGAATGCACGAAACCAGAAGCTTATCACGTAGAAGTGTGATTCCCTCTATATGTTCAGAACTATGCTGGGGTTTATTAGAAGTCCCAACCGACCAATCAGAATCATGGATTTATCTTTTTTTGGTTTTCAGCTCCACGCGCGTACGCGCGGCCGCTCAAATCGTCAAGAAAACTTGGAGGAAACTACAAGCGCTTCGCGAAATATGGACAGCTTACTTTCACGGCTATTTTCGTCACTACCAAATCACATTTTGAGATTCAAAACTGAAGAGGAAAAAGTATCGAATATTCTATTAGTTCTAAGAAGATGACGACGGAGTAAGGAACGACGAAAAGCTCAACACCACGAAATATGGGCAACTCAGGTTTTTTTTTAGCCTAGTTTCATCTCTACCAAATCACCACTAAAATGGTTCTTTAAAACATTTCATGTGCAAAATGGTAATGTATTTAACTTATTCAAATGTAGTTTCAAATTAGAAAGATTGTTTAAGTCAGGTTTTGATGGTAGTAATGAAATATGAATTGTTTTTAACTTCACAAAGAAATTGACGCGAACGGAAGAAGCGAAGCAAATTCTCATGATTCAGTTCGCAATGCCATGTGTTTTTCTGTTTTATTTTGAAAACAAGTGTTTTTACTCTCCTTTTCGCTTATAATTTATCGCTCAAACATACAATATTTGGTGTCCGACTTGAGCTTAGGGTTTTTCTTTCCAAATCTGTTTGAATAAAACTTGTTGTATAGATTTTGAAATATGAACGGCGGCGCGGTGTTTAAAAATATTCAGTTCGCTGTATTTTAAACACTTTTTAAAACTTTCACCGACTTTGTCAACCCATCCTTACCGTGGTTTTTCGTTGTATATACTATAATTGTTTTTCAAAGCGATTTTTGAGAGGAAATGAGCATGCCAAATCAGTTAGTTTCAAACATGTTTATTTAGCTCTCAAGCCTACTTGTTTTCCGAATTTATGATTTCGTACGAGAAAGTTCTGATGATTTGTATTACAGGCACACCACACTCTAGCCTGTTACAGGCTCTCAGATAGTGGGTGCGAGTGAAAAAGTTGCAGCGCGCGAAGAAAACACAAGTGGGGACTGAGGGATGGAGGGGCGGGGAGGTTTCTTCGCTCGCTCCAACATTTTTCGCTCGTCCCCGCTATCTGAGAGCCTGGAACAGGCTAACCACCCTCTGTGTTGTGTAATTGAGACTTCACGCGACACGATCGGTTGAAATTTTAGTGGAGATATTAAATAAAGTTTCAAGGAAATGTTGATTGAGTCTCGCAAGGTGTTCTTCGAAGGACAACGGTCGCAAACCGTTGATTGGCTGATTTAAAATCAAGCGCATGTTTAGAATTCCTTTGGTCGCTGAGTTAACTGCAGATCATAGTTTGAAACTACCTAGAGGACTTGAGCTTCGCTTTTCCCGGTGGAAATTTGACGAATGAAGCCCAAACTCGGCCACGACATGGGAAAATATGTAGGTAATCGGTGGCCGGTGAAAAAAGGTAAGAATTTTTCAAATTTTGCGACAATTCCGGTTTGAAGTAGCGACCCATAGCGGTCGCCGGTGGCGTGTTGCCTGCCTTGTCTCCCTCTCTTTAGTGCCGGCCTTCGGCCGGTAACAGTGAACTCGCCAGAGAAGGGTTTCTTCGTCTCGGAGTGGCAAAAAAACACCTTGCGTGACTCTATCAACATTTCCTTGAAACTTTATTTCAACATAAAGGTAAAAGGCGACTTTAATATCTCCACTAAAATTTCAACCGATCGTGTCGCGTGAAGTCTAAAGTTCCAAACAGCAATTACACAACACAGAGGGTGGTCTGCCTGTGTTTGTATCTTGAGAAATCAGAATTTAACGTACTATTTTTTAAAACTGGCTGAGTTGCGTTAGTTGTTTTGTTTGTAAATGTGGCATTGCTCAGTTATGAACTCACGGAGTGCGTTTTCATCATCTCGACAAACCTAAATTGCGGTTGTCTTTAGGAATTTCGAAGTTTTCTTATCATTAATTGTTTTCAAGCAGAAGCTGTCATGAGCTTCTGTTTCGAGTTACGATTTGTTATGAGTAATTTTAACTGTGATAAACTGGCTGTTGAAGATCTGAAATGACCTTTCAAATACGTACAAGTTATTTATTTCATCAACGACATTGTATTTGTCTTTAGTTTTAAATGAAAGTGATTTGGAGAAGTCTACATGATGTTTGCATTTTATTTTATTTTCATCTTTCTTTGACGCAGATGTCCGAAAGTTTTGAACTCAACTGATTTTTAATTGCTGGTATGTTGTTGTAGACGCAAATCGCCGTAGAGTGTTAAGTTAAACCTGAGACGGTAAGCAATCTAAATGGGAATTTTTTTGCTTTTTCTGCCGGAAAAGTTTTTTCACGGTGCATACAATTTCTCCTTTTCTCTGCTTCCTCCATTTCGGCATAATCGGCCTTCTTTTCTCCAAAGGGAGTCAATGGCCGTTTGAATAGTATAATGTTGACATTTTGGTTGAGTCTCAGAACTGCAAAGTGCAATTATTGACCTTTGTAGCAGCTTGTATGAAACAAGATACATGGTTTTCCTGTAGTTCAACATGTGCAAGTGTGGTGGGAGCGTGGAAGTAGGCTTCTTTTACAACTCCATGTTAGGAAGTAAATGCTGATTGGCTCCCCACGTTTTCTAAAAATCCCCAGCATTGGACTCGAGTTAATCGCTTCTCTGTTATGAGCTTCTGAAGAAACGTAATGAACTACACATGTATTTATAGCAGTAGGACCAAACGTCACCCCCTCGATCATTCAGCTGTAAACTTTTCTTGGTAAATCCGCTGACCAATGCATAAGGTTTCGAGCCTCGGAAAACTTTAAATAGATTTTTTAAGACTTTAGCCCCTTAATAGGGGATTTACGGTACATATAACTCGCTGATGCGACCACTCGATATGCAGATAATAATAGAGAGCTTAAGGCCCGGTTCAAACGTCGAACTTTACATGTGCCGAACCTAATACCTATTTAGGTCGACCCAAACTATTAAGTTCGACTGTTGATTCAGACGGTCGAACTTTACATGTGCCGAACCTAATTCGTGGCGAAAAGAAATATCGTCCTTACTGCTTAAAATAGGGAAATAAACCGAAAAAAGTAAAATTCACCAAGCCTGGAAATTCTTGTTTTGATTTTAGTGTGCTTTGTGTTCTGTTATGGCAAGGAGACGGCTGAGGAGATCGTGATCGTGATATTTGGACAAAATAAAGTAACGCCATAAATTTTAAAATACAATACGATTTCTTTATGGATATAAAGAAAAGCAACTTTTTAGAAGACCGATTTAAGGACGTTCGCGCCCATTGCTACTGCGCATTCTTTCGCGCATGTCACGCAAACGTTAAAAGCCCATGAAATATCAACAGGAACGTACCCAACGCAAACTTTTTCCACTTTATAGAATGGAACGTAAAGAGCGTGTAGTTTCATAGGATAGCTGTGGAACCAGGCCTTCTCGGAAATGTCACGCAATGACGTGACAGTGCGAATAGATGGTCGCTTTGAGAACTTCGCAGCCATTTTACTCTCTTGGATGCCCGGTGACCCCATTTTTTCTTTCCGTAGATCACTTCCTTTCCTAATTTTCTCCATTTTAACAAAAAACAGAAAAAATCTGTACGTGAGAAGTTACAAATATTTCGCCTTTTCTGCTCTCGTGCGACCAAAGTTTTTTTCGAATGTGGACGGGCAAGACTAATATGTTTTCTTTTTCAAGGCCTATTCTTCCTCAAGGAAAGACATCAGATGCAAAAGTTTACGTAATAGACTTAGTTGTGTTGAATTAAGTACGTTTACCTGATCTAAATTTATCTAAAGTAGCTTCTTTTATTGCTAATAGTTGTTAGCTAAGATCGTCTTTAAATAACGAAAGCTTCTTAAAACGCATAGTCTTCAATGCGCCTTATCTCGAAAACGAGCACGGTGACCCCCCACTTTTTTGGTCATTTTGGCAATAGTTGATCTTCACCTTACTGCATGGCAAGTTTTAAAAAAATCTGTACGTGGGAACATTTTGGGCGCGAACGTCCTTAAGCTGTCCAGTTTCAGTCTAAAAATCTATAACGTGAATGCTGGTAACCGCCATTACGCTTCTGTGAGTTCTGTCTGCAATGGCGCGAAAACCCACTAAATAGCCAATCAGAAGCGCGGTTATATTGAAAAATACGTTAACATAAATTATGCATTAGCTTCGGCACATGTGAAGTTCGACGAATGAATCGAAGTCGATCTTTTGCCGTTCTATTCGACAAGCTCAGTCGAAAAGAACGGCAGAGTCGACCCAAATACAAAAGTGCCGTTCCTTATTGATTCATGATCATACGTCGAACTTTTCATGTGCCGAACCAAATTATTAGGTTCGGCACATGTAAAGTTCGACGTTTGAACTGGGCCTAAGCAACGACAACGGCAACGCCATGAAAAACGTCACTTGAAAAAAGGAATCGCGCTTTTTTAAACTACTTTGCAGTTGTTCCAATTTGTTAAGTTTGTCTCATGTGTCTGGATTGTCCAGGAGCTAAATTTGAAGGAATGGATTACCAGTTCAAATGGAGAAAGGGAAATTAACCGTCGCGTGTTCACGTTCTCGATAAAACCTATAATTTGATCATTTGACGTTGTTGTTTTGCAGGGGACGGCAAAGAAATGTACCAAAATGTAAAACGCACGTGCAACACGTGCAGAGGCATTGTTTTTGCTCATTAAACCTATTGTTTTGTGCCGTTCTCACTGCCGTCACCGTTGTGGTTGCTTAAGGTGATTCCTCAGTATTGCACTGCGCATCCTGCACTGCGCATAACACACGTAATAGTCCTTTCATGGCAGCCAGTTGATAACAACACTCTTTTTAGTGAACGGTTTTTAAAACACGCAGCTGGAAATTTAATTTTCTTACGACTATTTTTCAAAAGGAGAATTACCATAATTTATAAGCAATGAGCGTGCACGGTTGAGAAAAATGAGCGCACGCACATTTTGGAGGATGGAATGTTTTTTATCAAGGGCCCGCAAGCTCGTTAGAAAATACGACTGTCTTTTTCTCTCTAACGAGCACGGTGACCTATATTTTTTATTGCATCATTTTGATGTTAAATTAATGCTTTTTAAGTTAATCAAGTTAAAAAAAATTCCTCGACAGGAAAAAAAGATATCGCTAAAAACGTTATCAAATCAGTTACTCGTGGGAGCAAATTGATGACCTTGAAAACATGGACGCGTGGAACGTTTTGAGTCCGTGTCATTTGAAGTTGTGTGACGTTTTTATAAATTTTATTTTAAAGTGTTCCCATATGGTGGAGACTTTAACCTATCAAGTTTTTTTTGAAGAATTGTAAACTTTGCTTTCACGGGTTACCGGGAAAAGAAACATGAACCGATCAAATAATGACGTGCGTGATCGGTATTGCTATAGGCATAAATGGGGCAACATTGGTCCATCATATCTCTTTACCGAGCATAGTGACCTATCTTTTTTATTGAATTTTTCGAAACAACTTATGGTAGCGAGCTGTTAGGGAAAATTTAAAAAAAATCGTTCGACAACTTTTATTTCTGAGGAATCACCTTAAACTCTCCAATGAGATATCAGTACGGAAAGCAATAAAAAATGACAAAGAGTGGCGGTCAACATTGTGATTGCAAAATCGTTGATTTATATATGATTAAGTGACTAGGTTTTTCTTTTTGATTGGCACAATTCAATTTTCAGTGTTTTGCAACAAGTCAAAGGTTAAATTAATTGTCTTGAAATATGAAGAAAAAACTCACAAAAAATGCCGAAAGTGAACAACAGCCAGCGAACAAATTTGCAGGAATCGTTTTAGAAAATAAAGATAAACAACCTTACACTGAACAGACTGCTGCAAATATTTTGTCTGGAGAACAATTAATAAATAAATTACGTAACGAGAAAGGTTCCCACAACCTAAAGAAGCATGTATAATTAACTATGATCAGAAGCTCTTAACTAAGCTTCTGCTATGATTACATAAATTAATAACAATGAAAGAAGGCGTAAATAATAACAATGCCTAATTGTAATCATAATAAATTATGAATGCTTCTTTAGGTTGTTATAAGTTCCAACGGGCTTACTGTACTTTGCGAAACGAAAATAAAAAGCTTTGCGAAAGGATGGATTTCCTCGTGGATATCGTGCGACTAGCGAACGGTCAGCAAGCAAAATTGGTTTGGTTTGGTTTTGCTTCATTTCGTTTCGCAAAGTACAGTAAATCGTTCCGACGGTTTTCCAAACACTCTTTGTTACTGACGAAGATGTGTGTGAGTCACATTAAACCCTTAACGACTGGTCCAGAGGAAAACAGTAAATTTTGTGGGTGTCAGTAAAACGCGGGGTCGGGGCAGGGGTCGGGGTGGGATTAGGTCTAGGATTAGGTATGTGATTAAATATAATCCTATACCCAATACTAACCCCATGCCTAATCCCATAACTAATCCTAGACCTATTTGTTCCCCGAGAATCTCGATGTTCCCCGGGTCAAGGCGAAGTCGAGGGAAACATCGAGATTCGAGGCAAACAAAATTCACTGTTTCCCGAGGGATCGGTCATTAGGTGATTTGTTAGGGCTGGTTCCCACTAGCGACGTAATCGAAAGCGGAGTCTGAGTCGGAAGCGTTAGAAGCCTTACGTTCTAGTGTAAATTAAAAACGGAGCCGCAATCGGAATCGGAAGCTCGACGGAATCGGAATCGGAAGGATCAGAAGGTTTCCTTTTTCTTCCGATTCTGCTTCTTCTTCCGTCGCTTACTACCCGCTTATGTCGTTTTGATTTCCACTAGATCGTAAGGTTCTTACGATTCCGATTCCGCTTACGATTCCGCTTACGTCGCTTACGTCGCTAGTGGTAACCAAGCTTTATATAGCAACACAAAAAAACACAACACAACACAGTTTGAAAAACGCGCCGAGCACTCAAGGTAAACATCAATCGCATCATAATCATGCCACCTTTTGTCACGGTCTGATCACGTGCGCTAGCGGGCAACAGTGCGATGCTACCCTCTGACGTCAAAATTGTTGCCCGCTTTCGCAAATGTTGTTGTTTGTTAGAAGTCATGTGACCATGAATCAACCAATCAACGCGCGCGTTGTATTGAGAAAAACTCCAGCTATATAACGACGAAACATGTTTTACAAATTAAAAAACATCGTGATCTTTACGATTTATTTGCTGCTTTCTCGACCATATAGATATAAATACTTACAATCGCATTGTGATTTTCCGTCCCCCACATAGTTATGCTGACAATGACATTCCCCCCGAATACACTTAGCTCTCCCTTTGAAGCAATCCGCGTCAGATTTACACATTGCAGGTTTAGCTGCATAAATAAATAAATAAATAAATAAATAAATAAATAAATAAAAAATAGGTAATGGTTGGTGACAGCTGTCATTTTCTCGAAACATGTGTCGGGAAGCATTAAATCAGTGTCTCAGAATACAAATGATCAGGATAGAAGTGGAATGAAATGCGAAAAAAATCGACCAATTTTTTTTTAAGGTGACGTTACACGGGACGATTCGCAACGACGAGTTTAGCGCAACATGGGTGCACGGACGATTTTCTTCGCAATTTTTTTGTTGCGAGTTTTTGATTCAGGTTCAAGAAACTTGCAACGCGAAAACACGAATTTTGCTCAAGTTGTTTCGTGTAACATGCCGTATTTTCTCAATTAAACGCCCCCGGCGTTTATTTCAAACTTGGCCTAGTGGACCCGGCGTTTCTTTGAATCAGCAGTTTTTTCTCGCCCGCCATTTTTTAAGAAAGGGTTATTATTCGTTTTTCTTGGCAGCCGTGAACCATGCTCTAAAAATTTAAGTTAATTATACCACAAATAAACGTTTGAGGGGCTTACTTACAACTTCCTCTATTATACCCGGCGTTTATTCGGGGCCCGGCGTTTAATCGAGAAAATACGGTACCTGTCATTAATTTTGTTGCGCTAAAAATCGTCGTTGCGAATCGTTCCGTGTAACATCACCTTTAGGAACGTTTACACAGAAGATTTTTCGCGCTAGCTTTTCGATGCAATTTTTGTCGCGCGCAAGTTGTATCTTCAAATGACGTCCGTAAACTAGCGGCGATTTCAGTGCGGCTGTTTGAGCGCGATTCACCGTCGCGCCGAATGTCGCAGAGATTTCAAACATCTTCGATTTAACCGGCTTTCGACACTCCTAAAAGTAGCGAAAGTTATTTAATCTGATTCAACTTGGCGGCGATTTTTAGGAAATCACAGCAAATTGCAGCAAATTTCTCGTGCGAATTGTTCACACGGGCAACAAAAGTTGCATTGATGAGCACATCTGGCCTTTAGAAATTAGTAATGAAGGAAATGAATTCATGTGGGTTTTTTTGGACGGAAAAAGAGACTGGTGCAACTTTCCTTTCGCTTCTCCTTTCTAAATTTAAAACATTGTTGTGGTAGCTCTTTGCCATGAAGACATTACTAGATAAACTGGGATTCCCTACAATCTTATCTTAAAAATACTATAAAATAGAAACATTTTAATTGAACAAAAATAATAGAATTAAAACTTACGATAGTCAGTTGGATAACCCGATAATTTTCTATACAGCGCTTCCACTCTTGCATCGCGGATGAAGAAACAAATCACCAGAAAAACGAGAATCCCTTTGGTGACGGCTCCCATTTTCAGGGATACTTCCAGGGATTTGCTGACTGAGATGCTGAAGATTTATGTCGCTTGGTCTCCAATTATAAATATCAGTAAATAATTACAATTCACGATTGCAGTTGTGCTTCAAACACAACGGTTATAAAGTCACATCGGCGATGGTTGACAGTTTGCTCGACAAAAACCGTTGTGAAAGTCGTCGTTGAAGCAGTCTTCGTTACCGAGAAGTCCACGCTAACAATTGCCGTTTGTGACGCTAACGTCAAACGGCCCACTAATTTAAATTTGCGCGCGCAATCGATTCACGCTGTTTTGATTTTCACTAAATTGTCGTTGCTGTTTTCTCAGGCACGTTGTGGATTTTGCTGCGACGCTCCTGTTTAATATATCTCTTGCTTCGCCTCCAATTATATTTATTTTGGTGAAATAAAATTTGAAATGACATTCGTTGGCAACGGTATAGCGTATTGCACCACCTTAATTTTACCCAGACGACGCGCGCTCTGTGTACGAGATTCATATGATCTACGCGAGCTTACGCGAAAGCATTGAACCAATTATAAAGATGCGTCAAAAGCTTCCAGTAATCAAAAGATGCACATAAAAAAAAAATGTGTAGCGCGTTAAATGTATACTTTCACCTTATGTTTTTTAAAAGTATTTCAGACCTTTCGATGCTGCTGCCTCTTCATCCGTGACAATGACTGCAACTGTCAAAAATGTGCGCGTGCTATTTCAAATGCCTAACAACACAAAAACAAAGTTTCGTCAGGCGCACGCGCGCACACAGTTCTATTGAAATTTAAAATCGACATTGAGCTCAATGGGGCGTAGTGTCCTGTGGCGAAATATCGGTGGTGCCTCCTTTTGGCGTCTGGTTCTTAAAAACGATGACCGAGACAAGCATATCGTCAACGTTGTGTTCATGCGATAAGAACTGTTTGGCGGCCGGAGAACGAAGTTCCTTGCCTGATGCGTCCACTTTATTCTTTTTGGTCATCGAGAGGCGATGTTCTCTGAATCTTTCCGCCAGCAGCCGCCCAGTTTCACCCATGTAGACATTGTCGCGCACCTGGCAGGAGATGGCATACACAAGGCTTCTTGTGGTGCAAGAGAACCTGTGTTGGATGGTGATACGACCTCCTGTGGTGGGTGCTGTGTTGCGGTAAGCACATGTCTAACACCGGGGTCTCTGGCAAGGAAAGGTGTATCGATCTTCCTCTGTAGCCACGTTGAGTGAGCTGTGTAACAGCCTGGAGGATCCTAAACTCGTTTCATTCTTGTCTTGGCGATACGCACACAAAACACGCAATCGCTGGAATAAGCTTCTGGAGTCATTATCCTTCAGTAGGATTGAAACGTTTTTCACCATCATGTTATGAATGGGCGTGTTATTAGGCTCGTTTTAACCTACCACCCTACGTTCTGCGTCAGAAGCTTATTTATTTTGCACCTCTGGATGCGCATAGTATACAAACGCAAACCGGCGTTATGATAAGGGACGGACCATTATTTTTTTGACGGGGAGGGGGGGGGGGGAGGGGGTTGGAAAAGTTTGAAATAAATTGTTTGCAGAGGCTATAAACACTGAAATAAATTGTATGTTAGCAAAATTAAATTAAGAAAAAAATTGTTTGCTGGAAGTACAGTATGGCAGTTGGACGGAGACACAAAATAAATTGTTTGCAGCAGGTGCCGCATATAAAGAAAAATGTTTGCATGTGAAAATTTTCCAACCCTCACCCCCCTCCCGTCAAAAAAATAATGGTCCGTCCCTTGAAGGGCTAAGCTCCGTCAACTTATTATCCCAGTGTCAAACTATCAAATTTTGAAATGGTGGTAACATCAAAATGACAAGCGAGCGATGCGTCGCCCAATTGAAACTATCAGTTTTCTCTGGCTTTGTTTCTAACTTTTTCAAGATAAATTAAGTTATTCTAGTTTTTATTTATAGTTGATGTGATATCTTACAAGATTTTATCAACTCAATAAATGTAGATGTAGATGTAAAAGTTTTCATAAATGAATATCTTTAAAATAGAGAACAGGGAATCGGGAAATGGGAATGGGGAACGGCGAACGGCGAACGGGGAATCTTTAAAATGGGAAATCTTTAAAAGCGGGAATCTTTAAAATGAAGAATCTTTAAAATGAGGAATCTTTAAAAGCGCGAGTGTCTTTTAAAACGGGAATCTCTAAAACGGGGAATCTCTAAAACGGGGAACCTTTAAAACGGGGAATTTTTAAAAGCGGGAATTTTTAAAACGGGGAATCTTTAAAAGCGAAAATCTTTAAAACGTGGATTCTTTAAAAAGGGGAATCTTTAAAATGGGGAATCTTTAAAAGTGGGAATCTTTAAAAGTGGGAATCTTTAAAACGTGGAATCTTTAAAAGCGGGAATATTTAAAACGGGGAATCTTTCAAATGGGCAATTTCTACAGCTTCTGAAAACACGCGTGATATTAATCCTTAATTTTACTCGGGCCCATGCGATTACATATACAAATGACCATATATGGTCAAACTTTAGGGGTATTTAAACGCGAAAACAATGAATGTAGTCGCAACGGAGAAAAGACAAAGTTGCATAAAATCAAAATTCTAGTTTTTTTCAACTTAGCATATGTTGTACTATGACGCGTATTTTATCACGAATTACGTCAATGTGACGTCTTTTGGTTTGCTTCTCGATCAGTACACTGATCGAGAACAACATTCGACACATTCCAGTTCCCTTCTCTCCCCAGTCCCCTCCCTGACGCCTGCTACGCAGGCTAATGAGAAAGGGGAGAGCTTGGGACGTTTTGTGCTAAGGTAATCCGGACATTTTTGAATCCGCAGATTGGCCTTCCGTCCAAACGTATCCGGCGAATTCGGGCAAATACGATGCGAATACGCTACGTGTGGACGCGAATATTTTCTAATCCGTAACAAAAAAGTTGCGGATTCAAAAATATCCGGATACGTGTGACAAAGGGAGAGCTCGGGATTGTTTGCACAGACTTACATGACGTACTATCCTGTTAAACGCTGCCAACGACAGCATGGGCTCTGTAAATGCAGCCCAGGAGAGTTTTGGCGCTGAAACGAACTTTCTTTCCGGACGTTTTAGTTCTGTTTCCGATCCACTCCTTTGACCTTCCATTGTAAAGAAAAATAGCTCAACCAACAGACGTTTCTATTATTTCCAAGCCTTTCGATGCTTCTAAGGTGAGGTAATATCTTTGTTAGATTTCCTGCCTGTCTGGAACTCAAGAAAAGCGTTAAAATGTTATGCCCGGCGTGATCAATCGATAACAATCGATATAAACTTAAACAAGCGAAAAAGAATTCTGCCTTTTGTAACAACGTACCACCCAGAATTGCCTAATTTAAAAAACATCTTAATGAGCAAATTGCCAACCATTGCTAAGCTAAGAGAAATATACAAAGAGCCTCCCCTTAGGAGGGACGGACCATTTAATTTTTGTTGGGGGGGAGGGGGGGGGGGACAATTTCGTCTGAGTATGAATTTTTTTTTCAGCATCACTATCTGCAAGCATTTTTTTTTTAACCAAAATGCTTGAATTTTTTTTTCATGTGCTTTCTTGTGCACAATTTTTTTTCTCTTAAATTTCTTCTGCAGGAAATTTTTTTTGGTAATTCCCCCCCCCCCCTCACAAAAATTAAATGGTCCATCCCTTATCTCATACAAAAAAGGAAAATCCTTGGGGGATATACTAAAGGTCATTTACACGTTGTCATGAGATAATGAGTCGTGTCTGGCCTGTCAACACCAATTTACATGTTCTCCGGATTTTTTGTGCAAAGGCCGGGCAAAAGTCACCAGACATGTACGTGGCCACAATCAGCAGAACAAAATTGTTGATCAAAAACAATCATCCTGACTGCAAACTATAATCAATAAAAGTCGATGGCAATCAATAGCAATTGGAGGACTCAAGCTCGTGATTATCGGTTGGCCATCGATTGGCTGATAGCAATCAATAACAACTAACTGTCATCGACTGTTATCGATTGATCAATAGGATTTTCAATGATCGATTGTCATCAATTGATCACACCGGGGATTATGGCATGCAACGAGATTCGAACAAGATCGATTCAAACGGTTCGATGTGCACTGTTCTTTTTAATTAGTTTTAATTAATAGGTAGAGGTTAACAACTGTACAGACTGAAGACATTTTAGTCCAAAGGATGCTTCAGTTTATTTACATGTGCTACTTTTGGACTATAGTATAGGTCGTAAAAGTTTATCCGCTCATGCTTGGTGTAAAAACCTGCCAAACTCATGAGTAAAGTAAAACAACAAAAACAAAAGGTACTGAAACAAAAGAGTGCAAGACAACTTGAAAGCTTGGCTCCTTTGGCTGCTACACACTTTTTTCTTTGTTATGTTTAATTCAATGTATAGTTAGCTCTGTTCTTACTTCTTTTTTTTTTCCTTGTTGTATTGTAATTGAATTAGTGTTAATAATAAACTTGAACTTGAACTTGAACTCCTTTCACATAATTCCCTCTTTGAGATAAACATTAGGTCCACCAAAGCTGTTGTCAAAATGATAACCATAACCATCTGAAACATGAACATTATCACTGTGTTTCTTGGTGTATCAGTCAGGTCCAGACAGCACTATTATAAAAGTGATCATTTCATTTACATGAACAGTATTCAAATAGTCAGTACCCATCACTTACACTGTACATAATTTTATGTGATGTCTTTGAAATTCATTTTGGCAGGTTGAAGTGGATACGGCACAAGGTTTCTTAAATTTAATTGGAAGACCTCCGGCATAACAGTCTCAGTTGTGAAGAATAAGGTACAGTGAGACTTCTGGAATAAATTTAAACTGGTAAGGAAAAAGTACCTGTCAATTAATGTCTGGTTGATACATGTACATATACCCCGGTAACTGTAACTGTAGCTGTATGAAAATGCAGGTAAAAGCCAGTTACAAGTACGTTACATGTGCTGTACTGTATTGTATTTGTACATGTAGATTGACCCCTTTTAAAACTAGACAGTTTTAAATCTTGGCATATAGATGTTGTGGTTCAAAATTTTCTTTGGTTTAAATTTTTTTAAACCAGTTTGATTTTTGTTTTCCTTTGTCTCAGAATATTTTTTATTATGGTAATAAAACTGAGACAAAAGAAAATAAAAATTAAACTGGTTTAAAAAATTTAAACCAAAGAAAAATTTGAACCACAACATAGATGTACACTGTACTTTGTATTTGTACGTACATGTACATATAAAAGAATCCATGTTTTCATAAAAGCTGTTCTCAATATAATACCTCATACAGTATAATTAAATATAATAATTATAAATATTCTTAGTCTTAGTAAATAATGTCAGTGTACTCATTTTGGGTTCAGACCACTGACGATTTAAAGCTTGGCGAATAACATTGACATGGCAAAAGCCTTGGACCTTTCAATTTGCAGTGCTCTTAAATGCAAAATTAAAGAGTATGAAAGAAGGTAAATACATGTACATGTGCAGTATTAGTGGAAATTATGTAGTACAGTCGGACCTCTATTAAGCGGCCACCCTAGGGACTTCGAAAACTGGCCGCTTAATAGAGGTTGGCCGTTTAATAGAGGTACAATGTAAATTGGATAGAAATGGCAGTGAACGTAATTTTATTGCCTCTATATAGCAAAAGGCTTGTTGAAAAATGAACATATGCGAAGATAAATGCAAAAATCATTGAAACAAACAAATTAAGTGCCCTGTATTTGCGCATTTCAAGTCCGTGCAAAGTTCTAGCTCTAACACAGAGAGCATGTAGTCGATAAGTACAGTATTTTTTGGTGTTGAGTAGGTACAGAAAAATATGCAAATCTATGTAACAAAACATCAAGTTTCTTAGCCTTTTTTGCACCAACAGTCTGTAAAAATTTTAGCTCAAAATATTTCACGGACGATTTACTTAAAATAATCCGTCACTGCTGTTTGCCGTTGTGGAGCTCGGAGTTGTAACGAAAAGATCAAGTCATTTGCCTTTCCGATAGATAGGCAAGGTCCTGGTAACCGTGAAACTGGGAAAGTGGAGATTAAATTGCAGTTTTAATTGTTATCAGTTATCACCTTCATATTATGTCACCATTTCGCTTGAAAAGATGATTTGCTGGCCGCTTAATAGAGGTAAAAATACAATAAATACTAAACTTGCAACAGCAAAAAGGTGGCCGCGGCCGCTTAATAGAGGTGGCCGTTGAATAGAGGTATCGAATACAGCACTTTACTGACAAATTATTCGGGACTTTGGAAAGTGGCCGCTTAATGGAGGGTGGCCACTTAATAGGTGGCCGCTTAATAGAGGTCCGACTGTACATTAACTACATTTACAAACCAAAACATTGAGGATGATCTCTATTATTGGAATAAGTGCTCTTGTACTCACTGTTAATGCCATGTGCCCAATTAGCTGGCTGCATTTAAGTAATGCATCTTCTTAAATTTTTAGTGGAGCCCGCGGGCCTTCGGCCCGCCGGAGCACCATACTCATAGAACCTATGCCCATCATTTTTCATGGTCATGGCTAGCGGAATGTTTCGTGGGCGTGTGTGTGTCCGCCCGCTGCCCGCATTGGAACAACATCCGGGATCTTGAAAGCAAGGCTTTGTTTTTCACGCGGCCACACAGCCGTGAGCTCGGTAAACACTTTAGTTGTTTTGTTGTCTTTAGCGGAGAATTAAAGTCGTTATTTCCCTGCAGTTTTTCGCGGTTTGCTACTCAAGACAGGGATACTAATTAAGGGATACTCAGAAGCTGCTTTAGTGGAAAAAGAAGAGCTTTCAGGGATAAAATCTTGCTTCGAGGAACTATATACGTTTTTAGCAATGCGAAGAGATGGGTTCATTTTACGGATTTCAGCACCAAAACAGAGGTTTAAAGAATTTCCAAGTACAGTAGTCTCCGGAGGGACTTACAGCCATGCTCCGTCACGCGTGACCAGTAATTACAAGACTGAAATGAACATTTGAATATTTCTTTGTAACGTCCGAGATTTGAATGAAACCTTGAAGATCTCTCTGGAAAACACTTTGAAATTCATGAGTTAACGGAAAAATAACTTTGCTACGCGCATAAAAAGCCAAATGATATGTAACATTTCAAATAAAATGATATTTTGTTGCTCTTTGTTTCCGAAAATGTGGTAAAATTCTTACGGGGATTCCGAATCTCGGAATGAATTTACAAAACCGACACGTAAACTTGAAAAATCCATTCAAATTTTCAAAAATACTGGTCACGTGTAACAGAGCATGGCTGTAAAGGTAAAACAAATTACATTTTTCGATGGGAATTTATCTTGATATCAATCTGTGATTGACATTTTGTTTGTGTTCTCGTTAATTTTGGAGAATTGTTTATAAACGTGTAGCTTAAATTCAGTTGTATTTTAATTTCTTGAATTTCATCGAAGACACGGCTTGGCCTCGATGCGCTGTAAATTGTACCCGTTTTGCTTCTAAACATAAACTAATAAAATTTTTGAAAGAAGATTGTGTTGTCCATTTTTATGTGTTTGTTCATTCATTACATAGATTGAAAAGCGATTTTACGTAAACAAATCAAGATTTAGATTTTATACTCGCGTCGCCTTATGCAAATATGTTTGTGTATTTTGGCAAATCAGTTTCTCGGGCATTTTTTGGCAAGCAACAACTCTATTTTATTCAGAAAATAGTCGTAATAGTTATTCTAGACGGAGAAAAAGTTGTTTTTGTGAACTTTTGTACGGTCTAAATGTACTGTGCAGACGCGGTTGGGTAATACTGCTTTTCAGAATTGCTAAAATTGAAAAATAGCCCGGTCGTCAATCTTAATTCTTGTGCTTCTGACCTTTCACCTAAGTTAAGTTTCATCTTAGTTAAGCTTGTTCAGAGGGTCTTCAGAGGGCGCCGCTGTTAGGCTAAGGCTAACTATATATATTATGTCTACTCAAACCCTGTTAAGATTGGAGATACAATTTGTACAATAGGGCTGTCACTAAGATTTCAAGTTGCTGGGTAAATGCAATCAGTAGGCGGGGAATCAAACAGCTGGGGAGTTCTTTTGGTTCTATATTTTCCTTCTACATATTTGCCTGTGAAAGTAGTTGGGGGTCACGCTCATAGTAGCCAGGGGAAATCCCCGGCCCCCTGGCCGTAGTGACAGCCCTGGTACAATGTACAGTCGAATCCAGTTAATATGGACAGCAAAGGGACACTCAAAAGTGTCCGTATTAATTTGGCCCCAGAAATACATGTCTCAGACACATACAGCGCTCCAAGTTGCGACGATGAGGAGTGAAAAAAAAAGGCGACTGAATTATCGGCGAAGGTCGCCATTTGGCGACCAAAGGATTTAAGCTCAAAACAATAAAGTTGACTTTACGTTTTATCGATTTTTTATTGAATCATTGTTAAATCAAAGAAATATTATCATGCTTTTCTCCTGTACAAGGTCAATGATGAATCTGTTCCTCTTACATCGCAAGACATATGTGTACTGGCATAAGGATCTGCATAACGCAGCTTCAAATTCATTGAGTGGCCATTTTGAAAACGTTCAGCAGTAGTGTCCTCGTGTAAAGTACCATGAAGTGTCTTGCGTTAATGAAACAACAATTTTTGGCTACCCAAATTTTCCAAAGGCGACCATTTTAAAAATGTAGGTCGCCAAAAAGCGACTTACTGAAAAGATGAGCTTGGAGCGCTGACATACATGTATGTGTATATTATCAGTACAAAGACTAAAGCATACATGTACAATTTGAAAGCAACAGATAGCAAAGTTTCATGTCTCTAAGTTGTTTTGTTCTTGGGAGATGAAAAATATATAACTCTTAAACAAACTAAAGAAGCCTCACACCCATTCTAAGGGTCAAAAATGACTAAAATTAATGTTCTCTCAGGTGTTAATACATGTATGTATAGCACAGCGCACAGTTATTAATAATAAATAATCTGTAACTTCATTTTGCACAGACAATTTCACTTCATGGTTCAGCCAGAAAGAGTGAAGTGTGTAACAGACAAAAGTGTGCATTGTCCCCATTAACCATTGGCTGTCTGCCATGCAGACGAAGATGGGTGAAAACTGACATGTATCGTAAGGGTTAAAAGTTTTAATCGCGTTCGAAGAACGCAATTCTAATTTGGTTCGTGTTGGTTGTCCTGTGGTTTACATGCAGTAAAATTTGAGATTTTTTGGTAGACAGTCTTCCAAATGGCCGCCCCTATTGTTTTTTTCAGGGGCTCATTTCCGCCGGAAGTTCCTTCGAACGGTCTCCATGATCTCCGATTACTGCTAGTAATAATAATGTACATGTATGTAATAATTATATAGCTTAAATTAAAACTCTACAAGATTAATACAGGTATATGAAACTGGTTTTAAACGTAAGTTCCCCAAGTCTAGGCTGAAGAGTATAGACAAAATTGTATATTTTACTTATTTATTTTATTTTTTATTTTTATTTAAGGTGGCTCCAAGTAGTTTTTTTGGGTCACACTTCCCTTTTTAAATGCGCTTATACATGTACATAATCTTTCTTTAGCTCAATAAATCTGAATTTGTTACCAGATGTTATGCTTGGATGAAAGTTTTGTATGATGCTCTTTTTATGCAAATGGTAAAAACGGTTTTTCCAAAATATCTTTCGATTTTGGGGCTACCCGCGAAAAGCGAATAAATGTGCTTTAATCAACACAGTGTAGCACACTAACTGGGAAAATTTCAAAGAAATTAAACTGTTTTCAATTTTGAATAATTCGTTAAAACATTTTTAACATGTGTTTTTTTCATGTTTGGAATATAAGCAGCCAAAACATTCCATAGGTCTCAAATTATCATTAAATTACCACAGAAAGTTTCCTCAGACTAAAATTATTACCCCCTGCTAATAGCTTTGACCAATTCCTCAGAGATCAAGCTTTTCATTCAAATGCAGTTCAACTTAAAGAGTGAAAATGTCAAGAAAAAAAAGTCTGAGGAAACTTTCTGTGGTATTTTAATGATAATTTGTGAGACCTATGGAATATTTTGACCACTAATTTCCCATTTAGTGTGCTAGACTATGTAGATTATAGCACACTTATTCGCTTGCTGTGGGTAGCCCCAAAATCGAAAGATAATTAGGAAAAACTGTTTTTGCCATGTTTGTTTACTGTTGCTATGGAAATACAGATTAGCATAAAAAGAGCATAGCCCAAAACTTTCATCCAAGCCTAACATCTGATATCAAATTCAGATTCATTGAGCTAAAGTAAGATTATGTATAAGCGCATTCAAAAAGGGAAGTGTGACCCCCCAAAAAAAAACTACTTGGAGCCACCTTAAGCAAAGTTGATTTAACTAATTTGTTTTTATTACATGAGATAGCAGGCATCCACAATAATTCATTATTCACCAGGGCCTGAAAAATCCACTAGCCTGATGCCCAGGGCTATAAGGAAAATTGATATCGAGTTAGTGAATTATTTTCATCATGACAGTACAATCCTGCCAGGCTAGCATGTTTTTATTCAGCTGCCTTGTTGGCACCTGTCAACTCAGCCCTGCTACATAAAATGATTATGATTATTCACTGAAGTGGAGCCTTCACTCTCAACAACCACTTCTCAGTTTGAATTCTGTAAATAATACATTTTGTAAGTTACTCTTTAAGCATATACCACACAAGTGTAATCTCGGACTTCATTGTTAAAGGTATTTTAATTTACTAAATTTGGAGTTTTATTAGCTGATCAGAACATGCAAAAAAAAAAATACTTTTCACTTTTGTCTTCTGTACCTAATAAATTATTAAGTTTTTGTTTGTTTGTTAGCTTTTTACGGTGTTAAATATTTTTTTAACAATATTCTCTCTGTTTCTCTTATCAGGCAGAGGACAAGTTGAATGATTCAGGTTTTTTGTCTTCTGAAAAAAAGGTGAAGAAAGCCAGGTGCAGTTCCCTTTTTACCTTATTGTGTCATTTTCCAGTGCTGCAAGAGACAAGCTCAAATTAACTACAAAAACATTCCTTGCCTTCTAGAATCACTTTCATTATTTTGATTAGCTTGTTCAATAAACTTGTAAACTTTTAAGTCTAAGAGAAGTCAGAACCCTTTTAATACAGACACTGGAGGGACATGACACAAAATGTATTGAGGTGTTTTTGTTAAGCACAGGTAGTCATGAATAATACAGTTTGTTTTTTTAATTATTGCATTTTTAGCTCATAAAGGTGATTCCATCGAAAAAGAAGTTGTAATGAAATTTTTCTAAACCTTAGCACAGTTATTTATCACGTTTAGTACATCAAAAAAATATAATAAAAATAATATAATAAAAATAGGGGGTCACCATGCCTGTTTTCACATTATAGCGCTGCAGTGATGGCAACATTAAAAATCCTAACTTGAGTGAGAGGTAACCATAAGTGAGGGGTCACCATGCCTGTTTTCACATTACAGCGCTGCAGTGTATTAAACTAATTTGCTAGCTTGTGGTGGCAACATTAAAAATCCTAGCCTTGAGTGAGAGGCAACCATTGTTTCCAGAAAGTTATTGTTAGCTTGAAATATTAGTATTATTGTTATGAAAGCAGAACAATGTCATTGTGAAAACCAAACCCTTAAAGTTATCAAAAAAGAGAAACTAATGAAATACATGTAATAGGGTAATTTCAGCATACATGTATGTGTTGTAGGTTATAATTATTTTAGGTTAAAATTATTTCAAACTAGGTTAATTTTTATTTTCCTTTGTCTGAGATTATGTTAATGAATATGGGACAAACTTAAGGAAAATAGAAATTAACCTACATGTAGTTGAAATAATGTTAACCTACAACATATGCATACTCCCAGTGAAACACTAAAAACTAGATCTTAAAAGTGATTCCTTGAGAATGTTTCAAAATCTACTAACAAAAAATTCTTTAAATGTGGATATATAATGGAGACTAGTATTTTCTTCAAATACGTGGAATAAAAAAGATAGGTCACCATGCTCGCTTTGGAGAAAACAACCACTCATTTACTTAGCAAAATGAATCCTCAAAAAACTCTCTTGCTTCACAATGCATGCGTGCTCATGCATAGTGATCAACATCAAATTGATGGATGCATGTTTTCTGCCTTCACATTCACGGTACAGTCTACTCTTATTATTAATAATGCATGACAAGTGGAAATCAAGTTATTTCCAAAAAGGTTGTTGTCAGATAAGAAAAACATTCTGCTGGATAATTTTTTTCTCAAACTATTTTAGAATTATTTTATGCACGATTTATTTCCAGCTCGTGCAATTTTACGCATTATTTTCATTTCCAGTGAGCTACGCATGCTACTTTTTGATAAGAAAATCAGCTGACATGTGTGTCAGTGCATGACGAGTGCACATTGCGTGCATACGCAGCTGAAAACCCTTTCCAGCCTCTTTAAGTGGAACCCATATTAAGCGGACACCCTTTACTAAGTGGACACCAGCTTAACTGTAAGTCCCTTAATTTTCTTTCCATGTATACTGTAAAAAGAACTTGCATTCAGCAGACACCTCTATTAAGTGGATGCAGACGCTAAAATTGCATTAAGCAGATACTTGAAGTGTTTTAAGAAGGTATTTTTGTGACATTATGTCTTTGCTACACTGTATCTGCTACGGAAAGCGTGTTTTCCGGATAATTGAGTAATTTTGCCCGGTACGGCCAGTTGCAAAAGGTTTGCAATTAAGGATGCCAAGTATGGGGGCAAATGAAGGTGGAGATATAAGAGGTCAATCATTAACTATCATTTTGTAATTTATTAGAACCTGCATTAGGCAGACACCTTGATGAAGCAAACACTACCGGGAGTCCCAAGGGTGTCCGCTTGATACAGGTTTAACTATAATTTTATACATGTAAAGCGTGTTAATTTTAAGAGAAAATGTTTGGGCTATTTGGTGGGACAGGGAGAGAAAAAAAAACTCTCCTTGTTACAGTAACAAGGTTTCCTTAAAATTGGAGTCTGTAATCAACAGGGAAGATATCAATGTCGTCACCAATTGTTATTAATGTGCCAACCAGGGCCTTATTGGCTGCTGAAACAAAGGGTTCTTTTGTTCCAGTGGTTGGCACATTTGAGTAACAAAAAGAATGTTTGTAAACAGATATCATCCCTATTGTCTGTGCTAATGGTTACTGCTTATTATATTTCTCTTACAGCTTACGAAAGACCAAGCTGTTATGGTGGCACAGCATTATGTGAAAGCAAAACAGATATCTTCTGTCATTAACTAATAAAGTAAAGTCCTTGTGCAAGGATCACTGCATTCCTTGCCTGAAAAGAACACAAGATGATGCTCTCCTCAGGTCACTCAACCAGGTTCTATTTGAAAAGAAAATCGTACAATGAAAGAGAAACGAGGAGGTTATCACTCTTGTTTCAGGGGTGTCATTAAGGGCCATCACCCGTAGCATTTGTTACAGGTGAGTACACTTGATGGGAGCTTGATGTTACCGGTGTTACGGGTGCCAGTTCAGGGGCGGATCCAGGATTTTGAAATGGGGAGTGAAAAAAGATATCAGAGAAATAAAATATTATTATTGTCTCAGAAAAGGGGGGGGGGGGGGGGGGTGAAAATTTATGGCGTTATATCCCCGCCAAAATTCAAGTTTTGTTTTTAACATTTAAGTTTCCTTTTTAAATGTCATGGTTACGATTTAGATCTGAACTTTTATATACAAAATCCCTACTTTGAATTCAACATTGTACCTCATTGTAATCATTTTAAGTTCTAAGATGCGAGAAAAAGATTCAAGATTGAAGTTTTCGCTTCAACAAGCAAGTCTTTGCTTCAACATTCAAGCCTTCGTTTGAACATTCAAGTTTCTTTACAACAACCAAGCCTTCGCCTCAACATTAAAGTCTTCGCTTCAACGTCATGTCTTTTTTTTCAGCCTTCTCGCCAAACAACCTACTAGTTTTGAATTCAAACTTCAAGTTTTGAATTCAAAATTCAAGTTTTGAATTCAAAATTCAAGTTTTGATTTGAACTTCACGCTTGATTAACTCGGTCTCATGACTATACCCCTTCTCGAAGATGCGCCAAACAACATACAAGTTTTGAATTCAAACTTCAAGTTTTGAATTCAAACTTCGAGTTTTGAATTCAAAATTCAAGTTTTGATTTGAACTTCACGCTTGATCAACTCGGTCACATGACTATACCCAAGGTCAGGCATGCGCACTGATAGCCTACCCAACATGCTTTGTTGTCTTAGGATTTGAAAGATGGCGGCCGCCACGGAGAGACGAGAAGATTATTTATTTCTCCACGGAACTGTACTAGAAACTATTTCTAGTTTAGACAACATGTTAGATCCATCACAAATAGATAGTGTAGTATTGAGGCTAGATTGCATAAAGCGTCATCTAGTAAATATCAGTGATGACTCGCAAACAGATTCCATCATAACTAATCTTGAACAAGTTATCGAGAGCCTACAAGAGGAAAGACAACAATACGAAAATGCAGAGGGTCATCCAATGGCCGCCAAGCTTATCAAGCAAGGACGCGGACGGCCTAGTTTTGACATTAGGGAAGAAACGTTGTCATTTTTTCTCGAAAACAGCTTCAAAGTTCCGGTCATCGCTCAACTGCTAATGGTTTCCTCTCGCACAGTCGAAAGAAGGATGAACAAATATGGGTTGACAGTGTCAGGTTAGTGTATAGCTTTTTCCCTGTAAGTGATGTGTTGAATGACACGTGAAGCCAGTAGTATTTATTTATATATTTATTTTGTTAAATTTGATCTTGTATGTGCACTGGGCCATTACATTTTTATCATACTCTATAAAGGGCCAAGGAAATCTTGCAGGGAGGGGAGGGGGTACTTTCATGGATTTCTCAGGGGTCATCCCAAGGATCATTTTTATTTGTGTTCTCCTTACATTTTTTTGCACTTTCCTTACAATATTGTGCCCTGTCCTTTCATTGCATCTGTGCTTCCTTGCGTTGCGCCTGCGCCCTCTTACAATTTTGTGCCTGTGCCCTCACAGTTTTGCACCTTCCTTACAATTGAGCTTTCCTTACATTGTGCCTAATAAAGGTAATTTGAAATTAGTGTGGAATAATCTAGAGCTTGGGTGCCTTTATCAATATATCAACAACAATGGCTTAGCAATCTATGAATATTCCATAAAACAATTCAACACAAAAGAAAAAATTAACATACCAATGGATAAAAAGAATGAAGTGTTGTTGTATTTCAATTTGTTGTTGATATATCGAGAAGTTCCCGGAACTTGAACCATGACACTCGTCTTTTTTAAATAACTTGTTTGGTATAGTTTTCTAAAAATAAATTAAATTTATCGAATTTTTTATTATTCTTTTTTTTGCGCCCTCCTTACATAGTTGCAAGGTGCCTCTAAGTGATGTTTGACATAGTTTAAGGGTGTTTAGGAGCATTCTAGACCTGTTTTGAAGATTTCAAAATTTGTGTGGCGGCCATCTTGGAAATTTTGCCAAGGGGTTGACCTACCAATTTTGATGAAAAAATGAAATTTCTTGAAACTTTTGCTATAGTTACAAGGTGTCTCTAAATGATGTTTGACGTAGTTTAGGGGTGTTTGGGAGCATTCTAGACCTGTTTTGAAGATTTCAAAATTTGTGTGGCGGCCATCTTGGAAATTTTGCTAAGGGGTTGACCTACCAATTTTGATGAAAAAATGAAATTTCTTGAAACTTTTGCTATAGTTACAGGGTGTCTCTAAATGATGTTTGACGTAGTTTAGGAGTGTTTGGGAACATTCTAGACCTGTTTTGATTATTTCAAAAATTTTGATTTTTTGGCTGCCAGAAATCTAAAGTTTTTTTTTTTAAATCTGAGGAGTATTTTCTTAAAACAACCACCCAAAGGGGGTCTAAACATTTTCTTCCAAAGGGGTTTTGCAGGAAACCCCTCAATAGAAGGGTGCAGATATAAAGTTGCTTTTGTCATGTGGGATATTTGTGTCTATCTGTATTAAGCTCCAGGCTTACCAGGGTTGGGATTTTGACAATGAGATGATGCCCAAGGCCCTACAGTTGTACATGTGTGGGTTTTTGAAGTTCAGAGACATTATAAAAAAGAAGCCCTTGCAAATTAATCCCTGATTGAACTTGAAACTGTATGATTACCTATGCAAATTCTCTCATCCCCAATCCTGTAATTTAACATTGATAGGTGCATATAATACTTGCTGAGGAAATGATCATTTCAAATAGTCATGTACTCCTTACTGATGAATTCTAGAATTAGCACCCAAAGAGGCTGTCTTCCTAGGGAATGACCAATGATTTTGGTTTGAAAAATAAATTTCTCTGTTGTATGCAGCCTTGGACATGGATCTGTATATGATGGTTACTATCATAAAATGTCATAAAAAAGGAAATTGTTGTGAGGGTCACATGTTTTCTATTTTTTTTAAAAAAACAAAATGGGGAATCATGCGTTTTCTTTTGAAGACAGGGAAGAGTCGACTTTCTGAAAAAATACTTAAAATTCCCCAGCCCTCCCCCCAATAAATGCGTACCTTCCCTAATTGAGGATTTATGGTGTGTATTTTACCTAATGTGTTTGAATAATCCTGATTTTTAGGAACCTATAGCAATATTAACGATGAACAACTGGACAGTCTTGTTCAACAAGCTCAGAGGGAACAACCAGGCATAGGACTTAGATTATTGATGGGAAAATTAAGAAGCAAAGGTATAAGGATGCAGTGGGAAAGGCTGCGGTATTCTCTACTCAGAACTGAAGTCTATGATCTTTATCCCTCAGTTACTGGATGTTTGGGTAACTGTAGTGTTGCTGGGGGCCATTGGGGCCATGTGATGACAGATGACTTTTATTTCGATTTTTTTAAATTATCGATCCTATTGCAGTTTCACTAATGACAACAGCAGCATCTTACTAAAAGTATTTTTTTCTGGTGTTCTGTGCTATCTTTTATGAAGTTTAGGGCTTCCCTTGTCTTGCAGGGATGAATTTTTGTTCATCTATTAATGGCAGCAAGTATGTGCATGTATAAGCAACTGGTAGTTACATGTATTGTTAAAAAGGGTTAACCTTTTGACCATCAGACTGGCATGATTGTTTTTGCTGGGATATGGCTTATCTTTAAAGCAGCTTTAGCATGTCCCATGATTATTATACAAATGAGGTACTTTAATCAGGCTCTACTTTGCAGCACCATTGGTTTGGATTGGATTTCAATCAAAAACAAATGACTTGTACTGTGACCATCAAAACACAAACACATGGCTCCCATGTAACTGCAGCACCTGGGTACAGATCCAGGATTAATACTAAAGGGGGCATTGGTGAAGACCTGCATCAGTAAAGGAACATATGAACATAATGAAGTGATTAGTATGAAGTGACAGTGCAAACCCCTTCCTGAAAGGGGGTTTGTGGTAACTGATAGCTCCTACTTCACTCATTCATTTTCAGAATTTCCACTACAGCTTGTGAACCAAATTCAGTACAGTATGTCGTACTTTCTATGAAGTAACCTACATTTTATTATCAGAACGTATGTTTTCAGTGTTGGTAGTAAGGAACTTCTTAATGTTAAAATAGTTATTGTTTTGCTTTATTTAACAAACAGCCATTTTACTGTATGTCTTTTCCCTTAAATCGCAGTCAGTCATACAGTCAGTCATACAGTCATACGTTCTAAGGGCTCCATGCAGCTCTTAGAACGAGTTGTTTTGTTGGCTCATCAAACAGTAGATGAATGACCTAAACAATGCCCCTATCCCTAAAAACAATAGCAGCTGTGTTTTACAAGGCCAATGGAAATAGAGGTTTTTGAGAGCTGCATAGTATCTGAATCATACTGCTTAAGGTGATTCCTTAGTTTTGCATTGCGCATCACTACTGCGCATAATAAATTACGTCATTTGCGCGTGCACGAGCGCGCGCGCACTCCGAAGCAGTAGGGTTTCCTTTAGGAGAAGATTGCGCTGTGGACTCTGTGAGCGCTAGCGCAAAATCGAGCGCGGTGACCCCCATTTTATGCTGCATAAATTCAATCAGGACAGTGTTCCCAACGCAAATTTAAAAAGTGAGCAAAAATCTATGATCAGATTTTGCACAGTTTATAGAAATCCTACGAAGAAAGCCATTTTGGGTAGAGCACCGCACACCAAGCAACCGTGTACTGTTCGAGTGTTCAGTAAATTTGAAGCTTTTTGGACACGTTTTCTATGATACAGACGATTATACATATGTATAAAGTCAACTTATACGCGAAATATCAATATGCAGTGGAAATATTGAGCATATTGGCTTCACGCGGTTATTGCCTGAAAATGCCTTTAAACACTGTATTCGTCAGCAGTATACCACTAAAACGAGCACGGTGACCCCTCATTTTTGTTACAAAAATTATTTTGGAACCTTCATGACTTGTTCAATATTTGTGTCAAGTTTCATTACAAATCTATGACAGATTCTTTTTCCAGGGAATTACCTTAATTTGCTGTGGTTGTTGTGTAATTCTTTCTAGGTGGAAGATTGTTATCCACGGTGGCATTGATGGGTATTCCAGACTGCCTATGTACGTGCATGCTTCAGACAATAACAGATCCTGTACAGTTTTGCAACTTTTTATCAAAGCTGTTGAGGAGTATGGACTGCCCTCTCGTGTGAGGTGTGACCAAGGTGGGGAGAATTTTGATGTTGGGACATATATGTTGGAACTTCGTGGAACTGGCCGTGGCAGTATTATAGCAGGTGAAGTAGTATTTATTTTGACTTGAAGTGGCTTTTGGCTGAGATCTAACAGTTTTTGTTATACGGAATATAATTTTGCTAGCACCTTTTCTTTTAGGAAAGAGCACACACAACCAAAGAATTGAGCGTCTGTGGCGTGATGTCTTTGAAGGATGCTTGGATTTGTTTTATCAAATATTCATTTTTTTAGAGAGGAATGGATTTCTTGATGTCTTAGATGACGTGCAAATGTGGTCTCTCCACTATGTTTATGTTCCTATGCTAAACAGGCATCTGGAGGCATGGAAAAATGCCTGGATTTATCATCCCTTGAGAACTGAAGGAAACAAATCTCCACTACAGTTATGGATTCATGGTCTTAGTCATACAATGCTGATGACATCCAGAGATGAAGTGCAGGTAATGGGCTTTTATAAAATCTTGCATATTCTTTTTACCGAATGGAGGATGTAATAACTGGAGAAAAGTAACAATCCAAATAGAAATCAGTGGAATCTTCATGTTTATTTTGGTCGACTTCGACTACCCGTGCTGTTTGAAAGAAACAAGAGGCTACCAGCAGCCTTTACTCATGCGCAAGAAAGTTTTATGGTTTATTTTAAACGTGTCACGCACTGCTACCACCTCAACGAATTTTGCGTGACACACATTGCACCATCAGTCAAGACACGGGGAAGACACGTTGATTAAAGCTACCATTATTTCTGTACTCGCTTCGAATATTTAATTTATTGATTCCCGTTCAAACCCGCATTATAGTCTAATACTTCCCAAACCGTGAATTATTTCTATTACATTGGGCATTGGGTTATTCCAGAAAGAACCCCCCCCCCCCCCCCCCAACCCCACCGACGGATGGCAAGATTGTTTCGTTTCATGCAAATTTCGTGTGGAATGTAATTCGATCGCGCGCTCCACAATATTTGTTCTCTAAGGTCAAAACGTTTTAATGAAACTCATGTTTCCTTGAATGAAAATGTCATTCCCTTGAATAAAGGAGTCAAACGCTCATCAGAATTCATTGATTTTCTGTTTCCGGAAGGCTTGGCGATTTATTTAGCCTAATTGCAGCGAGGAGCGCTAGGGTCTGCGAATTATATTAGTCTCAAGAGCAAAACGCGTTAAATTATAGCATCGAGGAAGCTCTCGGCAACGCAAGCAAATCAAAGAATTTCTCGTGCGGCCGATAGTCCATGAAATGTTTCTTACAAAGTAAATGGACATTCAAAAATGTTATTTTCTACACCGTAGTTTTCCAGGAATGCTTGAAAATTCTTAGTAAAGTCTGCCGCTTCGAGCTTCGAGTATGAATTCTGTAGGTCCACATGTCTCGCTTTGTGCCGGGCTTTGTGTCTCGCTTTGTGATCCTCACAGGACGATTCCATCGCTTTCAGCTCTCTAACCGCCACTTCAAAGGCATACAAATCGTCTTAAGGACTCTTTCTTTCCATTTCGAAGTCTTCAAAAGCATGTTTACATTTTGTTAATGGAAAATGAACGTCTGAAAAATTGAAGTGTAGAGCACACAAGAGGCCATATTTGTTTGAATCTGAAAGTCTTCTCTGAGTGACAAACCGATTCTCTCTAGTCCCCCCTAAAACCCAGACATGTGCTCGGTAGACGGATTCTGATTGATTTAACCTTCCTGAAGCCTTTTATAACAATAGGGGGCAAAAATAACTTTCTAGGGGAGGCAGGGGCGAGTTCGCGTACACTAAACGTGATTACGGGCACGCCACTCGGCACGCCGAAATCACGAGGTCGCGTGTCAACCAATCAGACCAGTGAAAGTCGTCCCGCGGGATACGGGAAACTTAAAAAAAACAAGGCAATTTGTGACTACAAAAAGCGGGACGAAAGCTAAAAATGGAAACAAAAATCTTACCGAAACCTTGACTCATGCCGCTATGCGCATGAGTAATAATTTTATTAGCGGAAATAACTTCATGTAACAATTTGTTGTCCCCAAGCGCCACAATTTCTGATATGCACAACAACATAACCCTTATAATTTAATAACTTTCCATGTCATCATGTACAGGATATATGTCTACACATCTATACAAGCCTCTGCACTCACATGTACCTCCTTCATCATACAGCCCACTACACCTCTATAAATAATAAATTATTATAACCCTGTATACATAATGTACCTCTATACACTGTTCATCGCTTTACTGCCATCTACAAACAGCCATTAACTCATAACCCTGTGAATTTCACTTTCTGCTGGTCTCATATAATACCATGTACTAAATCTATTCAACCCTTATGCGAATTATACAACCCTGTATATTACTATCCTTCCTTCATCCTACCCTGTCCTCCTTGTACCACTTGGAAGTCGTCAATAACTCCTCATTGGAACATCACAATACAATCAAACATGGAAAACGTTGTCTATAGTCATTTTCATTCATTTTTTATTTGCTCTATATACAACATTTTACAGCGCAAGATGGAAATAATAAAGGATTAGAGTCCAATAAATATACCAGGGAGCTCTGATCTGGTTTAATGACACCTCGTTGAGATGGCTCTTTAGAGCCTATGAATTTGTTTGACCATTATAGCTGTTTGATATTCATACAATTTCTCATGGCATGAACTTAAAGACCTGCGCCAATGAGTCCTTCTTTTCCACTAAATGTTATAACAAAACTATACTAAACCAACAAACGGATGGCTGAAAGTGTTAAAAAATCAAACTTTGACCTGCTTGCTTTATTACAGAACCAAAGGGATTTTACTTACTATGGAGTTGATTGGGGTGGACCAGTAGGCAGTGCTGGGGACAATGGGCAAGTCGAAGTGCCAGTTACAACATGTCCACTCAACACTGCAGAGCTACAACTGCTTAAAGAAGAAATTGACCCCTTAGTTGATGACAGCAATTATGGTATAGACACTTTTAACGAAACAGTGCGTGCAGTTGAGAGAATTCTCCAAAGTCAAGCTCATGGTGTTTCACCATAAATGTATTTCTATCTTCCAGTTTATGAAAATGTAATATATTCTATGTAAGATGTTGTGTGAAGCTTTCACTTAAGTTGGTGAATGTCAGCATGCCCAGTGAAAGGAAGGCTAATGTGCTCTCTTGCAATGTAAATGTTCCCTTGCTGGTGCATCACTGGGTCCCCCTTAGTGCAAAGCCCTGGAACCTCCCCTTTATTGGTATTCATTTCAGTAGAAAGAATGAGGCTGCATGCAAGTAGCATCTTTTTATTGTAACTCAATTTTTCCAAAGATTGATACAATGTCAAAAGAGTAGTAAGTGGCAAATAAACATTTGTACTATTATAATTTTTTTCAATGTAAAATAACTATAGCAAAAACAGTAACACAACCTATTGTAACCATACATGATAAATATCTTGAATGCTATACATTCTACTTATCTGTGCATGATACACATGTCTAATTAAAAAAATGTTAATTCCTCATAACAGAACTGATTCTCGCCCAAACAATCAAATTTACAACACAACGATCAAACTGCTGTCTTATCTTTGACAAATCTAAGAGAATTTATAACATGTGAACAAATCTGATAGGCAGGACAGTACTTCTATAAATTCAATCATGAGTTGATAATGTATAAAGGTTTGATTACAGCCTTCCTTGAAAGACTAAGGTAATTCAAGAAAATAAAATACTGAACTGAATCATTTTCACTGAAAAAGCTGGAATCAATCTAAAAAACAAACATACATGCATGCTCTCTTCACCAGAACAACTTCATTAAGTACCTGTAAATTTAGTCCCTAAAGTATGCTCCAGTCTAAACACTAGAAAAGGCTTTTCCATTGCTATCACACACAGCCTTGAGTGAAGAAGAAAATGTACCTTGGTCTGGGAAGGACCTTGGTAAGGTTACTCGAACTGAACATGTGGATGAGAATATAGATTCTGTATCATCAAACTCTATCTTGATGATACCTAGCCCGAACAGAGGTAGGCCTGGTGAACCTGTAGCAAAGACTAAGAAGGACTTCAACTCATCGATGGATGCATCTTTAAGAAACTGTAGCATATATTCTTTGATGTTCTCCTCATCTGTGCTTAATTCTGATGGGAACTGCAGTTGACCCTTGATGTCATTGGCAGTCACTTCCTTGTCTCCTGCTACAAATAATTCTTTAAAGACATCAGGATACAATTCCATCCTTTTTCCAAAGCCAAGGGTCTTTAACCCCTCCCTCAGTTGGTCTAGCACCATCTTTGGCTTTGCAATAGCATCATGGACTATCAGGTTTCGTATCACCCTCATCTTGTTGTCATTCTGAAAAAGGGGTAATGGAGCATGAATTTGTAGCCATTGTTAAGACAGTAGAACTTAAGGTAAAAGTTGAATGGATTTGACAGATTTAGTAGCACTTTGTCCCCTGCCCATAAAGTCGAAAATTTTAACTGTTGGGCCAAAAATCACAATTTCACCACACCTTAGCCTGATTATCAGATCTTCCTTGATCTTTTGATTTCAAAATGCACGATCACGGACCATCTAATAATCAGGTTAAGCAATTTCATTTTGGAAATTATCTCAAAGATAAGAGGTACTGAAACTTTTAAAATGTATTTTTTAACTGGCTAATCTAAGGGTATCCAGACAAATGAAGCGATTTTACCAAATGGTCACTGAAATGAGTTTCTTGATTCTTACAGTCATCTGCTGTAAAACTCAAGGAAACAATCCTTACTGTTAGTTTCATGGTAAGTCCACAGTTTGCAAGAATGGTTGTCACTTCCTCCTCGTCAAGATTGGCAACATCTTCTGCTTCTGCAATCTGAAAAATTAACAAGCAATAAAATCAATGAAAATAATTTGAACCCCTAAGTATCAACCTCAGAGAAATGGCTAGTCACTGCTTGAAAGGTTAGAAGAAATGGAAGGAAGGCAGGATTGCATATAATTATAATTGAATTTTAATACTGGAAGGCTTCACACTATCTCGTATCATGCAGGTTGCTACTTAAAAACTTGTGTATTTCCCTTAATTGCCACAGGAATATTATGGGATTATAGGGGTTAGGGGAAGGAAACTTGCTTAGGAAAACTAGCAGGGTCATAAACCTCCGCTTCTAGACTGGGAATGTCTGTGAAGGGCTGTGTCCTGGTGTACCGTTACATGAGGGATTTTACATTGTATTCTCTTGGTGATCTATTGTTATTGTTTAGTCTTTTTTTGTTCTTTTTGTTACCGGTACACGAGGACAGAAACCTGCGAGGGGTTTGTTGTACAGTTTCATTAGGAAAATAAAATGTGTCATGTCATACTGCAAATTGTTTATTACCTTTGAAATAAAATCTCTCATCTCTAAAGAACAGTCAACCACAGCAAGGCCTTCAATTGCTTCCTCTACATTGCCTTTAGCCAAGTAATAGTATATTCCCTGGGCTAAACACAGGGAGGCCAGGTCCTCCCTGCAGTATGCTATGCACAATTATTGTGCCAACTAACTTCATGATTCCAGAGGCTGCAGTATCACTGTTGTAGATAGGGCTGCAGTATTCTTTTCCCTGGAAAAAAGTTTCAGTAATTCCAGTAAGGAGTTGGGTATAAAAGTGACGCACAACACCACCTGTATCAGCTGCAGGTTGGCCGGTGTAAACAATTCGGAGTCTTTTCGATGGATTGAATTCACTGTCCTTGTAGTATGTCATTGCATCATTCAGCAGATCTTCTTCATCTACTTTCAGTTTCTCCTTTGGGCCATTATCAAAATTCTTTTGCAGATTATGCAATTCTTCACTAAGGGAGCGTGGTCCCTCAAATACAGAATCCATTAGATCTGAATCGTCATCAGACAACACTAGAGACGTCTTAGGTTGTAGTAATGTGGTCACTGCCTGTCGTAAAGTTCGCTGGACTTTTAAGCAATTCTCTAGTTCTTTTCTGGTTTCATTTGGGAACATCTCTGACAACTTGTCAATATCTTCCTCTGTAGAAGATGCATTTGACCCTGCACTAGATGTTGATGGAAAGGCCAAGGGGTCATCTCCATCACCATCACTGCTAGAAATCAGAAAGATTTTTGACAGCCTCACACCACATGCCAATGGGGGGGGGGGGGGGGGGGGGTAAGCTGGGATTTTTCAGTGGGGGGGGGGGGGGTCCTACACCAGTGGAAATAGCCCTCTCCTCTCTACTCCAGGGTACCAGCTCACTGGATTGATTTATTAATTGTCGCTTCATTTCTTACAAAGAGGGGGGGGGGGGGGGGGGGGGGTGTCATGGGCATCCTAGGATCCCCTAACAATATACTTACCATAAATCCTTTATTAACCCTCCCTCTAATAAGCCCCCACCCCATTGGTGCAAGAAATTTATTAAGCCCCCTCCTGTCTTTTTAAGACCAACCCCCCCCCTTTTTCTTCACAACCAAAACAATAAATGACAGCTGTATTACCGGTATATTTATACAATTCTAATCCGAGCATGAATTCACATACACAGCACTCAGGAGCTTTAATACAATCATAATTACGGCAATCAATGAGTGGTGAACTGCTGGCATTTCACCATATTAAAATAAACCCTCCCCCCTCTCAAATAACCTCCCCCTGTCTATTAAGCCCCCTCCCTATTAAGTATTAAGCCACCCTCAAATGCGCTTAAAATAAATAAGCCCAGGGGGGAGCGGGGTGGGTGGTTAATAGAGGATTTAAGGTAGGTATTTTAAAAAGATATGATTCCCCTACCTTTCATTGAGCAAGACATGATCACTCATTGTTGATTGTAGCTTTAAATGTAAGATAATAATAACATATTAGCTGGTTAGCAAATTTGTTATCTTTTTTCATTGCTTTGATCTTTCTTGAGGGCAAATTTCTTTTGCAAAAAAAAATATGAGAAGTATTAAATCCCTGGAAAATTGTTGTGCAAAAATGCATTCCTAGTTATATTCACAGCTGACAAATTCTGTTACTAAGCTATTATCATTGTACAACTTGATGTAGGAGAACTTCTCGTGTTATAGAACAAAGACTAGTGTTTATGATTTATTTACAGTATAGTTAAAATGTAACTATAATTTCAAGAAATGAATTAGAGATGGGCTAACAGAAAAAAAAGTGGCATTTCCTGTAATAATTTGATTTTATGAATAAAACAATATGGGAGCTCAGCTTTTAGGTAGTGACAAAATTTAGGTATTTTCACATGACTTCTTGATGACATCCAGAATTGGCCATTGAAAGCCATCTTTTGAAAGCCAAAATGTGAAGAACTGAGTGTGCCTCAGGTAAGGATATTGATCATATATACATGACTTATGTATTCTCATGAATAGTACCTTTCTTTTCCTTATGTGATGCTGTTCTTGGTGATGCCTTAGTTTTCCCATGTCAATTTCTTGGTCACACTGGACACACTTGACCTTTGGTTCAGCCTGTTAAATCAATACAGTTTGTCATATATGAGAAACATGTTCTACTAATGTCAGGTCTACATGATTTTTCTGTGACATACATTCCATTGTGTAGATGAAACAGAAAATATTTGCTGTTCTATGCACCAGTCATGACTCTGGACAGCAGATATACAAATAAAAGCAGGGCCGTCATTTTGGTCACGTGCACACTGGGGCTTGGAAATAATTAGCAACATCATAATAATTGCCACATTTTATGTTTACATAGACAAATTTTGGTTTGTGACAAATTTGATTTGCCACTTAAAAATTAACATGCCAGTTTTTCAGCATATATTTTGTCAAATATAAAATTGGGCAATTTTCCTCATTTTTATTATTCAGATAAAAAAAATCGGAAAAATTTTCCTCAAATGAAGAAATAAAATAAAAATTACATGTACCACATGCACAATTTAACATAAAAATTGCTTGTTTACACAAGCCTGAAGTTGCATGCAAAAAATGTGTCTTTATCTGACAACACAATGGAGCCCCTGCTACTTGCTCCCACTAAGGCTGGATCACTGCCCATATTCCTGTGTCGGTCCTGCTATTATCCAGTTAGCCAAGGAAATCTGAGCTTCCCAGGTACTTTAGGCTTGTTGTTGACTTTCTTAAATAATATTGCATTTGCACGATTTGCAGAAAGTATGTGTAGCAAAACAGGGGTGGAAATAACGGCCGGTCAACGGACAATGTCCGGCCTGATTGGGGCTTTGACCGGTCAAACGTTCATCTTGCCGGTCATGTTGACCGGTCACATCCATAGTGATCCTTTCAAAACTTTAGAAATACAATAAAATAGCTGTTGTTTACTATGCACTATGACTTTAATAAATATCGCAAAGTTATCCTAGAGGTATCTTAAAGTTACCCATGAAGCTACCGTAAAACTACCGTATAGTCACGGTTACGGTTACTGTAACGTTATAGTTATGAAAAGCTACCGTATAGTTATCGCAAAGCTACCAAGCCGTTATCGTAAAGTTTTCGTAACGTTATATCATAAAGTTGCCGTAAACTACCGTAAAGTTATCGCAAAGCCATCGTAACGTTATCGTAAAGTGCCGGTAAAACTCCCGTAAAGCTACGGTAAATGGCTATAGCAAAGCTACCACAAACGTTTGCCACTCACTGAGTTAGCCATTGGTTGGGGGGGGGGGGGGGGGGGGGGGGGTTCGTATTGTGTACTTGTGGAAAATTAAATTCGTTATACATGACTGGCCAGAAATGAAGTATGACCGAGCTAAAATTTATTTGGCCGGTCATCTTGACCGGTGGACGTCCCAAAATTATTTCCAGCCCTGCAAAATGGAAACTGGAACTACAAAATAAATTACCCTGATTGAAACTATTCAGTTAATAACTTAGGTCTTTTCACTGCAGAGTGACTGGTCTTTTTCTGGTATATGTTTAAACAGTAAACCATGTTTTTATTCTGACCTCTTGGGCAGGATGCATCATGTTGTCCACACTTGGGTCTTTAGCATCCAGAATGTCAAGCTGTAATGGCCTGATGTAAACCACAGAAGCATTTGCAATTTCCTTTATTCTCGATGGAGTATGTGGTGCTGGCAGATGATGAAATCCATGCTCTTCGCCGCCTCTCTGGTAGAGAAGGAGCTCATAGCCACCAGCATGAGAGAGTCTGGGATACCTCTCTAAAAGTTTTGAATGTATTGCATTCCCATTCATTTCAAAAGTCATGCTTGATGGCCCTAAGCCAGAATTTGCCAAGGCAGTCTTTGCAGCGACAGAGCTGGGGGGCTTGTCATTGTCAACACAGCCCAGGCAACAGAATTTTATGGTACAGGTTGGAATTTTTTTTTTTTGGAGCCTTTCCTTTTCCAGTCATCCTTGTCTTCCCCTTCATGTAGTGAAACACTCTACTATGCTCCTCTGATGGACTAATTGCAGTTGTAGTGAGTCTACCAAGTGCAGCCGGAAGTGGTACACTGGGACTGTAACTACTTCTTGTACTAGAAATTGATGGCTGGCTATGTTGTGCAGGAGTATTGGCTGGTGGAACAGACTCTGAAGTACTAGCCCCTAAAAATATAAACTGATAATCTCACACACACACACACACAAAAAAAAAAAAAAGAATAAGCTTACTACCAACGCTGGAAGAGGGGGAACTGAGGATTATGAGTATTCTGGTTTTGACCTTTTAAAAGTCGCTTGCTGTCAAAACTGCTTAAAACTGTGTCCAATACTGCTGAAATATGCAGTTCTGGTGTTTAAGTGTACGAAATTAAAAATAATAAGCTTTTATAAATATGCAAGTTTACTCGAATTTTTATTTATCTAGGAGTTTAAAAAAAATTTCAGAATCCGGCCCCGATGCCGTTTTGTCATTGGGCTATTGCATTTAATATCCGCACCCCCCGGTTGATGAACACAGTTTGTGCATCGCCCCTCAAGAAGTCCCCAGAAAGACCACCCCCCTGTAGAATTCCTTTCCAAAACAGTGTCCTCCTAAAGAATTCCCTATCCTCAACTGTGTTTTTCCTGCCACCCCTGAAGAATTCTTTTGTTTTTTGCTTAGGTCCCCTGAAGAATTCCCATATTTACACCATTACCCCCTAAAGAATTCCGTCAAAATGTGCTGCGACCCCTGAAGAAAACCCGGGGGGTACAAAAATTTGATGGGATAGCCCATTGCACAAGAAATTAAATTTTCCACACATCCGTTTTTCCCTATTAAAGACTCATGTAAATGACTTTTCCAGTCTACTCTTTTTATATTTTCCCTCAATATAAATATTTATAACATACGAATTCATAATAGAAGTTTTAAAACGTTTCTCCCATTATAAAGTTGGTAACTGATCACTATCGTCTAAGACTGTGTGCGAGTGCAAGGTCGAAGAAGCTGGACAAACTCAGCGATGACAGCTGTTTCATCCTCTTAAAAATAAAAATCTTCTTTAAAATGAAATCAAGCATACCATCGTTCGCCATAGAGAGTAGCTGCTCTGCAACTTGTCGAAGAGTTTGCCTTTGTATATTGCTCATGGTACCCGGTAACTTGACTTGTCAGACCGAAACGCTCTGTTTACAGTAGCAAAGCATGTTGGGTAGGCTATCAGTGCGCATGCCTGACCTTGGGTATAGTCATGTGACCGAGTTGATCAAGCGTGAAGTTCAAATCAAAACTTGAATTTTGAATTCAAAACTCGAAGTTTGAATTCAAAACTTGAAGTTTGAATTCAAAACTTGTATGTTGTTTGGCGCATCTTCGAGAAGGGGTATAGTCATGAGACCGAGTTAATCAAGCGTGAAGTTCAAATCAAAACTTGAATTTTGAATTCAAAACTCGAAGTTTGAATTCAAAACTTGAAGTTTGAATTCAAAACTAGTAGGTTGTTTGGCGAGAAGGCTGAAAAAAAAAGACATGACGTTGAAGCGAAGACTTTAATGTTGAGGCGAAGGCTTGGTTGTTGTAAAGAAACTTGAATGTTCAAACGAAGGCTTGAATGTTGAAGCAAAGACTTGCTTGTTGAAGCGAAAACTTCAATCTTGAATCTTTTTCTCGCATCTTAGAACTTAAAATGATTACAATGAGGTACAATGTTGAATTCAAAGTAGGGATTTTGTATATAAAAGTTCAGATCTAAATCGTAACCATGACATTTAAAAAGGAAACTTAAATGTTAAAAACAAAACTTGAATTTTGGCGGGGATATAACGCCATAAAAATTCACCCATTTCACCCCCCCCCCCCCCCCCCTGGATCCGCCCCTGCAGTTATATGTTAAATTTATGGACAAAGCAACAAGCTTGTTACGGGTGTTAAGATCAGAGCAACGGCTGTCTCAAATCTTAATGACAGCCTTGAATGCGATAACTTGGTTACTGCAGTATTGCCAAAAGATTCAAGTGTTTGAGTCGTGTATTTATTTACTTGTTCAATTCAGTTTGAACAATCCATGTATTTATTTATTTATTTATTGATCTTTATTGATCTTTATCTTTATGTTGTACTAAAATTGTAAATTGTAGGAGTTCAAATCTTTAGCAAGCAGATTGTTGTATTTAATATATTGAGTATATTTTTAGTTAGAAAACAGGAAGCACAGTGTAGACGTTTGTTTTCCTAGAAACAGAATTTTCTTGATTTATTTTTTAGCATATCGTTTTTATTTAACTATGGTCGAGTCTTGGAAGGTTATATGCTGAAGTGTTCCTGAAATACAAACACCAGCTCTCCCTTTGCTTGATAATTATTCGACCATAAAAAGGTAGAATGAAACAATAAAACAGATTAAAAAATGTATTATTCTTTACTTCTCACCGACATGTCTGGGTATAGTATTTACAGGATCTCGACAGCCCCCCCCCCTTTCAATTTACATGATATTTACAGGATCTCGACAGCCCCCCTTTTTCAACTTACATGATATTTACAGGATCTCGACTGTCCCCATTTTTTAATTTACATGATATTTACAGGATCTCGACAGCCCCCCTTTATCAATTTACATGATACTAACAAGATCTCGACAGCCCCCTTTTTTCAACTTACATGATATTTACAGGATCTCGACAGCCCCCCTTTTTCAACTTACATGATATTTACAGGATCTCGACAGCTCCCCTTTTTCAATTGACATGATATTTACGGGATCTCGACAGCCCCCCATTTTCAATGTACATGCCACGACAGCCCCCCCCTTTCAATTTACATGATATTTACAGGGTCATCACAGCTCCCATTAATTATTTCAATTTACATGTTATTTACATGATCTGTGTCCTCTTTTCTTAGAAAATTTACAGCATTTTCTCTAATATTTACGTGTTTTTACATGATATTTACAGTTTTTCTTGAAAACATGTAAAAGTCCAAAAATCATGTAAATGTGGTTTTTACCTTTTACTTGTTATTTACATGATATTTACATGGTGTGGAATTTTCAACTTTTCCTGCATGTACGTATGCTGATTGACCTAAAAATCGATGATTTTGAGTAGCAGCAGTATGTTGGATCAGCGGCGTGCGCAGTCCACATGGTCCCTTTGCCAGCTCCCTCTGCCCTGTTCGCGCTCGTTTAGCGAAAAACAAACGTATTAGCGCGCGCTGAAATAGCGAATTAATGTCGCGATGACATGGCGAATAAAATTGTCATTTTGAGAGAGAACGATGAATATTTTCGAGTTTCTGTGCGCGGCTGTTGAAACCCGCAAATGAGTGCCATTTCGTTCTTTTATAACTTGTAAAATGTGAATTTTTACATTTTTAAACTTTAGTTTGTAATTTGCAGACGCAATTTGACGACATTAAATTCTCGTTTTAGCGCGCGCCAAGACAGTTGTTTTTGGTTAATCGAGCGCGACACACCTAGTTGGGTAATTTATTGCATTATCGTTTGTAACGTCGATCGAGCAGTTTTGCAGTTCAGCGCGGCCGTGAAAGGTGAATAAATTTGCATTATTTTTATCAGTAACATAAGTTTGCAGCTTTTAGCACACGCGACCCACGAATAAACTTGATTTGTCAGACACAAATCTCCAACCACAAGTTATAACCAAATATCAGTAATTCAGAAACAAGATTAGTATTCACAGATTCAGTTTTGATACTTCAATTTTCTACATCAGTTTGAATTCAGATTTATCATGCCAAACGCAATTCTATCAATCTCTTTTAAACATATATCTCCGTTTAACTCCAAAATTTTCAGCTATTCTTTAAATAAATTTTTTATTGAAAAAATTTATGTATAGAAATGGAATTCTTTTTAACTTTCATTTATTTTCAAGTATCAATTTATAGTTATTGTAAATTATTATTATCGCTATTTTTAATAAAGATATTTTCCTTCTTTTTAAGTTATTATTATTATTATTATTATTATTATTATTATTATTATTATTATTATTATTATTATTATTATTATTACCGGAGCTCTACGGGCCGAAGGCCCGCGCGGAGCGCCAGACTCATAGAACCCATGCCGTCGTTTTTCATGGTCATGGCCAGCGGAATGTTTCGCGGGCGGTGCCTGTCATGTCTGTCCGTACGAACGTTTTTCGCGCGGCTACACAGCCGAATGTCACGTCAGCTGTACGCTCGACACTCTGTTGAGTCAGTGGTTAACCGTTGAGTTTAGCCGAGAAAACCATTTGCAAAGTTGTTTTTCCCGGCATTTATCCGCGGTTTGCTATTCAAGACAGGTTTCACATTTCTCAAACAGTGGTCAAGACCACATTTCAAGCTGCGTAATTCTGCAAGACAAGCGTTTTGGAGGAATATAGAGCTAAGTGCTTAAGCTTATTTTAAAACCTGATTTCGTCTTAACTTGAAGCTAGTATCATTACTTTACTGTTCTATATTGTGCAATTTTGGCTTGTATTTAAAAAGGTTTCAATTTTGAATAATAAGGTTATATAAAACGTGCTTAAATTCAGTTGTCAATTCATGATTTCTTTCAGCGAAGACAATCAGCTCGGCCTCGATGACCTATAAATGGTACGTTTTGCTTTTAAACATAAACTAATGGAGATTTGAACAATTTTTTTCGAAAGAAGATTGTGTTGTCCATTTTTTATGTGCTTGTTCATTCATTACATTGGTTGAAAAGCGATTTATGTAAACAAAACAAGACTTTGATTTTATGGTACCGTTCTATCTTCACTCGCGTCGCCTTATGCAAAAATGTTTGTATTTTTTGCAATTTTGATTTTCAAATCAGTTTCTCGGGCAATTTTTGACAAGCAACAAGTGTATTTTATTCGGAAAGTAGTCGTACTAGTTATTCTAGACGGAGAAAAAGTTGTTTTTGTGAACTTTAGTACGGTCTAAATGTACTGTGCAGACGGTCGCGTAATACTGTTTTTGAGAATTGCTAAAATTGAAAAATAGCCTTCGTCAATCTTAATTCTAGTGCTTTTAAACATAAATTAATGGAGATTTGAATAACTTTTTTCGAAAGAAGATTGTCTTGTCCATTTTTATGTGCTTGTTCATTCATTACATAGGTTGAAAGGCGATTTTATGTAAACAATACAAGACTTTGATTTTATAGTACAGTTCTATCTTCACTCGCATCGCCTTATGCAAATATGTTTGTGTATTTTTGCAATTTTGATTTTCAAATTAGTTTCTCGGGCAATTTCTGACAAGCAACAAGTGTATTTTATTCGGGAAATAGTCGTACTAGTTATTCTAGACAGAGAAAAAGTTGTTTGTGAATTTTTGTACGGTCTGAATGTACTGTGCAGACGGTCGCGTGATTACTGTTTTAGAGAATTCCTAAAATTGAAAAATTGCTTTCGTCAATCTTAATTCTAGTGCTTCCGACCTTTCACCTTAGTTAAGCTTGTTCACAGAGCGACGCTGTTAGGCTAAGCCTATCTATATATATATTATTATTTTTATTTTTATTTCATGACTCAACTCGCAGCACTTGACTTGCTATTAGCAACTTCTAGTTTTATTTATTATATATCATAATTGTATTTCTAAAGGTACAGTGCGGTCTCGGCTGATATGTCGTGTTTTCATGATTATGGCCAGGAGCTTGCTTAAAGGTCATTCCGTAGTATTGCATTGCGCATCACTACTGCGCATAATAAATTGCGTCATTTGCGCGCGCACCCCGAAGCAAGAGGGTTTCCTTTGAGGATTCAGTTACCTTAGTAAATAAGTGGTTGTTTTCTCCTAAATGAGCATGGTGACCTATCTTTTTTATTCCATGTATTTGAAGAAAATACTACTCTATATTATATATCCATATTTGAAGAATTTTTCATTAGTAGGTTTGGAAACATTCTCATGGAATCACTTTTACAAGCTAGTTTTTAGCGTTTCACTGGGAGCGTGCAGATGCTGAAATTGTCCTGTTATTCCATTAGTTTCTCTTTTTCGGTAACTTTAAGGCTTTTGACGATGGCCTTGTTCTGCTGTCATAACAATAATACTTATGTTTCATTGCTAGTCATTACTTTCTGGAAATAATGGTTGCCTCTCGCTCAAGGCTAGGATTTTCAATATTGCCATCACAAGCTAGCAAATTAGTCAAAAATTACAGCGCTATAACTTGAAAACGGGCATGGTGACCCCCTCTGTTTATTGTATTTTTCTGATGTCCTAGGTGTAATAAATAACTGTCCAAAGATTGACAAAATTTTCATTATAACTAATTTTTCGATGGAATCACCTAAAGCTTACTTTATTATCTTGAAATAGGAAGAAATATGCAATGAAAACAATGAAATAATTAACTGAAGAGACGGAATAACGGTTTAAAAATGTCAAGCTCGTTCAACGCTTCCGTTACAGTATTCACGAGTTAAACATGGGGTGTTTATCACCAACTTATACATGTAAGTGCAACATTACTTATACGCTAATATATAAGGAAAATGTTGAACATTAAAAGACCAAGTTTCCCCACAAACCGGGGAAGCCAAATTTATATTGGACTTATGGGAATAATTTTACTGGCATTGAAGGGCTTAATAGAGATGGCGCCTTGTTACAAAATTCGACTTAAGCTTCCTAAAGGGGGCCTTGACTATTTAATAGAGAAGGGGGCTTGACTAGTCTCGTTCTCGTTTGCATGGCGGGCTCGCGTATTAAGCGCGCGCAAACTAATAGGATTTAGAACGCAAGCGTCACCAATGACAGTTCTTTACGCGATGAACTAAACGACTTTCAGAACGGTTTTGTGGATTACCCTAAACCATCACCGATGTGACTTTGCTTAACTTGTTAAGAACACAACTTTCAAAATGTTCGTTTTTATTGTGTTCTGGTTGTAAACATGAAGATAAGATTAATTGGAGACCAAGCGAAAGAAATCTTTAACTTATCGAGCACCGCAGCAAATCCTTGAAGGTATCATACAGAAAATGGAAACTGTCACCAAACGGATTCTTATTTTGCTGGTAATTTCATGTTTCTTCATCCGCATTTCAAGAGCCTGGGGAGGATACTGGGTCAATGCTCTTGCTTATCGTAAGTTTTAATTATTCTTACTTTCGGGACTGTTAAATTTAGTTTTCAGCGTTTTGTTATCAGTAGAATATTGTAGAGATATCCGATGCATCTAATAAAATATTCAAAGCTGAGAGTTATCGCTGCATTTAACTTTGGAACTGGTAGAGGCGAAAAACTAGTTGTACCAGATAAACTCTTGTTCTTAGGCCGTCGTAACTTGATAAGAAATAAAACACAAACAGCGGTGATAAACATGGTGAACTAACGCATTTTTATAATAAACTTGACGTTTCGTATGCTAAGCGACATACTTTTGAAAATTTATGTCGCTTAGCATACGAAACGTCAAGTCAAGTTTATTATTAAAATGCGTTGGTTTACCATGTTTATCACCGCTGTTTCTGTTTTATTTCTTATCAAGTTGTACTAGTCTCGTGTTAAGCCGACCGTCCAAATAATTATCATGAAATAAACGTCATAAAGTTAGTTTATTTTAGTAGTAATAACTTGACAAAAAAGAGAATTGATACTATCATAGTTTAACTTTAAACACACACATTGGGAGCAAGGTCAATAGTGTCAGAGTTTATGTGTTCCCGTGAAAGTGATTTAGACTGATGACAAATGAAGTATACGAATGAATCATATATGAAATGCGGATAGAGAATGCAAAGTAAAGAAATGATCCTCGCAACTGTGTTTGCAATGTAAGCAATAGCAAAGAAGCCCGAAAAAAGATTACCCAGGCACAATTGATCTTGCTTCCAATAAATGAGTAAGGCTTCATAGTTCAGTTGGTTAGAGTATCGCACCGGTAACGCCAAGGTCATGGATTCTAATCCCGTTGAAGCTCTGAATTTTTCTTCCGAGAAATTTACAATGACAGAAGAAATTTACAAGGACAGAAGTCACGAGACATACTCCCTTTTTCTATTTATTTATTCAGCGGAACCAGCCAAGTGTGAATCTGACAAGGACTGCTACAAAGGAAGAGCTAAGTGTATTCGGAGGGAATGTCATTGTACAGGTTATTATGTCGGCGACGGAAAAACAAAATGCGATCGTAAGTGGAGAAGACATACACCTTATTCCATGGTTTAACCGATAATACGCGCGGATATTTGACAAGTTGCATAGTATTTTTTCCAGCCCCGCAGGGGGCAGTAGTTATCAGCGCAATCTTTTCATTTTTCAGTTTATTTTTCCATGGAAAAGAGTGTTTTTTTTTTCAGATAAGTATCCAGCTCAAAAGCGTAAAGAGAATTCAGCCCCCAGTTAGTACTAACTCGTCCCAATTGTAATCATCATATTTTTTGCTTCCCTGTTTTGCCGCTTTACAGCGGTTGCTTTATTTCTCAGATCTTTATAAAATTCGAGGAGCTTTAAATGGTCGACGTAGTTTTTAACGTTTTCTCGAGAAACCACAAAGGCACGAGAAAACGAACATGACAAACCGAATCATAATGGCCATTTTTAGCTGGTTTAGTCGACTGCAGTAATAAAAGTTGTATCTCTTTATTTATGTTAATCAGTTTGTCCAATATAAGTTCTCCATTCTTAATAAACTAATTTGTATTTTTGCTGGTTAATTTTGAGGCTAAAAATGTCTTGTTTTAGTCATCAGAGTTTTTCGGTGGTGGTGGTGGAGGGGGTCATGGTATTTTGCCCACAGTTGTGGGATATGCAATGGGGGGGGGGGGGGGGGGGGCAGGAAAAAAAACCACACCAAATAATACGGGGGTCTTCCAAAAATTGCAAGGTCAAAAATCTGAAATCGACATAGCCCCCCCCCCCCCTACATAAATTATGAACCCTCCCTTACATCTTATTTTGTCATCAAGTGGTCTGATCAAAGGAGTAAATTTATAAAACAGTTAACGGTTAGGGACTTCAAAGAGTGGTCGTTGGTCGCATTAACGAGGTGGATCGATTAACGAGATTAGTCATGGGCAAAGGACTGAACTTTTGTTTGGGCCGTAAAAACGTGGTGGTGATGACTGAGTAATGGCAGGGTGGCAATATCACGGGATGGCCGTATGACGAGGTTTCACTTTATATCAGCACAGCGACCTTGGCATTTCAACCAATTTGATCGCTCCGCTTTTGTTTTCATCTTGTCTCTTACAGTTTGGCGAAAGTGTACGTTGTATTCTATGTATGATTTGAAAGAGCCTTGTGGGTATTATAAGGAATTTAAAGGAAGGTACCAACATTCCTACTGTTTACAAGGAAAGGTTGAAAATCGCGGCGAAACTACATATAGACGTTGCAAGTGCCATGATGGATATTTCGGAAGAGCAAATTCCCCTCAATGCTGGAACGCCAAAGGTAAATGAATCAAATTACGTTTGACATGGAGTGCGGGTTAGCTATGCCCCAATATTTAATTCTTTATCGATATCCTTACGAACTCTTTTGAAATTTTTCTGTAGGACTTGGACACAATATAAAGTACATGTATCGTAATTGTTTGAATTATCGCCCGGGAAGCTGAATACTTTTGGTAGCTCAAGGGTGGACTCATAATGAAGAGGGGACTTTTATTAGTAAGGGGACGCTTAAAAGCACTTTAATGAATAATAACAGAAAATATTCAATTCGCTTGGTCAGAACAACGGACCGACCGAAAAAAACGACCGATTTGGCAGTTTTGTCAGCGTAAAATATGCGCATAGAGCGCTCGTCATCTAGTCCTCGGTTATTTCTTCATACATTCATGCGTGTGTGTGTGCGTGTGTTATAGAGTAATTTATTATCATATTAAATTATAGAGTAACTTACTGTGAAACTATCTATTTGTTAGTATATATTTATTATCGACCTACACTGTAATTCAGCCATTTGGCTGCGAGAGTGATAAAAAAACAAATCATCATCATCATCATCATCATCAACGAAAACAATGGTTCGCAAAGTCAGAACATAATTTGCTATGATACCTCAATGTCTTCATTGTGACTTTTTGGCGTAGCATCTTCAACGTTCAAATAAGGAAGCTAAAAACAAAACTGAGAGAGGGACGCTTCGAAGGGGGCTCTTAATATCAAAATGAGACTGAAGGGGGGGGGGGGGGGCGTTTATTAGAAAGGGGACGCTTATTGGAAGAAGGGCGCTAAATCAAATCATTATGGTACTGAAAAGGGGGATTTGACCCAAGTTGGCCATACTTTGGCCCCTGCGGTGGTGAAGTTGAACATTTTTTAGACATAAAACTCAAATGCCTTCCTTCTGCTAGGTACATTCAAGAAGAATATATCGAAACATGACTTTGTATACTTAGCTTACCGTTTATTTTCTTTGTACAGTCGAAAAACATGGGCACGGTCCTTGCCTGACGGATCATAACTGCCATGAGTTTGCCAAATGTAAACATAATAGATGTTATTGTAAGGATGGATACATTGGAAACGGTGACAAATGTATAGGTAAGACAAAAACAGTTCACTCGTACAATGTTTATCACTAACACCACCCCTTTTGGCTTCTGAATGTGGCTTGCCTTGTCGATAGCTCTGCGCAAGCACGCTAACTTTTGAAACCCCACACCGTGTGCCAACAATCAAAATTAAAAAAATCCCAAATTTCTGTTGTAAAATATTGAAAAACAAATGGCACCATGCAAAAGAACTGTCGAAGAGGTTTGATTTGAATGGTCATACCATAGGATTTCGATTATTGATGTCTCAATAATTGACTCCGGGAGTGAAAGGGTTCAATTCTCCGGGAGATAATTTATAACAAGCACATTAGAGGGGTGGGGGGGGGCTTAATAGGAAGAGGGGCTTATAAGAAGGGGCTTATTACAATTTAACAAAACGCGCTGTTATCCGAACTTCCTGCACGTCGATAAACGTTCTTCAACCAACATGACTTTGTTTGATCAATGAAGTGTGTTATATATTCATGATTGCCGTCATTTCGATTACTTTTTATTACAAGTACTGATAATAATTTCCTTAAAGCTCGTGAGTACTGTTCAGTCTTATCGATTTCCTGAATTTCATCGAAGACAGCTCGGCCTCGGTGCGCTATAAATGGTACGCGTTTTGCTTTTAAACATAAACTTATGGAGATTTGAATAAAATTTTTTGAAAAAAAAAGATTGTGTTGTCCATTTTTATGTGTTTGTTTATTCATTACATAGGTTGAAAAGCGATTTCATGTAAACAAAACAAAACTAGGATTTTATAGTTCTAACTTCACTCGTGTCGCCTTATACAACTATGTTTGTGTATTTTTTGCAATTTTGATTTCCAAATCAGTTTATCGTTTCTCGGGCAATTTTTGATACGCAACAACTGTATTTTATTCGGAAATTAGTCATACTAGTTATTCTAGACCAAGAAAAAGTTGTCTTTGTGAACTTTTGTACGGTCTAAATATACTGTGTAGACGGTCGCGTAATACTGTTTTTGAGAATTGCTAAAATTGAAAAATAGCCCGGTCGTCAATCTTAATTCTTGTGCTTCCAACATTTCACCTAAATTAAGCTTATCATCGGCTTTCGGTTCAGAGAGCTACGTTGTTATATTTTTAGGCTCAGCCAATCTATAAATATTACTTAAAAGTACAAAACGTTGTCTGTGAAGACGCAAACAAATTGTAAAATTTCATTTCGAACTGTCGTTTAAAGACTTCATAAGAAAGAAAGCAGAGATCAGACACATGCCATACAGGCCACGCATGCTACAGTGCCACACATGCCATACATGCCACACATGTCACACATGCCACACATGCCACTCATGCCACACATGCCATAAATACCATACATGTCACACATGCCACACGTGCCACACGTACCATACACGCCACACGTGCTACACGTGCCACGCATACCATACTTGCCACACATGCCAAAATACCACACATGGCACACATGCCACACATGCCATACCTGCAATACATGCCACACATGTCACGCATGCCACACATGCCACACATACCATACATACACCTAATTCAATAAAGGTTGCTTTGGCAGTTGGTCATTGGGAATTGGGAATTGGCATTTGGCATAAGGAACACAATGCAATGCTTCGCTTGAGTGACCACCAAACAATAGCTTCCCAATTCCCAATTACCAATGACCAAAGCAAGCTTTATTGAATTAGGTATATGTATGCCATTCATCCTTCACATCCCACATATCTTTCACATCCTAAACATACACCTCCTTCGTCGCTTGGAAACAGGGTTCGCAGGGCGTCCTGGGAAGGATAGAAAACGCGAAGTGACTGGCAGATCTTGCTTTAAAAATGGCGTAGCTAGTTAGTTCTCGTTTATTATCAAACTTCTTCGAATTCTCTTTAGAATGATTTAAGCAATACCCTGCTCGACAATTGAAGTCTTCATCTCACACCAGGATAGTTATTTGTTTTAAACAAGCAATAGGCAAAATAATGAAAGAAAGAAAATAGCCATACAAGCACAACGTTCATACTACAGACGTTTGTTCATAGGCAGACGATCAGATTGACGACTGTTTTTAAAGATAATATAGTAATTCATTTTACGACTATTTTTTTCAGACGAGTGCGAAAAGAAAGGGGATGTTTGTCCTTCTGCTCTAAAGTGCCTGAAACAAGACGATGGATCTTTCGCATGTGGCTGCGATGCTGGTTTTAAGATCATAAGAGATGGAGACGCAAGGACTTGTGAAGGTAGAAGAGCAATTTAAACTTCTTTCAAATCCAAACCCTGCCACAATAAACTAACGAATTTGCTTATAACCAACCAGACTCGAGAACGACCAATGCCAGTAAAACAGATATACTGGGTTATGACGCTGTTAGGGATGGCATCAAAAAATGCGGCCAAGATGGTCACCATCTTGTTTTTTTCTAAAATTTGAAATTTATCGGAAAAATGCGGAAATTAAAAATGCTTTTTGTTTATCTTGGCATTATTTGGCTAAACAAGCATTTTTCGCACTTTTTTCTGTAAAAAGAATTGCTAGCATTATTTAGCATTTTGCATAACTTTGACCTAGATTTCAGCACTCAAAAGATTTTAAATGCTAAATTTTAGATTTCAAAAGCATTGTGATGATTTGCTTTTGTGTTTGAGAGAAGGATTTCTGTAACCGAAGTATGAACTGAGTGCATCTGAACTGACTCGAAAGAAGTCTGGACCTAGCTGGTCAGCGGTTATTTTTCAGAGGCCGTTCACGCGCTTGCTTTAACAAGATGGCTCGGCCAGTGGCACGCCATTTTCTCGAAACTTGCAGCTCATAGAAGGAAATTCTGACGGAGAACATAGACCAGTCCCTTCAACGAGAACTCGAGATCGATCTTTAGAATCAACCAGTGGAAATTACAAGCGGAGAGGAAGCAGCGATACAACGAAAGTTCCGTTACATGAGCGAGTTAAGCAGTTCCCTGGCGAGAATTTGATTGTCAGAGAAGGAAAGTTGTTTTGCTGTGGATGTAGAGAAATCATTTCCTCCAAGAATAGTGTTCTGAAAATTCATATTTCGTCCAAGAAGCATCAAAACGAGAAAGAAAAGTCGCAAAAGTCGAAATTGAAAGACCAGACCATAATCGAGGCATTCAGTTGCTTATAAGCACACATGATGCCTGAGGTTTGCTTGAAATAAAACAAAGCATTTTCTGGAACCAAAGTTGCATTATTTTGAGAATCGAGCATAATTTGAGCATTTTTTGGCGTAAAACTGGAATTGCTAGTCGCATAAAATGCCAGTTTTACTAGCATAATCGGGAAAGGCCAACTCCATATAGTAATCGGCCAGTCTTCCAAATAAAATATACACGATCTTATTGCTGTCTTTCGAGAGTTTTGTTTCGCAATACTAGGCATAATTTTTTTTTTGCAATAATGCAAATCTTTATTGAAAGTGACAAGATCCAGTTACAAATTATAATGGTACATTACAAAAATAATATGTGAAAATATAATAGGTGATGGTGTTAACCCTAATAAAGATGCGATTGCATTATTTACCACACACACACACACACACACACACACACACACACACACACACACACACACACACACACACACACACATACCCACCTAAGGTGGTTTGTGGGGACCGGTCCTAGAACCGACGTTATGGGGACCACCCGAAATACTTATGCTACTGGGTCACTCTTGTGTCTGCTTGTACACTGGGCACTAACCATTCAAATTTTACTGTAATATCGGGGACAACGCCATTTTTAAAATTTGGTGTTATAACACACTGGTTTACGAGGACCAAAAAAGACAACCTCACAGGTTGGTTCCACACCAACATTGCGAAGACCAACCGGTCATATGACACGTTTCCAATAGAAAATCCAAACCGTTCCCTTATTTTGTCAAACTAACCACATGATGTGCTACATGAGCCTGCTAGGCCGTGTTAACTATCCAGGCACTGTGTTTACACACCTACTTTACGAGGACCAGACCTTCAGTTTACGTGGAATATCTAAATCATGCATGTCTTCTTAAGGTTACAGTGTACCTTCGGGGGTGTCTCCAGTATAACAGCTCTAGCGTCTTAAGATTACATTTAATATACCTAAACCCAGATATTAAATTAAAGCTTATAGAGCTGGCTATCTAAATATGGAAACCATTTGGTAATAAAATGAATTGTCGAATTTTTTACGACGTCTAAATTCGAACGTCCGAATCAGCTTTAAAACGCTATAACTCAAAGCGATTATTATATTTTGCTAATTTGATTTGTTCTCGGGTTTCCGGATACGAAGCGCTAAAAAAACGTGTCGGCGATTTTCCATATTCAATTGCAGTGAAAAGTTACAGAAAATTTTCGAAAAGGGGAGAAAAAAATTGGAATGATCGCACGGAAATGCCTCTTGACGAAAAAGTTTTCGGAATTAAGAAATTCGCCGACACTTTTTTGTTGATTATATGTTAGCCTAGCTTCTGTCCAAATTTAAGGAAAATCGAACAAATTCCCTTTGAGTTGTAGCTCTTTAAAGTGTCCCCAACAAGCGAAAAATTAACTTTGAGAAAACGGCGCTTAAAAAAACATATCGCTTAATAAACAAACTCCGCCCACAAAAGTTATACCGTCATTTCTCCGTCAATTTTCACTATTTTTCGATACTTTTTTTTTGGATGAAAGTTCATTCTGTAAACTTTATTTTAACGCCAAAAAAAAAATTTCAATAAATTTTCGATCTGAAGGTACACTGTAACCTTAACCTGTAAACTGCAGTTGTTATAGTTGGGACCCGTTCACAACCCGTTTAATGTCTTCCCAAAAAGCGCACGAACTGAGGCAGCGCAAACAAGGGTTGTGATAGACCTTGGAATGTGTGACGCAAACTCAAAACACAAGAGATCTGGTAGCATTTCCATCCATTACTGGATTTCCATACATTACTAGCATTTCCATCCATCACTGGAGTACAGCGATACTGATCATTAATATTGTTTCGGAAGCAAATTTTGTCTCCGTGATTCGTGATTTATCTTCTATCTTCTGCATGGAGACTTTTTTTTTCGCCAGAATTTATACACTCGATGTATTAATCATTCACGTGGGAAAACCCGGAAGATTAGCGATAGCAGCTCACCCGCAGAGTTTCCTGTCAGAACATTGTGAAGGCCTTGTGTGCCACACAGGCATTGAGAGGATATTAGATTTCTGACATGTTCCCTTTAAACCTAAGAAAACAGGCGATCTTCGCGGCGCTACTACTGGCTCACCGGTCCCCGCGAAAATAAAATTTATCCATATCGACGCAAGTGCCCTTTTAAGATATAAAGGCCAGGCAACTCTTAAGCATGAGCTTTGCTTTAATTCTCAGTAGTTTGCCGAGGAACGAGAAACCCAGAAAACAGAAAATTGTGTTGGATAAATCTGACCACGTTTGTGGTAGGTTTAGTGAAATCAATGGAGTGAAATCAATGCGTTGCTAAGCTCTTGAATAATAATGGCGCGAAAAAATGGGCCATTTTGATAATAAAACAACTGAATAAGAAGCAATAATTCACTGGTTGGTGAAAAAGATAAGGAGGAGGGGAAGATGGAAGAATAGCTTGGAGGCTGCAGTCTGAGTGTCAGACTACCCCCTGTGGGGGTAGCTAAGGGCGAGAAAGCGTCTGACACTTCAAACAAGGAAACCGTGCATATATCCGAGCTTCGAACAGCCCTCTAACTTCATTGGTTAAATTTAATGGTACTCATCGTAATGGGTACAATGCAACCCCAATTGATTATCAAATGGGCAGCATGCCTCGACATAAATGACTTTATGTTTAATTTGTCCATAATGTCTGCTTTTATATCGACGCAAGTGCCTTCTTTGGATATTAAGTATAGAAAACTGTTTGTGGCCGGTTGAATGAAATCGGTGAGCTAAAATTCACAACAGCGCTAAACTCAAGGTTTTGAATAAAAATGGGGCGACAAAAATCCGCCACAAGCCACACCAATGTGGCTGAAGCCCCTAAAAAGAGCGGCAAACATGAGCTCATGTTTAAATCGGAAGGCTAAAACGATTCAGATTTGGACAACAATAAATCACAGCCTGTGTCTGTACAGTCATTGAAATTATAATCCGGTTATAAAAACAGCAATACTGACTGCACGCACCACATAACATAACAGTACTACAAAATAAATACAGTCAAACCTCTATTAAGCGGTCACTTCGGGAAATAGTCAACTGGCCGCTTTTATAGAGGCCTTCCAAAAGTTAGCGTTTACCTCGTTGACGTTCTATCATTCGTCCAGAAGGTGCGAAAATTATCGGTAGCAAATGAAGTTTTTTTCCTTTTGTATTGAAAACTCTTTCCAAAAGATCATGGAGTTGCTTTTTAAGCTGTGCGTGTGGAAGGCTTGTATAAAGAGTAGAAAAGTCCCAGGTACTCGCATGATTTAGGGAAAGCTGTTGTGCCTCCATTACACGGATAACGTCCAACGAGTTATTAACGATCCACCTGCAGTTAACACCTGTCCTGTCCCGAATTGTCTTGCAGTAAGCGGTGCAGTGGGCGCGGACTAGTTTAAGACACTCGGTAATTAATTTAGAGAGCCTGGTTGTAGTGCATGAACTTGAACCTGCAATAAATCTTGCCTTGTATGGTGTCTTGTGAAGTTTAGGAATCCACTATATCTGTGGCAAGCTTTTCTCCTTCTGTTGCAGCTTAATGTCAAATACGTCATCCAATGTTGAGGCGTGGGTTTGTATTATTTCATCAACTGTACGATTCTGATTTACATGTGTAGCATTACGATTCGTACCGGAATCCCGGCGTAGCTAATCGAACGTTCGGTAATCGAACCTAATCGAACTCAATCGCTCGATTGGGTTCGATTGGGTTCGGTAATCGAACTTAATCGAACTCACCGAAAAATTTTGCCAATCGAACGCACAATCGAACGTTCGGTAATCGAACGCTTCAGCAATCGAACGTAATCGAACTCATCGAACATAATCGAACACTTCAACAATCGGAAATATAAAACTAGTTTAATCTGGTCTGAAACAAAGCATTGCGGTCAAGTAAGTTATTTTTTGGCTTCTATTTCAAACACGAGTACAAGATGTCGGACAGGGCAACAGACGTCAAACTTTATACCACTTGCAGTTTTAATAGAAATCTACTTTGAGGTAATGAGAACACTTTTCGCGTTAGTGGTAACTATTCCGTACACACTGTACACCGTTGCGTGCGTCCAGATCCAGTTGCAGTGGTCGTTTTTAGTAATCTATCCGAAACTTTAGCGACGACGGTATAAACATTTTAATATTATCCCCGTTCGGTGTTATTCTGAGCGATATGAAGTACTGAGCTGTTCATGTTATATTGTGAATTATTCAATTTCGAATCACCGTAACAATAAAGATTTTATTAATTGAAATGTGTCAATATCTCTCACAATTGCTCCGCTAGTAAAGGATCAGTTAAAGGGTGAAATTCTTCCACCGAACAAAATCGAACCAATCGCCTCGATTGGGTTCGATTGGATTCGGTAATCGAACTTAATCGAACTCACCCAAAAGTTCCAGTTCGATTATGTTCGTTTGCCAAACCAATCGAAGTTCGATTGGGTTTGATTGGTTTTTGGTTCGGATTCGTTCGATTAGCTACGCCGGGCGGAATTTATGACAAGCTCTTCCATTAGAGTATGTATGTAATAATACTTGCAAACAAAATGTCTGACTTACTTGACAGGCACCAAATAACTTAAAATAATATACTACAAGGCTACCGTAGTGGGGGAAAATTACAAAATAATTTTAGAAACGGCTAAAATAACAAGTTGAAAAGGTGTTGATACCCGCCAAGTAGCAGCCCGTTGTCTGACCTAGTATAAATCATGACGCACAACACCCAATTTGAAAAAAAAAACGAACAAAAGGTAATACAGTCAACTCTCTCTATTAAAGATAGACACCGTCTTAGAGAGATGTCCGGCTTTTAGAGAGTCGAGGTAACGTGACACCAGTAATTCTGAGACAATAAAGCTGAACCTATGCACAATAAATACAGAGAAATCGACGATTGGCCCAATTTATACTCGAGACGGATGATCCGTCTGGACGAACTTGGGCAAACATTCGTTAGTTCGTCTGATAATCCGTCTGTGTATAAACATGGGCAAAGAGACGGATTATCCGTCAAGACGAACTATCTGCTTGTTCGTCTCCCAAGTCTCCGTGGGGGAGGAAAGATTGCGTGACGAGCCCTAAGGACGTCTGCGTAGGAGGCTAAATTGCTTTATGCATGGTTCAATTCCTACAGTTGCTATCTCCCACCCCCCCCCCCCCCCCCCCAAAGCACACCCCCGGGATTTTGCCATATTTTCTTCAAGAATTCGATTCTACAGCAGAAAGACGCAAAAAGAGAAAACGAAAAAAAAAGTTTGGCAGGCTGCCTCCTCAAAGTCAAATGTGGCAAACCTCAATACCCACAACAAACAGTCGAACGCACTTAATAATCCCTGATTATTGCTAGTTTTTATTAGTACTCACAACATGAACGATGCTGTAACCAGAAGCCGAAACAAGTCAAAAGATCCTGTTACTACGGTACTCAAAAGAGATGTTGTTTTGTCATGTTGCATGTTTATAACCGCAGTGACTGCTGTTAAAGCTTAGAAGGTCCTGGGGACGAGGTTGGGGCGCACTGTTTTATGGGATTGCGATTCATGACGTCACTATTCTCGAGATGGCCTTGTGGTTCTCGCTGGTGTCTTGTAAAGCGTGCTTGAAAGATCGACCGACAATCCAAACTACGCTTTGTAATCTGTTGGCATCCGATTAACTACAGATCATCTCAATGAAAATGTATGCCCCTAGATTCTTTTTCGGTGGAAATTTGCAATATCCCAGTGAAGCGATGTTAAATCGGTAAGTATTAATCTATTAACGCATTCAGTCATTTGGCGTTTTACGGGTTAACTTGTCGTATTAGCCTTATGCAGAAAGGAGTTCTGTTGATTTTTTTATTGCACAAATTCTCATGACCAACTCGTTCTGAAGTGTCAGCCTCTTTATCTCTTGCTGTGATACTGTTTTGAAGATATCTCTTCTCTCCCTAGCTGTTTTTCCCCTCGCCATTCGTTTTTATTGCCAAGCGGTATGGAAAGCTATTTTTTGGATTTAGGTGGCTGAACACAGTTTCACTGTACCTATGCATCATTCATTGTCATTTTAAAACTACTAACGTCTGGGCGCCCAAAATTGGTGAGGCAAACGATTAAGCAACAAGCTGTAAGCTTATATTTTGATATTTTTGTTGAGCTTTTAGGGTGTTGCCATGGCAACATGGTGGATTGTTTATCAGCCTTCAATATTAATTTTGGTTTCGTTTATTTTCAGAAAATCTAGTCGTTAGATTTTGTCCATCATTTGTCTCCAGTAAACTTATAAAAATATTCGCATGTTGACACTCTGGTCTCGTGTAATTTTAACAGAGGGATCTTCCAGAATTTGTGGTTTAACATGTTTGCATTTTGTAAAAATCTCCTCTGTTAGATTTCAAATTTCTGATGGCAGGTGAGTTTGGTATATTCGGAACTATTATTGTGCCAAATTTTGTGAAATTCTGACCAGTGGTTCCGTAGAAATCAGCGCATTTCCGAGGAAAGTCACTAAAATATTCAGTCCGCGCAATTTTTTGGTCAACTGCGGATGCATTGCATTTGACTGGGTTCTCGATCCAAAGACAAAAACAACCAAAAAGGCAGTGTATTTCTTCAATGGTTCTATAAATTATCTATTGATTTAACAAACATTTTTATGGACAACAAATTGTTTGATTTTAAGACAGAAAACAACACTTTCGCAATCCACGCTGAGCAAAATAAAATGATCGCTGAATAGGCCCCGTGTTTGTTTTACTCAAAACTTTGCACGTGCTGACTCGCGTAAACAGCTGAAATTAAAGAGCGCATGCAAACTGTGTTCAGCCACCTTAAGTTAGGCTTATTTGTCATAAAGAAGTGTCCTTTTTCGGTGTGTTTTTCTTTGCGGGATGATTGTACATAAAAATTGGATCCACAAGGAAATAGCCCATTTCCGAGTTGCTCTTAGTCTCCTTTTCAAACCGGGGCTGCTGGTTTTTCTTTCAAGACATATGCAAATAAATCCAGATCAGTGGTTTTGCACTTGGCCTTGGTTTGAAAAAGAGGCTAAGAGCAACTCAGAAATGGGCGAATTGATTATTTTTTTATGACATTGCCCGTGGTTACAAGGACTGTAATATGTTTACACACTGACAAAAACGTTGTGAGAACCAATCTCTGGTCCTAAATTGTAGAGAAACATGTCTATGACTATTTTCATGGTAGTCCCACTTTCATATTTTAAACTGCACACACCATGTAATGGTCTGCCCAATGTTGGTCTGTTTTCACCTTCACTTGAAAACATTGAACAATTAGTTAACCTAGATGTATACATTTTTGCCTACATGTATGAAATATTATGCAATGTAATGTAAACATTTTGTATAAAAAGTAAAATACCGGTTTTCAGTGTATGGTCGCTGGATAACAGTTAACACAACCAGATAAACGGATCCGTACAGATAGTTCGCAGTTACAGTATTTCTCAGAAAATTGCTATTTTGTCCACACGACTTTTGCTGTTGAGTTGAAAAATCTGGAGCAAACTGCAGTGAATTATTCGTTAGAAGAAAGGAGGAAAATACCTTTCTGTGTTTTGAATGTTAACATTCTTCTTGTGAGAGTTCTATTTTTTGATTGCATGTCGAAATGTGTTATCCTCCAGCTGTCACCTGTGCGACTGTGATGCATCTAAGGGCCTGTTTACAGGGAGGGAGGGTGACCCGGGTGCCAGGGTCACCCTCCCAGCCGGGCTAAAACATAGCCTACCTTTATATGGGCAGGCTCTCATATGGGAGTAGCTAATGGTCATGGGTCGTGGGTAAAAAGTCATGGGTAAAAATAGTCGTGGGTCATGGGTAAAAAGTCATTGGTCGTGGGTAAAACATCGCGGGTGGTGGGTAAAAAGTCATAGGTCGTGGGTGTAAGAAAGAAAAAAATAGAAAATGAAATGGAGTGAATAAAAGCAATTTTAACCCTATCCAGACCGGGGGTGGGGGGGAGCTTTTGGAGCCCGCTTGAACTTTGAAGTTGTGTCGTTTCAAAACGGTCGATGCAATGACCACCAAATTTGGTGACTTTTCCTAAAATTTACCTTATTATAGGAAATTAACGCTCCATGAAATTAACGCGAATCGTTAAAATTCGCGTTAATTTTGTTGAGCGTTAATTTCCGCGACGTTAATTAAGAGCAGCGTTAATTTCCACGCTCTTAATTTCCAATATTTTAACCCCAATTTTGGAACCTGTCCAGACATTCTTGACACCCAAAAAATAACAACTACAAGCTTTCTTTCTTTCCGTTTATCCTTTATTTTAATCTTTCACAAAAGCTAAAGTGAAGGCGGTTTACAATATTTCAAGTTCATCTTCATCGTTGTCGCTGTCAGAAGTGATGTTTTCAATATCTTCTCCTTTGATTTCGGCCAAGATAGATTTTGAATCGTCAACATAGTCTTTCTCGACAGTTTTCTCCAGATTTGAATTTTTTTCATCCAGTGCTGAAATAAATTTAACTGTGTCTTAATCGCGCTAATTTCATTTATTGTGAAATTCTACCTCCTCTTTCGCGTTAATTTTCTTTATTCGAAAGTCGTTTTCCATTAAATTCGCGTTAATTTAAGTCGCGTTAGTTTCCAATACCTTAATTTCATGGAGCGTTAATTTCCTATAATAAGGTATCTGGAAACATTTTCACGTTAACGTCCTTTGTCCACTGACATTGACGTTTCCATAGCAACCGCTTTTTGACACCTATGTTTTTACAAAATTAGCATTTTTCACTTTAATCAAGATTATTTCAAAGTTTTCTTATTGAATTAATACTTTCCACTTAATTTAGTGATAATTGATCAAATTATGTATAATAGTTTATTAATTAAGGCAAATTAATGCTAATTTTCGGAAAATGTGGAATATGAAATGTCAAAATCCAGGATGGCAGATCGAAGTTTTACTAAAGGTCGTTTCTCATTATAATATTATTATTGGTTCATATTTTGGATTGTAAAACATTTGCCCACAATAAACTAAGCTTTAGCAGTTCATTTGCTTTATTTTTCATTTTTTTTTTTTTTACCGAAATAAACACGTTTGGACTAATTCAAGATGGCAGATCCAAGATGGCAGACAATAAAATGGGAAATTTATTTCTAGTGTATTACGTGTCTGTGTAATTCCATTATCTCTAAACATTTATTGTCAAAATATCATAAAAAATGTCCTTTTCACTTGAGAAAGCTTTTTTTAATTCATTACGTACATGAAAAGCCATAATTTGCAAAGTTAACTCTTCCAGTTTTTAAGAAAATGTACACATCACTTCTATGATGTCACATGCTGCTACCATAGCAACAAAGTGTACGAATTCATTAACTTTTACTCCTGCATCAATATGTAACGTTTTTTATGAACACTACCGTTTGTTTCAGAGATATGCCTGAAAGAATGTTTCAGTTGGTTATTTCATTGTATATGACGTCATAATGACATCACTGTTATTGTTAACAACACCAACAGTGTTAGTAAACATAAGACTTTTATCAAATAGGTAGCTGTTAAAGTCTTGTTGTAAAATGTTCAAAATTGAGAAAATATTGATGAAAGACTTTTAGCCAGTAAAATCGACTGTATGAGATAATAATGACGTCACGTTACATCATTATGACACCAAAGTATCTGTAGTGACTAGAATTCATGACAACATTATCCTGTGTAAATTTGGTGGCCATAGCATAACTAGCGGTTTCAAAGTTACATGTGGGGGGGGGGGGGGGGGCTTCTGGAGCCCCCTCTCCCCTCCCCCCCGTCCCAGGTGGTCAAAAAAAGCCCGGTCTGGATAGGGTTAAATATAAAGCATTTTTTGAGAGACAAACAATATTGCACACTATTCCAGTTTTTTTTTTTATTCAAGTAAATGCTGGATTTTCTATCTTTCTTATGTTTTGTTTTTCATAGTTAAACGACAACCCCTTTTGCAAGTTGCCTCCGGAATATTTCTTATTCAGTATTTAATGATCATAAATTTTTCTCTTGTCGTCATGTCATCAAGAATAATGACATGTCTAAATTTAGAGCAAAATGAACCACACTGTAAGTTACAGGAATTATACATGAATGTAGCTGCTACATGTATGTGTGTGCATCACATTTATCTGCCTGTTTTGCTGTATTTTTCTTAATCTGTTCACAGACGTTTCCTTTTGAGCCGAGCGCTGGGCTAAAAATAAATGGGTCTGTAGACAGACTATATTTTCCTTTATTTTTTTGCTGTAAACTTTTTGCATTACCATTTGCATGCAACTAAATAAATGAATAAATGAAAATATTGTATTGTGTAGTTCCAAAAAAAATCCATACCCACCACATGGAAGGTCATTGGAAATTCCTAGGGGGAGGGGGGTCTTAAGGAGGCTCGTACCCATTTCTCAAGTCCACACCCTTTCAATTTTAATGGGCCATATCTTTTGTTGTAGTGCATAAAATGACAAGCCACTTTGCATGCAAACACACAATACATTGAACTTTATGGGAGTATAGGATTTGTTTACATCGGTGCTTCCATGGCAACGGAATGGTGATCCTCTGAAATTCACAAGTTGCGGAGTTTCTCTAGATCAAGAGAAATTTTTGTAAAACCCGCTAGTGGACTAATTAATTAGACCATGGGCTTCAAGTGGACAAAGTTTGAAAGAAATGTATGAGAGCGTTTTCGAAATTTTTAGGGATGAAGTTTTGGGGATTATAAATACAATGAAAAACATACTATCGACATAATTGGCTAATATCTAAAGAAAATGATGCGCGATGGGGATGCAATTTCATCTCATAGTAGTTTGATTCCATTTGAAATGGTGTGTGAAAAAGTGAGGGGGTTGCTTAAGCCGATTGCGAGAAAGAAGGATTTGAGTAGCGTGCGTTCAGTTGCTCTTGTTGCCATTTTTGTATGTAATTTGGTCTACGCCTACAAATGTGATGATAATTTGGAAACCGCAAGATAATTTTTTTTAAAAATTTGACAATCTCGAGATTGGTCATCAATTTATATGGCCTGCAAGTTTGAAGGACATTGAAGACATGCAAGGCAATAAAATAGGGCCTCCAATGAACCAATTTTTTCCCGCAGATTTTGTGTTTACAAGTGAGCGTCCTCATTATTCACGAGTATTGTTTTCGAGTTTCATATGCACGTGCAAAACTTTACAAAAAAAATTATTTGCATCGGAACAGAACGCTCGATTGCTTTCCGAAGAATTTTCCGAAATATGCTAATAGCTGGCTTGAGAATTGTAATAATATTACGCACTCGACGTTCCGCTATTACGCTGTAATGCAGCCATACCGAGGGTCTCTTTAAAATTGCAGGACAAGAAGAACATATCCCAATTTGGAAATTTATAAACGTAATGCAGAAACAGTGCTTCTTTAATATGTCACACGCAAGAACAGCGTGACAACTTTATATTTTAGCTGAGAATTCTGCTTTGCGCTATTTTATATTTAAATAAGGAACAGATGCTACGCCGATTGCAACAAATAACCAGAGTGAGACAATCATAAATGTGTTATTTCTGCATCCGGCACTTGATGAAACGTGACGTTTCCGACGTTGTCTTCATCAGTACTGTTGTCATTGCTATTCGTAACGCAAGCCAGTTATTAGCATGTTTCGGAAAATTCTTCGGAAAGCAATCGAGCGTTCTGTTCGATGCAAATAATTTTTTTTGTATAGTTTTGCACGTGCATATGATACTTGAAAACAATACCCGTGAATAATGAGGACGCTCACTTGTAAACACAAACTCTGCGGGAAAAAAATGGTACATTGGAGGCCCTATTTTATTGCCTCGCATGTCTTCAATGTCCTTGAAACTTGCAGGCCATATAAATTGATGACCAATCTCGAGATTGTCAAATTTTTAAAAAAATTTATCTCGCGGTTTCCAAATTATCATCACATTTGTAGGCGTAGACCAAATTACATACAAAAATGGCAACAAGAGCAGCTGAACGCACGCTAATCAAATCCTTCTTTCTCGCAATCGGACAAAGCAACCCCCTCACTTTTTCACACACCATTTCAAATGGAATCAAACTACTATGAGATGAAACTGCATCCCCATCGCGCATCATTTTCTTTAGATATTAGCCAATTATGTCGATAGTATGTTTTTCACTGTATTTATAATCCCCAAAACTTCATCCCTAAAAATTTCGAAAACGCTCTCATACATTTCTTTCAAACTTTGTCCACTTGAAGCCCATGGTCTAATCAATTAGTCCACTAGCGGGTTTTACAAAAATTTCTCTTGATCTAGAGAAACTCCGCAACTTGTGAATTTCAGAGGATCACCATTCCGTTGCCATGGAAGCACCGATGTAAACAAATCCTATACTCCCATAAAGTTCAATGTATTGTGTGTTTGCATGCAAAGTGGCTTGTCATTTTATGCACTACAACAAAAGATATGGCCCATTAAAATTGAAAGGGTGTGGACTTGAGAAATGGGTACGAGCCTCCTTAAAAGCCAACATTTTAGAAGCAAAGTATGAAGCTAAACTGGAATTTCCTGGGGGGACGGGGGGTGCTAAACAAAAAACCTTCTGTGGGGGGAGTATGGATATTTTCTGGAACTGCACATTCCATGATGAGAGACGGTCCGGTTGCCAATTGAGAGTGATATTTTTAACTTTCTTAGATAGGAGAGCCAAAAAAACAGGAAAGAAAAAAGCCAATGCAGTGGCTTTTAATTCTCGGTATTAGAATTTTAGACAATTTTTGATTTGTCGTATGTACATGTACATTGTTATATTCGCACATCACGGCGTACTCATAGCCAGGAGCAGACTCAGAGCCGACTCTCTTGACAATCTTAGGAGAAAACATTTTTTGTGAAAGCCTCTTACTCTAATGTAAAATAATTTGTGACCCTCCACACGAAAACAGTGAATAAGGTGAACGCGCGCACACGGCACGGTACTGACATGTTTGCACGCTTCTGACACAACACGCTTATCGTGTGACATGCAATCTAAAACAATTGATTTCAAGTAACGTGCTTGTGGCCTTTGTCTGCATTTTGTTAACACAGTTTGACACGGTAGAGCTTTGTATTTTAACATGGTAGATTGACACAGTTATTTCTTTGTTTCTTAACATGATAGTCATGACATGGTAGCTTTATTTTTCATGTTACGTACCAGACTACATCACCGGGTCGGAGAATAGTTGTTTTGCTCTTATTATTTCTGCATTTATGGTTTGGCAGATAAATGAATAACTTAAAAAAGTGAGTCTTGTTTCTCTAACAGAGGTGCAAGAGCACCTCCGATCGAAAAATACTTGATGATCGAATAAAACTTGTTATTCTTGAATACGCATCTAGCACTAAATGCACGAACGTGAGCGTTGTGGTCATAAACTGTAAAATTGAACCTCAAATTGTCAAAATACCAGTGTTAAAAAGTGCTGGCTAGGTTTCTCTGACATTTTGAAGCTTTTTACAATGAAGGAACACCAAAGATGAACGAAAGAAGCCAAAAAAATAAAGTTTGTAATGTAAACAAGCAGCCGTCTTGGTTAACCTTAGTAACCAGGATAAATAAAACATGAGCTTAAGAAATTTGCACGTGACATGCGCCACAGTAAACAAAATGGCGTCTGTCGAAATTCGCTAAATGCGATGGCTAAATGCAATAATACAATCAGTCCAGAGGTTTCATTAGAAGCCGGCAACCGGCAAATTTCGCCGGCTACTTCCTAAATAATTGCCACCTACCAGTACTTTTCAATTAATTTCACTGAAGTTGATGCCCAGAATGCTGTAGATACCACTGCCACTGCCATCTATTTTATAAATATTGCCACTTACTCTTAATTTTATTGAAATCCCTGCATCACAGTATTCGTTCTAACAAATTCCAAATAATGACAGCATTTAATAAAGTTTAAGTTTATGAGGAAAAATCGCCCGTAAAATAGCTTTATTTTGAACAAACGAAATAATCTGTTTCCTTTTGCTGTACGCATCCTGCATACAAACTCGAATTCTAACTTCTAACTCGAACTGAAATTCGAATTTTGCAGTGTTTATGACAGATACCGGTAGGTACAATATTCTTAGCCTCAGAAGAACTGTTTAAGTTGAACACTTTTGCGCCCCTTTTCCAAATTACTGTTATGTGTGGTTCCAGAAAATATCCATACCTCCCCCACGGATGGTCTTTCAGTTTAGACCCCCCCCCCCCACCCCACCCCACTGGAATTTCCGTTCCAGGGGGTTCTTTGGCGACCCCCCCACCCCTCAGGAATTTCCGACTTTTCTTTTTACCCTTTTCAAATTACCAACTGTGTCATGCTTAAAAAAAAAACGTTCACTTGGTTTACACACAACATAAGAGACCTCTCACATGAAAACAATACTAACGGCTACCGTAGAAGCCGTTCACTTGCCCGGCGTTCACGAACGGCAGGAGGCTGTTTGGTCAAACGGCTGCTGCTAGCCGTTCAAAAAAATCTTCAGCCGTTCAAAAACAATCTTCAGCTGTTCGAACGGCTGCTGCTAGCCATTGGAAAAACATCTTCAGCCGTTCAAACGGCTAGGGTATCTGTTTGGAAAAAATATTCAGCTGTTCGAACGGCTAATGTTTGTATCCATTTAGACAAAAACTAACGGCTTCTTTTATCTGTTGACAAACGATTAAAAAGATTTCCAGCCATTTTTACGGCTATTGAAAGAGCTGTAGTCTTTTTGTTCACTCAACACGCAATTTGCATATGTCAAAAGTAATTTGAAACCTTTTGGATATAGACATCTTGCTTTTCAAAAAGAGATGGGAAGCAACCCCAGAGCACTAGTCATTCTATTGCTGAAACGATATTTGGAAATGAAAGCAGGGAGTTTGGAAAAGCTTAGTCTTAATTTTGTCCAGCAAAACTGCAAAGAAAACAAAGAATTCTTAGAAGCGGACAGTCAAAAAGTGTGTTGCGTTACCAACACTGTTTCGTATGCAAATTTTAGCAAAACACAGAGTTCCGTACCGCTTCGGTTAGTACATACAGTGCTCGAACTGATGGTTTCACCATCCTTGATACTATAAAATGCTTGGTAAATGTAATCATTAAGCCTGCAATTTACTTTTTAATAAAGAGTTTTAAATTTTCATTCATTCATCCATTCAGAAATTTTCACGTAAGTATAATAATTTTACTTTGTGTCTTGCTTACGATTTTTTCAGTGAATTTCCTTACCCTCCGGACAAATTCTCCATGTTGACACCACCCGACCCCTTGGACATTTCTGCCTATTAGCCCCCCCTCCCCCTTGGAATTTCCATTGACCATCCGTGGGGGAGGTATGGATATTTTCTGGAACCACACTATCAGCTGAGTACTTCGCGGGAGTAAGAAATACTAGGGCCAAATGCGCGGATATGGCACATTATGGAAACCAGGCGAAAACTCTATCAAACTTCTTGAACCATGTGCAATCGAAGTTGACACGGTCATCGTGTTAATACATGCAAAATTGCACACAACTTAGATCTTAACACGCTCCTTTGTCTTAAGCGTGCAACGGAAAACAATGGGTTTGACGCTAATGAGGAAAATGACTTACACGCAGCTATTGTGTTGAGGCACGCTTCTTTTGTTTTAACGTGCGAGCGTGCCGTGTGAGTGCGTTCACCTTATTCACTGTTTTCCTGTGGAGGGTCACATTAGTGGAGTGGATAGGAGTGGTGCATTTTAATAATACTCCAATAGGGGCCTCTTCATATTTTTAAAACATTCCTGTCAAAAACAGGCTTATTTAATTGTCAAAAATTGATTTTATTTGTTTGAAATTTGCGGATGGGGAGGAATTATTTAGACGATATCACTACACTGTACTTTTAGAATACTGACCGATTTCCCCCATCACGTTTCCTGGTTTCCGATTAATTTTCACAGATTTTTTTACACCTACAGTGCAGCTCAGATATAAGCGAACCAAAATGTTCACGCATAACGCATCGGATAAATGCGCGCACATGCCTCTGTGGATTACGTCGCACAAAATGCGCGCATTCAGCAAACTCAGTATGTATGAGCTAGATCATTGATTTCCTATTGTTGGTATTTCATTGTTATTTTGAATGGCCTGACAGGTAGCTTTGAGATGAATTTAGTAAAAGATTACGTTGCTCTTGATTCTTTATCAGTCCTTTCATGGACAAAAACTGTTTTGTGACGGTACCGGCGCTAAAAAATAAAAAATACGGGCCTAATTATTTACCGGAAACCGCTATATATTTTCATTGCACTCGACTCAATGAACCAAGATATAAATACCTGTAAACTTATTTTCTTACCTGATGCTCACTCGGGTCCGGTTTTATGAAAAGCGGCTGAAAATCGAGCCCTAATGCTTAATGTTTTTTTCTACCGTGATGATACATAAAACAGGTAAAACAAACAAAACTTGTGAACTTTCATTTGCAAAGAAATAACTCAATAGTACTCGGCGCATCATAGAATTTGATTCATAAATTTGCCTTTAAAGACACAGTATTTTACCGTTAAATCACTTCTTTGCACTTAATAGAACCGGAAAAATCACTTTTTCATGTTTGTTGTGACGGGACAATTAAGCTTAACCCCTGATGCAAATTGGCGCCTGTTTAATAATTTAGATGACAACAACAACAATACTTTATTTTACTCATTATTTTTTTACAACTATATTTTAAATATCTACACACATTGATGAGGATGAACACACACAGATGAGGACAGAACTTTGTTAATTTTTTCTTGTAAAGAAATAGCTCAACACACAAGTTTCAGAAAACATTTTGCCTTTAGAAATGCAGTATTTCACCGTTCAAAGAGGTAAATATAATATTTTGGATTGGCAAAAATCAGCAAATACATAGAAAATCAGTGAAATATTCTAACTCCCGTACAAATAGCAAATCGATGTTGGCCGTATGGGAGTAATCTTTGAAGCGAAAAATTTGTCACGAAATGAGTCGCTCGCGTTTACAGAGACTCAGCAAATTAGTCTGAGCCAAATCAACATCGCTTACCAGAAGCGCTTTGTAAAACTAAACGAACATTTAATATCGTGGATCAACAAAAGAAAGTTTTACAATACAAAATTGTAAAATGCAGTTAATGGAGCGTGACGCTCTGAAGCCCCGTCGGGCATGTATTTTTGTAACTAGACTTTGACTTGCAACTTAGGCGTATAAATGTACCTTTGTATCCTTTGTCCGGGCTTTTCATAGAGCCCTATTGTAGTACTATCAACCTCATCTGGTCGATAGCTCAGTTCACTTTCGCTAAATGGTTGGATTTGTAAATGCCCCATTCATGTCGTATTCTCTATCACGTGAAGTCTAGCATTTGTATGTTACAGCCTCGGCCATTGGTCTAAGCATTATGCACTGTCTAGCTATAAAAGGTACTGTACAAGTTTCAAAGGCACATTTGCCTTCAGTTAAGTTACTCACTGTTAAGCTCTGTTAAAAGATTTCCCTCCCTCCCTCCCTCCCTGTTGGAGTGTTTTGGGTATCCTCAATAAACTTTGGGGCCACTTCTCGGTGATTGCGTTCGGTTAAGTCTGCGCAGCGACTTCCCCAAGCGTAGTGCACTTGTTTTTTAATTGTTTTCGCATTATCGACCTGCCAATATTCCGGTCCGATCCAGCACCCCTGGGGAGATAGGTGAGGCTCAATAGGTCATTAAGTCACTTATTAAAGTTGGCGCGTTGCTGGCCTTAGGTTTCAGCTCGTAGTGCTGTCGCTGTAGCGCGTTGCTGGCCTGGGTTGCAGCTCGTAGCGCCCTAGTTTTCTAGACCTGCCAATACTCTTCTCGGTTTGGCGTGTTGCTGGCATTAGGTTTCAGCTCGTAGTGCCAGGAGAAGTGAGGCTTTAAAATGGTCTGCATGCAATGGAAGTCGTCTGTCGCGCCAATCGCTGAGCGGTGTCCCCCTATTACGCCATATGTGTCTTGTGGTCCTTATTTTAATTTAAGGTTGGGTAGTAGATCATTGGGTAATATCAATCTATCGGAACAGTTACATTAAGTGAAGAATAACATGGAAAATTGACGAAAGTTTTGGACTCCCGTACAAATTAGCAAATCGAAGTTGGCCGTACGGGAGTATTCTTTGACGCGAAAAATTTCTAAGTGTCGCAAAATGAGTCGCTCGCGTACAGTATACAGAGACTCAGCAAATTAGTCTGAGCCAAATCAATATCGCTTACCAGAAGCGCTTCGTAAAACTAAACAAACATATAACATCGTGGATCAATAAAAGTGAAGAGTAACATCGAAAATTGACGAAAGTTTTGGACTCCCGTACGAATAGCAAATCTAAGTCCGCGTACAGGTGCCATATGAATAGCCACTGCAAAATTTACCCTTTTGACATATGCAAATTCGGTGCACTTTTTCCTGACATAACTACAAAATTTGCTAACTTTGTTTTCTGCCACATTCCTTTCCCCGCTGTCTGACATCGATTATTACTGGTATATTTAGTTTCATTCAACATTTATCTTCACAATTAGTAAACATGAAGTTCAGAAAGAATTTTAAACATGAATTTTGCGTGACTAACGCACTGGCACTTGTGGCCGATTGTCTACATAAAGTGACATATTTTGGTTTTGTTCGCTTTCTGACAGAAGACTCACTCCATTCGAAATTTGACAGCCAGCCGTTCGAAATTTTTTTTCTGTTTCAGCCGTTCACTGTGCACTGTTCACTCTGTTTCAGCCGTTCAAAATAATTCTTTAGCGTTCAAATGTAATTTGATCTGTTAGCAGATCTTGTTGCCTAGCACGATCAAAATCTGCCATGAAGAAGTTGCACCTTTTAGTGCGAAAGATAATGGACAACCTTTGATAAGAAAGAAAGAAACTAATCTAATCTGAACATATTCTGATGTAAACATCTCGCTAGCAAGTTTACAAATTGATTGATGGCTGGCAAAGTTTAGTTTGTTAACAAACTGTACATGTGATGTTTTGTCTTTGTGTTCAACACAGGCTTTCATCCCTGTTACACGTAAGGAAAATTAACCTGCAATTAGGAGCTTTTTTTTGTTTATTTCAATTTACCTTAAAGTAATTAAAAAAAAACCAGAAAAACAGACTGTCTCTTTTAGTGCTGTAAATTATTCTTAGAATTACAGGAATTTTATTTTGGCGTGAAAAGTTAAAGCAACACGCAGAATGTAAACATAATGATCCATAGTTGTATTTCGCTCGATTGAATGAAGCGGTTTTAAGAATTTAAGCGCCGCTATTCATTACGAGTTGAAACATACTGTAATTCTTAAACAGTTCACATTTTAAGTTATGTACCAGAAGTGAGTTTTCATTTCTTTCACTATTTACAGCAGCGTTCACGGCCGACGATTTTAACATGTGAAATGTCTGATCTTCAAATCACCGGAGCGTCATGTCTCACCTATTGTTATTAATGAACTTCAAAACAAAGGAAACAACACTATTCAAACACGACCGCGTCTTATTCTTTCCGCGGTTTTCTTTGACTGCAAAATACCGAGGTGAAACCGGGGTTTTTAGTGCGGTTGGACGAGAAATACCTAGGTGAAAACGCAGCCCCAAACTGCAGTTTGACCTAGGTGAAACTGCAGCAAATGCACTAATAGTTTCAAGCGGTACTGTACACGCATGTTTTATGACTGTATACGCGCCCGCGAATTAGCTCTGCACGACAGCGGGCACACAATGCGTCCGCAAAACATTCCGGTAGCCATGACCATGAAAAATGACAGGCATGGGTTCTTTGGTTCTCTGTTTCTATAAGAATGGGGCTGCGCAGCCTGGCCTTTGGCCCGGTGAGTGCTCCGTTAATTAATCGAATTAATCGTCGCATCATAGAAACTTTGAGAAAACATTTCGCTTAAGAAGACATAGTATTTTGCCGTTTGAATCATTTCTTTGCGCCTCATAAAACCGGATCAAAAACACAAATACTCGTTCCCAGGCCTGTTGTTCCCCTTCTTCACTGTTCACGGTTCGTACGAGAAAGCGTGCTTTCAGTATATCAAAGAATTTTTTGATCTCCTTGTTTTAATCCGCGTTTATCCTTCAACATCGTTCAACCAGCGTTTATCATATCCATTCGTTTGCAAAGCTGAGTGATTTTCATTAAATTTTTTAAATGATGACATGTACCCTCTTGGAAATGCATTCAAGCTATTTTAAATTGTCTTTGGCTGCAGATGGTCCTGATGGAAATGGAATGCAACTTGAAAACTCAAGCCAGTTTTTTTTCAAGTTCTCTTATGTCAGTTGATTATGGTTTGTTGTCCCTTCAAGGAATCATATTATGTTTTCTTCTGGGTGTTCCAAGAGCATTTCATAAATAAGGAAATGCTCAATTTCAACCACAAACAGCAAAATTGCCGTGACATGGCCCACAAACAGCAAAATCGCCGTGACATGGCCTCTTTTAGATTTAATCTAGCGCTCAAGTAAAAACGAGCTCAGTGACCCCCATTTTTAATTATCGAATTGTACTCGGCATGTTGAGATAAAATTTTTTTGCGAAGTTAAAAAAAATAGGGTGCCACCTGAAATTTTCAAAAGTTTAAGGTGGCATGAAGCTAAAATTAAGGCTCCATGCAGCTCTTGGAATCAGTTGTTTTATTGGCTCATCAAACAGTGGCTGAATGACCAAAACAATGCCCCTATCTCTAAAAACAATGGCAGCTGTCTTTTACAAGGCCAATTGAAATAGAGGTTTTTGAGAGCTGTGTGCTATCTGAAAATTTAGGCCATTTTAACAGGTTATATTGTTACTTTGGTAACCTGTTATGTAACAAGAGTGATTGAATGCTGACGTGAATATAAAATCTGGTGACGCCTACTTTTTCTTGTGAGCAGGTGCAATTTTACTAATGTCCGCGTTACAAAACCTCTGATTTCTCAGAAAGTAAATGAATTTCACGCTTACCATTCGCTTTGCTCTGTCAAGTCAAGAATTGAAGCAGGGTCTCGTGTACGGGAAATCATGAAACTATTAATTTGCTAATGACGAAATTTTTACCAAAGCAACAGTTTTTCCACCTTTTCTGTGTATGTGTATTGCATGTGTATTGTGTATTGCATGCTGCGTTGGTGATACTCATGACTCGAGAAGTAAAGATTATCTTTAGCGGTTTTAAATCTCAATCAATCGACAAAATATTTGAAAGATTCGAGATGTGGTATTTATATCGGCGGTATTTGAGATATGATAGCGTTTACTATCAGTTGTGATCTCGTGCTTACGCTTGTCGGCAGCTTTTTATTCACTAGATTTCTTTTCTTTTACGCAACAATACCAAACAAAGCAAACTTATGGCAATGAATAACAAATAAAAATGTGTGCACGACATGCGCGCATTTAGACACAATTGCATTTAAACGTACGCATGGTTTGCGTCTGCGTGGTTTTCAGTTTTCCCTTTGGGTCATCCACTCAATTACATGTAGCTCTTATTAGCTATTTGGATCCTCCAAACACATGAATTCTACCTGTTACCTGTCAAGAATTCTACCTGTCTTTGGTTTTTTTTTTCTATATTTATAATCTAGTTTTATTTTTAAATTATTTTCTTTTCCCTTTTTTGAAAAGATCTTGTGTGAGTTGAAATAAAAATAATTATTGTAATTGTAATATTTTTAATGGTTCAAACACAAAAGCCAATGCTACATAACTGAATAAAGAACATCCGTTACATTCTTTGATGGTGAGGTTAACAATTTACACTGCGGAAATTCCGTGCAGTTATACCATAGTGTGGAAGACTAAGGCCGATTTCTAGTCATGCAATGATGTTTTATAACTGAAAAGCCCTGCATGCCATAATGAAAATCTATAATATATTGTGCACGTTTTAATAACTGTTATCCAGATTTACAGCAGAGACATTTATCTTCCTCCCAATAATATTGTTTGTATTAATTGTCTGAGCAGCTGGGTCACTTTATATAGTATGAAGCTTCAGAGAGACAAAACACTCTGTTGGCACGGACTGCAATCACTGTATTTTAGTTTAATCTGTTAGTGTTATAGGCAATACCATGTGTGTATATGAGAATGCTAATGAACATATGATTCGATTTGAGTTTGCTCCTGGCTATGAGTACGCCGTGATGTTTGAAGACTTTAGAATAACAATGTACATAAAGAAAATCAAAAATCGTGTCTCAAATTCCAATACTGTGAATTAAAGGCCACTGCTGACCCTGGGGTGGCTGTTTACATGCAGAAAAGATAGCCTGCCAAGGAGGGTGACCCTGGCAAGCAGACAGGGTGACCCAGGTAGGCGGGCGACCTGTCTGTCATGTAACACTAAAGAAATGTATGAAAAGTTAGCCCCCCAGGGTAGCCCAGCTAGGAGGGTGACCCTGCTACCTGGGTCACCCTCCCTCCATGTAAACAGGCCCTAATTTATTCACCGCCAACTTCACCCGCTTTTGTCACCTGTATTTATACACTTCTCTTATTAGAAAACAATTTGCTTTGTAGATTTTTAGGGGAATTCGAGAGAGCAGTTGGCTGTTCATGTAAACGAAATAGTTTATCCTGAGCCCAACGTCTCTTTGCATTTTTGTCTTCTGGACACAATAATTTGGCTTACTTGAAGTGGATAGCATAGCCAACTTCCGGTGTATGATTTTTTTTATGCGTAAACTTCCAGTTCCGGTGTATGTTTTTTCTGTAAACTTCCGGTGTATGTGTAAACTTTGAGGGTGAAGTGGTGAACGTTCAAGGCAGGTTTTTGAGAAGTTTTCTTGAAGTTTAGTGCTGTTTCTTGCGATGGAAAATTGGCAAGTGGTTGCCGTCGTTGAAAATACAAACTTGCAAAGACAACGCAAGAAAATAACTCTACATACGTGGGAAGTTCTCTAAAACATGTAGAAGCTAGCTGGCGTTGAGGTACGCGGATTATGCGGTGTGTAAAAAAAATTAATTTATTCATCCACATAAATTTCTGTTATTTTTTCCGGGTGTATCTGTTAAGAACGAGAACTATAGAATATGTTTTTAGAACGAGAAATACAGTTTTATTACTGGGACACGTTTTTCGGTTAATTTATTTCCGCGTACGTAAAATATTATAGTAGATGTAGGTAGGCATTTAGCAGTTAAGCCGAGGAAATAACTATTGTGCGGCAATAGTCACGGTGTTATGTACTGAAATGTTTCCACGAGTGTTAACATTTCTATATGAGTGAGCGGGAATTCATTTAACTAACAGCTGGTGCACGAAACCAAATAAAAGAGCTGGTAAGTGCATGTTTATATGCAGATTTTGTTCGGTAGAAACGAAGTGATACGCACTTTATATGCGGTAAATAACTTTCAAACTGTCACAACAGAACATTATTTCTCAGCCTTGTTGGAAAGCAAACATGACTATTACCTTTTCTTCAAGGACTGCTTTGGCAAACTTTATATGGCAACAAAGCAGGGAATTGTTGGCTGATAACTGTAATACTGTAGTATGTAACTGTGGATAGAAGATATGATGAGACATTCCGATGTGCGATAAATGAGCTAAAAGAAAATATCTTTGTCGACCTTGCTGCAATTTAAGGCAAAGAATTTTTGTTTTGATGTGTTTTTCGAAAAATTCAACTGACAATCCCCCAATGAAATTGCCAGACTATGTGCCATCTGGCGAACAGAAAAGATAATTTTGAGATAGTTTCTGTTTATTACTTGTAATAAACAAAAATCCACTGTGATGTCCACTGCAGTTTGCTCCCAATTTCTCAACTCAACAGCAGTAACAGCAAAGACAAAAAAACACTACTTTCTGAGAAACAACTGTGAACTATCCATACGGATCCACTCGTTTTTTGGTTTATAATAATCAGAACTCGAAGAATTAATAAAAAGGCAATGATCAAAGTGCACCTTGAAGCTTAACTTTTTAGCGGTTTTTGAGTCTAGACCAATCAGATCACTAGTTGTAACAATGAAAAAAGTTGACATTCCATTGTGCATTGCCTTTCAGCACTTTCCTTCTTATCCAGATTATTACTTAATGTCAGTGTGACTTAATTTAAACCACGGCTCAGTGTATTGTAGACAAGTTATCTCACTGAAGTCGTGTGTTATAGTTTATTTTTGTCAGTGTGACATTAAACCAACATTACAAGGACCAGTGTATTGTAGACAAGTTATCTCACTGAAGTCATGTGTGTTACATTTTGTTTTTGTCAGTGTGACTGAAACCAACATTACAAGGACCATTGTATTGTAGACAAGTTATCTCACTGAAGTCATGTGTGTTATAGTTTATTTTTGTCAGTGTGACTGAAACCAACATTACAAGGACCAGTGTATTGTAGACAAGTTATCTCACTGAAGTCATGTGTGTTGTAGTTTATTTTTGTCAGTGTGACATTAAACCACATTACAAGGACCAGTGTATTGTAGACAACTTATCTCACTGAAGTCATGTGTGTTCGGTTTATTTTGTCAGTGTTAAACCACATTAAACCACATTACAAGGACCAGGGTAGACAAGTTATCTCACTACCGTTAATCATCTTAGCTTACCTCTCAGGGAACATATCCTACCAATGAGTTCAAAATGTCACGTCCGTGCATTATGATTGGTAGATTTTGATCCACATTATTTGTTTCTTTTTTGCATGGTTCGTTGGCTTTCGTATTAATTATGATTCATGGCAGGGAATAACGCAGCCGTTGGTGGAGATTTGAATTTCAGATTCCGCATGTTATTCAAAGGCGCAGTAAACCGACATTACAAGGACCAGTGTATTGTAGACAAGTTATCTCACTGAAGTCATGTGTGTTATGGTTTATTTTTGCAGTGTGACTTTAAACCAACATTACAAGGACCAGTGTATTGTAGACAAGTTATCTCATTGAAGTCATGTGTGTTATAATTTATTTTTGTCAGTGTGACTGAAACCAACATTACAAGGACCAGTGTATTGTAGACAAGTTATCTCACTGAAGTCATGTGTGTTATAGTTTATTTTTGTCAGTGTGACTTTATACCAACATTACAAGGACCAGTGTATTGTAGACAAGTTATCTCACTGAAGTCATGTGTGTTATAGTTTATTTTTGTCAGTGTGACATTAAACCACATTACAAGGACCAATGTATTGTAGACAAGTTATCTCACTGAAGTCATGTGTGTTATAGTTTATTTTTGTCAGTGTGACATTAAACCACATTACAAGGACCAGTGTATTGTAGACAAGTTATGTCACTGAAGTCATGTGTGTTGTAGTTTATTTTTGTCAGTGTGACAGAAACCATCATTACAAGGACCAGTGTATTGTAGACAAGTTATCTCACTGAAGTCATGTGTGTTATAGTTTATTTTTGTCAGTGTGACATGAAACCAACATGACAAGGACCAGTGTATTGTAGACAAGTTATCTCACTGAAGTCATGTGTGTTACATTTTGTTTTTGTCAGTGTGACTGAAACCAACATAACAAGGACCAGTGTATTGTAGACAAGTTATCTCACTGAAGTCATGTGTGTTATGGTTTATTTTTGCAGTGTGACTTTAAACCAACATTACAAGGACCAGTGTATTGTAGACAAGTTATCTCATTGAAGTCATGTGTGTTATAATTTATTTTTGTCAGTGTGACTGAAACCAACATTACAAGGACCAGTGTATTGTAGACAAGTTATCTCACTGAAGTCATGTGTGTTATAGTTTATTTTTGTCAGTGTGACTTTATACCAACTTTACAAGGACCAGTGTATTGTAGACAAGTTATCTCATTGAAGTCATGTGTGTTATAATTTATTTTTGTCAGTGTGACTGAAACCAACATTACAAGGACCAGTGTATTGTAGACAAGTTATCTCACTGAAGTCATGTGTGTTATAGTTTATTTTTGTCAGTGTGACTTTATACCAACATTACAAGGACCAGTGTATTGTAGACAAGTTATCTCACTGAAGTCGTGTGTGTTATAGTTTATTTTTGTCAGTGTGACATTAAACCACATTACAAGGACCAGTGTATTGTAGACAAGTTATGTCACTGAAGTCATGTGTGTTGTAGTTTATTTTTGTCAGTGTGACAGAAACCATCATTACAAGGACCAGTGTATTGTAGACAAGTTATCTCACTGAAGTCATGTGTGTTACATTTTGTTTTTGTCAGTGTGACTGAAACCAACATTACAAGGACCAGTGTATTGTAGACAAGTTGTCTCACTGAAGTCATGTGTGTTATGGTTTATTTTTGTCAGTGTGACTTTAAACCAACATTACAAGGACCAGTGTATTGTAGACAAGTTATCTCATTGAAATCATGTGTGTTATAGTTTATTTTTGTCAGTGTGACTTAAACCAACATTACAAGGACCAGTGTATTGTAGACAAGTTATCTCACTGAAGTCATGTGTGTTATAGTTTATTTTTGTCAGTGTGACTTTATACCAACATTACAAGGACCAGTGTATTGTAGACAAGTTATCTCACTGAAGTCATGTGTGTTATAGTTTATTTTTGTCAGTGTGACATTAAACCACGTTACAAGGACCAGTGTATTGTAGACAAGTTATCTCACTGAAGTCATGTGTGTTATAGTTTATTTTTGTCAGTGTGACAGAAACCATCATTACAAGGACCAGTGTATTGTAAACAAGTTATCTCACTGAAGTCATGTGTGTTATAGTTTATTTTTGCAGTGTGACATTAAACCACATTACAAGGACCAGTGTATTGTAGACAAGTTATGTCACTGAAGTCATGTGTGTTATAGTTTATTTTTGCAGTGTGACTTTAAACCAACATTACAAGGACCAGTGTATTGTAGACAAGTTATCTCACTGAAGTCATGTGTGTTATAGTTTATTTTTGTCAGTGTGACTTTATACCAACATTACAAGGACCAGTGTATTGTAGACAAGTTATCTCACTGAAGTCATGTGTGTTATAGTTTATTTTTGTCAGTGTGACATTAAACCACATTACAAGGACCAGTGTATTGTGGACAAGTTATCTCACTGAAGTCATGTGTGTTATGGTTTATTTTTGCAGTGTGACTTTAAACCAACATTACAAGGTGTATTGTACAGTGTATTGTAGACAAGTTATCTCACTGAAGTCATGTGTGTTATAGTTTATTTTTTGTCAGTGTGACATTAAACCACGTTACAAGGACCAGTGTATTGTAGACAAGTTATGTCACTGAAGTCATGTGTGTTGTAGTTTATTTTTGTCAGTGTGACAGAAACCATCATTACAAGGACCAGTGTATTGTAGACAAGTTATCTCACTGAAGTCATGTGTGTTATAGTTTATTTTTGTCAGTGTGACATTAAACCAACATTACAAGGACCAGTGTATTGTAGACAAGTTATCTCACTGAAGTCATGTGTGTTATAGTTTATTTTTGTCAGTGTGACTTTATACCAACATTACAAGGACCAGTGTATTGTAGACAAGTTATCTCACTGAAGTCATGTGTGTTATAGTTTATTTTTGTCAGTGTGACATTAAACCACGTTACAAGGACCAGTGTATTGTAGACAAGTTATCTCACTGAAGTTATGTGTGTTATAGTTTATTTTTGCAGTGTGACATTAAACCACATTACAAGGACCAATGTATTGTAGACAAGTTATCTCACTGAAGTCATGTGTGTTATAGTTTATTTTTGCAGTGTGACTTTAAACCAACATTACAAGGACCAGTGTATTGTAGACAAGTTATGTCACTGAAGTCATGTGTGTTACAGTTTATTTTTGCAGTGCGACTTTAAACCAACATTACAAAGACCAGTGTATTGTAGACAAGTTATCTCACTGAAGTCATATGTGTTATAGTTTATTTTTGTCAGTGTGACTTTATACCAACATTACAAGGACCAGTGTATTGTAGACAAGTTATCTCACTGAAGTCATGTGTGTTATAGTTTATTTTTGTCAGTGTGACTGAAACCAACATAACAAGGACCAGTGTATTGTAGACAAGTTATCTCACTGAAGTCATGTGTGTTATAGTTTATTTTTGTCAGTGTGACATTAAACCACATTACAAGGACCAGTGTATTGTAGACAAGTTATGTCACTGAAGTCATGTGTGTTATAGTTTATTTTTGTCAGTGTGACAGAAACCATCATAACAAGGACAAGTGTATTGTAGACAAGTTATCTAACTGAAGTCATGTGTGTTATAGTTTATTTTTGTCAGTGTGACTTTATACCAACATTACAAGGACCAGTGTATTGTAGACAAGTTATCTCACTGAAGTCATGTGTGTTACATTTTGTTTTTGTCAGTGACTTAAACCAACATTACAAGGACCAGTGTATTGTAGACAAGTTATCTCACTGAAGTCATGTGTGTTATAATTTATTTTTGTCAGTGTGACTGAAACCAACATTACAAGGACCAGTGTATTGTAGACAAGTTATCTCACTGACGTTGTGTGTGTTATAGTTTATTTTTGTCATTGTAACTTAAAACAACATTACAAGGACCAGTGTATTGTTGACAAGTTATCTCACTGAAGTCATGTGTGTTATAGTTTATTTTTGTCAGTGTGACATTAAACCAACATTACAAGGACCAGTGTATTGTAGACAAGTTATCTCACTGAAGTCATGTGTGTTATAGTTTATTTTTGTCAGTGTGACTTTATACCAACATTACAAGGACCAGTGTATTGTAGACAAGTTATCTCACTGAAGTCATGTGTGTTATAGTTTATTTTTGTCAGTGTGACATTAAACCACGTTACAAGGACCAGTGTATTGTAGACAAGTTATCTCACTGAAGTTATGTGTGTTATAGTTTATTTTTGCAGTGTGACATTAAACCACATTACAAGGACCAATGTATTGTTGACAAGTTATCTCACTGAAGTCATGTGTGTTATAGTTTATTTTTGCAGTGTGACTTTAAACCAACATTACAAGGACCAGTGTATTGTAGACAAGTTATGTCACTGAAGTCATGTGTGTTACAGTTTATTTTTGCAGTGCGACTTTAAACCAACATTACAAAGACCAGTGTATTGTAGACAAGTTATCTCACTGAAGTCATATGTGTTATAGTTTATTTTTGTCAGTGTGACTTTATACCAACATTACAAGGACCAGTGTATTGTAGACAAGTTATCTCACTGAAGTCATGTGTGTTATAGTTTATTTTTGTCAGTGTGACTGAAACCAACATAACAAGGACCAGTGTATTGTAGACAAGTTATCTCACTGAAGTCATGTGTGTTATAGTTTATTTTTGTCAGTGTCACATTAAACCACATTACAAGGACCAGTGTATTGTAGACAAGTTATCTCATTGAAGTCATGTGTGTTATAATTTATTTTTGTCAGTGTGACTGAAACCAACATTACAAGGACCAGTGTATTGTAGACAAGTTATCTCACTGAAGTCATGTGTGTTATAGTTTATTTTTGTCAGTGTGACTTTATACCAACATTACAAGGACCAGTGTATTGTAGACAAGTTATCTCACTGAAGTCATGTGTATTATAGTTTATTTTTGTCAGTGTGACATTAAACCACATTACAAGGACCAGTGTATTGTAGACAAGTTATCTCATTGAAGTCGTGTGTGTTGTAGTTTATTTTTGTCAGTGTGACATTAAACCACATTACAAGGACCAGTGTATTGTAGACAAGTTATGTCACTGAAGTCATGTGTGTTGTAGTTTATTTTTGTCAGTGACAGAAACCATCATTACAAGGACCAGTGTATTGTAGACAAGTTATCTCACTGAAGTCATGTGTGTTATAGTTTATTTTTGTCAGTGTGACATTAAACCAACATTACAAGGACCAGTGTATTGTAGACAAGTTATCTCACTGAAGTCATGTGTGTTATAGTTTATTTTTGTCAGTGTGACTTTATACCAACATTACAAGGACCAGTGTATTGTAGACAAGTTATCTCACTGAAGTCATGTGTGTTATAGTTAATTTTTGTCAGTGTGACATTAAACCACGTTACAAGGACCAGTGTATTGTAGACAAGTTATCTCACTGAAGTTATGTGTGTTATAGTTTATTTTTGCAGTGTGACATTAAACCACATTACAAGGACCAATGTATTGTTGACAAGTTATCTCACTGAAGTCATGTGTGTTATAGTTTATTTTTGCAGTGTGACTTTAAACCAACATTACAAGGACCAGTGTATTGTAGACAAGTTATGTCACTGAAGTCATGTGTGTTACAGTTTATTTTTGCAGTGCGACTTTAAACCAACATTACAAAGACCAGTGTATTGTAGACAAGTTATCTCACTGAAGTCATATGTGTTATAGTTTATTTTTGTCAGTGTGACTTTATACCAACATTACAAGGACCAGTGTATTGTAGACAAGTTATCTCACTGAAGTCATGTGTGTTACATTTTGTTTTTGTCAGTGTGACTTAAACCAACATTACAAGGACCAGTGTATTGTAGACAAGTTATCTCACTGAAGTCATGTGTGTTATAATTTATTTTTGTCAGTGTGACTGAAACCAACATTACAAGGACCAGTGTATTGTAGACAAGTTATCTCACTGACGTCGTGTGTGTTATAGTTTATTTTTGTCATTGTGACTTAAAACAACATTACAAGGACCAGTGTATTGTTGACAAGTTATCTCACTGAAGTCATGTGTGTTATAGCACAGGAAGCCCATACAATCTGTTTGTGTAACATAATGACCATTTGTAATTTTATAGGAAATGTATGGGATTTACCTAAATTTCATATTATGGCGACCTATCGCCAAATGTATGTACTGATCAACGCTAAATAAACGTTAAATTACCTTATTTGTTGTGTGTTGTCGTCCTTTTGCCGTAAAAGTGATATTTTGAGCGATTTTGAAGGATTCTGAGTTGGCCGTTGACTGTACGTCTAAGAGAAGGTCAAGGGTGGAAAGAGATTTTTGAATGGCTCCAGCGCTGAGGCGATTTTTTCATAATCGCTCGGCTTTCAAACCACGCAACAGAAAGGCCGAAAGATTCAAGTTTCTTCTCGTACCTCTTGATCGAAAATCTGTCCAAACGGCCCGGAGCTAGCCGTCGAAGATAATCAAACTCCCACACTTTCCAAGCAGTCGATATTCCTATCAACACTTTGCTGTGCCAGCCAAAAACCATCCTGCTGATTGCCTCTTTCTGATTGGTCGCCGTTAAACAATTACTGATTCAAAATATGTACCGAGGGTGGGGAGCCATAGGCATTTTCGTAAGGTCAAACCGTTTACTCACCAGACTCGGGTCGTGTGCGCAGCGACTACCGGAAGCCCAGGAAGCCATTCAAAAATATCTTCTCACCCTTGTCCTTCTCTTAGACGTACAGTCAACGGCAACTCAGAATCCTTCAAAATCGCTCAAAATATCACTTTTACGGCAAAAGGACGACAACACATAACAAATCAGGTAATTTAACATTTATTTAGCATTGATCTGTACATACATTGGCAATACGTCGCCATAATATGAAATTTAGGTAAATCCCATACATTTCCTATAAAATTACAAATGGTCATTATGTTACACAAACAGATTGTATGGGCTCCCTGTGGTTATAGCTGGGCCAAAAAAAAAACATTTTTTCCTTTCCACTTGTCCATTGGACAAGTGCCACTCAAATTTTGGTTGTCCGAAAGTGAAATTCACTCGTCCAAACAATGAATAAATTAAAAAAAGGTAGCAGAAAAACAAATTTACAATGTACCATAAAAACTGTCGTATAAGCCACATTTCCCCAAAATGTTTGCACAAAATAGGGAGTATGGCTTATCTTCGGGAACATCTGCAATAGATTATACTTTTTGAGATTTGAAATTGAACATTCCTTTTATTTGAGGTGTACAATGTGGAGCAAACATAATTCTTTAACTTTAGATGGTGTCAAAAAGTGAGTGATGGAATAGTTGTAAATCTTCGATGGCCTCTTTTATCAATTTAACACACCAGGCTTACTTAAATACTTCATTATTATTATTATTATAAGTACAGTGTAGTAGTAGTAGTAGTATTTAACATGTTTTTTTTTTTTCAGGAACTCCATTGGGCATACACAGTTTCTTCAGTGTTCAACAAGTTACTTATGCTTGGTTAACTTGCAGCATGATTCTTGTAGTAGACTAAGAAGTTTTATTTTGTATTTAGGCCATCCCCATAAAATGTTTCGTTTCCCATCGCCCAACTTGACTATGAGCAGTCTCTCTTTCCAAGCTTAGTCCGTCGAGCGAGAAACAAAAAAACATGAGCGAATGGATAATTGGCTGCGCGAAACTAGGGGCGAGACAGGCCTCGCCCCCAGTTTCGTGCGGCCATTATCCGTTTGCTAATGTTTCGTTTCTCACTCGACAGACTAAGCTGGAAAAGAGACTGCTCATAGTCTATCGCCCAACCAGCCCATTTTTTTGGAAAAGTAAAAAAAAAAAATTAGATACACTGTCTGACAAGCAAAATTTTACTTTTTAAACATGTGGTCAAGACTTTATTTTGAATAGAAATCTTTTATATTTTAATTATTAGCCTCCATTGTTAATGAGGAGTAAATTTCCAGACATTGGCAATCGAAGGCACACTTGTAACCTGGCCTTCTTTCTTAGCATCCAGGCTTTTTCTGGACTCGGGCTTCCTCAGTTAATTTTTTTTTTACGCCCGACCGACCGGGAAAGGCATAGACCACTTTCATGATGGTGGCCGATTTATTTATTCTTTTATATGTATGTTAATTAGCCTCACTGGCCTCGGTAACATGTGCAAAATTCAAAAGAATTTTTACTCTAAAATGAGGCCAGTGAGCTAATTAACATACATATAAAAGAATAAATAAATCTGCTGCCATTATGAAAGTGGTCTATTGGGAAACGAAACATTTTATGGGGATGGCCTTTCAGCGGGTTTTCATTTTTGAAGTTATTTTATGACAAAAGTCATCTGTTAGACTAGCACAGAATGAGAGAATGCAACTAAAAGACTGACATTGTGATGAACATAATTAGGAGCATAATTTTTTTCCGGAATCTATGTTATCTCACCAAATCCCATAGTTACACAAATTTATTCTTTTTGTGACGTCAAACTCAACCACAATGCTTCTAATATCATGCTTTGGTATGAATGAATTATGTCCGAGGCAGATTAAGTGCCCGAAACAAATCCTCTTTTAAGACGTTTGCGATTATACGAAGACAGTTTCAGTCCATCCAAACGGCTGGAAAACTCACATACGATTGCAGTCAAATTCCATTGCATTTATAATTCGTCATTTTATGAAGTGGAATGTTTATGAGAAACTAGCCGAATGGATTGTTTATCTTAGAAGAAAAGGTCAATAAGAGATTAGTATCGTAAAAACGGTTGTTGTTGTTCATCGTGGTGAACACACTAGTAAAGAAGTATTTTTCGTTTGTCTCGCGATGTAGTCACTTCCGATGTGGATCGCGACGTTTCGACTGCATACTGCTAGTCTTCTTCAGGCGATGGGGTCGACTGGTTACGCGTCACCTTATGAAGCACGTGCTGGTTACGTTTGTCGTGAGACAAACGAAAAATACTTCTTTACTAAGAGATTAGTAATTCTCTCTGTTAGTTTAGCTTGGTGTGTAGAAAGAATATTGTATAACTAAGTATTAATTTTGTGAACAGTTTCTACTTTCCGATGAAATTGAATCACTGAAATAAAAGCCACTATTGCTTAAATTGTGTTGTTTTGGGTTGACTTTGGATTTGTGCGAGTTCACACTGAAACTAATTGCGGACAAGATGGCGAAGACTGTTTATTTTCAGATGCAGTAAGGCGTAAAGAAAAATCGGAATTTAGATATGATTTTCCTCAGACCGTGAAACAGTTTCTAGAAGTTAGAAGAAATAGACAAGAAAACAATGGAAATAAGACTCTACTAACCTCTATTGGTGTACCAACTATTTCACGGTCAGAGGAAAATGTTTGATACGACCAGCTAACGTAGATCGTGGCCACGCGCCTATTGTTTAATTTAGTAACAATGTCGTAAATCGTACTTGGTGCACTTGCAGTATGAACTGGCCGAAGGATGTCGATTCTTGGCAGTGACTCTTGCCATTGATAAAGGGGTTTAACATAACCCTTGAAATAGAAATTAGACAAATAGACATCATATAGACACTAATTCCGTTGTTTACTTTTGACTACAATGACTGTTTAATTTTGTTTTGGTTTTGTGAAATCACTTAAACAAAATTTGATAGTCAATGACTTACACCAACTTAAATAGACACGAGGAAACAGTAATCAGAGAGTAAAAGGGAGTTTTACTCCCTAATCTATTTCACGGTATAAGTAAAACCACTCTAAAACGTTTGTCAGTGAACATGAAATTTCGTTTGTTTACACACCAACATTGCGAGGACCGCCAAATGGTGTGTGTAGTCTTAAAATAAAAGTGGAGTGTAAACAGGATCGGAAACGTTCCTTGAGAAGTACATATATCGACTATTATCCGCAGACTGTGATACCCTTCCAATATTAACTAACTTGTAATAAAACGAAAAAAAACTCTAAAACTCGTATTGGGTGGTTTGTGAGGACCACCATTTTACACACACTTTAGGTGGTTTATGAGGACCACCGTGAAACTGCTTGTAAAACACGTTTCTCCAACATTTAGGTCGTTTGGAGCAATAAAGTTTACGAGGACCAGGTATCGGTCCTCGCAACTACGGTGGTCCTCACAACGCAGGTGTGTAAACACATTATGGTCCTTGTAACTACGGTTGGGTGGGCACACACACACACACACACACACACACACACACACACACACACACACACAAACACGACAAGAAACATACACAAAAGATAAACACACACCAGCAAGAGTAGTACTTTTTTACATATATTTTCAAAATAAGACATGTTAAATATGGGCTAAGTGAATACCTTAGAGTTGAAAAAATTGAACTAAGAAAGGCCTTCAATGCTAGCCTGTTCCAGGCGTCAAGTTTGTGGCGCGCGAAAAAAAATCGGGCGCAAGAGAAAAAACGAGGGGAGGCTGGGGAGAGAGGCGAAAGAACGACTGTGAAACTTATTTTAAAAAGCTCGTGGCGGTATACCAGAGTCTAGTATACCCTCTGATTGGCCAAATTTGACACCTGTTGTCGACACTGCAGCGTTGTTGACGCCCGGGGGGCGGGGTACTCCCTATAATGGGCTATACGGGGATGCTCCGCCCGAAAGGGGTACCTTTTTGAGACTGGAGGTATATGAAAGGGTCGGGATTTCACGAGTTAAAGTATATGAAAGAGTAGGGATTTCACCAAGAATAGGAAAGGGTAGCGAAAACACAAGTTGAAGTATAAAAAATGCAGGAAAAACTGCCATTTATAAGTATTATAAAAAGCGTCTTTTAAAATATATCAAACAGACGCACTTAAAGGCTATATGAAAGGGGTAGCATTTTCAATGAAAGGTATATGAAAGGGGTTCCTTTTCTGTCAAAAACGGTATATGAAAGGGTAAGGGTTTGGACCTTGGGGCGGAGCATCCCCGTACAAAACGTGCAAGAAATGCGAAGATCATCCTCCATCGAGTCACGCACGGTTTGCAATTATCCCGCATATGGATAGTTTACGTAAACAGCAAAAAGATTGTAATCAAAACCTGTTGCAGTCTGGTAAGAGATGTCTTCGCCATTCTTCCAAACAGGATTTGGAAAGAGCTTCATCAAGGTTAATCACATCGCAAAGAAAAGCTGTTTATACGATAATTGCGGTTACTCCGCTCGTCGAGTTAAGGACATTAAATTGCATCATTCCTTGCTAAAGGAACGTAAGAATTTACTAGCATCCGTGAGATTTACGAAACAGCAACCATGCTGCAGCAGATTATCTGTTGGATGCCAAATCAAATAACGCTAACTAAGGAGCTAAAAATTATTGCAAGAATTCATGATTTCATTGCGGTGGAATTTTGTATATTTTTATTTTCAAGTATCTTACTCGCAAGAATTTCTGCTCCTAAAATGAAGAGGAGAGGGGATAGTGGACAACCTTATCTAACTCCTCTTGACAAAGGAAAGGATTCCGTGCAAAAACCATTATTTAAGACTGAACTTTCACATTTAGCATAAAGTGTTGAAACACAACGTTTAGTACTTTCACCAAAGTTAAATACAGAAAGAGTCTGTTGGATACTAGGCATAATATACACATAAATGTAGCTTACGCTTTCTGCTTTACGGAGAAGTCTAATTTCGCAGTCTTGTCTCGTTACCATGGCAACCAAGTTTTTGGGCTTGCTGTTCAAGGGTAGCAAACCTCTTAACGGCATTTCTCGGTTTTTACGCGGAAAGAAACATTCAGGACGGTCTAATTTAACAAATCCATTAAAAAGTCGGTACATAATTTTCGGCAATTTACTCACTTTTCGCTTTTTACGTTTATTTGTTTTGTGTATGCACAAAAATTGTTGTCTTTTTATGATCGAAAACCAAGAAAATCCTACCAATTTGCCAATTTTTACAAACATTTACCGTGTGGAATGCGCGCAATAAACGTTTTAGTTACCGTAAAAAACTCTATTTTCGTGACGTCATCGCAACGCGCGCTCGCGCCATTTTCGTACCCATGCCTTGCGGGCCAAAAAACTATATGGAGCCACCTTAAATTAAAAATTACTTGACCTCGTGCTACTTATGACATCATATCTCGTTACCCTAGCAACCGATTGTCTCTTAATTTACCAAAATGTGTCTCAAGGATAATAAAACAGCTATTGAATAGGGCATGACTGCGAACAATAAATTCTCTTGAAAAACTTTAAGGGAACGGGTGTTCAGTATCCAGCCATCCCCACCATAAGCGTACGAGGAGGAGGGACGGGGGGGGGGGGGGGTGGGGGGCTGCACCAAATAAAGTTCAGCACCCCCGACAAAATTTTTCCCGTCCGCCGATGATCCCCACCCTCTCCCCCTCCCTCTCCCCCCTCCCTCTCCCCCCCTCCCTCTCCCCCCTCCCTCTCCCCCCTCCCTCTCCCCCCTCCACTAGAACGTCCAAGGGTTTAGTTATGACTAATGTATTGCACGGAAACCTAACTTTCAGCCATGGACGGGTGCATAAAGAAAGGACTAGTTTGCCCTCCTGCTCTTAGTTGCCAAAAACAAAAGGATGGATCGTACGCATGTGGTTGCGCTTCTGGTTATAAGATGGCGGGAAAAGGAAATGCGAGAACTTGTAAAGGTACAAGTGCTATATAATAATAATAATAATAATAATAATAATAATAATAATAATAATAACTTTAATGCTTATATAGCGCGTGTGTCATGAGGAGATGCTCTCACACTCTTTACAATACAAATCTAAAAACATCTATTTACAATATATATATATATATATATATATATATATATATATATATTGATTGCTCTTAGGTAGCTGATGGAGAGAGGATCGACTATATGTTGATAATCAGACAAAACTAATCAATGATTCATGACATTAATGAGTAATCAATGAGTAATCAATGTGTATCAGTTGATCAATTACCGAGTATTGTCAATATTCAGCGACTAAGATCAATACCACTCGACAACTAAAATGTTTGTGGCCTATTAGCAGAAAAAGAAGAGTCTACGTCCTTCAGAGTAGCGGTGTCTCAGAGAGACTCCTCCCCGCTAGAGTCTCTTCAGGGCACCCCTTCAGAGTAGCGGTCTGGTAGTGTCTAGGGAAGCCTAATGTTAGAATGTAACATAGGGGGATCAGGGGTGCCCTTCTGGGAGGAGAATAGGTCTGATTGTACGGTGGTACCATCTTCAGTGGAGTGGGAGATCCATACCTATTTCCAAGGATGGCTATAGCACTACTGTGGGGTAAAGTGCAGCAAGGGGTGCACTTTCCAGACAACAAATATGTAATGCTCTCGTATATTTACTAACGGAAATACATTTACAGTAAGTAAGGAGCTTAGAGACAACAAAGCTACCAATGTTGGGTAGGAGGGTAAAGTATGCGGACACGATCGATACCAGCTAGAAAAATGAAACTTAAATTTGGGATGGTTCGTGTACAGTAGATTGACTTGTGTCCGAAACGGTACGCTACAATCACATCACAACGTGAACGGAAAATCACTGGGAGCCGTAGCAAAACCTTAAGAAAAACTATCAAGAGTAGAAAAGATAATCTAACTATCAAAACAAAAATGTAATGGTTGGCTCCTAGTAGTGCAGCATTTTGAGTCTGCAAAACGATAGTTTTTATCGTGATGCGATGCGAATGTAAATTTCCGGTTTTTTTAAGTTTGACTGAATCTCTGCGTAGACGAAGTCATCAGATTACAAGAGTAAGAAGATTACAAGAGGGTGTATGGTACGTTCAAAAATCTTTCGTTTACCCTCCGCAAAATGGGAAGATGATGTCATATGATGTGGAAATTACGCAATTAGTTTTGCATAGCCGCCATGCATTCTGGTTCCGCCATCTTGGATTTCTGGACTTTCTTAGAATCTCATTAAATCGTCCAAATTGACTCAAAGGTAATCAAATCAATAAAGACGGATAAATGGCACAAAATTGTAAAAGCGATGACGAAAATCTTACGTTTTTACATTAAAAGGCAAAAAATGCAGATGTTGAAAAACATGGAGAACGTAACTTCAAGACCATTAAGCTAATATATATAGATAGCCTGAGCCTTACAGCGTCGCTCTTTGAACAGAAAGCCGATGATAAACTTAACTGAGGTGAAAGGTCGGAAGCACAAGAATAAAATTGACGACCGGGCTATCTTTTAATTTTAGCAATTCTTAAAAACAGACTTACGCGACCGTTTGCACAGTACATTTAGACCGTACAAAAGTTCACAAAAACAACTTTTTCTCCGTCTAGAATAATTAGTACGACTTATTTCCAAATAAAATATACCTGCTGCTTATAAAAATTGCCTGAGAAACTGATTTCGAAAACAAAATTGCAAAAAATACACAAACATATTTGCATAAGACCACGCGAGTGAAGTTTAGAACTATAAAATCCAAGTCTTGTTTTGTTTTGTTTACATAAAATCGCTTTTCAACCTATGTAATGAATGAACAAACACATAAAAATGGACAACACAATCTTCTTTCGAAAAATTTTATTCAAATCTCCATAAGTTTGTGTTTAAAAGCAAAACGCGAACCATATATTAAGAGCTCATCGAGGCCGAGATGTCTCCGATGAAAGAAATCAAAACAACTGAATTTAATTGAGCGCGTTATAAACAATTCTCCCGAAAACTAGCGAGAACACAAAAAAGTCAATCACAGATTGATATCAACATAAATTCCCATCGAAAAATGTATTTTGTTTTACCTTTAAGTCCCTCCACTGCTTGGAAATTGTTTAAATCTCCGCTTCTTCAGTTCTGAAACCCAAAGTGACAAACATCTTCCCGCATTGCTTCCATCCTCGAAGCAAGATTTTATCTCTGAAAGCACTTCAATTTCCACTACAGCGGCTTCTGAGTATCCCTTAATTAGTAACCCTGTCTTGAGTAGCAAACCGCGAAAAAATTCAGGAGAATAACGACTTTAACTTAAACGGTTTTCTCCGCTAAACACAGCAGTGTTTTCCCAGGTGACGTGAACTTGCAATGTTGTTGGGTGGCGTCATACGCGCATGTTTTGCGACGGTCTACGCGCCCGCGAGTTAACCCTAAGCGACGGCGTCGGCAGCGGCGGCGGCGGCGGCCGCTAGCCATGACCATGAAAAATGACGGCCATGGGTTCTATGGTTCTCTGGTTCTATGAGTATGGTGCTGCGCAGCCAGGCCTTCGGCCCGGCAAGAGCTCCGCTATGATTTTTTATGACATAACTTCAAGAACATTAATACTATGACAATGAAACCTAGAGAGTGTAGGGCACGTCCAAAACGGTTTCCTTTGCGGTCCGCAAAATCGGACGATCACGTCGCATGACTTGGCAATTACTTAATTAGTTCTGCACGGTCGCCATATTGGATCCGCCATCTTGGATCTTCCATCTTGGATCCGCCATATTGTATTTCTCCAAAATAACATAAGACCGCCTAAATGTTCTCAAAAAGTAATCAAAATCAATAAAGAAATGCAAAATATAACAAACTAAAAGGTTAAAGGAATGCAAATTAAAAAAAAACGTGGATGTCAAAATCTTAATAAGTAACTAATAAAGATTTTTGTTGTTGTTGTTGTTGTTGTGCTGCCATGGAAACATCAAATCACATGAACAATGCTTGACTTACGTGGAGCCAACAATACAAAACGCAATTTGTTAATTAAAAACACTTTACGAAAAGTCCGGACTTGTCAGTTTAGAAACGTAGAGCACGGGCCATTTCCTCTCCCCTCCAATTTCTTGATGTCATGTGTAAGTTCCCTTAGATGTGCTGTTAAAGACAATGCTTAATGCACCTTTACTTTAATGACTCGTTGATTTTTTGCAGATATCGATGAATGCAAAGAAAAGAAGCACAAGTGCTCCGTTGACAGAGTGTGTGAGAATCGACTGGGTGGACATGCTTGCGTTTGTAAGAGAGGGCGACGCCCAGACTTTGATGGCAAATGTGTCCGTAAGTATTCGTAAAAATAATTTATTTTACTTTTTTGTTTGCACCAACTACAGAAGTAACGCTAAAGAAAAACAGAAAGAAAAAAGGAAAAAGACCAAAAACACAACTAGCACTATACTATTACAATCTAACCGTTACAACAGAGTGATTTTCCTTAAACCGTGAAATAGTTAGTAAACTAATAGAGGTTGGTAGATCTTATTTCCATTGTTTTCTTTTTTGTCTATTTGACTATTATACACTAACCACTAGAAACTGTTTCACGGTCTGAGGAAAATCACTATAGTCGTTAACACACAAAATTAAAACAAATATAGGCTGAAAAACAAGCAATGATGGGGAGCCTGGAAACAGTAAGAGTACAGTGGCCAATACTGACTGGACGATCTACGGAGGTGGTGTAGTATGTCTCCTTAAACACGAAGTTCCGGTATAAATGGCTCAGCTCCTCCCCCATTTCTCACCTTTTGGATGTGAAATGCAAATTTAGGCGTCTTTCAGTCACAAAACGTGGTTAACTTGCGCGTCCTTTGAACATAATTTGCTTCAAAAATCTCATAAAACCAAGATTTTACCTAAGCTACAAAAAAAATAGAAGTTCATAAAGACTTCTCTGATATAGCTTTCATAAAGTTTTTCCAAAAAGTTAGTAATGGTCTTAGTAATTACGCATGTTATTTGTCTGTTGTTTATGCTTCAGTGGTTAATTGACGACTGGAGGTGAGAATGGTCAGGCCAGGCTCCTTTTATACCGGAACTTCGTCTTTAACATGAAATTAAATATTCAATGATGTATACAGTGTCTTTCTATTTCAGTATTGAACGAATGCGATAAAAGAGGAATGACGTGTCCACGAAAAAGCAAGTGTGAAAAAATACCAGGTGGCTCTTATACATGTGTCTGCTTAAAAGGATATAAATCCGTCAATTCAGAAGACAAGCTTAAAAGCTGTGAAGGTATGAAAAACTTTTGCAAATAAAAGGGTCACGAGGGTTACTTCACTTTGCACTTTGACCAAAATAGGCTGAGTTCACATACGATATTCATAAAATAGTCATAACATTTCACGCGAATAAAGTGGCCTTTCAAAACTCCTGTACCTATCCTGCTCGAGGCGTTCTAAAGCACTCGTGATATTTTTCCTTCGCACGTCATCTATCCTTCGCTTACCAATATCTGAACTCATCAGCGTCAAATGTTTTCCCTCTCATTGCTGCACAGATATCGATGAATGCTTAACAGCCGATGTCCGATGTTCTGGTGGCCGCTGTAAAAACAATGCAGGCTCATACACGTGCGTTCCTTGTCTGCCAGGATTCACTGAGAATGATGAAGGAATTTGTGTTGGTAGGTTTACACAGTAAAAATACTCAGACAAAAGATGATTTCTTGATCCTGTATCAAATATTAAGACATTCATAAGCGACTACTACTACTACTACTACTACTACTACTACTACTACTACTACTACTACTACTACTACTACTACTACTACTACTACTACTACTACTTCTACTTCTACTTCTACTTCTACTTCTACTTCTACTTCTACTTCTACTTCTACTTCTACTTCTACTTCTACTTCTACTTCTACTTCTACTTCTACTTCTACTTCTACTTCTACTTCTACTTCTACTTCTACTTCTACTAGAGTGATTTTACTTAACCCTTGAAAATAAATATGTTATGGAGCAACACTCTCTACTACACCCTAAATCTTTTGTTATCTTTTGTCTATTTTGGCATAATAGTCACTGACTGTTAAACTTTGTTTCACGGGTATAGAAGAATGATTTTAGTCAGACCGTGAAATAGATAGAGTGATTTTACTTCATCTGTGAAACAGAAACTATTAGTTAGTGTGTAACACTATCTATCACTATCTATTACACTAGCGCTAGACATTGATAGAGTGATTCACAATCTAACAATTGGTGTGTGATAGTCCAAATTAAACAAAAGAAAACAATGGAATTATTGTCAAATAGTGCGTACTATTCTACTAACTATTTCACGGGTTAACTGTAATCGCTGTAATATTCGAGGATAATAGAAACTGATACGAAGTACTACGGCGTAAAATCATACTATCTATTTCACAGATGAGTAAAACCACTCTAGTACACTATTAGAATTAGTAGATCTTATTCCCACTGTTTTCTTTTGTGTCTATTTGACTATTATACACTGACTACTAGAAACTGTTTCACGGTCTGAGGAAAATCACTCTAAATTGACTCTAATTTAAGCTATAGAGTGACTTTACTTAGACCGTGAAACAGTATCTAGTAATTAATCAAAATTAATAGTAAAAACTAAACAAAAGAAATGGAATGGAATTACACTGTAGTGTCAAATAGTGCCTACTAGTGCCTTCTAACTTAGTAACTATTTCAAGGTTTAAAGAAAATCCCTCTAAATTCCATATTTTATTCTAGCAATGATCAAGGGAGCATGTAACTGCGACAAAAAAACGGAAGTCTGTAGGCGTAGAAAATGCAGGTGCAAAACTGCGTTGGGATACAAAAGAAATAGCAAAGGACGTTGTGTCAGACCTTCGGGTGAGCATATCTTGTCAGCCATTTAACTATTATAGCGCGAAAGCGCGCGTGATATCGCCTAATACTTAGCCGACGAGGCCGTAGGCCGAGTCGGCTAAAATTAGGCGATATCACGCAAGCTTGAGCGCTGTAATAGTTTTATAATTCAACACATTGATAACAAAGCACAGTTTGAAGAAAAAATGTCGCCGACAAGCCTTTTATTTAAAAAAAAAGCTTACATATATATGTTTTACCGCACGAAACTTGGAACATTACTCAGTTCATGAATGAAAGTGGCGCCTTTGTCAATATTGCGCAAGCTTGAACACTATAACTGTTTTATAATTCAACACATTGATAACAAATCACAGTTTCTAGAAAAAATTCATTGAGATATACAACCTTTCACTAAGTAAAAAGGCTTACAACAATATTTTACCTCGCACCATTTCTTAAACAACAAGTAGCGAAAGCCGAAACTTTTGCCAAGCTAAAATTAATCGCGAAAATTAATTTAGCGTACACAATCAGTTGAGAGTTTCCACGCAGAGCTTTCGTCTACTGAAAGAACGGGACAGAGAAGTGACTACAAGAATTAAAACACAGTAAAATCGCGTAGAATGTCTTAGTTACAAGTGTTTCGTATCTTAAAAAGTTCAATTCAGAATCAAAACAAATTGAACAAACACACGGCTACGTACCTAAACATTAGCGGCGAAAAGTCGGAAAGAACTGCAGCGTGGACAGTATGTCTTACAAAAATTCACAGCTAAAGGATACAAGAAACAGTTAAAACATCGTACCTGTAGTTGATTTGGCTTTTTAGTCCCTTCCATCAGCACCAAATTTTCAAACATCGAAGTACGAGCTGAGTCGATCAATGTTGTTTACAAACTTGCTCGTTTTTTAGCTCCTACAGCCATAATGACGAGATCAGAAACTTTTCTGAGGAAGCACCAAGTCTATGTCACATTACAGGTGATTACCAAAGGAATTTTACGAAAATTGTTCTCCTTCATTCACTCGTTGTCAAGCGGTTAAACTTTGAACCAGCTTTCATTCAGCTACGCCAAGAAACACTGCGACTGCGACCGCGGCAACGCGAAAATTTCGCGCCTTTTTTGTCCAATCATGTGAACAATATTTTTTTTTCTTTTCTTTTCTTCTCTTTTTTCTTTCTTTTCCCTTTTTTAACTAATAGTTCACGCACTTTTTCGCCCCAAAACACGAAATTGCAGCAGCAGTCATTTTCACTTTCCTTCAAAATGCGAAATTTACCGCCATCGCTGGTTATACGTTATGTAGAAACAACGTATATCGATAACTTTTTGACCATATTTGGGCAGTGTATCAATGTGTTGAATTATAAGATATATCAACCGTATTTACTCGAATAAACGCACGGGATGTTGATTACAATTTGTTCTTTTGAAGATGCGTTAATTCAAGAGATACATTTAATGATTACGGATAAGGGGTTTATATGAGAGGAAGCATTTCATCAAAGGAATACTGTGAATAACCTCTTTCGCTCATCATAAATCCAAGGGCGTGTTCTTTTGCGGACAACCATTCAACCTAAACCAGGTTTGGTTGATTTGGTTGGATGTTCCAATAGATGGTTTTCACTCACGTGACCTTCAGTCCTGTGGGACTCAAATGACAAAGCCATGGCGGCCATGTTGGTGTACATAACAAAAGAAGTTCATTAAAATTATTTTGTAGTTGTACACCAATATGGCCGCCGTGACGTAACGTGAAAACCGTCGATAGAACAATTCTCTGACTTTTCTAACCGTTTTTGGTTGAAACACGGTTTCGCCTGGGGATAGTCATTACGAGGTTTTCTTTATGTAACGCGGGTAAACTTCGCCAAGATGGCAGCCGGAAACCATGAAGTTGCTGTTCTGGCCCTCTCCGTATCCCAAGTTGTAGAAGACGAAATTCCGTTTTTAAAGTTCACGTCGGCGAATTTGTGTTCATGTTCGTGATGAAGTGAAATTAACAATTTGACGCTTTCATCCGTCCACCGCATGAAACCCTCATCTTCAGTCACTAATGAATTGGACTAAGGCCCGGTTCAAACGTCGAACTTTACATGTGCCGAACCTAATACTTATTTAGGTCGACCCGAACTATTAAGTTCGACTGTTGATTCAAACGATCGAACTTTACATGTGCCGAACCTAATTCGTGGCGAAAAGAAATATCATCCTTACTGCTTATGGATATAAAGAAAAGCAGCTGTTTAGAAGACCGATTTAAGCTGTCCAGTTTCAGTATAAAAATCTAGAACGTGAATGCTGGTAACCGTCGTTACGCTTCTGTGAGGCGCGAAAAACCACTAAATAACCAATCAGAAGCGCGGTTACATTGAAAAAATACGTTAACATAATTTATGCATTAGGTTCGGCACATGTGAAGTGACGTATGAATCGAAGTCGATCTTTTGCCGTTCTATTCGACAAGCTCAGTCGAATAGAACGGCAGAGTCGACCCAAACACAAAATGCCGTTCCTAATTGATTCATACGTCGAACTTTACATGTGCCGAACCTAATAATTAGGTTCGGCACATGTAAAGTTCGACGTTTGAACCGGGCCTAAAAGAGCATGCAGAGCTGGGTTCGCTTTGAAGCGTAAACAAACGATAAATTTGCCCTTAATCTAGAGTTTGAATGTCCTGATTAAAAAAAGCCGCCATTTTGTTTGTTGACAATTTTGGCAACTTTTTTGGCGAAAACCACGCAACCACGCGCAAAATGATTTATACGACACTGCTGACGACAAGCGAAAATTGTCGTCTGCTAGTATGCCAGTGGGCGCTACCCACCGTTTTCAACCGTTTCAACAAGGTTCTGAGCTGGATGAAAAAGTTGATCAACTAAACCAACCAAAATGGTTTTTTTTAATAGAACGCGAAAAAAAAAAAACAACCAACCAAAAACGGTTCTCCCCAATAGAACAAGCCCTAAAGCTCATAATCCGACAGGCTGTATAGATTCGACAATACTCGATAATGCGCTATCAGTTTTCTTTTTAGACCGATTGACGTGCGTGTGACAATCACGTGAGTCACGCGAGCAAGGCCGGATAAACTGTCACATGCTCAGTCACGCAGTCAAAGCTGTCAGAAACTGTCATGAAATTTTGAACTTTTTCAAAGTGAATGACAGCGTGTGATAGTAGACAATAGTTGATGGAAGCGCGAGCTTGAACCGTCTATCGTCGACTATCATGTGTTGGAGACTGCGTTATGTCCTGCGCGCCAGTATCCTAGAAACAACCAATCAAATGTGCAATTTAATATACCATTATATGAACTTTACTTTTCCATTGAAAAGTATGGTAAATTCGTTCCTTTTTTCTAACAAAACTAGCTAACAAAACGATAAAAACTGGCTGGCTATAAGGTAAAGCGGTAAAGCGGTAAAGCAAGTGCTCATGTAGCACGATACAGACACCATACAGTACTAATTGGTCACATCCGTTTTATTTAACTGAAATACTATACTCTTTATCTAAATGTACACAAGAATATTTTCAGCCTAATTTCGGCAAAAAAAAAATAAGAATATCCAGCCTGGGCATGAAAAATATACATTCTTATGTAAAAAAGAGTGTATTAGAGTAGCTCTTACAACGAACACTTACTTTCTAAAACCTATACATCATTCGTTCGGGGCTTTATACGATCTTTCTTTTGTCATATACAGGTTTCAGCCTTGAAGTTAACCCAGTCTCCGCCCATTCTTATGTCTACAGTTACGTCAGCATACTCATCACTGGATTCTTTGGCGCCCTTATTTTCACAACATAAGGAATCACATCTCTATGAAAATTGATATTATTTCATACCGCATCATCATAAATGTGCTTCTTAAAGGCCCGTTATCACCCATTCGGCTTTACGGTCGTTTGTCTTTGTTTTCAAATGACGAGCTCGCTTGTGATTGGCTCTTTCGGGAATTTTCGACTGCGTTAAATTCAATCGTCGAGTCTTTGGGCGCGCAATGCATTTTGGGTGATACTGGGCTTTTAATATACTTTCATAAATATGGTGGAATTTTGAATTTCTGAGTTCTAGTTATTTTAACCTGTTTAAAGTCGTTAATCCATGGTCTATATTCGGACCGGTCTTCAAACAGCTTGCGGATTGGAATAACGCGACTTTAATGTGTTTGCTGAAACATTTTACGTCTCTTCACCCCAAACGAGCAGCAAATAATAACTATCATGGAATACAAACTGTCTTCTGCTTTATTTGTGACTGTGCTTTCTTAGTTCTATTTAAGGGCCCTTTATCATAGGCTTTTTTAAGCGACGTGCGTTACAATTAGTCTATTCGCTTCAGTCCCTTACAGAGCGAGTATAAATAAGAGCTGTGCATCTAATTTCGGCCCAGTTCAAGTAAGAATCCTTTGGTGCTGTTACCTTCGTGTTCTCACCATGTCCGGCGAGCAAGCTCCCGTAGCGGAGGTAGTTCCAGATAGTTCAAGCGCTTCTTCAGTCAGCTCAAGCGCCTCAACCAGGCCCAGCTAACCAGAACAATTATACTGGTAAACTTTTCTTTAGTATTTGTCCGGCTTTTTAGCCGTTTCATCGCTTGTTCCCCCGCGGCTCCACGTGCTCGCCGGTTTTTATCTCCTCACCCTGCTCCTTGTCCCTTATCCGTTAGCCTCGTTTCTTTGTGAAGTTTTTCGCTTCCCTGCAGCTTTTATGGAATTTACACGCTTTTATATTTGGTTGTTGAGCTATTTATAGCTTTAAGTGCGTCGCTTCGCAAACACCAGGTTTGTGCAGTACTCTTCCCTCGGTCCCCCCTTTCAGTTTGTACGCTTATTATGTTTGTACGTTTATTTTTTGCGTATTTTGCCTCAAACATCGGGTTTGTGCAGTGCTTTTCCCTCATTTCCCATTTTAGTTTGTACGCCTGTATTTGTCCAGTTTTGTTATGCGTACTTTGCCTCGCAAACATTGGGTTGGTGCAGTGCTTTTCCCTCGGGTCCCTTTTTAGTTACGCCTATATTTGTCACGTTTTGCGTATTTTGCCTCACAAACATCGGGTTTGTGAGGTGTTTTTGAAGTTTGTACGCCTTTATTTGTGACGTTTTGTTAATATGCGTACTTTGCCTCACAAACATCGGGTTTGTGCAGTGCTTTTGAAGTTTGTACGCCTTTATTTGTCACGTTTTGTTATGCGTACTTCGCCTCACAAACATCGGGTTTGTGCAGTGCTTTTTAGTTTGTACGTTTTGTTATGCGTACTTTGCCTCGCAAACACCGGGTTTGTGCTGTGCTTTTGAAGTTTGTACGCCTTTGTTATGCGTACTTTGCCTCATAAACATCGGGTTTGTGCAGTGCTTTTAAGTTTGTACGCCTTTATTATGCGTACTTTGCCTCACAAACACCGGGTTTGTGCTGTGCTTTTGAAGTTTGTACGCCTTTGTTATGCGTACTTTGCCTCATAAACATCGGGTTTGTGCAGTGCTTTTAAGTTTGTACGCCTTCATTTGTGACGTTTTGTTATGCGTACTTTGCCTCGCAAATATCGGGTTTGTGTAGTGCTTTTGAAGTTTGTACGCCTTTATTCGTGACGCCTTTATTATGCGTACTTTGCCTCACAAACATCGGGTTTGTGCAGTACCTTTGAAGTTTGTACACGTTTTGTTATGCGTACTTTGCCTCGCAAATATCGGGTTTGTGCAGTGCCTTTGAAGTTTGTACGCCTTTATTTCTCACGTTTTGTTATGCGTACTTTGCCTCGCAAACATCGCGTTTGTGCAGTGCCTTTGAAGTTTGTACGCCTTTATTTCTCGCGTTTTGTTATGCGTACTTTGCCTCGCAAACATCGGGTTTGTGTAGTGGTTTTGAAGTTTGTACGCCTTTATTCGTGACGCCTTTATTATGCGTATTTTGCCTCACAAACATCGGGCTTGTGCAGTCCCTTTGAAGTTTGTACACCTTTATATGTCAAGTTTTGTAAATATGGGTACTTTGCCTCGCACATATTTGGTTTGTGTAGTGCTTTCGAGGTTTATACGCCTTTATCTGCAAGTTTTTGTTATTAGTACTTTGCCTTACAGACATCGAGTCTGTGCCATGCTTCGCTCAGTTCCGTTGAAGTTTGTACGTTGGTTTTTATTACCCTGGGTCTGCTTGTTCCTGTATTTATTTTTATGTTTTAAATTTTGCAGATTCGCTATTTTTCATGTCATTGGCATCCTATTGTTTCCTTTTCTATAAGTATTGTTGCCAGTTCTACCCGGGTTAGCACTCTTTTATTGTGCGTTCCACCTTTATTAGTGGATTTTATGGTTCGTGTGTTTATCTTGGTGTTAAACTCGAAGTTTACATACTTCGAGTAGTTATCCGTATTCCTTATCGTTTACTCATTATTTCCCTGTCATTTGCGGAGTTTGTTTCGTTCCGCGCCCTCTCCCGCGCCATTTATCTCGATTCCTTATTTTCCCATGGTAACCTGAAAGGGTGTCTAATGCCCTAGTCGGATTACTGACGCTCAGGTTGCCATCCCTTGGGTGGGTTTTCTCGCAAGTTTCCCGCGCGCAATCGTTTACGTTTTCCTCGACATTATATCCTGTTCACCACTCAAGGGCTGGCAGCCTTTATATCATATATATATATTTGTCATGTACAGAGTATAACCGTCCTTTTCAATTGCAGAGGCTTGCTTTGTCCTCTGCTTATGCTACTTAAAGACACCCTCAAAAGAGTTTTCTGATTTCTTGGCCGGGAAACAAGATGTTTTCTCTGCCACGCCTAGGATGTGTCGCTTTCTGGCTTGCAAAGGCTCACGGAAAAAAGACGCAGGTCCACATCACTTCTATGCCCTCCTCTAGAAGGCTAAAATTCATATCCGTGGTTGCCCTGTTCGCCTAACCTGTTCCGCGCCTTCTGCCGCGCTATTTGTTTTGCTCCCCTTTTTCCATGGTAGCCTGAAAGGGTGTCTAATGCCCCAGTCGTATTACTGACGCTCAGGTTGCCATCCCTTGGGTGGGTCTCTCGCGAGTTTCCCGCGCACAATCGTTTGCGTGTTCCCCAACACTATGCCCTGTTCACCACTCAAGGGCTGGCAGCCTTTATATCGTATATATTTGCCATGTAAGAAGCCGTCTTTACCAATTGCGGAGCATCCCTTTGTCCTTCGCATATGCTAATCAAAGACTCCCTAAAAGGAGTGTTTTAGTTTTTGAGTTCTTTGCCGGGATGCAAGATGTTTTCTGCCACGCGTATTGAGCAGATTGCGAACTCTACTTTACAGGATACAACAACAACAACAGCAAACAAAACTTTATTAGACATATAAACTTAAATACAGTTCCCCTGCAAATTAGCAAAAACGCTATTCGAGGCAGGGAAACGTAATGTAATTGAAAATAATAAAGGTTAGACAATATAAGAAAACAAAAGCTGACCTGTAGAGTTACAGATTATTTTAAAGCTTTTGATAAAATCATGATATTGGTGGCAGACACGGGAAATAAATAAAATATGCAAATTATAACAATTTCATTTGTTTAATATTACAAAGTATTTGGGGAACATCAATATAGTCATCTGTTTTCTGAAGAATCTCCAGAAGAATTTGTTTGATTTTCGATTGCAGTCCCGCCTCCGTTACTATCTGCAAGACGCTCAAATTTACGAGGGTAAACTCTGCACAGCTTTAGAGCCGGGGTGGCTATTACTTTAGCCTTCACTCTAGACGCTATGGCTCATTTTGGTTGGTGCCATGCTTGCTCCTACCGCATCCTATAACATGAATGCTGCACAAGTCCAGTTGGTAGTTGTCCATGGCAACCAGACATGACGAGGTTATAAACATAAATATCGAAAGTAAACAGCAAAAATCTAAGGGGAATTCAAACAACCCCGTTTCATACCTAGGATTCTTCGCGTTGGGAAGAAGTTCCCGGTCCGGATGCATGCTCTCCCTGGGAATTTTATTAAATGAATATGCGCTGAGATGCAATGCTTGCTTCATGTACACTGACCTTGATTATGTTTCTGATATATTTAACAACTATTCACCGACTCGGTGAATAGTTGTTTTAGTATATAGTGAAACAGTGAGATAATATAACGAAAATGATGCTTTTTAACTCGTTTATTCCTGTCAACGATTACAATTTTCGCGCGCAAATTGCTGGGAGGTGAATAGCACCTGCTATTCCGAGTTTCAGTAGCCAATCAGAGCGCGCCAACAATGCTATCCACTGTTTCAGTATATACTAATTACTTATATACTGTAATGAAAACAACTTTTTGTTGGGAGAGGGGAAGCTTTCACCTCTCAAACTCGCTAAATTGAACCTTAATAACGGCGAGGCATTAATTTGGTTAAAGTTTGGTTTTGAGTCAAGTGAAGCACTCACAAGCACAAGAAAAAAAGGAACATTTTCATCCTTGTCCGGCGTACCTCGACATAAAGGCGCTGTCATGCCAACTCTTATGGTTGTACGTGTGTTCGAGTCGCTCTAATACGTTTGTGCATGTGCTTGCGTCACCCTTACGTTCCTATGTATGTTTGCATCACCCTTGTGTGTGTGTGTGTGTGTGTGTGTGTGTGTGTGTGTGTTTGTGTGTGTTGGCATCGCCAGGTTTCGGAGCAGTCGTTGTTTTGTTTAGTTTTTGTGCTGCCTTGTTTTTATATTTTTAGCAATTGTCAAATGCGGTCAGTTTTTGGAAACGCTTTCAGGTCTTCTCTATTTTTCTTTTCCGACGTTTGATTGAGTGAACTTTATTGTTTTTCTGCTTTTGTTATGGCCTTTTTATGTCAAAAAATTACAACCTGACTGAACAAAAGATTTTCGCCGTTGAACTAAAAATATCACAAAACGCTTGTTTGGCCGCCAAAACACAAACCATTTTACTGAGATAACAACACACCGGCCTTAACTTGTAAAAACCACCGGTGTAGTTGCTGCGGAACGAGCGAGTAGCGAGTGAGCAGCAACATAATCAGGATTTAAGAGAAATATATGAGAAAAAAATATAAGCTAAGAAAAATCTCGTATTGATCGCTTTTTACCAGAATTCGCTGCGCCACGAACACATTTTGGGCCAGAATGCATTGCGCCACGAACAATAGCCTCGATTTCATAAACTTAAGACTAGCTTTTCATGGTGCTTCAAGCTGTTGGCTGCAAGATTTGTAATATTTTGGACATTTTGGTCCAACATGTCCCAGTTGAAATCGGAACTCAAGTGTCGAAGACTACCACGAGTTGAGCGAGGACTGTGAGGCATGGCGATAGGACCGCTGGATAGCAAAGATTTTCGAAGATTGTACGGAATAAAAAACAAATTTATTTTGAAATCACTCCGACAGCAGTCGATGAGACTAACTGAGCTGAGCGCGTGAAGACGCCAACACGATACGGCTAGCTAGTAACGCTACATACTGTCAATAATTAACCTAAATTTTCACATCTACCTCGTGGAGAACGCGTCCTTAGCTCAACAATATTGTACAGACATTGCAAGAACTTGATGCGTGAATTAAAAAAACAATATTAGTGTTAATATCAGCTGGAATTTTCGTCGATTCATCCCGTTTAAATTCGCTTTGCTTCCCCTCAAAAAACGAAAAACAAAATTCTGTAATAGCTTGTAATACTAGTAAGACGATAAAACAGCATTATTGCAACAAATTTACCGCAGCAATTAATATATTTTGGATAAACTAGTTTATCTTTAAGTTTGGTTGAAATTTGTAAAGAAGAAAAGGAAGCCAAAGTAAGCAATATTTACAAATAAAGGCAAAACTTTCTGTTGATCGAAGCCGTATCATGAGTCTCCGTCGTTTGCTAAATATTAGCCATTTATGCCGCAGAAAATCTATAAACAGCTTAGTTTTCATAGATTCTTGAGAGCTTTATTTATCTCGTAAAAGTTAGAAACTGAGTCAGGGAGAATCGAGAGTCTCATGTGGAGGACGAATGGTTTAGTTTAGAGGAGATTTGTCTGGAGTCATGGAAATTGATTTGTAACATACAGAACAAGTGGATACATCACGGGTGCGAAGTTCTAGGCTGTACTGAAGGTTACATCAGTGTTGACGGCCTGGAGAAAGTATGCCGACCAATGTGTGCCGCGCCTAAAAAAAACTTCATGTGAGCAAAGGAGAAGGCAATTTTATCAAATGTTGCACAAATACACCCACTCTTGGAGGGAAATCGAAAAATGCGTCTAAATTCTGTTGGGAACATTTCCATCTTCTTGAAAACGATAGCGAGGGGGTGGAGAAAACCGAAGACAGCGACGAAGGAATTGAAACAGCAGTTGGAAATGAATCTTACGTTTATCCGATTTCAGCAGGATCTATTGACCAGAAAGTTGTAGGAGACATCCCTGAGCACGACGGATTGGATTGCGAACAAGGCGGTTGCAAATCAAAAGAGAAAGTGAACCGATACATGGACCGCACAGCAGGGCTGCTAACAGCGGTACGACCATGCGGGATTATAGTAAAAGCACAGGAGATGTATACTTGTGAATCATGCACCCAAGTGTACGCGTTTTTGTTGTTAACATTCGGGAAGACAGACGATTTAATGAGACTGAAATTTGTCGGTTATGATAGATCATGCGATCTTCATCTTTTCTTGAGCAACCTTAGTAAGAAAGGAAATGTCGGTGCAAAAATTCTTTTAGATCATGTAAAGTTTTTGGTGGATATGTCTCATGTGCTGAAGCACAAAGAGGAGTGCTGTATGTCTCCAAACAATCCAAAGTGCCGCTATCATCCTCATCTTGAAATATTCAAAGACATCAGGGGAACAAACACTGAATCTGCTGAACAGAGCAATCGCTTTCTGAACAGGTTTAAACACATGTGCAATCGAATGGCTGAATTTAAGTTTAAAGCATTTATGTGGTTTGTGATCGAAACACGCAATGAACTTATCGAGGAACGCTTAAGAATCAAAGGAAAAATGAAATCACTGACGCAATGAACTTATCGAGGAACTCTTAAGAAACAAAGGAAAAATGAAGTAACTGTTAACGTGCGACTATAATAGAGGCACAGTGTATTGAAGATTATAATGTTGTATCAGTAATAAAAGTTAAAAGAATATCATGTGTAGCGCGCTTCTTTCGGCAGATGGATTTAAGAACGAGATATACGAAATAATCAGAAAATCGTGGAATAACGATCGGAAGAATCGTATAATCGGAAGAACGAGGTATATTCATATGTAGCGCGCTTGTTTCGGCTCATGGATTAAAGAACGAGATATATTCATGTGTATTCATGTGTAGCGCGCTTGTTTCCGCTCATGGATTAAAGAACGAGATGTGGCGATAATCGTGTAGAAATCGGAAATCGTAGAAACGAAATAATCATAGAATCGTAGAATAACGATCGGAAGAATCGTATAATCGGAGAAAGCGGAATAGGAGAATTGGAAGAATCGTATAATCGGAGAATCGAGTAGAACTCGGTGAATCGGAAGAATCGTATAATCGGAGAAAGTGGAATAGGAGAATTGGAAGAATCGTATAATCGGAGAATCGAGTAGAACTCGGTGAATCGGAAGAATCGTATAATCGGAAAAAGAGGAATACGAGAATAGGAAGAATCGTATAATTGGAAAAATCGGAGAATAGAATCGGAAAAATTGTTTAATCGGAGAGAGAGGAGTAAGAGGAGAATCGGAAGAATTGTATGTCTAAACTCATTTGTTACTATTCTCCGATTTAGCCATAATCGCACTCTTCTGATAACTTGCTTGTCATAATGAAGTTGCTCCCGTTTCAAAACTTTTGACAGTTTGATATGAAAAGTAAACGGTGCTTAGCCTTAGACAAACTTGTGTAGGCAAACTCAAGTTGGCTTGTGTGACATGACAAACAGTTAGCGACAAATAAACTTGTTTCTATTCTAGCCAACTTTTTCGCAAATTCAACGTTTTTTGAGTTGGGAAACTCGCACTTGACATGTTATCAGTATGTGCAGTAGGGTCTGATACATTATGTTGGCATAACAACAACAACAACAACAATTTATTTAAAAATAATAAAACAAATTATATTAGCAACCCGCAAATAATTAAAGTTAATCGTGGCGGGTTGCTGCACACTAAACAATTACAGGAGCTCACTATAAAATAATTGACAGATAACATAATACCATAATGGCATAATACTATAGTTGGAGCATCGAGCATAATGCCGACATAATTGTACTGTTTTGCCGGCATAATAGCACTATTTTCAGTATTTTACGAAATGACAGTTATTTTTTATTTCGTTTATTGATTAAAAACTGTAAAACTTCAATCTATTGCTATTTGGCTGAATACTATTTGTTAATAAATAGGATGGTGGGTATTTTTTTTGCGTCAATTTAATTTATTTTATTAATTTATTAATTTATTTTATTTTATTTTTTCACCTTTGACTGGAGTTTGCGTTACTATAGAATTTGTTATGAAAAATTGTGTTTGTTTTGCGGAGGGGGGGGGGGGGGGGGGAATTTTTCGCGGCATAGTTATGAGCAAAATAGATACAGTCGAGCATTATTTGGAGCAAAATAGTCCATTTTGGAGGGTGACGTCGAAAAGCATAATTATTCGATGTTAAGGAGCATAATGTATCAACCCTAATGTGCAGCCTCGTTTCGCGGGGTCCGCTCTTCCTCCCTCGAGAGGAAGGAAACGTGAGACCGAGGTTGAGGTGTTTGGAATTTTGTCGTATGAAAACACAAGATTGCCAACTTTTAGGATTCTTGCCAACTTTACTTCGCGTTTAACAAGGTGTTCTATCGCTTGTCCAGAACTGCGCTTCTGTTTATGCGTGTTCAGTCAATCAATACCACTCTGATCTTTGCCACCAATGAAGTACTGCAGATTCAGGTTGAGCGTTTAACGGTCTGAGTTGTCGCGTTCGTTGTAACGGTTGGTTGATTGCGTTGCGAGGCAAAATGACAGCCGTTGCTAGGCGGGAATGAAGACGTTCTTTCTTTCTACAAACGCGCTGTATTCTAGGCTCATCAGGTCTTCCTCAACAAAAAGTACTAGAGTTATTCTTTTTAAAGAATAGTAGGAGTATTCTATCTTGATTTCAATCGCCATGATACTGGTAAGATCCAAGACGCGAATAACTCTTCTAGAAAAGAAATCGCTAGACGAGCGACAACATGCTTTTTCCCAGACAGAACGTCGTCATTCCCGCCTAGCAACGGCTGTCATTTTGCCTCGCAACGCAATCAATCAACCGTGACAACGAACGCGACAACTCAGACCGTTAAACGCTCAACCTGAATCCGCAGTAAGAAAAACTAAAAAACGGATCAGGTGAACAGTTTCAATTCTTTACAGTTTAAAATCTTACCCTCGTTTGACAAGACTTGTCCCAGTTTGCGCGAGCTCGCGCGCGTGAACATAGCTGGGCGCGCGGATAAGATGACGTAAGATGCTAGCGTCACCGAAGACAATTGTTGGCGTGGCCAATGAAAACTTCCTTAACGACATTTGAACGGTTTTTGTTTCCTATTCGAAAACAGAGCCATTAACATCACGTTAATATAATTGTGTTGAGAAAACGTTTATTTCTATAAAGTATTCACCAATGAGCGGCTACATGGACTTTTGAAGACCAAGCGACAGAAATCTTCAGCAAGAGCGTCGTAACGAAGAAGAGTTCTAAAAGTTTCCCTGAAAATGGGAACTTTCACTAAACGAATTCTTGTTTGCCTGGTGATTTGTTTCTTCTTTACTGTAGCGCCGTCAGGAAGTACCAGGTTTATTGAACTTCGTTATCGTAAGTTTTATGATAATTATTTTTTGTGTATCTAATGTTGTGTTCACATCAATATTGAAACATGTTTAGAGTAAACATGTTTAGAGTAAACATGTTTACTCTAAACATGTTTAGAGTAAACATGTTTCAATGAAACACGTTTCCTGTAAATATGTTTGCATTTTCATTGTTCAGATACACCTAATTGCAATAACGTTGTCATAGAAAAATGAAAAAGCCAAAAAGGAATTAATTAGCTTAATCATCATAGCGACACGCAGCACGATTAAGTGTGCAGCGGCTATTGTTAATTTTTAATTAAGCGTGCAGCGGCTACTGTTATTTGAAAAGTTGAAATCATATAGTAACCGTCCATTTTGGATGATATGTTGCTACCCGGTTGATGTTATTCTCTGAGAATAATTGTTACATGTGCAAGTTGCACTACGAAAAAGGAAAAGTGCAAAAACCTGTTCTTAAACATACCTTATTATAGGAAATTAACAATGCACTTTATTAACGCAATTCTACAAAATTCGCGTTAATTTAATGTATCTTAATTAATGTCGATGTAAATTTAATGCACGCTATTTCACAACAATGTTATTTTAAAGCACCTTTATTTCATTACAAAACCTTATTAGTTCATGACTCCTCTATTGGCTCTTCAGAGTCACATTTCACGGAGGCTTTGAAAAATCTTTTGAATTGATAGGGTCTAGTTGAGCTTCAAACCTAAATTTTCGGCTTTAAAAAAAGCTTAGAAACATCCGTGCACTTGTCTTGGAAGGTTTTATTGACGGAAGCCAAAACGCAGATTGGCGTTCAGATTAATGTAAAGTGCAAGTTTATAGAATTATAAAAATCGCAGTAAATAAAGCAAGATGCTTATCGAAAAATTCACGTTAATTTAATGCATGTAAACCTAACTTTTGAAAAATTCGCGTTAATTTACTGTAACGTAAATTTTCTTCGCGTTGTCAACGTGCATTGTTAATTTCCTATAATAAGGTAGTTCTTGTGCATGCTTTGAGAATTATTAAAATCCGGCGAGAATGTACTCAGGTATGTCTAATTAATTCCTATTGGTCTTTTTTCATTTTTTGTTTTAACATTTTTCATTTTTCTATGACAACGTTATTGCAGTTAGGTGTAAGTTGTTAATTTCAAAACACCCTTCACGCCTGGTTTTATAATTTATACTGCTTTACGAAGCAGGCATAAGCTCGCATAAAATCTTTAAAATTACACATGAACCGAAACAAAAACAGTTCGAACTTGTTGTTTCGATCACTTTTGCGCAATGCGCCGCCTGATGTGAACACTTTTCAAAGTGAAACATGTTTCATTCGTGATCAGACTTAACATGTTTCGCCCTAGTGTAAACACAGCATAAGACCCTAGCCAAACTGAGACGGCAGGTCAACAAAACTGCATGCAATCAATGCGTTCACTTGCGATTATTTGTGTTCAATTTCATCGAGGTCATATTCTCCAGCAACTCGACAAAAGATTTTTACTGTTTGAGCACCCAACGCAAGTTGTCTCATGTTATATCTCATGTTCATGTTTGGCACACGTTTCGATGCAATTTTTGTCGCGCGTACGTTGCATCTTCAAATCGCGTGTGTAATTGCTCAATCAATTACAAACGTGCCCATCCCCCCTCCCCCTCGGGTATTTGTCGGGCAACTGCAAATGCCCCTAGGTGCCGGTCAGCCCATTTTATATACAACAGCCCCGCAGGTGGGGCTTAGAAATATCTGCAAATGCCCCACCCCATCGGACAAAACCAAAATTACATTTTGTTGCAAACAACTTAATAATCACATTTTCAAGCAGGATAATACAAGACTTTTTGAATAGATTAGATCTTTTACTAAAGAAATTAGTAATGTGAAACTCCCCAATGAGGAAAAATTGACAAATGCCCCACCCATGTGCAGATCTTTGAAGACAAATGACCCACCATGGGGACCGATATCTAGACAAATGCACGATGAATGCCCGAGGGGATAGGCACGCCTGGAATTGACTTAGCCATGAACTAGCGGCGATTTTAGTGCGATTTGGCATGCGATTTGTCGCGCCATATCGCAGAGGTTGTACAACTTGGTGGCAATTTGTGGGAAAACACAGCAAATCGCAGCAAATTTAAACTTGAGACAAAAGTTGCATAGCGCGAAGAGCGTGACATCAATAATCGCGTGATGTAAATCGCAATGAACAGGATCTGTACTTTTCAATTTCCTTGGACGTGGGACGAGCAAGCAGAGCTGTATTGAAATGGATTGTTGGACATGCGAAAACTTGCTCTACTTGCGAGACCATATTGCCACCCAATACGTATTCACGTTGAGAAGGGCTATTTGATTTTCTAACCCTATCATTCCCAGAGTCAATTATAGAGACATGTAGCGTGGTTTTAACGTTTGTGTCTGTAAACAAAATCCAGTATCCTCTTGTGTGACCATTCAGGGTTCTTCCTTAGTATTGCATTGTGCATCACTACTGCACATAATTTATTGCGTCATTAGCGCGCGCACAATCGCGCGCACTGTCCGAACCCAGAGGGTTTCCCTTGAGGATAAGTTAGTCAAATGAATAATAGATTGTTTTCTCCTAAACGAGTATCGTGGCCAATCTTTTTGCGTTCGCAGAACGCCTTCACAAATCTGTAAGGCAGGCGAAATCGAGATTTTTGCGACGGACTTCCAAATAGCCTCGCCTCTTGAAACAACGTAGCGGCCCTGGGTACGAATGTTGCAGTCCACGTGACTTCATCGGTCCAATGACGTACTGATAACGGACAGACGGACGGACGTTCTAGGGCGCGCTGAAATAGTGAATTAATGTCGCGATCATATGGCCAATAAAATTGTGATTTTGATAGAGATCGATGAATATTTTCGAGTTTCTGTGCGCGGCTGTTCCTACCCGCAAATGTGTCGACTTCATTTAGACGAAATCATGTATCGCGCTCGTTACCAAGATGCATTTGAGCAATTTTTGAGTGCCATTTCGTTCTTAAACTTGTAAAATGCGAATTTTTACATTTTTAAACTTTAGTTTGTTATTTGCAGACGCAATTTGACGACATTAAATTCTCGTTTTAGCGCGCGCAAAGACAGTTGTTTTTTGCTATATAGCGCGACACCCCTAAATGGGTAAATTATTGCATTATCATTTGTTACGTCGACGAGCAGTTTTGCAGTTGATGTTAGCGCGGGAAAAGCCCAAAATTCACAGTAAAATATAAACATTAACTAGAATTTTCTGAGGAGTAAATGAACTATTATAAAGCCATTCTCCTTTACACACCACATGAACTTTTAACCGAAAATAAATCATTTCGCACATCTAACGCACCCTTTAATCTACGATTACTCCTAGTTTATTGCTTAATATTACTCTAAAAAGCATCCTCTTTGAGTTAAAAGAGTTTAAAAAATTTCTATATACATATATACCCACTACGCGTGGCCATAAAATCATGACCTTGAGCAAGAAGCGTTTTGAGTCAGTACTGTGTGAGGATGTGTGCCTTTGCCGTGAATCATATATCAAATTGTTCTTTATGTACGACGCATGATATCTTTTAGTAATACAGCTGTTTGATTAAACGTTGTCACTGATCGGTCTTACCCCTACGCGACCAGACCGAAAGGGAGTATGGGTGAATTAAAATGCATGATTAATTATTCTATATCGCGTTTACAACGGAGGACAAAACTCATGTTTGTCTTCGCGTGTTACGCAAAGACAACCAGAGTCGCTTCGATAAGGACGTTCCGTATTTTGATAATGTGCAGTTATTGAATGTGAATTGATTTCTCCCCATAATCCTTTTCGGTCTGGTCGCGTAGGGATGAGACCGATCAATGACAACGTTTAATCAAACAGCTGTATATCAAACACGAGGAACAGTGTTTCATCAGATTTCCAAACACCGAGAAGTGGATTGGAAAAACGAGGCGCAGCCGAGTTTTTTTAAACCACTTCAAGGTGTTTGGAAATCTGATGAAACACTGTTTCGAGTGTTTGATATAGCTTCTCAAACTGATCGTTAAATGCGGAGAAAACGAAGGAATAAAATCGCCAAAATCTATGCAAATTAAGAAACGATTTCAAAACCTCCTTCACGGTAGTGATTTCCTTTGTGTTCTCGTCATGAATTATTAATGAGTTTGAGAAGAGGTTTTCAAACTAGCGCGTAAAGTAACGTGAAGCGATCAAATAATCACGCGAAAGTAATAGGCAGTACTACATGTATAAATAGGGTAACTTTAGTCCTTCACATCTCTTTCGCGAGCATTGTGACCTATGTTTTTTATTGCATTTTTCAAAACAGTGCTCGGTAGCAAAAATTAGGGAAAGTTTGCATGGTATCATTTGTTTTTCAATATTTCCTCGCGAAGCGAGGGTCGAAGGCCCGAGCGTAGCGAGGTTAATAAATTTGTCGTCTCTCGGGAGCTGAGCCGCGCGAATTCGAGCGAAAAATATATTTATTTAACAAATCGACCGCATTTTTCCATGGTCTATACTCTTTTTTACAATAACTGTGTGAATTCCCGCGCGCTGATTGGCTCATTACTATGGTCGATGAGAGTATAGACCATGAAAATGACGTAACAGGTAACGCAACGCGGTGAGTTTTGTCAAACTTTGGGCGCTGCGGGTCTTCAAACACTGAAAAATGCACTTAAAACTGGAATTCTTCAATGCAAAGAATGCTCTCTCGTCAGTTAAATTTAATTACAATCAGCTAAACTTGTCTGAAATTAAGTGCGAAGCTAAAAGGACAAACAACTTGTCGTAGTTTCACGGGAAAATCCACGGAATCAGTCGCCGGCGCCCGAAAGAACTAACTTGGAGCAAAGATTCATCTGATTATTCGAAGATATTTCAAATTTGAAAAAGGTTAGCTTTGTAAACTGTACCTAGTAATTTTATATTTGACTTTGTGTGAGGTTATTGTGCTCTATTTTGCGACTTTTTTTTTATCGCCGAGCGCGGTTCTCTAAAATTTGCCGAATAACGGCTCTTTGTTTTGCTGTGTTAATATTAAAAGATTCTAGCGATGATTTAAGCTGAAGAGAATTTTTGTGTGAGCCTTTTTCGTTACATAATTTATTCACATAAAAAGTTAAAGTTTTAATTATTCCCCAGCGCAAAAACATTTTGCAGCAGTTTGTCAGTGTTAGGTTGTTTATCTTGATTTTCTAAAATGATTCCCGCAAACTCGTTCGCTCGGCGCTCGCAGTTATTCAAGTTTGTTATTGTAAAAAACAAATCGACCGCATTTTTCCATGGTCTATACTCTTATTTACCATAGAAATGATACCACAAAATGTTGAAAACTTGGCAGTGAAACCACTCGCCTAACGGCTCGTGGTTCCAGTTGAGTTTTGAACATTTTATTACGTCATTTCTATGGTAAATTTAACAAATCGACTGCATTTTTCCATGGTCTATACTCTTATATACTTGAAGGTGTCCGGCAGTTGCCTGCATGACAACAAAAATCGCGACCGCTGACAATGGCGCACTCTCATGTTTATTCATGGAGGGCACACGAGTTTACCCTTACTCGTCTGTGAAAAGATGTTTATTCTCGGTGAAACACGACCAATTTCTGATGGAAATGAGAAAGAACAGCAAACACATCAACGTTGGATTCAACAAGTGGCTCGAAATCCTTGCCCGAGAAAATTAACTACCGAAACTCCGCAGAAGCGAGAACGGCGACTTGAAATCTAGTGCGATCGAGCAACGAAGAGACAACGAGTGTATCGAATACAAAGACTTCAAAAGCCTACGCAAACCGTTTGAGTAGGTTCAAACGCCTTGACAAAATGCCGTCATTAGAATTCTGAACGAAACCGATCAGGAGAGGCGACACCGACTGGAAGTGTTGGACAATGATTCTGCTTATAGACGCAACGAGCAGGCCTTATTCAGCTTATTCAGCTTATTTAGGCCTTATTTTATTCAGCTAAATACTCGTGGCGAATATCTTTCATACGGTAGGGAAAAGAAAACACGGATTACAGGAAAGGCTCAGAGAAGAAGAACGATTTAGAAATCTAGCTAGCTTAATCTAGCTGAAATCACCGCACTTTAATCCGCTCTCCAATGCTCTTCAATGACATGGAAAGGTGCAAGAAAACTGGTCTGGCCTGATGGAAGCCAAAACTTTTTCCAGCACAGATATGTGGTTGTACAAAATGTATCCATGGTGTCAACATGTAACAAGATCTAACTAGCCTTATTAAGTACGATTGTAAAAGTTGTGTCCTGTGTAATTCTTAATTCTTAATTATATATTCTTAGTTTGTTTTTACATTTGAATTGATATTTTATAAGATTTTATGTTATAGAGTTTTATACAAAATCCTACTTATTTATCATTTATTAATGTAATTTAGCTTGTTTAAATATTTAGATTGTGTAGATAGGTGTCCTTACTTAGTGGGTAACTGCTATATTTTATCTTGACACAGAAATAAAGTTTTTATTATTTTATTATTTCTTTTTTGAAGTATGATCAGAACTACAGATCACGCAGGTGGAAATTATTTCACAAATATACAACATTTACATGATATATATTGTTTGTGAATGAGCAGTGAGAAAAATATACTTTGTATATGGTATATTGAGTTTACGACATTCCTTATAAAATAGTTCAATAAGAAACATTATTCGAATAGTTAAGTAAGGACAGTTTCTGTTTACAATTTGGATAAAAACATTTTGTAAGGAAAAACAATTCTGTCAGCAATCGTGGCCAGCTAATGTTTAGCAACCGTATAGGTAAACACATGACACATCAACATTACTACTTCACCTTTATTACTGGAACGGTGATCAGTATCTTAAATCTCCTCACAATATCAGTGTACAAGCAAGTACATAAATTATGCAAATTGAGAACCTGATCACCTTCAACATGAGTTGTCTGTGGAAATTGAATACAAATTCACTTGATATGGCTATATGAACTGTATTGACACCAGTAAGGAGAATGTACATCTACAAATTAATTTTCATTTTGAGATTTTTAAAGAGGCTTAATGGTCATGAAGGCCTAAGTCCTGCCGTGGTCTTAACCTACGAATTCACCATCCTGGTCTCTATACATTGCTTATGGTATTTGCAGAGAATATGTTGCTTCATCGTGAATATTCATGTTTTGTAATCAATTTTGTAATTCTCATGACCTGTATCCACAATATAGTATTGTTTCTGCTGCGAGAATCTCATTCCACTTTCTTAACCAATCGAAAATAAACCCAAAACCAATCATGACTTGCTCCCACGTGTTCAGTTCCCGGGCTTGGCACTTGCTTCCCGTAATTTCTCCAAGCTCTGATTAGTTCATTGGATTGACGTGTATGTTGTGATTGGCCAAAGTAATAACTTTGGTTTTGCTCTGATGATACTTGATTGAAAACCAATCTACATTTATCACAATGTTGCATTTAATTACTATTATCTATGGTATGTTAGAATGTTTTACTATTCTATGTTACTGTAGTCTCATTGCTGTTTTTGAGTAAGATTAAATTATTATTTTTACTACAACTGTACCACCATTGAGTTTTTTTTTTGTTCAGCAGCAGTAAACTCCTGCGATCTCAACCATTCAAGCAAATTGTGAATTGGGTTAGCAATTATTTGATACCCAGTACATGTATATAGAGCAAAAACTACAGCAGTATCTAAAGCGAACAGGTTAATTTGGGAGATAGCACTCGCAAGCTTTAAAAATGGAATTTAATCGCGACAGCAGGAGTTAGCTGCATTCCTAATAAACATACTCTCACCCAATCAAAATAACAGAACACCACTGCATATTGTCCTGGACCCATGTCCACAACAGTACTACACATCCACTTTCAGACCAATTTTACTTCTGACAAAAATTAAGGAAGATAGGTTCGGCGGTGGTGGTGGGGGGGGATTAGGGTCTTTTCGTACCCAGTCCCATAGCAGTTACAGCAACCCACAGCTCAAAACCCAAAACTGACCAGTACCAGCTCCCATTTATTTTATTTTAGGAAGACAGGGCACTGGTAAGCAAAAGTGAAATGGAAGCGACTGAGAACGAAAATGTCTGAACTTTAAACTTCGGGGCCATTCGTTGCCAGCATGCAACCCAACCTCTCCAATCAAATCAGAAATTCCATCTCTCCCTCCCACATCGCTAAAATTTTACAGGTGCATCCTCCCCCGAGCTTCGCGAGGTTCTGCGAGACACGTATTTCTAGTTTACAAAAGGAATTTGGGATTTTTCTTCAATTTTGAATATTGGCACTCTTCGGATTGCCTCGCTTTTTATTTATAACGTGTCGTTACTACTATTTTCAACAATGTGCAAAACGATTTTTGGCACCTTTTTTTATCAATTTTGCAATAGGCCACATTCAAAGAAGTTATATCATGGTCCTAATTTGGATGCTTTTGGGTCAAATTGCCACAAATTAAAACTAAATACAAGTGTCACACGGCTAGAAATGCTTATAGAACACCAAGAGAGAGATATCAATAAAGTTTTCGACTGAGCGAATGAACCATAATCAGATTTTTAGCGAGTTTCCCAAAACACAAGGCGATAAACTTGAGGGTAGTCCAGCACTTGTCTAAACGATATCTGTGATTGGCTAAGAAAACAATAGATTTGTCCCGCTGGGATAGGGATTAGGGATAGGGTTAGGGTTAGGGGTAGGGCTAGGGTAGGGATAGGGTTAGGGTAGGGTAGGGTTAGGGTTAGGGTTAGGGTAAGGGTAGGGTTAGGGGCATTTTTCAAGTGATACATCAATTGTATCGTTCGCCAATCACAGACATCGTTGGGACAGCTACGGGGTCGCCCAAACTTGAAAAAGTTGGCCCATTTTTTTCCAAGTTGCAATCCATTTCCACCATGGTCATCTTCAGCCCAAGTCACTTATTTTTACTCTTCAGGGCGCCAGTTGAATAATGTTATAGAAATCTGGACCATTTTGGTTGTATTTCTACTAATATAAATATGTCTTTTGGGCATTTTAAAGTAAAACTATAAATGGAGACATCCCTTTAATGTTTTGTCTTTTTATTCAACAGCTAAACCAGGTGGGTGTCATGAAGGCTGGCCCTGTCCTTCAAGGAGCGTGTGCATTCGGCGTGAGTGTCATTGTAAAGAACATAACATTATCGGAGACGGAAATACATTTTGTACTGTGCCAGGTGAGTCAAGGAAACCAAAGACGGCCCAAGCCCAGACTGTGGGTCTGCTAAAGCCATTTTGCGTAATAGCGGTGAAGGCAAAAATATAAAGATTTGAATAAGAGATACAATTGCAAACCTTTATGTTTTAACCACAACCGCTAATACGCAATATGGTTTTCAGCTGATGATTCGCAGTTTTGCTTAGGTCAGTCTGCCATTAAATGGATGACTTGCAAATTGAGCTAATCGCCCGATCGATAAATAAGAGATAAAGAAACTCTCAAGTTAATTTTCCACCCCAGGATTTTTGCTTAAAGGGATCCTCGGCTGAAAAACAGTTTTAGATTCAAAGTATTCGTAATGATTATATTTAACTCAGGCTGGGGTTTTAAGTTGGTATCTCCGTAACTGGTTACTGAATGTGAAGTGTTCTTTTTTCAGTTTAAATTTCCCGCGGGCCACCATGTTTTCTTTATGGTAATTCATGACGTCATTGCTTTGTCGAAGATGTCAATATGGAGTTTACAGAAGAGGATTTCGCGGTAGAACCGTACAATATTCAGTCAAAAATGCATTAAAAGCATATATATATTTATAAATTTACGTGATGTTGACTTAAACTGTCATATTGAAAGCTCGCGACAACGTAATGACGTCATAATTTCCCATCAAACTTTGCGAAAACAAACATGGCGGCGCGCGGGAAATTTGAAAGCAAAAAATGCAGAAACAAAATGCCCAGTATTCAAGAGTTAAAGGTTTGTAATCACCTTCAAAACCCGTAAACCAGTTTAACAATGACACGAACTAATGATCTAGAAGAAATATGTTTTCTAGCCGAGATTCCCTTTAATTCTTGAATATTCAGCATTTATTTTATATGGAGTGCAGAGGAGATGAAGGAGTAAATGTAGACAAGTCAGAATTATGCAGGAGAACGATATTGATGGTTCTTAAAATTTGTAAAATTAAGCAGTCGGATCCAATAATAGTTTTACTCATTTCTCGCATCTTTCCTCGCCCCTGCGGACCTTGCAAAAATACTGCACAACTCGTGAAATATCCGCGAGTATTATATGCATATATTAGTGCATATAATTTGCACTTGTAGTTTACAAGTCAGGATGCTGTAGTTTTTATTTAATAGCGGATGACTTGCCAGGCCGAAGGCCTGGCTGCGCAGCTCCATACTCATAGAACCAAAGAACCATAGAACCCATGGCCGTCATTTTTCATGGTCATGGCTAGCGGAATGTTTCGCGGGCGCGTTGTGTGCCCGCCGCCGCCGACGCCGTCGCTTAGGGCTAACTCGCGGGCGCGTAGACCGTCGCAAAACATGCGCGTATGACGCCACACAACATCCGGGATCTTTGCAATTTTCACGTGAAATGGGAAAACACTTTTGACGTTTTGCTGTGTTTAGCGGAGGTCAGCGGAGAAAACCGTTTAAATTAAAGTCGTTATTCTCCTGAATTTTTTCGCGGTTTGCTTCTCAAGACAGGGATACTAATTAAGGGATATTCAAAAGCCGCTATAGTGGAAATAGAAGAGCTTTCAGAGATAAAATCTACGTAAAATCTTGCTTCGAGGATGGGAGCAATGCGGGAAGATGTTTGTCACTTCGGGTTTCAGAACTGAAGAAGCGGAGATTTAAACAATTTCCAAGCAGTGGAGCGACTTAAAGGTAAAACAAAATACATTTTTCGATAGGAATTTATGTTGATATCAATCTGTGATTGACGTTTTTGTGTTCTCGCTAGTTTTCGGGAGAATTGTTTATAACGCGCTCAATTAAATTCAGTTGTTTTGATTTCTTTCATCGGAGACATCTCGGCCTCGATGAGCTCTTAGTAATGGCTCGCGTTTTGCTTTTAAACATAAACTTATGGAGATTTGAATAAAATTTTTCGAAAGAAGATTGTGTTGCCCATTTTTATGTGTTTGTTCATTCATTACATAGATTGAAAAGCGATTTTATGTAAACAAAACAAGACTTAGATTTTCTATTTCACTCGCGTCGCCTTATGCAAATATGTTTGTGTATTTTTGCAATTTTGATTTCCAAATCAGTTTCTCGGGCAATTTTTGACAAACAAAAACTGTATTTTATTCGGAAAGTAGTCGTACTAGTTATTCTAGACAGACAAAAGTTGTTTTTGTGAACTTTTCTACGGTCTAAATGTACTGTGCAGACTGTCGGGTAATACTGTTTTTTTGAGAATTGCTAAAATTGAAAATAGCCCGGTCGTCAATCTTCCGACCTTTCACCTTAGTTAAGCTTCACCTTAGTTAAGCTTGTTCCTTTTCTTCGGCTCATTTCGATTTTTACCGTAATTTGTACTAGCAAGAACCTGTTAATTTAACAGTCCAAACCGAATTTTTGAACAAACTTGAAAACAGATTAAGTGAGAGCGAAATTTTATCCTGCGAAGGATAAAATTACCCCACGCAATGCGTGGACTTTCTTCAGGGAAAACCCGCGGTTCAGACGGATTACCTCAAGAATTTTACGCTAAATTATGGGATCTTTTAGGCCCTATTCTGTTCGAAATTATAAATTTAGTTTGGAAAATAATTCTCTCAGTGATTCAATGCAAGGAAGCGTGACTAGATTACTTTACAAGAAAGATGATAAGAAAAACCTCAAAAATTGGTGGCCCGGCCATTTCGCTACTCAATGTTCATTACAAAATTTGTTCAAAAGCTCTTACAAACAGACTTTCAAAAGTGTTACCCTCGATTATTTCAAGAAGATCAAACTTGTTCCGTCCCAGGTAGGACGATTTTTGAGAATTTATTTCTCTTGCGTGACCCTCTAGATTATATACATATTACCAATGAAACTGATATCTTGCTGAATATCTACATTATACTGTCAAGCAAATATGAAAATTATAGTTAATGGTTTTTTGACTAAAGAAATTCGACTCGAGTGGGGGGTGAGGCAGGGAGATCCCCGGTCTCCACTTTTGTACATTTTATGCGCAGACGTTTTGGCTACCAGTATAAGAAAGGATGATACTAGTGAAGGTTTTCTCCATCCAGAAGCCTGAGGAAAGCGTTTTAAAATTCGCCAATATGCAGATAACTCCACATGTTTTGTAAACGACATTTTTTCTTTAGACAAATTGTTTACCTTACTTCACAAATACGAGACAGGTACAGGGACTAAATTAAACGGGCAAAGAGTACTTAAGCCATGAAGTTAGGAGCTTGGTGCTCACGTCCGGACACTCCTTATGGCCTGACGTGGGTGTCAAGAATGCGAATCTTGGGTGTCTGGTTTAGCAATGGTACTGCAAATGTGGAACCAGATAACTGTTTACCACGCCTTTCCAAGCTAGATTAAAATTTGAACCTGTGGAAGGGTGTGGGGTGTTTTCACTCCCACTCTATCGGCACTACTCAATACTAGGTTTTTAGTTAATGTTAAGACTATTTTCTTTTACCTAATGGACTTCTGCTGACGACGAGAATGACATGCGAGAATGACATGCGAGCACGCTTTTTCATTAATACCATACTTTATGGTATATGGGTTTTTCGAAATAAAGCAACTTTTCACAATAGCACCGAGAACTCTCGGGCCACTGTAAGGGACATAAGGAATGACATCACAACACAGTTGCAAATTAACCGAGGGGGGTACTTTGCAAATTTTTGGGCGGGGGCGTGCTGATGGGACTAACCTATACTAGACCATTTTAGCTGCATTATGTAACCATATTCTAGACTAAACAACAAAAAATCCTACCCTATCCTAGACCTTTTCTAGACTCGCTATTTTGCAGAAACTCATTCACTATCACAGTCTAAGATACCAGGGGTCAGTAAAAATGTCATACAGCACACCTTACCGATTATTAAATGCCATTTGCCAGTAAACCTCGTCTAGACTAAATTCTTCATGCAACTGATCAGTTTTCGCAGAAAATGATACCCTATTCTGGACCAAAAATCTCTGATTACTATACCCTATCCCAGACTAAACTGCCTGAAAACCATACCCTTCACAGCGACACATACCTATATAGCTCATATATGGGAGTAGACTCCCCCCCCCCCCCCCCCCCACCGCGAACAGAAATTTTCTGCTTTGTCGTGTCATCCGAATATTTGTGAAATACAAAAATACAACAGTCAAAGCTTGTGACTCTAATAATTTAGCTACTGGCAACTCATCATTCATTACCAGAAATGACTAAAGTAATCATGTGCAAACCAGAAAGGACTTTTTTCAAGTGGACCAAATGACCGGAAATGAACTTTATAAATAATCCCTTATGGACTAGACTTTCAAGTGACTGTAAACCGGAACTGTCCTTGTATTATTGTAACCGGAAATGACTAGCTTTAACTCAGGATGCCTTGTAACCGGAAATGACTAGCCTCTCAGGATAATATTGTAAACTTTAGGGATTTGTTATTGATAAATAAAACATTTTAAAAGAAAAAAAAACACTTTTGTGTTTAGCGAAGAAAACGGTTTGCAAAATCGTTTTTTCCTGCTTTTTTTTTCGCGGTTTGCTACTCAAGAGAGGTTTCACATTTCTCAAACAGTGAGCTTCTTCTTTTAGATTGTAATTTGTGCAGTCTAAATGTTCTGTGGCAGACGGTCTCGTAATAAGCTTACTGTTTTTGAGAATTGCTAAAATTGAAAAATAGCCTGGTCATCGATCTTAATTCTAATTTTTCTTGTGCTTCCGACCTTTCACCTAAGTTAAGCTTATCATCATCGTTTCTGTTCAGAGAGCTCCGCTGTTAGGCTAAGCCTATCTATATATATTAGGATAACTTGTCACATTCTACAGACATAGCACATCTGTAATTCCACGTGGAAGGCTTGTAAAAGGACCTGCAGCGACATTTATTGAACTCTTTTACAATTGTACTTGTAAAAAGAAGGGTCCAGCTTGTAAAGTAAAAGTGTAAAATGTTTATTGAATTGACCCCTCAGGGCTCGAAATTAAAAAAAAAGTTCAGTCGCCATTTTGCGACTAGATACGAAAATCAAGTCGCAATTTCACAAATTTTAGTTGCAAAATTGAGTAGCAACAATTAGTTAAAAAATAACTTTGACTAACAAAATAATGATTAACAAGACTGATTTTATTACTTCAACAGCTTTCACGTCATGTCTAAATATATGATGACTGTACATGTACAGAACGAAACATGCAATACTATAAACTTGGCCGCCACAATCGTAACGATCAAGACATTTTTCTCGATCTTAAAACTAGTGTACAACTCAAAATTATATTTTTTGGTGAAATTAGCTTCCAGAAAGGATACAATCTTGGAACATATCCACTTAAACGTCCGTCACCGTTGCGAAATTGATGACACTTTGGCCGATTCTACCTGGCCGCGATCGGCCGCGATGTCAGCTCTAATCCAGCGGTTTAACAAACAAAAATATGAGCCTGCAATACATATGAATAAGAAACCGCTGCAATGGCGGCCGCGATCGAGGGAATAGCGTTGCGTCGTAACATTGCGGGTAAAATACGTACAATTTTACCCCATATCTTCAAATGTCTACGATAATCAAGGCACACAACAATATATTTTTTCAGTTCTTTATTTATTTCGGCAAAAATAGTGGCAAAGTAGCGACTGCTAGGCTTTTTATTTCGTTATTGGCCACGGCGAAAACTACTCGCAAATTTGCGACTCCTCTGGAAGTTTTAGTCGCAAACACAAAAATTAAGTCGCAAATGCGACCGTATTGGTCGCAATTTCGAGCCCTGGCCCCTGTTTTATTTTAGTGTGCAAACCATATGTCAAAATTCTATGTACCTATCAATAATTTCACGCGGTCTGCTGATTCGTTTTTAACGACTGATATCAGGTAACCTGATATCGATCCCTAAGTTATTGAGGGGTATGATTTTAGATACCATGCACCTCGGTTGTGCCTAAATCATACCGTCCAGAAGGACGTCGGACACCTTATTGAGACTCATATAAAGTAATGTCGACACTTAGAATTTCATTTTCAATAAATTTTTAATTGTAATAAAGAAAATCTAAAATCCCCTCTCAGGATTGAACCTGTGACCTCAGCTAGGCTTAGACTTACATAACCTACCGTACCACTGTACCACCTAGCTTCTCGGGTTGCTTAGTCCTAAATTTAACTATATAAACTGCCATCCCCAACCTCAACTGAAAGAGAACCAGTGACTCCGTTATATAAGTCTCAATAAGGTGTCCGACGTCCTTCTGGACGGTATGATTTCAGATACCATGCACCTCTTCAGTACCTCTAATTTCATTGGACTTGGGTATCACGCAGATGTATTGTTTACATTGTTCTATTGTTTGTTCTATTGTTTTCTTGGCCAATCCTGTGAGGCGTTCCGAGACGTACATGCCGCCTATATGATTTTGGACATTTTTGGGATTCTGTAATCGACCTCGGAAAAATCTCGTGTGTCTCCGTTACTCTTCAGCGCAACTTCGCAATTCCCAAGAGACCAGTCTCATAGAAAGATCGGGCTATATAGTAGGCACTTTGCCGCAACTGGTATAATTTTAGCTTGACATAATAGTTGCTTTTTGCCCGTACAAGTTTTGAAACATGAGAACGATTTTAATTGTGAGGGAGTAGGTTGGATGATTTGACGCTTAGTTTAGCAAAAAAATGTTCGCGCAGCAACACCAAAAGCAAAAACACATGGATCCTAGAGAACATCGCCCAAAACCCCCTCAGAACAATATAATCAAGGTTTTGCGACAAAAGGTTTAGCTGAATCTCATTAAAAAATGAAACGGGTTACAATCGGGTAGAGAATACTATATGGAAAGTGCGCGCGTATGAAATTTTACGCACAAGTTGGTTAGTATATCAGAAATCGAACGAGCGAGGCTTTGCTTATAACTCGCAATTTATTATATAAACTTAAAACGCCTCTTCATGTCCTGCAATGGCAAAAAGTGAAGCTAAAATACATGAAGTACTAAAATATAAAGCAAGTTTAATGGGTGTCTGGCTCCATATAATTCGAGTTATCTTCCACTTCCTTTCGGTTTGAGTGATTGAGTTCTCGGTTTGAATTGTAGGTGAGGTGGTATTAGAGTGTTGACCGAAATCGTGAATTTTTCCCTTCACTTATCACGACACCTTCGAAGAACTTCATGGCATTTTACTCGTGGTTGCTGCACTTTCACTAATCAGTGGAAGAAGTCGTTGAAGAATTTTGATTTCTTCCTCAGTTAAAGGCGCAGCAGCCTTTACACGCAGCAGCCTACTCACGCCTATGGAGCAATTTCTCACGCCTGACTTACAGATTTGAGCTATCAGCCTTAAAGACTCAGTATTGTCCATTATGCATTGCGTGCTGCGAGCATCGGCGGCCATTTTCTTGATGTTGAAAAAATCCGGTAGGTCTTATAGCTCTTTGTAATCTGTTTGCATCGGCCATGTTGGTCGTTAAACGTTTATTCGAGTACCTTATTTATCAGGCAACACTTACGAACGTAATTTAATATAAAACGTTTGAACAGAACAGAAGCACGGGACGATATAATTCCTTTCTACGCGATTGAATGTTTGCGCGAGAAAAGCAAAACCCCGGAAAACAATAGAAGCCTCGCTCCCGTGCAAACTAAAACAATAACAGAGGCGCTGAAGCATAAGGGACAATACTGGGCCTTTAAGTGATCGCATGATCCAATTAAAAATTTAGTTACCTTCATGAAAATATGGCACTTTTTTGTAAGTTTTTATCATTCTGGACATTACAATTACAGAGGTCTGAGGTCCATGGAAACTTCCGAATTCTTCGGAACATCTTCGGACAACTTCGGACATCTTCGGAATAGATCGGGTTCTCTTCGGATTTGGTCGGGTCGCCTTCGCAAATCCTGGCACTCCCACGAAGAAATTCTCACGCCTGTCACTCGGAAAAAGTTGGCAGGTATAACAAACAACAACGACGACAACGTCTTAAATTAATGGCTTGTCTGGCGATGTGTGTGGGCGGCACGGTGGTCTAGTGGTTAGTGCGTCGGACTTTCAACCTGAAGGTCGGTGGTTCGAGCCTGGTCTCTGCCGTCGTGTTGTTTCCTTAGACAAGAAACTTTACTCCACACTGTCTCTCTCCACCCACGTGAATAAATGGGTACCGGCGACAAAATGCTGGGGGTAACCCTGCGATGGACTAGCATCCCATCCAGGGGGGAGTAGCAATATTCCTAGTTGCTTCATGCTACGGAAACCGGGTTAAGCTTCGGCCGTGTGGGCCATCGTGGCCCGACTGCGACTTTAGCTTACCTTACCTGGCGATGTGTGCAAAACGCTGCCAATCAGCCTTGAATGAAAAATCAACTTGTTACGGCTCACACGTTAAAAAACATGATACGTGGCTCCTGATTGGACGTATCATTTTCCTTACACGTGAAAAAAGCGATACGCGTCATTGGTTCGCTTACATCTCCTTACAGCAGCTTGCGAACTAAAAATACGGGTTTCCAGCGAGTAAATCTCTATATGTATAAAACAAATAATGTTACGTTCTAGATATAGTTTGGTACACTTAAGTAAGCTTAAGTAGAAAGCTTGCAGAAAGCCTGCAGCATTAGAGCTAGTTTTGGCGATTTATCGCTGGTAATATAAGTAACGATTTTAACATACTAACGGATCGTGGTCCCTCAAAAAAGACAACTTAAATGACAAAATATATAATTATTTGCGCCACATCAAAAAAATATCACTTAACATCTATATCACACCTTACTTTTAGATTTCAAAAACAGTGAGTTATTTCTATATATCACGAGTTAACTATTGTGTGAAATTTATTAATACACCATTTTTCTCCCTGATAGACTTTCCAGGTGGAGGTGGGATGTGGGGCTCTCATATGTGTAACAAGCCTGATGGCAAATGCGGACATTACAGCAAGTCTAAGTGTGACTGCGGGCGTTACAAAAACTCTTACTGTATTACCGATGGCATTGCCGATCAAGCACCAGGAGTCGTAATGTACACTTGCAAGTGCAAAGAAGGATTTTTCGGAAGACCAAATGGCCCTCACTATACACACTGTTTGAGACCCGAAGGTAAATTCCATTAGCTAAAAAGTGGGATGGAGCGTTGCCTGTTTAAAGGAGCTATGTCATGACATTCCGGGGTCAAAACTGCTCTTCGAGTTTTCTAAGACATAAGACGATAAACTTGAAAACTTTAGAGCAATTATTCAAGTTGCAATCCGTTTCCATCCTGGCCATCTGTAGTCCAAGACACTTAATCTTTACTGTTACAGCATTAGTAGTAGAATTTTAAAGGAAACTGGAGCATTATTTTTGGGTTTCCACTGCTATAAATATGTCTTTTAGCTTTTATAAGTATAGCCCCCGCTTTAAGTTGATAAGATCACCACAATGATCACAGATATCACTCAAATATATTTTCTCCGCAGTACATATATTTGATTAGGGACTATGCAATAATTACCTGGAGGGGGGGGGGGGGGTGGGGGGGAGGGGCAGTAAAACGAGAGTGGGGGGAACAATGTAATCTCACAGCCTTAGGGAGGGGGGTAACGGAGGGGGCAACTCAGAAACTGACTTTAAGACTCAAATACCGAAGACATTTCACTTAAAATTATACTCATTACTTTCCGGACTGATTTATATAGGCATTCAAAAAAAAAAAAAACAGAACTAACAGTTATTTAATTATAGTAACAGATCCATGGGCAGTTCACCAATTTGGTCACATCACTAAAAATGATACTCATTACTTTCTGGGACTGATTTTAAATAATATAAATAAAACATGGCTCTGATATGACATCAAAAATATAACAGAATTAACAGTTATTAGTAACAGAGCCATGAGCAGTTCACCTATATATATATATGTCTGGTCACGTGACGTTTACCATATTTCCAAATAACACAACAGGGGTGAATCCAGAATCTCAAGAAGAGGGTGTTCCCAACAGCAAACCAACAACAAATCAAGCTTTTAGCCAGCAGGGTGTCCAGGCGTCCTGTGGACGCCCACGTTTTGAAGAAATTCATGAAAATTGCACCTAATCCTTTAAAAATTTATGACGGGAATTACCTTCAGGACGCCCACTTTTCAATTTCTGGCTAAAAGCCTGCAACAAATGCCGATTGACATTAAATGTACAGAAATTTTTAGCCCAAAGTAAGTATCACATGAACCTCAGGACACCCCAGTCTAGATTCACCACTGGATGTAATTAAGGTTACAGTGTACCTTCGGGGGTGTCTCCAGCATAACAGCTCTAGCGTCTTAAGATTACACTTAATATACCTAAACCGAGATATCAAATTAAAGCTTATAGAGCTGGCTTTCTAAATATGGAAACCATTTGCTAATAAAATGAATTGTCGAATTTTTTACGACGTCTAAATTCGAACGTCCGAATCAGCTTTAAAACGCTATAACTCAAAGCGATTATTATAGCGCTAAAAAAAACGTGTCGGCGATTTCCCATATTCAATTGCAGTGAAAAGTTACAGAATATTTTCGAAAAGGGGAGAAAGAAAATTGGAATGATCGCACGGAAATGGCTCTTGACGAAAAAGTTTTCGGAATTAAGAAATTCGCCGACACCTTTTTGTTGACTATATGTTAGCCTAGCTTCTGTCCAAATTTAAGGAAAATCGAACAAATTCTCTTTGAGTTGTAGCTCTTTAAAGTGTCCCCAACAAGCGAAAAATTAACTTTGAGAAAACAGCGCTTAAAAAAACATATCGCTTAATAAACAAACTCCGCCCACAAAAGTTATACCGTCATTTCTCCCTCAATTTTCACTATTTTTCGATAATTTTTTTTGGATGAAAGTTCATTCTGTAAACTTTATTTTAACGCCAAAAAAAAAAAAAAAAAATTCAATAAATTTGCGATCTGAAGGTACACTGTAACCTTAATAAACTGGAAATGCAGGTAACAAGACTGAAATTAACTTGACACAGGAGGACAAGATTATCAAAGTGATACATGTTTTTGATGACTATTCAAACGACTCTTCAACATATATATATATACATCGAATAGTCATTTGAAGTGATGTTTGTACCGGAGGAAGAAATCGAACAAGTTAACTAGGTATGAGGGAATCAATGAAATGATATTTTTTTCCAAAAGGGGGTGGGGCATCCTTAATGTTATCATTATGTGAGGGAGGGGTGGGGGGGTTGAAATTAATTTTTGCTTAATGAGAGGGGGGTATGACTTAGTTTTGGACCATATTGCACCCATTTTACTGCCCCCCCCCCCCCCCCCCCCCCTTCCAGGTAATTATTGCACAGTCCCTTATTTTATATATTCACATTCATTTGTTCACATTCAACGCTGCTTGTCCTTATTTGTTCAAACGGATATGGTGTTCCATCCGATGATCACAATGGTCATGGGTTTCGGGATGGGTTGGGATCCTGGTCAAGCCCCCTAAACAAAATAAAAATATAGAACTTTATTGAATCTCCCAATCAGGGTTTTTCAGACCCAACGTACATAAACCTAGCTGAGTTCACAGGTTCAATCCTGAGTGGGGATTTTAGATTTTCTTTTTTGTACTTACACATTTACGGAAAATAAAATTCGAGTGCATTATATAAGTCCAGAAACCCATAAATGGGTTGAAACGTGTAACGCGCATTCACAGCTTCCTTTTTTGCTTAGTACCATATTTGGGATCCTTTTGGTCTCTCGAGATTGGAAGCAAGTTGTTCTAGCGAATTGATTGGTTAATATTTTACCTTGATTTTCCAAATATGGCTGTAACAACTCCTTCGCAAATTGAGTAATCGGAAGCTTGTTTTGAAGCGTACAAAAGACAGTTGCACGTTTCAACCCACTTATGGGTTTCTGATAAGTCTCAATAAGTTTCCGAGGTGGTTTAGGTAAATGGAATCGAATGCTTACCGTTTGAAAAGGGTAGGGTTGCGGTGTGATCTTTCCATCTTCCGGTTTCTAAACGTTTGTCTTTTCTCAACAGTGGATAAAGATGGACGCGGTCCTTGTATAACGGCTAGTAACTGTCACGATCTCGCCTTTTGCAAAGATTTCAAATGTTATTGTAAGGATGGGTATGAGGGAAATGGCGATAAATGCATTGGTAAGATTGAGTTTACTACGCGCGTTTTGAGTACTTTATGTCTTTACTATTCAATTAATTGTTCCGTCAAAAACACTTGTCAACATTGTTATAATTTTTATGGAACTGAGTACTGAGTTTCCAAAAACAAACATACTATGATGGACACATTATTGTTCACAGTTGCAATTCAACCTTTTAGTTTCTCTCCCTCTAAAGACGAGCACCTCTCGTAAGTACGATAGACACGTAGCGACAGTTCTTGCCGTATTTCCATCCTATTTCATTAGTTTCTACCCCCTCTAAAAGCGAACAACACTCTTAGTGTTCGTCTAAATAGTGGACGCGTATTGATGGCTCTTCGCAGCTCTAGTTCAATCCTTTAGTTCTTCTCCTTCCAACGACGAAAACAGATCTGAGATAGACACGATAGAGATAGAGATAGAAACGAAGTGTCAGTCCTTTCCGTATTTCACACCTTTTTCATTTGGCTTCTTTTAAAAGACGAACACCTCTCCTATTAGTGGAGGTGTAGCGGTCTTAACAGCCGTAGTTCGATCTGGCTTTTCCTCATCTTCCTCCGAGACGAACATCTTTCTAAGATGGATACGTACTGTCCGTATTGCTTCCATCTCTCTTTAAATAGACCAACACACAGCAGAAGGTTAGAGTTTGAAGCGTCCCTTTTTTCTTTTAACTGAACTGTTGACTTTAAACGTTTTCTTGCTGTTTAAGTTGGTAAAGATGGAAAAGCAGACTGTACCAAGGATTCGCACTGCCCTGTTTATTCCACCTGTAAGGATGGCAAATGCAAATGTAAAAAAGGTCTGGAGGGAAACGGAGGAACATGCAAAAAAGGTACTTGATCAAATATATTAAACACGAGGAAGAGTGCTTCACCAGGATCTCCAAACACCGAGAAGAGGGTATGAAAAAACTAGGCGCAGCCGAAATTTTAACCGACGTCTGATGTTTGGATACCTATAAATGAAACATTCTTTTGAGTGTTTGATATCGCTTCTCAAACTGAAAGTTTTATTGCATTATCTTTAAATTCGATCCCGAGTGTTTTAAGTGCTTTTACGTTATATACGGAGAAACATAAAATTATGTCTAAAAACTAAACTGCAATGATTTACAGAGACTGAAAGAAATTGACTGCACGAAATGTGGAGCGATTTAAGAATATTCGGTTGGTACTCGATGACAAAACTTACCGGAACAAAAATCCCACAGCAATAAGCGGCAAACACAATATCGAATGGACGTATCCATCCATGAACGCTTTGCTTTATCATGAAAAATTGTACGGTGTAATTCTGTTTCTCAAGTCAACACACAGAGAGATTTTGCCGCCATCTTGAAATCAAGAGCGATATCAGGAGGTCGCGTGTCAGCCAATCAGACCAGTGAAACTAAAACATGCCTGCATAAATTTGCATGCACTAATGTGAAACAAAAAAATGAAAACTCAGAGCAGAAAACTGCGTCGGCTACAGCCACTAGTAATTAGCCAGTTTGACCCATCTGGGAAAATAGTTCGTATTAAACTTCGCAGCAACTAGGTTACATGACTATCCAGACATATTACTTTCAAGGGTTCTCAAGTCAATAACTATAACTCTTCGACAAGACATGGCAATGAAATGACTATTTGATATCTGGTTGCAAGCGCTATTTATAGTCTGCGGCGATAATAGTTGCACACGATCCAAAACACGGACTTATGGGCCAGAATCTAGGAAACAAAAGTCGATAAGAACAAATACGGACTTGTTTTCAACAAAGTTATGTTTTGACCCTTTAGCGCCCCTGGCCGATTGTACTAAAGATGAAGACTGTAATGCTGAAGCTGGATGCATAAAAGGAAAATGCGTTTGTAAAGGGAAAACTGTAGGTGATGGAAAGGAAGCTTGTCGAGGTGAGCTCAGTGAATCATTATATTATATTATGGTTTACCTTTGCTAGCTATTAGCTGGTTGTAGTATTAGGTGCAGTGGCGGAACTAGGGGTCCGAGATACTCTCTCCAACCATCCACCGACCCCCCCCCCCCCCCCCCCATCCGCTCCCCATAAAGTAAGGTCCAGAGAGCCGAAAATGTTTGTCAGTCTCTAACATTTTCAGTCCCCGGTCTGAATTAATAGGGTTAAGAACTATTATTTAATTTTGAAATGCGTAGATCCTCTGTTTTACTTTTTAACATGTTAACGCTGGTTGCAGAGTACCAACCCTGCCCAAAAGAAGAAAATTACTGTGGAGACCACAAAGTTTGCTTTTTTGATCCTTTGTTTCCTAAACAATGTGCCGGTAAGTGAACTCTGTACTAAATAAAAATACAAATACATAGGAATTTCGGTGGAATCCACGAGGTGGCTCTTACTTGCACTGTTTCCGGATCGAATTGGAATTTGAGGAAGGAAAACAGATTGAAGTACCCAGAGAAAAACCCTCGGAGCAAGGACGAGATCCAACCACATGCAAACTAATATATATATATATATATATATAGGCTGAGCCTACAGCGGAGCTCTCTAAACAGAAAGCTGATGATAAGCTTAACTAAGGAGAAAGGTCGGGAGCACAAGAGTAAGATTGACGACCGGGCTATTTTTCAATTTTAGTCCTTCTCATTACGCGACCGTCTGCACAGTACATTTAAACCGTACAAAAGTTCACAAAACCACTTTATATATATATATATATATATATATATATATATATATATATATATAGGCTGAGCCTACAGCGGAGCTCTCTAAACAGAAAGCTGATGATAAGCTTAACTAAGGAGAAAGGTCGGGAGCACAAGAGTAAGATTGACGACCGGGCTATTTTTCAATTTTAGTCCTTCTCATTACGCGACCGTCTGCACAGTACATTTAGACCGTACAAAAGTTCACAAAAAACACTTTGTTCTCGGTCTAGCATAACTAGCATGCCAACTATTGCGAATATTTCCGAAATTTCAAAATATCTATCAGTTTATGTTTAAAGCAAAACGCGTACCATTTATAGCGCATCGAGGCGCGTCTGTTCTGTCGTGAATTGTAATACCGTCGTGAATTGTAATACCTGTCGTGAATTGTAATAACAGTTGTCGTGAATTGTAATACCTGTCGTGAATTGTAATAACAGTTGTCGTGAATTGTAATAACGTACCTATCGTGAATTGTAATAACCTGTTGTCGTAATTTGTAATAATCCGAGCTGTCGTGAATTGTAATACCACGTTGTCGTGATTTGTAATAAGTCTTAAGAACAAACAATTACAAAAGAAAATAACAAAAATGACGCAAAAAGACCAACCTTTATTTTGATCCATGTGTATTTTTTAAAATTTTGAAACACAAAATCCAGCTTACTTTCGTAACATATGTTTACGCTTTGAAATTGAAGCAACACAACGTTTTAACACCCGAACAGTACAATTTGTCAGGTTCTTGCAGATTACTCAAAATTCATGTTCTATGATAATAATAAAGTACAAAAGATTCGCCCCGTGCTAATCATTTTCATTTCGCGGCGTAGGTCAACAGTAACTAGGAAAGAAAAAAAAAAACAGAGCAAACATCTCCTGCATTAAGGTGATGTTATACGGGACGATTCGCAAGGACGATTTTTAGCGCAACAATGTTGCGTTATAAGTTGCGCTAAAAGTTGACGCCGTGTAACATGGGTGCGCGAACGATTTTCTTCGCAATTTTCGCGTTGCGAGTTTTTGATTCAGCTTCAAAAACTCGCAACGCAAAAATTTCGAAGAAAACCGTCCGCGCACCCATGTTACACGGCGTCAACTTTTAGCGCAACTTATAACGCAACATTGTTGCGCTAAAAATCGTCCTTGCGAATCGTCCCGTGTAACGTCGCCTTAATAATCATAACCAAGCTTATTGCGCTACTTTCGAGCCATCTTCTTTCGCCAGATAATATTTAAAATTGTAAACCATCCATAACCAGTGGCGTAAAGCTTCAGCCATGCGGTGTTCCACCGCGGATGAGAAATTATTTTCTTTACTTCCAATAATAGGCCACTGCCAGATCCGAATTGTCTGATGTAGCCAGCATTGCCTAATGGAAAATGTACCCGTGGAAGCCTGTGGCGCAGCTTCTTAACACATTCGCGGAATTGACTATTAACGTTGTAAATCTGATTGTACACATAACAAATGTGGTTCGGCCAAGAAAAATCTGATGAATATACTGCTAGTTTGATTATGTAATCTATAAGCTCAATAGGAAGCTGAATTGCCATTGACATTTCTGGCAAGTTTTGGCTTCCTTTGTTCATCGTCAAAGTGTTATCAGGAACAAAACGAATTCGTACGTCGTTGTTCTGTAGTTCTGCACCTGAATCCTCTTGATTCTTTGAGATGTCACCATCTTCATTCTCGTGTGGCTCATGTCTTTCTTCTGTGATCTGTTGTTCTGATCGGTTCAAATTATCGTTGCTGTTTTCATCATGACTCGAGAATTCGCTGTTTTCATAGCGTACTTCACTGACATATTCCATGGCCTCTTCGTTTGAATGGAAGCTTTCTTGAACACATAGATAGTGTTCACCGGCTCCCTCAGCAAAGTGACCTAGCTGAACCGTTGCAACTGGAATGTTTGCAGTTGGAGAAATCACTGTTGTTCCGTCAGGACCAAGGGACGAAACAACAAGAATCTCAACATTGAAAATCTCAGCTGCAGCCTGCAATGTTATATGATCCCCATATTCACCGTTCTTTGCCATTGTCTCAAGATAGTCATCCCATGGTATTGCAGCGAAATACTCTAAAGGATCCCCATCTGCATTATAGGGGTGCTGTGCAAGGTATTCAACTATTTCATCACGAAGGGTTTCCACTGAGCGGTATATACCCAGCCTCTGAAGCCAGTAGCATAACGCTTCAAACTGACAGTTTCCGTCACCTTTTGGATCATAGACCACTGAATAACCCATGCTAGAAAATGATTCATAACGATCGTACCGTGTCATCGGAATGTAGAGCTTTTCTCTGAGTTGCTTCAATTTTAGCTTTTTTTCTTGTTTTGCCCTCTTTTCTTCTTCAGCTTTGCTCATTAGATATGCGATATCTTCAACAGAAACCCACTTCTCTATCTGTCTTTCTGATGTAGGAGGTACGATGCGAACCTTGTACATAGCACTTCTTTTACTTTTCTTTACGATCGTTCCTTTCAGAACAATGCGTCGTTTGGAGGGAATACTTCCTCTGCTCTCTGGTCGGTAGCGCACTAAGACCTCATCACCAGGTTTGTATGCTGGAGTTTTGTGAAGGCGTGCGTGTCGATTAAGCATTCTTTTATTTATTCTTTTACTGTAAAGCCTTGCCCTTTTTCGCAATTTTTTGACATTACTGAAATGGCACTGATAATCCTTTCTTTTGGGGGCCGCAATAATGCAATGATCCGTATCAGCTTCTTCTTCCTCTAACGCTGTCTTGACAAGAATATTTGATTTCCGACCAAAGTAAATCTCGAATGGGCTTTTCCATCCCAGTTCTTCTTTACTTTCCTCGTTAAGAATACGATTGTATGAACCCAGATTAGACGCCCAGTTTACACCCTTCTTTCCCAGGTTGATAAGATCGTACATGATCTTTGTTCTTAATCTCCTGTGTGATCGCTCCACCTTTCCCTGTGATTGGGGATGATAAGGTCTTGATTTTATCATTTTGATCTTATAGTGAGTACAAAGAGACCGCAGTTTTCCTTGAAATTCGGGGCCACGGTCACTCTGAAGTCGATCAGGGGGGCCATGTTCATCATAAATTGGTCGCAACAATCGAACAACCTCTCTGCTTGACTTGCGTTCCATTGGAACTAGCCATAAAAAGCGGCTAAATACGTCAATTACCGATAAGATATACTTATACACCTTGCCACTTTGTTTAACGGGATCCTTACTGAGATCAATAAGATCAATCTGGTGCTGTGACTGCACATGCTTCGCTGTAACGGGTTTAGGAGTCGCCTTGTTCGTAAACCTCGCGTTGTGAACTCGGTATTTAAATTCGTTGTTCGTTACTTGTAGTATTTTTTTTTCGCTTAACCCGGCATAACTGCTTGCAGCTCGATCTCGTAGCTTTTTGCACCCTCCAGATTTCGCCTGATCAAAGGTATTTGCAACGACGGCTGATATGGAGGACTTCTTTACAACCTTTTTTCCTGAGAAATATAATGTAGGAGTACTTTCTTTCCCAAGATGAAATTGCTCTTGTCTTCTCCAAAATCGTACCAGGGCGTTCTTTTGGACACGCGTGCGCTTCTTTACCGGCACATCAAATTTTCCTTGGACAAGTAGTAACAAGGTGTCATAAACCTCATCACTGATAGGATGAATATACACTTCTCGTGGATCTCTGTCTCTAGGCTTCGCCGTATTGCAACAAAGAAAGCAAGCGAAGAATAATACAAAAAGCACGGAACATTTCCATTTACAAGCCATCTTGATACCACTGTAAAAAGTGTGGAGTATCTCGTGTTTACTTTTGTTTGTTATAAGTCGTGGGAAACGCTCACTCTCATTGGTTAAACCTTTACAGCTTAACTGATGAAGACAATCCCTCATGCATAGTTTTGGTGGGGGTAAACTATAAAACGAAGACCCTGATTATTTCACCGCTAAATGGTCCTCTTAGCGTATGAGATTTGTTTTACGACGTTTTGTGACTTTTCAGGATGGTACGACAGAAAAAAAACAGGGGTCTTCGCTTTTGGGGCCTTCGGACCGTATTTCAACTGCTTGACTTTTCTAAAATACGACAAAAATACGCTATTTCATAACAAAGTATTTTAAAAATACGAAAGAGATCTTGAGTGGTGAATAAATACATTTGGACAAGGAAGTCTCGTTCTTTTTAAAATGCTCTGCAAGCATGTTGTCTCAATGTACGAGAGTCACGTACATACTTGACACTCGGTTGTAAATAACAGTTCCTTGAGGACTTTCTTCAAATGTTCCCGCACCGACTGACAGGTACCGGCTTTACTACTGCGGACTTGACAAAAGCCGGAGGGAATATTACTGATTGAATAACCCTTGTTGTGTTGGCCAGCAGAGAAGTAATTTTACATCACGAGATTCAAACACGAGTTTCCTGGATAAATCCAGCTAATTAATTGTTATTTTCTTTTGTAATTGTTTGTTCTTAAGACTTATTACAAATCACGACAACGTGGTATTACAATTCACGACAGCTCGGATTATTACAAATTACGACAACAGGTTATTACAATTCACGATAGGTACGTTATTACAATTCACGACAACTGTTATTACAATTCACGACAGGTATTACAATTTACGACAACTGTTATTACAATTCACGATAGGTATTACAATTCACGACGGTATTACAATTCACGACAGAACACGCGTCGAGCTGTCTTCGATGAAATTCAAGATATCAACACGACTGAATTTGAGCACATTTTATAAACATTTCTCCAAAACTAACGAGAACACAAAGAAAAAGTCAATCACAAATTGATATCAACATAAATTCCTAACAAAAATGTAATTTATTTTACCTTTAAGTCCCTCGGCTGCTTGGAAATTCTTTAAAACTCCGCTTCTTCGGTTCTGAAACCCGCATTAAGGTTACAGTGTACCTTCGGGGGTGTCTCCAGCATAACAGCTCTAGCGTCTTACGATTACACTTAATATACCTAAACCCAGATATCAAATTAAAGCTTATAGAGCTGGCTATCTAAATATGGAAAACATTTGCTAATAAAATGAATTGTCGAATTTTTTGCGACGTCTAAATTCGAACGTCCGAATCAGCTTTAAAACGCTATAACTCAAAGCGATTATTATATTTTGCTATTTTGATTTGTTCTCGGGTTTCCGGAAACGAAGCGCTAAAAAAACGTGTCGGCGATTTCCTATATTCAATTGCAGTGAAAAGTTACAGAATATTTTCGAAAAGGGGAGAAAAAAAATTGGAATGATCGCACGGAAATGGCTCTTGACGAAAAAGTTTTCGGAATTAAGAAATTCGCCGACACGTTTTTGTTGATTATATGTTAGCCTAGCTTCTGTCCAAATTTAAGGAAAATCGAACAAATTCCCTTTGAGTTGTAGCTCTTTAAAGTGTCCCCAACAAGCGAAAAATTAACTTTGAGAAAACGGCGCTTAAAAAAACATATCGCTTAATAAACAAACTCCGCCCACAAAAGTTATACTGTCATTTCTCCGTCAATTGTCACTATTTTTCGATAATTTTTTTTTGGATGAAGGTTCATTCTGTAAACTTTATTTTAACGCCAAAAAAAAATTTCAATAAATTTTCGATCTGAAGGTACACTGTAACCTTAAAAAAAAAAAACTATGAAGTTCCTCGAAGCAAGATTTTATCCCTTAAAGCTCTTCTTTTTCCACTATAGCGGCTTCTCAGTATGTCTTAATTAGTATCCCTGTCTTGAGTACAGTAGCTAACCGCGAATAAATGCAGGGTCAAACGATTTTGCAAACATTTTTCTCCGCTAAACACAGCAAAAGATCCAACAAAAGTGTTTACTGCAGCTGACGTGACATCAGCCGTGTAGCCTCGTGAAAAACAAAGCCTCGCTTTGGTTTCAAAATTGCTAAGATCCCGGATATTACGCGACGTCATACGCGCATGTTTTGCGATTTCATACGCACGGACGCGCACACGCATGGACGCGCCCGCGAAACAGTCTGCTAGCCATGAACATGAAAAATGACGGGCATAGGGTTCTATGAGTATGGAGTTCCGCAAGCGGGCCTTCGGCCCGCGAGAGCTCCGCTAAAATGACTTGAAGCGCGTTGACTGGTTAGCTAGTTGCTATAGTGATAGAAAATGTGTGATAGAAAGTATTGTAGGATTAACATACATATATTTCACGAATTATTATTTTAGACTTGAACGAATGCGAAAAGCAAAGAGATTTTTGTCCTCGTCTATCAACCTGCGAAAAAAAAGGCAATCGTACTCATGGATGTGTTTGCAAAGGTGGCTTTAGAATGGTTGGGGAAAAAGAGAACTGGAGATGTGAAGGTACCAATGATGTTTTCAATGTCCTGAATTTAAACGTTTTAACCGTCACATAAATTCAGGGAATTAACAAATCTACGAAGTTGGCGGTGTTGTTTGCGTAAATTGCAACTAAGCAAGCAAGCTTAAGCAAGGGGCAACTTGATTGCGATGGGAATAAGAAGAAAGCGTTCTACCATGATCTACGCAGAGGAGAGGGGACGGTACTCTGAACGTCATCGGGTGCCTTGTGTGCCGCTGGGGGAGGGGGGGGGGGGGGGGTGGAGAATCCCATACAAAAGTGACGGAGTGTATTCGTCATACCTTTCAGGGGTTAAAATTCATGGTCTGGTATGACTACTGTAAGAGTTATTCTGATAACGTTTAGGGTATTAAACACGAAGTTCCGGTATAAAAGGCTTAGCTCCTCCCCGAAATGCAAATTAAGGCGTCTTTCAGTCACAAAACGTGGTTGCGCGTCCTTTAAATATAATTTGCTTCAATAATCTAATTAAACCAAGATTTTACCTAAGGGAAAAAAAGAAATAGAAGTTCATAAAGACTTCTGATATAACTTTCATAAAGTTTCTCCAAATTGTGTTAGCAATGGTCTTAGTAATGACGCATGTTTTTTGTCAGTTGTTAGTAAGTGCTTCAGTGGTCGATTGACGACTGGAGGTGAGAATGGCCAGGCCAGGCTCCTTTTATACTGGAACTTCGTGCTTAAGCCAGAAAAAATATGTCAACAGTAACAACTATTAAAAAATAGTTTAAGGTTCTAGTGGTATTTTTGGTATCCTTTTGTGAGCCTGATCTCCCTGTGATTTAATTAACAATTATTGGATGAGGTTGAGCATGATAGCGATAATTATCAAGGCCAAAGTTTGTGTTATCTGCGGAAGCCGAAGGCTGAGGCGGATAACACAAACTGAGGCCTTGATAATTATCGCTATCATGCGAAAACCGAATCCAATAATTGTTTTATTATGCGTATTCCTGAGCTGCACTTGTAAAGACAAGAGCGCGCACAAAAAAGTGCATAGCAGTCAACTTGTAAGTAAACAACTTACGTCACTTCTGCCTGCATAAAACTATTGTCTGTAGGTATGACGTCACTTCTGCATGCATAAAACTATTGTCTGTAGGTAAGACGTAACAGAAACAGCAAGCAATAATTAGCTGCGTGCTTATAGCCAATCAAAATCGAGCTAGTGACACCAATGTATAATAATAGAAATTGTCCTTTGTAAACTCTAATTTTATTCCAGTGTGGGGTTCGGTTTACGACTTTCTTGGAAGAACAAAGCCCCTTATAATTCTTTCTTGTGGTTTGAAATTCTCTTATAGATATTGATGAATGTGCTGAAATAAAACCTTGCTTTGCTAAGTGTGAGAACACTATTGGAAGCTATCGGTGTATTTGCGAAAATGACAAACCAACGAACGACGCCGGTTTCTGCGGTAAGCATATCAAATATAATAAATGCTTTAATCCGTCTGTGGGTTTGTCATGTTTGACACAATTAATGGCCAGAACATTTGAGTGGATACAACGTACAAGCTATACTAAAAACGCACTTCAATGTATACTGAGTGCTGTTTATTTAATGCTGTAAAAAGGTAGTTCCAACTTTTGAATCTGTAGATGAAATTCTTTGTGTGACCAATGAAACCTAGTGAAGAAAAATGATTTTCTGTGGTAACGTTTGTTATTCTGTTTACGCTAATGGTACCACTTCAGTGGTAGTCAGTCGGTTTCATACGCTGCGAAAAGTGGTTAAAAGTGTTGAGTCTGTGGATGAAATACCTTATTGTATAAAACGTGACGTTCAAACGAAAGCTGCTGAGAAGAATATATTTTCCTTTGGTGGTTGTGATTCTAACTGTTGAGTTTGTTGTGAAAGCTACTGTTATGGTATTGTTGACGTTATAATGCTGTGTTTGGTGTGGTTCTAACTTTTGATCTTTGGATAAAATCCTTTATGCGTGACTGATACAAATGGCAGCTATTGAGTTAGTAGTACTTTCCTTTGGATCTGCTTACAGTGCAACAGTGGTTCTAACGTTTGAGTCTGCGAAAGAAATCCTATATTGTGACCGTTCAACTAAAAGGCTTTGTGAGCAGTAGTTTCCTTTCATAATAAAGCTGTTTAAAGCTGATTCTAACTATTTTCTCTCTAAAGTCGAAAGTACTTTTCAGGTGCTGAGAGATGCTGATTTCGGTGAACCACGATCATTTTCTCAGTCAACAAATTTATTTTCTGTTTTGTTTGCAGACTGCAAATGCAAAGAATCTGGCCATGGGCATTGCCCCAAAGGAAGCTCATTGTGTTCTTGTGATGTTGGATACAAGTATTTTAAAGAAGACGACAATTGCATTGGTATGTCTTTAAATAAAAACAAAACTCCTAATCGATATTAGTATGCAAGGTGTTGTGGTCATAAAACAGGTCTTTGGCGCCCCACCTATTTTAATAAGGTCATGATTTGTATCGTTCTTTAGCATAAACTGACAAGGTTATGTCATTGAGACTTTTATGCTTTGGGTAAAACCTATCGGCTTCAATAATCAAACGCTCCAACCACAGGTTGGGCTGCCTGTGCTTCAACGAGCCAACCTGTGAATACGACAACCTTCGGACCCGTCCCTCTCCTGCACGTTTTGTCCAGTAACACTGATGGTGGTCACAGCCAGGGTTTGTTACGTCCTCAGTGGTTCTTTTACGTCCCCACGGGAGACGGGACCGCCATTTCTACGTGGTCATCCGAGTCACATGAAGGTCTAACCATTTGCCGATGTCCTCAGTTGTTTTAAGACCCTGAGTGTTGGTTCTGCCGGGGTTCGAACCCGAGATCTTCCGCTCTGCAGACCGGTGCTCTATCAACTGAGCTAACCAGGAGGCGGTCAACGGTCGGCTACAGGCGGTCTACTAGCAGTACCCGATTTTTTTACAAATTATGCTCAAAATTATGTTCGTTTTTTTGAAAATTATGATACTTTTTCTTAAAGTAAAGTTTCACGTCAGATACCCCCCCCCCCCGGTCTTGTATTTGCCTTTAGTTTGCTTTAGGCTCCGATCTCTGGCAATTCGAGCGGGTCCTGGCCTATCGGGAAGCTGTTCGTCTCGTATCTGTAAGTTGCTCGAGGCCATTTTATTTCCTGTGAAGCTGGAACTGGGACCGACGCAATCTTCACTTTCGGTGTGTCCAGTCCTCTCGACGACGAACGACGCAGTATTCGGTAATCTTCTTCACCCACCCCCAGACGAATGAAAATAGACTGAACGATGGACAGAATTTGAAAATAATCAATCTTAGAGACCAAGCAAGTCATGACTCTGGTAATGTTCCCTTCAAAAACAAAAAACAAAAATATGTCGATTATGCTAGCAGTGCTACTTTTATAAAAAAAAAGACAACAAAAATTATGCTCGTTCAGTTCCAAGTTATGTCAAAAATTATGGTAGCACAATCGATAAGGGCCTAAGTGCGACTGAACCTGATGAAATCACGTTTTACTACAGATGTGGACGAATGCAAAGAAAAAGAGAATCCATGCAAGGGAACTGGTCAAAAATGTGTCAACCGAGAAGGCTCGTATGACTGCCACTGCAAAAAAGGATACATAAAAAGTGGAAATAATTGCAACGGTAGGACTTACATATTATTAATATCTGTTTTCAATTAATATTTACTAACAAAGAATCAAAACCAAAGTAGTCATTATGGCTAATAGAGCAGTTTTCAATTGGGTGTCGATAGAAATTTCGTAATTGCTTTGGTTTTGCATTGCTACGCTTTGTGATTGGCTAAAAAATCTCGCGCCATTTTCTCAACCAATCAGAAGTAAAACCCAAACCAATCGTGATTTGCTTGCACGCGTTTTCCCGCGCTAGGTGCCGGCTGCATGTATTTGCTCCGGGTTCTGATTGGTTCATTGGATTGTCTGCGAGTTCTGTGATTGGTCAAAGTAATTACTTTGGTTTTGGTTTTACGACACTCAATTGAAAACCGCTCTATAATCAATCCAAATGACCAATTAATACTCGAAGGATTTCATTTAATTTTAGCAGACGCGTAACCATAAAAATAGGCTCCCTTTCATCGGGAGCATGTGTCCACAGCACATTGCTAAATTTTTGGATGTACAGTTAATTCAGTGCTTCTTCTTATAAAATTTCTCTACCCATTGAAGGCCAACTGTAATGTCTGCACAACAGACAGGTCCTCGATGCAAGCGGATTCTAACAGGAAGAAACTCAAACACGTTTTACGCCGCCATCTTCCTTTATTGAACTACCCACAATTCCTTAGAGTTGGGTTTGCACAGGCAACCCAGTCACAATCGCTACACCAATTCAACTAGGTCACCTGGTGGTTAGCAATGATACAGTTTTTAACCCACGCGGCTGTCACGCGCGGCCATTATTATCGCTTTGTCTGATCTCACTTCGGCCAACTTTTCATAAATTTTGCGTCTGCAAAGAACAAAATATTTAAAGGTTAGAGGTTTTAATGTTCGAAGTGTCGGCTTTTGCAAAAGTTCGTCTGTAGAATGTGTGAAAAGGTCGTTGCCTTTGATTCAGGTCTCGTGCCTTTTTTAACCATAATTAAGCGAATTTTGAATTGCATTGTTACAACTGTCATTATAGTGCTTGTGGTTCTATTGTTAACTTCCTGTTAATAAACTTCCTGTGACACCATCGATAGCATAGTGTCTATGCGCACATGCGCAGTATACACAAAAATCAGTCTCACGGCAAGATTGTCAGGACTACTGCTACATGTCACTCATATTTAGACTCAATGTAGTTGCCATTAACAACAACCACATGATACATATAATAAAAAAAGCGTATTTACAAGCTGTCTTTTTTGCTATCACAGCTACCATAACATGTGCAGACATAGAGTGCAATGCGCACGAAATATGCCATGAAGGAAAAACAAAAGCAAAGTGTGTAAAAGGTGAGCCTTACATGCAAACATTACTTAACAAAGCAGGTAAAAAAAGCAGCATTAATGTGGTAATTGGACTTGCTGTATAAATCAACTTATGCAGAACAAGTTAACAGTAGTATAACAAACAGTGAAATATACACAACACTGTGTAGCATTGACTTATCGTTAGCGCGACCTCTGAAATTCAATCCACGGTTACAAATGTTTAGTCGAAACCTCTCGTAAGCGACCGAGGCCGCTTTCAACACTGGCGATTTGGATCATTTCTGTTGCTTTTACAGTCAAAATACTCTGCGCGTTCTGCTTACTATTTGACTGTAACTTCTGTTAAACAAGTCCAATAAAACGGTAGTTTCTTGGTGTTGCGGATGGTGTGATCACCAAATGACGTATAACAAAAGATTCAAAAGACACTGAACATGCCCACACCACGACAAAAAAGCTAACCAACAATGGCTTCCGCAACACCAAGAAACACCCAATAAAACGAAAATTCTCAGCTGTCCCTTGCACTAAAAATTCAGTATATGATACGATACAAATTTTGCGCTCACAACTGTTCTAATAACTAAAGATTTCCTGAAGAACTTAGTAAAAATATAAAAAATGTAGTCTTCCGACGTTGCGATGTTTCTAATATCATTTTCAAGGCAAAGAGTGAAAATATTGGGGTGGGATAAGAATATAAATGAGTAAAAATATAATTGACATTTTGTCGTGCGTGTTATATGAATAACTTCGCGCGGATGGAATCTGTTTCCACGTTTAAGGATGGTTGGCGTTCTTTGATTATCAGTATTTCGTAAATGAGGCAATCGAAATTCTTACGGCACTTTTTGAGTACCGAAAAGTTTTTAATCAAATTCGGTTTTAACATTCCGTGCTCCTTTTCATGTGTGTTCCAATTAAAGAGTTTAGGAGGCTATGCTCTGCAACACGTTGGTGCGGATGTCGGTTAGTATAACCAACATAGTCCATATCGCATGATTGTATATTGAATTTACTACAGGTTCGTATCATTCAAAGTTAAGACCCCTGTGGTTTGTACATTGATATTACTACGGGTTCGTATGATTCAAAGTTAAGGTCCCTGTGGTTTGTACATTGATATTACTACAGGTTCGTATGATTCAAAGTTAAGATCCCTGTGGTTTGTACATTGATATTACTACAGGTTCGTATGATTCAAAGTTAAGATCCCTGTGGTTTGTACATTGATATTACTACAGGTTCGTATGATTCAAAGTTAAGACCCCTGTGGTCTGTACATTGATATTACTACAGGTTCGTATGATTCAAAGTTAAGACCCCTGTGGTTTGTACATTGATATTACTACAGGTTCGTTTGATTCAAAGTTAAGACCCCTTGGGACTCACCTCTCGTAAGCGACCACCTCCCGTGAGCGTCCCGTCCCGTTGAGGGTCACTTCAAGGAGGTTTAATTGTATTCTGAAACAGGAATATTCTGCCATTGTGAGTCCCATATTTGTGACGACCCAAATATAGTTAGCTTATTGATTTTATCTTTCCTCTTTTTTCAAGCTCTTGGATTTTCAGCTGCCTCGGTCCATTCCTCTTCTCTCGTCATCTACCTGAGCGTCCTTGCCATTGGATACATTGGGCGCCAGGCCTTCACAGCATAAGAAACCTTTTGCCGGTTGCTTTGCAAAGTTATCAAACTTTTTTCATGCAAAACTTGACTTTTTCTAACTTAAAAAAATATGTCATTGTTTTCTTTACCTTTTTTATTCTACTACAAGAAACTCAACCAAACTTTTGAAGCTCTATTTTCAGGAAGTCGATTGCAGCTTTTTCCATGTCTTAAGAAAAAAAAACCCATGATTTTCCAGTTTGTTAAAAAAACTACCTACTATCCGAACTGCGGTTGCTGTGTGCTTTTTGGACACATACTAAACAGTTCACTGTGAAGTTTTTCTATGAACCTTATCTAAACAACAGTGAAACATATTTTTATAACATCCTGGGTTTTTGCATTTATAAATTTTAACTCGATATACTTATGTTGAGAACAAACGTTGTCTGGTAACATTTTTGCAATAAATGCGGTTTGCTTTGCTGTACAACAATTTTTTTTTAATTCCTCGTCTATACAAACGTACGATAATTACAGTTCATCAGACTGCTGCTCATTCGATAACCTACTTTATAATTCAACACATTGATACACTGCCCAAATATGGTCAAAAAGTTATCGATATACTCTGTCTACATGACGTATATCCAACGATGGAGGTAAATTTCGCAATTTGACAAGGGAATGCAAAAATGACGGACCGGCCTCGATATTTTTTCTTCAAACTGCGCTTTGTTATCACTGTGTTTAATTGCTGCCGCGCGAGGGAGCCTGAAGCGAGCGAGCAAAGGCAGCAGACCTAATCAGCACAGGGACAAAAATTTTCGATTTCTACCCACAATGCATCTGGATTTTTTACCACAATGCCTTGCACACCCATTGCCTTTATATATCTGCTGCGTTCGTGCTGCTACGTTCCATCAGCTGTAAACTTAGTGACGTAATGCTTTGTTACGAATGCGTTTCGTAACAAGAACAAAGTGAATCCAGCGATAACAATAACTAATTTGTTGTAAACGAAAATAAATAACAACAAGCTTAAAGATGTTTCGCATTTGGAGTCTTATCGATCTAAAAGGATTTTTCAACCGAGACATGCGTTTTGATAGTTACCTATCTTGAAGTAATTAAATTTATCTTCCATGTCAATGATGGTCAATGATGGTCACGATGGTCGAGTGGTTTGACGCACAGCATGACAGTCGGATGGTCCGGTTCAAGCCTCGCTCAGGACCTCCTTTTTTTCTTATTCACGGGTTGGCTCTTCGGAGCCTTTGTTTAAGGTGGCTGAACACAGTTTGCGCGCGCTCTTCAATTTCAGCTGCTTACGTGAGTCAGCGCGCGCAGAGTTTTGAGAAAAACAAACGTGGCGCCTATTCAGCGATCATTTTATTTTTCTCAGCGTGTACCGCGAAAGTGTTGTTTTTCGTCTTAAAATCAAACAATTTGTTGTTCGTTAAAATGCTTGTTGAATCAATAGACAAAATAAAGAACCATGGAGGAAATACACTGCCTATTTGGTCGTTTTTGTCTTCGGATCGAGAACCCAGTCAAATGCAACGCATGCGCAGTTGCCGACTTTCCCGGAAACGTGCTGATTTCTACGGAACAACTCATTAGAATTTCACTAAATTTGGCACAATAATAGTTCCGAATATGCTGAACTCACCTGCCATCAAAAATTTGAAATCTAACAAAGGAGATTTTTACAAAACGCAATCATATTAAACCACAAATTACGGAAGATCCCTCTGTCAAAATTACATGAGACCAGTGCTAAAATGCAAATATGTTTAAGAGTTTACTGGTGACAAATGATGGACAAAATCTAATGACTAGATTTTTTGAAAATAAACGAAACCAAACTATTGCAGGCTGATTTACAATCCACCGTGTTGCCATGGCAACACCCTAAAAGCTCAACAAAAATATCAAAATATGTAGCTTGTTGCTTAATCGTATGCCTCACCAATTTTGGGCGCCCAGATGTTAGTGGTTTTAATATGACAATGAATGACGCATAGGTACAGTGAAACTGTGTGCAGCCACCTTAATACTTGTAACAGCTCGATCAACATATTGAGAAAACCTCAAAGCACAACCGGCCTTCAGTGATAAATAAACCAACAAATTGTTTCCAACCAAAAAAAAGGACTGATGAGAAAATCATTTCTGTAATTTATTTTCCTGTTTATGTTACGTTATTTATACAATCATAGCCAAATAAACTTATAGTTTCATTGCCGATTGTAATTGTTTGTTAGATACATGACATCTGGGCAGCACTCTTCTACCTATTTGGTATGCTAGTTACAAAACTATTATTGCGCTCAAGCTTGCGTGATATCGCCTAATTCTTAGCCTTATTATTCGACTGTGACGTCATTTTACCTTATAAGGGAAAAGAGAACACGCAAGATATCCGAGCGTATTACACAGCAGATTGCCGTATTACACCTTAGCATCCCGGTTTCAAGACACAAGCTATTATAACTACAAGAATTTTAGTCGAATAATAAATTCCTTATTCGATGGTTTAACAGATAATACGTGCGGACATTTTACTCATTGCCCGCATTTTTTCTCGCCCCTGCGGGGCTCGAAAATACTACGCAACTCATAAAATATCCGCACGTATTATCTATTAAACCATCGAATGAGTTGTATATAGTCACGAGTGGAAACTCCAGACCAGACCAGACCAGTTTGAAGCCCGTTTGAAGCGGCCTTTGAATAGATCTCTTCTGAAACTCATGCACAGGCATTTTCCGTGCTTTTGGTAACATGCAAGGGATAGTGGGAAGTTCATTGGCATGCATGTGTAGCAGCCATTTTGAAGTGGGCAGGTAAGTTGTTGGCGTGTAAAGAGGATAGAATTCAACGAAAGCTTCCCATTTCATTCCTATTTTGGAGTGAGAATTTCTATTTTTTTCACATTTTTTTGCCACTGTCATTCCTATTTTCTAAGTGTCATTTGTCACTTGATGCCCTGATATATGTTAAAGTGATGTTTTCAGTCGAAATGGTTAAAAAAATAGAGACTTATATAACGCACATATCACACATGCCTCATGGCGCTTTACATACACTTATGAGAATGAGATCGGACGTTAGCTTATGAAGGCGCCGGTTTTCCGCACAAGAGACACAAATACACGCACAAAACGTAAGGGCGACGCAAGCACACGCACACAAACGGAAGGGCGACGCAAGCACACGCACAAAACGTAATGGCGACGCAAGCACACGCACACAAACGGAAGGGCGATGCAAACACACACAAACGTAAGGGCGACCCAAGCACACGCACAAACGTAAGCGCTGGCATGACAGCCTTTATGACAGTCTAAGCAACTTTAACACAATCGTATTTTTAACCTTTGGTGGAGTAAGGAGTGTTAATCGCGGCTTTTGGTGTCACTTAGGGTGTCCAGGAAGGAACTCCGGTATTTTAAGCCATAAAGGTATCGTTTGGGGTGGCAGGAGAATAATAAAAAAAACATCGTCATACTTACTTTGTGGTGATCACTTTCTTTAGGGGTCAAATAAAGCTCGAGTCTTGCCCAAATTGGTCTCCTTTAGCAGTCAGTAAATCAAAATTTCCGACGAACGTCCCTGTACCTTTCATATGGGAGCCCCCACCTCCCCTCCCTCCGACTCCGAACGTCCCCGTACCTTTCATATGGGAGTCCCCACAGGCCCCCCTCCCCCCCTCCGAACGAGGGTTAACACACGTGGCTCAACGAAACTCTATGCTAGCTCTTTCTCCCAAATAAGCAAGTTATGGTAATCATGAATGTACAGTCAAACCCCGCTATTTCGAACTCGGTTAATTCGAATTCCCCGTTATTTCGAAATCAGGTCAAATTCCCCTGGATTTACCCTTATGTTTTCAGTCATTTATTTACTATCAGCTATTTCGAACTCGGCTATTTCGAACTCCCCCGCTATTTCGAACTGATCCTTCTTTCCCTATACCTAAAATCAACCCCGTTATTTCGAACTTGTCAAGAACAGAATACATCAGAGCACAGCTGGAAACTTATTGCCTTTTATTTGAACTCATATTACGTAGTTAGTGACTTGACAATGCTTGATTTACGTGCACTGTCCCATTATCGCTAAGAAATTCCAGCTGTTGTGGATCAGACATAAGGTATTCAAGAACAAAACAACAGAACATTCAAAGATTTTTCGTAGCAACAGCATCTGCTGATTTATTTGGCATATAATCATTGTTATTTAATTAATGTCTCTTTGCATACTGTATTTCATTAAAAATGATTCATTGTTTACGAATTTTACGCTAGCCCGGTTATTTCGAAACCCCACTATTTCGAAGTTTTTTTCATTTCCCCTGGGACTTCGAAATAGCGGGGTTCGACTTAACACTGCATTGATCAATCAAAATATAATTTAGCGACGTTTATAATTATCTACGTGCAAGAAGCTAAAGCTCAGATGACATCGCGTCTCACTAAATTGTAATAAGCCTTAAATTAAATACCCCTTCCCCCCCTTCCCCCCCCCCCACCCCGAAAATTCCAAAGAAAAACGACGTGTTTTTTAATTCCATGATAGTAATTATTTGCTGCTCGTTGGAATTTAACAGATGTGAAAGTTTCTGAAAATAAATCAAAGTCGTCAAGCATGTTCTGTTTGTAAGCCTTCTCGAATACAGATTATGGATTAATGACTTCAATACTGAGGTTAAAAGAACTGGAAGATAATTATTTTTCTAAGTTCCACCCTATTTCTGCAAGTGTATGAAATAAGACTGATTAAGAAGCATGTTTATGTAATTCAGGATGATGTTTCGCAATAAAATAGCTAAAAGGGATATCAATTTCAATTCGCAGTCAGAATACACGATCCCTTATGTCGTGAAGACTAGGGCGCCAAAGAATCCAATAATGGTTGTGGTCACGTGACTGTAGACATGGCAAGAATAGGCAGCTGAGAGTGGACGAACTTCACGGTTGAAACCTGGATGTGACAAAAGAAAGATCGTATAAAGCCCCGACCAAACGGCGGATGATAGTCGATTATGTAATAATGATATAGAGATATTGCGATAGGGTTAAATTCATCAGGATTTCCAAACACCGAAGAAAACCCAATTAAAAACAACGTGAATTTGTCAAAAGTTTGCAAGGAATTTCGTACAAACGAGGCTTGGTGGTTAATTTTGTTAGAGCAGTTTTCAATTGAGTGTCGTAAAACCAAAACCAAAGTTATTACTCTGACCAATCACAACAGTCGTAAACAATCCAGTGAACCAATCAGAGCTCGAAGCAATTACATGTCGGCTGCGCCAAGCGCGGGAAAACGCGTGCGACCAAGTCACGATTGGTTTTGGTTTTACTTCTGATTGGTCGAGAAAGTGGCACGAGATTTCTTAGCCAATCACAAAGCGTAGCAATGCAAAACCAAAGCATTGAAAACTGCTCTATTTAGATCGGTTTTCGAAACTACCGTGAAACTTAAAGTTTTTCTCTGTTCAAACTTGATGAATCATTAATTAGTTTGAGGAAGATAGTTCAAAATCTCGCCCCTATCAATTATCGTAGATTATTTCGCGCTGTCATTCACTTTTAACAAAATATTGATCATGATATAGTTGATGATAATTTTGATCGATGGACTGAGCATTTCGGCATGTTACCTGTTGATGATTCAGGGAAGACACCCTCCCACCTACCCCTTATCTCGCCAAAAAAAGGCAGAAAGGGCAGAAAACTGATTGTTTTTTCTTTCTCTCTCACACACATCTCCTCCCCCTCCAAAGCCACTCTGAGCATCCGTAATCACTACATGACTCTCTTGAGTTAACGCATCTCTAATGAACACATTGTAATAAACGACCTGGGCATTCAGTATTCGAGTAAACACGGTAATTATAACATGGCTGATAAGGTATACTCACCCTGAGGTCTGACACAACGCCCTTTGCTATTTCGTTTGTATCCCAAAGCTATTTTGCATCTGCATTTTCCACGCCGACATTCCTCCGTTTCTTTGTCGCAGTTACATGCTCCCTTGATTATTGCTAGAATAGAATAAAGAATGTATTGCTATACCTTAGTAGCAGTAGTAATAGCAGCAGCACCCGCAGCAGTATTAGTAGAAGATGTAGTAGAAGTAGCAGTAGCAGCAGCAGCAGTAGCAGTAGCAGTAGCAGCAGCAGCAGCAGTAGCAGTAGCAGTAGCAGTAGCAGTAGCAGTAGCACCAGTAGCAGTAGCAGTAGCAGTAGCAGTAGCAGTAGCAGTAGCAGTAGCAGTAGCAGTAGCAGTAGCAGCAGTAGTAGCAGTAGCAGTAGCAGTAGCAGTAGCAGTAGCAGTAGCAGTAGCAGTAGCAGTAGCAGTAGTAGTAGTAGTAGTAGTAATAGTTGTAGTAGTTGTAGTAGTAGTAGTAGTAGTAGTAGTAGTAGTAGTAGTAGTAGTAGTAGTAGTAGTAGTAGTAGTAGTAGTAGTAGCGGAGCACTTGCCGGGCCGAAGGCCTGGCTGCGCAGCACCATACTCATAGAACCTGTGTCCGTCATTTTTCATGGTCATGGCTAGCGGAATGTTTCGCGGGCGCGCCTCCGTGACATGTGTCAGTCGCCCAACTGTGGCGCGGCTACACAGTCGTCAGCTCTGTAAACATTAAAAAAGTTGGATCTTTTGCAGTGTTTAGTGGAGCAGTAAAGTCCTTACTTCCCTGCATTTTTTCGCGATTTGCTACTCAAGACAGGGATACTAATTAAGGGATACTTAGAAGCCGCTTTAGTGGAAAAAGAAGAGCTTTCGGGGATAAAATCTTGCGTCGAGGAGGAACCCTCATACGTTTTTATCAATGCAGGAGCAATGCGGGGGATGCCTTGTTTTTATTACGGATTTCAGAACCGAAGAAGCGGAGTTTTAATGAATTTCCAAGCAGTCCAGTGACTTAAAGGTAAAATAAATCACATTTTTCGATGGGAATTTATGTTGATAGCAATTTTTGATTGACTTTTCCTTTGTGTTTTGGAGACATGTTTATGAAACGTGCTCAAATTAAGTCGTGCTGTTATCTTGAATTTCATCGAGGACAGCTTTGCTTTGATGCGCTGTAAATCGTACCTGTTTTACTTTTGTAGATAAACTAATGAAGATTTGAATAAAATTTTTCGAAAGAAGATTGTGTTGTCCATTTTTATGTGTTTGTTCATTCATTAGATAGATTGAAAAGCGATTTTATAAACAAAACAAGACTTTGATTTTGTAGTACAGTTCTATCTTCACTCGCATCGCCTTATACAAATATGTTTGTGTATTTTTGCAATTTTGATTTCCAAATCAGTTTCTCGGGCAAATTTTGGCAAACAAAAACTGTATTTTATTCGGAAAGTAGTCGTACCTGTAATTCTAGACGGAGAAAAGTTGTTCTTGTGAACTTTTCTACGGTCTAAATGTACTGTGCAGACGGTCGGGTAATAAGCTTACTGTTTTTTGAGAATTGCTAAAATTGAAAAATAGCCCGGTCGTCAATCTTAATTTTTGTGCTTCCGACCTCTCACCGTAGTAAAGTTTTACCTTAGTTAAACTTGTTCATAGTGCTTCGCTGTTAGGCTCTGCCTATCTATATATATTAGTAGTAGTAGCAGTAGCAGTAGCAGTAGCAGTAGCAGTAGCAGTAGCAGTAGCAGTAGCAGTAGCAGTAGCAGTAGCAGTAGCAGTAGCAGTAGCAGTAGTAGTGGCAGCAGCAGCAGCAGCAGCAGCAGTAGTAGTAGTAGTAGTAGTAGTAGTAGTAGTAGTAGTAGTAGTAGTAGTAGTAGTAGTAGTAATAGTTGTAGTAGTAGTAGTAGTAGTAGTAGTAGTAGTAGTAGTAGTAGTAGTAGTAGTAGTAGTAATAGTTGTAGTAGTAGTAGTAGTAGTAGTAGTAGTAGTAGTAGTAGTAGTAGTAGTAATAGTTGTAGTAGTAGTAGTAGTAGTAGTAGTCGCTTATGAATGTCTTAATATTTGGATACAGGATCAAGATATCATCTTTTGTCTGAGTATTGTTACGGTGTAAACCTACCAACACAAATTCCATCATCATTCTCAGTGAATCCTGGCAGACAAGGAACGCAAGTGTATGAGCCTGCATTGTTTTTACAGCGGTCACCAGAACACCGGACATCGGCTGTTAAGCATTCATTGATATCTGTGCAGCAATGAGAGGGAAAACATTTGACGCCTGATGAGCTCAGATATTGATGAGCGAAGGATAGATGGCGTGCGAAGGAAAACTATGGAGTGTTTTAGAACGCCTAGAACAGGATACGTGCAGAAGTTTTGAAAAGCTACTTCATTCGTGTGAAATGTCGTAAACCTTTGAATATACACCAAATTGAAGAAACGTTGTCGGGTAAAAAGCATAAACCATGAACGATGCGACCCAAAGGCTTACTGGGAAGTTGGAAAATTTAATCTTCGTCTGTGACGGAATATATATTATATTAACACAGAATACACAAATCATGCTCTTAAATGTCTCAAACAAAGAAAACATCTTGATTATCAAGAAATAGAATATAACTAACTTGCCAATGCTGCCTACCCAGAATCCCATTCGGTCTCATCGTTCATGGTTTATGCTTTTTTAAATGACAACGTTTCTTCAATCAGGTGTATTATAAAGCATGATCTGCTAGCAATGGAGTGTTTTCACTGACGTCATATCAAAATTCAGAAGCAATTTTCGATTCTAAAACGTTTATGAAATTGTAGAGAGTTTAAAACTACACATCTGGGCCAAATTTTGAAGCGCAAGAGCATTTCATTCAAGAGTTATAGGCAATTTTAGTAAGAAATGTACGGAGCGTCCATCTTGGAGTCCCACTTAGGGACACCAACATAGCGGCCAAAAATTTAAACACTTTAAAGTCTTAATAACACCAAAATCTCATCACAAAATATTGTATTCACTATATAAGAGGAATGAAATCGGCTTATAAGCATCTATAATTCATTAATAACTTTCAACTAGTTATCAATGTTGTTTATTTTCACGGCTTATCTGAAATAGCGTGCTGAATTGCGTGACACGTTTACATCCTTTATAAATCGAAAACGAAACATCGTTAAAACCTGAAACTTTTTGCGAAAGATTATAACACTGGTATCCACATACCATGTTAGAAACAGCTTTGTAGGATGTATACTTTCGATTTTTTAATTTTTATGACGTCATGTGAAAACACTCTATAGGCCATTTGCACGATGACGTCATATGACTACAAATACCAGAATCCTTCAGTTTTTTCTTTTCTAGTGCAAATTAGGGCTATTGTTATTTAAACCGCACTGGGATTACAAAATTTAAATAAGAAAGGAAAAACGAAATGAATTCTGGTAGTTGTAGTCAAATGACGCCATGGTGCAAATGGCTTATTGTGGACTTCATGTGAACTTGGTTATTTTTTGTCGGTATAATGTGAAGTAACCCTCCTGACCATTATATTTGCATTTACTTTTTTTACCTTCACACCTTTTAAGCTTGTCTCCTAAATTGACGGTTTTATATCCTTTTAAGCAGACACAGTCATAAGAGCCACCTGGAATTTTTTCACACTTGCTTTTTCGTGGACACGTCATTCCTCTTTTATCGCATTCGTTCAATACTGAAATAGATAGACATTGTTAACCCCATTGAATACTTAAGCCTGGTTTCCATATAATCGCAACGATCGCAACGATCGCAGCGATCGCAGAAAAAAGTGTTGTGCGACCCTTGCGATCATATGGAAACCAAAACGTTGCGATCCTTGCAATCATTGCGATTGCGATCGCAGAGAGAGAAATTTTTCTATCTCTGCGATCGCAATCGCAACGATCGCAACGATCGCAACGTCTTGGTTTCCATATGATCGCAAGGGTCGCAAGAATCGCAGCGATGGTCGATCGTAACGATCGCTGCGATCGTTGCGATTATATGGAAACCAGCATTTAATTGCAACGATCGTTGCGATCGTTGCGATTGTATGGAAACCAGGATTTAATTGCATGTTAAATGGAACTACTTTCTCCGTGATATTTTAATCGTCGATAGAACTCTTTAGCTTGTACGTTTTGTTTTCCCAATGTAGGCCATGTGATGTTCTCAAGGGAATTTGTCCTTTGTCTTTTCATAAATTATGCATACATATGCACGTGAAGAAAACAAAATTTTAAAGAAACTGCCATCTAGGGTAACATCACATGACCTACATTGGGAAAACAAAACGTACAAGCTAAAGAGGTCTATTTAAAGATTGATTTCATTGTATTGTTTTTTTTGGGGGACGCAGTAACTGCCTCCACGCTGTTGCGGTTACCAAGCCAATTTATCGACTTATGTAGTTTATGCTTATTTGTTCCTTGGCCAAGCTAATAAAGAAAATAAAAATGAAATGGAAGAAATACATCGGTTCTAGTTTTTAACTTATATTTGATTTTAAGGTTTATAATAAACTTTATAGCGGAGCACTTGCCAGGCCGAAGGCCTGGCTGCGCAGCTCCATACTCATAGAACCTATGCCGTGATTTTTCATGGTCATGGCTAGCGGAATGTTTCGCGGGCGCGTGTTTGCCAGCCCGCCGGCCCGCCGTGTTTGAACAACATCCGGGATCTTGAAAGCAAGGCTTTGTTTTTCGCGCGGCCACACAGCCGTGAGCTCGGTAAACACTTTAATTTAGTTGTTTTGTTGTGTCTTGCGGAGAATTAAAGTTGTTATTTTCCTGCATTTTTTCACGGTTTGCTACTCAAGACAGGGATTCTAATTAAGGTATACTCAGAAGCCGCTTTAGTGGAAAAAAAAATGAGCTTTCAGGGATAAAATCTTGCTTCGAGGAACTTCATGTATTACGTTTTTATAAATGCGGGAGATGTTTGTTTTCTACGGATTTCAGAACCAGAAGCGGAGATTTGAATTTCCAAGCAAGCTAGGGACTTAAAGGTAAAACAGATTACAGTTTTCGATGAGAATTTATGTTGATATCAATCTGTGAGTGACTTTTAATTTTATTAGTGTTATTGTTAGTTTTGGAGAATTGATTTTAAAACGTGCTTAAATTCAGTTGTATCGATCTCTTGAATTTCATCGAAGAAAGCTTGAACTCGATGAGCTATAATTAAATGGTACGCGTTTTGCTTTTAAACGTAAACTAATGGAGATTTGAATAAATTTTTTCGAAAGAAGATTGTGTTGTCCATTTTTATGTGTTTGTTCATTCATTAGATAGATTGAAAAGCGATTTTATGTAAACAAAACAAGACTTTCATTTTATAGTACAGTTCTATGTTCACTCGCATCGCCTTATAATTATGCAAATATGTTTGTGTATTTTTGCAATTTTTGATTTTCAAATCAGTTTCTCGGGCAATTTTTGACAAACATAAACTGTATTTTATTCGGAAACTAGTGATACTAGTTATTCTAGACAGAGAAAAGTTGTCATTGTGAACTTTTGTACGGTCTATAAAAATGTACTGTGCAGACGGTCGCGTAATACTGTTTTTGAGAATTGCTAACATTGAAAATAGCCCGTTCGTCAATCTTAATTCCTTGTGCTTCCAACCTTTCACCTTAGTTAAGTTTCACCTTAGTTAAGTTTCACCTTAGTTAAGCTTGTTCAAAGTGCGACGCTGCGACTGGCTTGGGCTATGTATATATATTATAGTTAAATATGGTATCTCAGTATTTTTCAATTTCCCGCCATGAGCATTTCAGGACGACCGCGTTCTTTTAATCCAGCGGTGCATACAAAGTTAAGGGGTGTCATAATTAGCTATTGTCAGTGCTTCGAACTCTCGACCGGAAATAATTGTGATTCCATTTAAAGTATAAAGCAAGGCTGATACTACGTATCTTTTTGCTGCTACACCGTGCTGACGAGACCCAACCAGGTCGAAACTGTTGTCCACGGTTGCATTTTGGCTTTCAGTTTATTTTAGGCTCTATCATGTCGTTGTCGCGTTAAATGTTCTACGTAATACCAGCCTTGCTTTATACTTTGATTTTATGTCTAGTTTTTGCTGACTTGATCTTCTCCAGATCCTACTTACACCAGCAGCATTTTCCATCGCGGTCCTTTGCTTCTTATTTACTTGATTCCAATTAAACCTTTCACTCCCACAGTCAATTAAAGAGTCATGTATTGTTGTTCTAACTTTTGGGTCTGACAACGTAATCCTATGATGTGACCATTCAAATGAAACCTCTTCGGCAGTACTTTTGCATAGTACCATTTGTTCTAACTTTTGAGTCTGTGGATGAAATCCTATGGTGTGACCATTCAAATGAAACCTCTTCGGTAGTACTTTTGCGTGGTACCATTTGTTTTTTAATATTTTACAAAACGAAATTTGGGATTTTTCTTTAATTTTGAGTTTCGGTACTCTTGGGAGTGAAAAGTAAATAGATCTTTTCGGAGCAGATACCGCCATTTTAAAAATAAGCCAAATACTGTTCTCTAGGTTCTTGCTGTCTCAATTTTCCTATCAGTTCTTGATACGATTACTTACAGACACATTTTCCGTCAAAGTCTGGGCGACGCCCTCTCTCACAAACGCAATCATGTCCTCCCAGTCGATTCCGACACACCCTGTCAACGGGGCATTTGTGCCTTTTTTCTTTGCATTCATCGATATCTACAAAAGAATATTTCATTGAGGTCAAGATGCATTAAGCATTGTTTTAAACAGCACATCTGAGACAACTAACACATGACACCAAGAACTTGCCTTGCATTCGTGCCCTAACAAAAGGCCGCGAGAAAAGCTCTCAGTGTTACCCAGAGTTATTACGTCATCAGAAACCTGCCTTCCCCTGCAGTATTCCTTACTCTTGTTATCTGGGGGAGATGCCTTTAGCCTCTTCTTTATTCCCTTCATTTTGTGTTTTTTTATATACAAAAGAGCGCCCAGTGGTATTTTGTCGATTACTACAATATCGGTCATATTTGTTGGAACGGTGTCCGTTTTCTTCTCCTTCTTTCTCCTTCGATGTTAATCAGTTCAAGACGCCGCGAGTAAAAAAAACTATGCGAACGCAACTTTGGGGGCAAATAATGTTGCATCGCAAATAATGTTGCAAATAATGTTGCATCGCAGTGCAGCTCTATGTTTCACGAAATCTGTTCGAATGATAGCTCAGTAATGATCAGTTATTTACTGAAAAACTGCTCAATTAAAAAGCTTATTTAGCCATTTAAATGAAAGCTTCTGAGCAGTACTTTCCTGTGGTGCTGTTTATTATGTTGAACATACGGTAGCTCTAACTTTTAAGTCTGTGGATTAAATCCTAAAGTGAAATTGTGTGTATCAAATGAAAGCTACTGAGCACTGCTTATTGCGCTTTAGAGCAGTTTTCAATTGAGTGTCAAAAGTAATTACACAATTGCTTTGGTTTTTCATTTCTACGCTTTGTGATTGGCTAAAAAATCTCGCGCCACTTTCTCGACCAATCAGAAGTAAAACCAAAACCAATCGTGACTTGCTCGCACGCGTTTTCCCGCGCTTGGCGCCGCCGACATGTAATTGCTTCGAGCTCTGGTTCACTGGATTGTTTACGACTGCTGTGATTGGTCAGAGTAATTACTTTGGTTTTGGTTTTACCACACTCAATAGATGTTTTGTTTTTCTAATGTAGGTCATGTGATGTTCTCAAGGGAATTTGTCCTTTGTCTTTTCATAAATTATGCATACATCTGCACGTGAAGAAAACAAAATTTAAAAGAAACAGCTCTCTAGGGAAACATCACACAGATCACATGATCTACATTGGGGAAACAAAACATACAAGCTAAAGAGGTCTATTGAAAACTGCTCTATAAGGCGGTTCTAACTGTTTATTCTATGTATATAGATGAAATTCAAGCTTGACCGTTTATTTCAATGCTATCGAGCAGTGCTTTCCTGTACTACTTTTTCTAAAACGATTTCCTCTTAATATTCTACAAGGGGGTTTTAACTTTTGCATCTATTGAATGTTATCTCTATTGCTGAATCGAATTTCAAAACGTTTGTAAAGTATTGGATACTTACTCATATTCAACCCTTACTAGAAAGCCCTCTATATTTTTTAAAGTAAGTTAGCATCTCGCTATTTTATGTAATTGTATAAATTATGTACCTTCACACGTTTCTTTTTGTCCTTTCTTAATGCTCTTGAATCCTTTAATGCAAACACAATCAGGAGATCTACCGTATTTCTTTTCGCAGGTTGAGAACCGAGGACAAAAGATCCCTTCCCTTTCGCACTTGTCCAAGACTAAAAAAAATTATACGTGAAATACATTAATCTTAGAAAAAGGCATGCAGGAATGAAAAGGCAACCCAGGCGGTCCCTCAGGTGCCTTTCATTTTATTGTAATAATAATAATATTATATAGGTCTTTAATGCGGATGCCAATGTCACAGGGGAGGTGAGTTCTCAAAGATTAATACAAGAATAAAAACAGTACAATGAATAATGTACGCTCGCTTATTCCGAAGACTCCAAGTTCTTAAACACACTAATAATTCATGAAGAGAACGCAAAGGAATTCTCTACCGTGAAGGAGGTTTGGATACCCGTCTTAATTTGTATACACCTTATTGGATGTAATAACGTTGTCATATAATAATAAATAATAATTTATTTACTTAATATAGCGCCTTTTAACATTAAAATGATCAAAAGCGCTTTACACAAGTTTTACACTAATTATAATTTAATCCTAATTAATACTAATTTAATACTAATTTTACACAAATTTTATACTAATTATAATTTAATCATGATTAATACTAATTTAGTACTAAAAATGCACAATTGACCACCCCCAAAAAATAAGCAATAAGCGAAAAACCAAATGGGATTAATTAGCATATAATCATCATACCATCGGCAACATTTACAACACGCTCGGTTATAGCTGTATACATGTATTAATCATGTTATTGAAAGAAATCATTTGCATCAATTTCTTGGTGTCATTTTGATGCAATTCGAGGCTGATTCATCTCGCGAATTTCAAATCACATCACATGGTTAATTAATTCATATTTGTTTTTTCTTTTGCTTTTCGCTTTTTGCTTCTTGATATGACAACGTTATTGCAATCAGGTATATATTATATATTATATATTTTGGTGATTTTATTCCTTTGTTTACTCCGCATTTCGCCTCGAAGTGGGTTAAAAGAAACGGCTCTCGGTGTTTGGATATCCTGATGAAACACTCTTCCTTGTGTTTGATATATTACTCCCCTCCCCCCTTGTTTTTCAACCCACTTCTCGGTGTTTGGATATCCTGATGAAACACTCTTCCTCGTGTTTGATATATTACTCCCCCCTCCCTCCCTTGTTTTTTCAACCCACTTCTCGGTGTTTGGATATCCTGATGAAACACTCTTCCTCGTGTTTGATATATTACTCCCCCCTCCCTCCCTTGTTTTTTCAACCCACTTCTCGGTGTTTGGATATCCTGATGAAACACTCTTCCTCGTGTTTGATATATTACTCCCCCCTCCCCCCTTGCTTTTTTAACTCACTTCTCGGTGTTTGGATATCCTGATGAAACACTCTCCCTCGTGTTTGATATATTACTCCCCTCCCCCCCTTGTTTTTTTAACCCACTTCTCGGTGTTTGGATATCCTGATGAAACACTTTTCCTCGTGTTTGATATATTACTTCCCTTCCCCCCCCCCCTTGTTTTTCAACCCACTTCTCGGTGTTTGGATATCCTGATGAAACACTCTCCCTCGTGTTTGATATATTACGTCACTTACCGGCACACGTGTTAGGAAACACTGGATCAATCAAACAAACTTTGCTGTCTCTACAGTAATTTTTTCCTTTTGGGCATGGCTGGAACTCTGAAATTGTTAACAATGTTTATCAGTAAAATGATCATTCTAAGTGCGAAGTCGTTCCACTTTTATGAGCATTTAAAAATGCTTAATAGAGGGTCTCAAAGGGGCAGTGACTTCAACGATTAACGGTTAAAATTTGGACGTTTTTGCTACCAACGATGAATTTCTTCCCGCCCCAGCCCAAAATGGTCCTAAGGGAGAAGGGCGAAGGGAGAAGGGAGGCGGGAGGGGGAGGGGGGATGGGAGGCTGCTAGGAGGTGGGATGACGTACCACTACATAGGGTCGCTTGCCTCCCACCAATGTGGTTCGGGTTTGATTATCGCACAAAAGTAGCTGGGTTAAGTTTATTGTTGGTCCTTGTTCTAATAGCTTTTCACCTGGCTCTCTGTAGACTTGCTCACAAATCGCTAACTCACGCCGGGGCCTACACCCAGACCGGAGTCGAAAGCAAGGAAAAGTCAGTAGGCTCTCCCGTATATTCAGCACATTTATAAATCCAATCTGATCTGAAAAGTGGAGATAGAAAGCCACTCTGTGGAATTCCACTGCATCAACATCTACAGTTTCACTACAACAAATATTTCTTACGACTCACCACGACATTCCTTTCCTCCTCCAACAGTTTTTCCTTTGCAAATGCATTTTCCATTTATACAGCTGGAGTTTGCACCACAGAAATCATGGTTAAAACAGTTAAGCAGAGGTGCTGACATAGGAAAGTAAAGTTTAAATAAGTAACGTAGTAACGAGTATTTCTTACATAAACGTCATTGGGAAAATCACATCTCAACACACGTGAAGATATCGATTTTACGAGGATGTTCGTAGACTTCTGAGTAAGATACAGAGATCTTTCGATAGCCAAACTAAAGTAGGAAGGACATTTACTGTGACTGCTTGTCAAGCTTGGAACAGGTTACCACTCTCGATGAGGAAAATGGGCTCACTTAATACTTTTAGAAACTCTCTTTGGTTAAGCATTTTTAAGGATCAGCAACTTTTAAATCATATTCTTCTGTATTTTTTATATTCTTCTCAATGTTTTTATCGTGTATTTTCTTGTATGTTATTCTATACATTATCTCATAGTTTAAACATAGTTATTATATCTTTTTTTTATTTTATAATACATGTACAGCTGTCTGCAAACATTTTGAACCCCCCAAAATATATCATTATATCCACATCTGATCCGGGATTGTTTGAGAGCACTGATCCGGAAACTTTTAGCGAGTTCCATTTTGCGGTAATGTATAGCAGCACAGCAAAAGAACTCTTCGTTTGAGCCAATAGATGGTTTTCACTCACGTGACCTCCAGTTCTGTGGGACTCAAATGACAAAGGCCATGGCGGCCATGTTGGTGCACATTCAAAAGAAGTTCATTAAAATTCTTTTGTAGGTGTGCACCAATATGGCCGCCGTGACGTAACGTGAAAACCACCCATAGGCCTCTGGTTGTGCATACACTCAATGCCGGATATTTAACAACTATCCCGAGTTTCAGAAGAAGCCAATCAGAGCGCGCCAACAACGCTATCCACTGTTTTAGTATATACTAAATAGATATAATGATATATTTTGCTGGATATTTTTTGCAAACATCTTGCCCCAGTTGTTCAAAAAGGTGGATAGCGCTATCCATCGGATAAATCACTATCCAGTGGATAAGCAGTAGCAAAGCCAATTGTGTTGTCCGCTGGGTAGTGATTTATCCGGTGGATAGCGCTATCCACCTTTTCAACAACCGGGTCCTGTATTTTATGGAGAGTTTTCACATGATGTCACGGCGGCCATGTTGGTGTCCCAAAACAATAAAACGGCGGCCATATTGGTGTCCCAAGCTAATCCTGTGGGGATTTTCTTTTCTAATGCAAACACTTTGTTTTGTTCAACTAAATTATCATAGCTGCAGACCACGTAAGTGAAAACACTCTATATCTTAAATTCATGAGCATATCAGCCAATCACACGACGCAAATCGATCACGTCAGCCGTTTTATCTTCCGTACCTGACAACTTTGGTATAGCATTTTTCAGTAGATGTTTTCCCTCATAACTTTAAAATCCCAAAACTTTCGACAGGAGCCGGGAAGCAATGGTAACTTCACAGGAAACCCAAGCGTAATGTTTGCATATTAATGATATTTGAAAATATAAGAACTTGTATGGAATTTCGAATTCAACGTTTTAAGCAATATATAAAATCAAAATTGCTGAATAAAATCGTTGAAACATTTATTGGTGTTGTGTTCTATCTCTATACAGTGTTTCTACGCTATTTGAACGATGTTTAGTCCATTTTTTCTTAATATGCAAACATTACGCTTGGGTTTCCTGTGAAACTCAGTACAAACTCAGTAGTGTATTATCAGGTGTAAAAACTCTCGGCTTCGCCTCGAGTTTTTAAACCTGATAATACACTACTGCTCGTTTTTTAAATAGTACTTGTATATGGTGTAAGAGAGCCACTTGCTTGTTAGTATTTTTATACTATTTTTTGCAACCCTCAATAAATAAAGGTTTTCTTACTATTACATGTCCGAGTTGCTTTATGGCCTCGTTGGCAAAACGAGGCTTCATGCACAACATCCATAATGAACAGTTGTGTTGTGCAACAAGCCTCGCTTTAATAACGAAGAACAGATAAACTCAAAAATGGTCTATCAAAACATCTTTGGATTTTATTCAGAAATCCTCGAACGTTCTCGTGTCATATTTGCACTGATCGTTTTGGCGCATATTCGCACTCTGAAAAAACGCTGTGTCGAATAATAATAGTGCACACGATCATTCCCCACAAGAATTCCCACTTGTCTTAAGGCCGCAGGTCATAAGGGTTTTGTGGTTTTGGGGGAAAACTGCACCAAATGAAAACGAAGTACGTACTTGTCATTACACACACAAAATGCTCACTGAGAACAGCGAAGACAACACTAAACTTTAATGTTTTTTATAAGATTTAACTTTCACCGTGGTTAAAGTGCACCTAACCCCCATTTTTTTTCTTTTAATCAACTCAATGTACGTTGAAAAGTCAATAGTGAAATATTTCCTGTTTTTAACGTCGCGTTAGTGAGTTATAGAGATTTGAATTTACATAATGCTAATTCGATGACGTCAAATCAAGACTTTACCATTATTTCCACTTCAATTTACAATACGCAGTTCACAGCTTAAGGATAATCAATTTAAGAAATACTTAATAAAAACTGTAAATAGTCAATTGATTTGGAAAAAAAATATTACTTGGAGGTGGAAACAAGTAGTTGTATAATAAACGAGTCTTGATTTGACGTCATCTTATTAACATTTGTAAATTCAAACCTCTATAATTCACTTACGCAACGTTAAAAACAAGAAATATTTAACTATTCAACTTTTCAACCTACATAAAGTTGATTAAGCGAAAAAAAATTTGGGGGTTAGGTGCACTTTAAATAAAAGATGTTGTTGTTGTTGTTGTTGTTGGCACGTTTCCCAATACAGAAGGTGATAAACGTGAAAAAATTGTCCCAAAACATTGACTTATCTTTAACAATTAGATTATGAGCTCAAGATTTCTATCGCGTGGTAGTTGATAAGGGCGAAATCCCAAATCAACTATCACGCGATAGAAATCAAGCTAAAAGAGCGAATAATCTAATTGTTTTAGTATAAATCTACTAGACGTTCAAAACTTAACAACAAGTACTCTTCACAGACACTTTGAAAGAAGCACCCTTCATTAATAGGCCATTTCCGAGTTACGTTATGCCTCGATGTCAAAGCGAGGCTAGGTGCACAACCTTTCATATGAAGATGAGCTTTATTTGCATTTGAATAAAAATCCATTTTCATATGAAAGGTTGTGCACCTAGCCTCGCTTTGACAACGAGGCATAAGGTAACTCGGAAATGGCCCATTAGGCTACTCACTCTACTCACCTTCTACAACAGAATAGATAGTGAGTAGCGTAGCCAATAAGAGAACAGCATTCGTGATAGAACGCTAGTAGATTTATACTAATTACTCTTAGAGCACTATTGCAATAATGACCATTCTGTTTTGGGTTCCACGAATAAAAATATGTCTTTTGTCTTTTTAAAGTGACACAAAAAATGGTGACATAGTTAATTTAATACAGGTTTGAATTATTCTTTGGAAGCTCTGCTACTCAGCTTATTGTAATCTATTACTTTTTAATATTTGCTTACCAAGTTCGCACGTGCCTCCATTTCCCACAAGATCGCTTTTACATTTGCACCTGTCATCCTCGCAGTAAGAATATTCAGGACAGTGGGAATCCTTTCTGCATTTCGATCCTCCGTGCTTACCGACTAAAAGAACAACAACACACAAGTGCAAGTTAATACCCCTCAAGACAGCTAAAATTGAAAACTGTAAACGCGTTTGACCAGATCCGCCCTTTCGTTTTAGACCCAAAATATAATAAGTCACAACATTATTACGAGTTATTTTTATCGATATGTCCATGTTTTAGCTTCGAAAACGTGTTGCAAGAAATCATATGGACTGAAAAAAAAGTATATAGCAAACTTTTTTTATTATTATTTTCGCAAACACAGCGCAGAGTATTTCTGGCACTCGTGACTCAAAGCAGCTCGTGCAATTTTGAGCTTTTTGAAAAACTCACTTGTGCAAATTAATCCCAAATTGAACTCGAAACCGTATGATTACCTATACTTATACTACGATCGGCCATTTTTGTTTTACTGATCGACAAACAATCCGTCACAACCAAAACAAAAAACGACAGACTGTATTACGGTACATTTTTACCGTATCCATCCGGGAATACAGTACTCACGAGCTTTAACGAAATTATTATCAGTACTTGTAATAAAACGTAATCGACATTACGGCAATCATGAATATATAACACACTTCATTGACCAAACAAAGTCATGATGGTTGAAGAACGTTTATCGACATGCAGGAAGTTCGGATAACAGCGCGTTTTGTTAAATTGTAATAAGCCCCCCTCTTATAAGCCCCTCTTCCTATTAAGCCCGCCCCCCCACCCCTCTAATGTGCTTGTTATAAATTATCTCCCGGAGAATTGAACCCTTTCACTCCCCGGAGTCAATTATGGAGACATGTAGCATAGTTATAACTTTTGAGTCTGTTAACAAAATCCTATGGTATGACCATTCAAATGAAACCTCTTCAGCAGTACTTTAGCATGGTACCATTTGTTCTAACTTTTGAGTCTGTGGATGAAATCCTATGGTATGACAATTCAAATGAAACCTCTTCAGCAGTACTTTTGCATGGTACCATTTGTTCTAACTTTTGAGTCTGTGGATGAAATCCTATGGTGTGACCAATCCTATGGTGTGACCATTCTTCAGCAGTACTTTTGCGTGGTACCATTTGTTCTAACTTTTGAATCTGTGGACGAAATCCTATGGTGTAACCATTCAAATGAAACCTCTTCAGCAGTACTTTTGCATGGTACCATTCGTTCTAACTTTTGATTCTGTCGTCGAAATCCTACGGTCTGACGTTCAAATTAAACCTTCTCTGCAGTACTTTTGCATGGTACCATTTGTTTTTCAATATTTTACGTACAACAGAAATTTGTTGGCATTTTTTTCTTATTTTGATTGTTGGCACTCTTGGAAGTTATAGGGTTAATAGAGGATTTACGGTGGGGATTTCAAAAGTTAGCGTGCTTGCACAGAGCTACCGATAAGGGAAGCCACATTCAGAAGCCAAAAGGGGTGGTGTTAGTGATAAATATTGTATGAGTGAACTGTTTCTGTCTTACCGATGCATTTGTCACCGTTTCCAATGTATCCATCCTTACAATAACATCTATTATGTTTACATTTGGCAAACTCATGGCAGTTGTGATCCGTCAGGCAAGGACCGTGCCCATGTTTTTCGACTGTACAAAGAAAATAAACGGTAAGCTAAGTATACATGTTTCGATATCTTCGCAAATGCATTCTTTAAATTCTTGAATGTATCTAGCAAAAGGGAGGCATTTGAGTTTCGTGACAAAAAAAAAAAAAAAAAAAATATATATATATATATATATATATATATATATATATATATTCAACTTCGCCACTGCAGGGGCCAAAGTATGGCCAACTTGGGTCAAATCCCCCTTTTCAGTACCATAATGAATTGATTCAGCACCTTCCTACAAATAAGCGCAACCTTTCTAATAAGCGCTTCCCTTTCAGTCTCATTGTGATATTAAGAACCCTCCTTCGAATACGCGCCCCTCTCTCAGTTTTGTTTTTAGCTTCCCTTATTTGAACGTTGAAGATGCTACGCCAAAAAGTCACATTGACGACATTGAGTTATCATAGCGGATTGTATTGTGACTTTGCGAACCGTTGTTTCCTTTGTTCTGACTATGCGAATTGAATATTTTTTGTTATTATTCTTTAAAGTGGTTTTAAGTGTCCCCTTACTAATAAGAGTCCCCTCTTCATTATCAGCCCACCCTTGAGCTTCCAAAAGTAAGCGATAATTCGAACAATTACGATACTTCATATTGTGTCCAAGTCCTAAAGAAAAACTTCCAAAAGAGCTACGTAGGGATATCGATGAGGCATTCAATGGGCAGAGCTAACCCCCAAGTGCACTCCATGTATATATGTTATTGACCAAGCGCTAGGGCCATACTGGAGGAATATCGGCCCGAGGTCTTGACTGTACGGACTGAGCGCAGCCAGGTCCGTACAAAAAATACCGAGGGTCGATATTCTCCTATTACGGTCCCGAGCAAGCTTGGTTAATAAGAGATTTATTACATGACTCCTGCAGCGGGAGGATCGCGCGGGATCATTCGGGACAATGCCCGGTCCAATACTTTGAGAATATTGGACCGACAATCGATCATTTTGATTGGTTGATTTTAGTTATTGGCTCTCTGACTGACTTGGTCGTGTAATGAAAAACGTTATTTATTTCATTTACCTTTGGCGTTCCAACATTGAGGGTAATTCGCTCTTCCGAAATATCCGTCATGGCACTTGCAACGTCTATATGTAGTTTCGCCGCGATTTTCAACCCTTCCTTGTAAACAGTAGGAATGTTGGTACCTTCCTTTAAATTCCTTATAATACCCACAAGGCTCTCTCAAATCATACATAGAATACAACGTACACTTTCGCCAAACTGTAAGAGACAAGATGAAAACAAAAGCGGAGCAATCAAATTGGTTGAAATGCCCAGGTCGCTGTGCTGATATAAAGTGAAACCTCGTCATACGGCCATCCCGTGATATTGCCACCCTGCCATTACTCAGTCATTACCACCACGTTTTTACGGCCCAAACAAAGGTTCAGTCCTCTGCCCATGACTAATCTCGTTAATCGATCCACCTCGTTAATGCGACCAACGACCACTCTTTGGAGTCCTTAACCGTTAACTGTTTTATAAATTTACTCCTTTGATCAGACCACTTGATGGCAAAATAAGATGTAAGGGAGAAGAAAAAGAAAAAGAAAGAACTCCTACAAGCCAACTCGTGAATACAAAACAACCTTCGGACTCTCCCTTCCCCTCTACAACGCGTTTTGCTCCACCGACCCCTCACCCGACCCTTCTGTTATGCCGCAAAATGTAACAACTGATGCGAAATGTTAGACTACGAGCAGTCCGTCTACAACATTGGCGAGTTGAAAATGGCCGCGCAAAAACTGGGGGTGAGACAGGCGCGCACCTGTCTCATCCCCAGTTTTACTCGCATTTTTTCTCAGATACCACGCAGCTCTTAACAACCTCTATTTCATTGGACCTGTATATCACGCAGCTCTATTGTTTTTAGGGATAGGGTCCTAGGGCTGGGGGAGGGGGGGGGAGGGGGGGCTAGGGCTAGGGTCCATTGTTGTGTTGTGATGTCCCTTGTTGTGTTCTCAGCAAATCAGAGAAGACCTTGTAAGAGCTGCGTACTGCCCCTTTTTTCTTGCACCTGCGGGGCTCGAAAAAATACTACGTAAATTGTCAAATATCCGCACGTATTATCGGTTAAACCATCGAATAGGGTGTATGTCTCCTGCACTTACGATCGCATTTTGTTTTTCCGTCGCCGACATAATAACCTGTACAATGACATTCCCTCCGAATACACTTAGCTCTTCCTTTGTAGCAATCTTGGTCAGATTCACACTTGGCTGGTTCCGCTGAATAAATAAATAAATAGAAAACATGAATATGTCTCGTGACTTCTGTCATTGTAAATTTAAGAACTCGGAAGAAAAATTCAGAGCTTCAACGGGATTAGAATCCATGGCCTTGGCGTTACCGGTGCGATACTCTAACCAACTGAACTATGAAGCCTTACTCATTTATTGGAAGCAAGATCAATTGTGCCTGGGTAATCTTTTTTCGGGCTTCTTTGCTATTGCTTACATTGCAAACACAGTTGCGAGAATCATTTCTTTACTTTGCATTCTCTATCCGCATTTCATATATGATTCATTCGTATACTTCATTTGTCATCAGTCTAAATCACTTTCACGGGAACACATAAACTCTGACACTATTGACCTTGCTCCCAATGTGTGTGTTTAAAGTTAAACTATGATAGTATCAATTCTCCTTTTTGTCAAGTTATTACTACTAAAAGAAACTAACTTTATGACGTTTATTTCATGATAATTATTTGGACGGTCGGTTTAACACGAGACTGGTACAACTTGATAACAAATAAAACAGAAACAGCGGTGATAAACATGGTAAACCAACGCACTTTAATAATAAACTTGACTTGACGTTTCGTATGCTAAGCGACATAAATTTTCAAAAGTATGTCGCTTAGCATACGAAACGTCAAGTTTATTATAAAAATGCGTTAGTTTACCATGTTTATCACCGCTGTTTGTGTTTTATTTCTTATCAAGTTACGACGGCCTAAGAACAAGAGTTTATCTGGTACAACTTGTTTTTCGCCTCTCCCAGTTTCAAAGTTAAATGCAGTGATAGCTCTCAGCTTTGAATATTTTATTAGATGCATCGGATATATCCCTACAATATTCTACTGATAACAAAACGCTGAAAACTAAATTTAACAGTCCCGAAAGTAAGAGTAATTAAAACTTACGATAGGCAAGAGCATTGACCCAGTATCCTCCCCAGGCTCTTGAAATGCGGATGAAGAAACATGAAATTACCAGCAAAATAAGAATACTTTTGGTGACAGTTTCCATTTTCTGTATGATACCTTCAAGGATTTGCTGCGGTGCTCGATAAATTAAAGATTTCTTTCGCTTGGTCTCCAATTAATCTTATCTTCATGTTTACAACCAGAACACAATAAAAAAAAACATTTTGAAAGTTGTGTTCTTAACAAGTTAAGCAAAGTCACATAGGAGATGGTTTAGGGTAATCCACAAAACCGTTCTGAAAGTCGTTGAAGAAGTTTTAGTTCATCGCGCAAAGAACTGTCATTGGTGACGCTTGCGTTCTAAATCCTATTAGTTTGCGCGCGCTTAATACGCGAGCCCGCCATGCAAACAAGAACGAGACTACTCAAGCCCCCTTCTCTATTAAATAGTCAAGGCCCCCTTTAGGAAGCTTAAGTCGAATTTTGTAACAAGGTCCCCTCTCTGTTAAGCCCTTCAATGTCAGTAAAATGATTCCCATAAGTCCAATGTAAATTTGGCTTGCCCCGGTTTGTGGGGAAACTTCAATAGGCGACAATATTGTTGACACATTGTCATTTTGAACCCCATTTTGTTCGGGACGAGAGGCATTTCAGCCCCACCCCCCTAATTTCCCACCCCCACCCCCCCAGTCAATGTTGTGTATCGTTTCGTCAGGTCTGTCGCTACAATCCTACAACATTGGATGGGGGGACGGGGGTTAATGCGGCAGAGTGTAGTAAAAAGAAAGATACAGTGATAAATATGTCACGAAAACTGTTTTTGTTATAGAGTGTGTCAACTATTTTTGTCGCCTATTGTTGGTCTTTTAATGTCCAATATTTTCCATATATATTAGCGTACAAGTAATGTTGCAGTTACATGTATAAGTTGGTGATAAACATCCCATGTTTAACTCGCGAATACTGTAACGGAAGCGTTGAACGAGCTTGACATTTTTAAACCGTTATTCCGTCTCTTCAGTTAATTATTTCATTGTTTTCATCGCATAGGTCGAATTTTTCTTCTTATTTCAAGATAATAAAGTAAGCTTTAGTTGATTCCATCGAAAAATTAGTTATACTGAAAATTTTCTGAAAGTTTGGACAGTTATTTATTACATCTAGTACATCAGAAAAATACAATAAATAGAGGGGGTCACCATGCCCGTTTTCAAGTTATAGCGCTGTAATTTATAACTAATTTGCTAGCTTGTGATGGCAACATTGAAAATCCTAGCCTTGAGCGACAGGCAACCATTATTTCCAGAAAGTAATGACTAGCAATGAAACATATTATAAAAGTATTATTGTTATGATAACAGAACAAGGCCATCGTCAAAAGCCTTAAAGTTACCGAAAAAGAGAAACCAATGGAATAACAGGAAAATTTCAGCATCTGCACGCTCCCAGTGAAACGCTAAAAACTAGCTTGTAAAAGCACAGGCAGCCCAAGCTCACGTCACGAGAATGCGAAGAGTTAATTATTAGCGGTGTGTGAGACGGGACGTAACCCTTCGATGAAAGCGGTATTGGGTTACACGGCGGCCGTTTTAAAAATTTAAGACTTTGTATGGGGAAAAATAACGTAGATTTCGAACGCTTAATAAAGCGAAATTTATGCATTAATTGAATCCGTCTTATGAAGGGAATAACAGTGGTGACAAAACAACCCAAAACGGCTTGAAATACCCACCAGAGGTGAATTCAGTAGAATCGCTTTATTGAATCACTTTATTGAATCACTTTATTGAATTAATGCATCTACAACGAGCACCCCGAGCACCCCGATCATGGGAGGTGAGATGTGCAGATTTCTAGTAAGGTGCGAGTTGTCGACTTCAAAGCTTTATCTATTTGTAGCAGAAAGTTGCACTTCATGATAAAGTTTTTGGGCTGATTTTTAAAGTCAATCAACATACGTACATGCAGGAAAAGTTGAAATTCCATACCATGTAAATATCATGTAAATAACATGTAAAAGGTAATGATATACTGTAAAAACCACATTTACATGATTTTTGGACTTTTACATGTTTTCAAGAAAAACTGTAAATATCATGTAAAAACACGTAAATACTAGAGAAAATGCTGTAAAAGGACACAGATCATGTAAATAACATGTGATGACCCTGTAAATATCATGTAAATTGAAAAGGGGGGCTGTCGAGATCCTGTAAATGTCATGTAAATTGAAAAAAGGGGGCTGTCGTGTCATGTACATTGAAAAAGGGGGGCTGTCGAGATCCCGTAAATATCATGTAAATTGAAAAAGGGGGGCTGTCAAGATCCTGTAAATATTATGTAAGTTGAAAAAGGGGGGCTGTCAAGATCCTGTAAATATCATGTAAATTGAAAAAGGGGGGCTGTCGAGATCCTGTAAATATTCTGTAAGTTGAAAAAGGAGGGCTGTCGAGATCCTGTAAATACTTTACCCAGACATGTCGGTGAGAAGCAAAGAAAAATACATTTAATCTGTTTTATTGTTTCATTATACCTTTTTACGGTCGAATAATTATCAAGCAAAGGGAGAGCTGGTGTTTGTATGATATATTTTCATTTCAGGAACACTACAGCATATAAGCTTCTTAGATTCGACCATAGTTAAAAAAAAAAGATATGCTAAAAAGTAAATCAAGAAAATTCTGTTCCTAGAAAAACACAAACGTCTACACAGTGCTCCCTGTTTTCTAACATAAAAATATACTCAATATATTCAATAAACAATCTGCTTGCTAAAGATTTCAACTCCTACAATTTACAATTTTAGTACAACATAAAGAAAAAGATCAATAAAGATGAATAAATAAATAAATTAATAAATAAATAAATACATGGATTGTAAAATCTGAATTGAACAAGTAAATAAATACATGACTCAAACACTTGAATGCAGTAACCAAGTTATCACATTCAGGGCTGTCATTAAGATTTGAGACAGCCGTTGCTCTGATCTTAACCCCCGTAACAAGCTTGTTGCTTTGTCCATAAATTTAACATATAACTGGCACCCGTAACACCGGTAACATCAAGCTCCCATCAAGTGTACTCACCTGTAACAGATGCTACGGGTGATGGCCCTTAATGACACCCCTGAATCATGAGTGATAACCTCCTCGTTTCTCTTTCGTTGTACGATTTTCTTTTCAAATAGAACCTGGTCGAGTGACCTGAGGAGAGCATCATCTTGTGTTCTTTTCAGGCAAGGAATGCAGTGATCCTTGCACAAGGACTTTACTTTAGTTAATGACAGAAGATATCTGTTTTGCTTTCACATAATGCTGTGCCACCATAATAGCTCGGTCTTTCGTAAGCTGTAAGAGAAAGTAATAAACAGTAACCATTGGCACAGACAATTGATTAGAAACTCCAATTATAAGGAGAGTTTTTATTTATGTCCCACCAAATAGCCCAAACATTTTCCCCTAAAATTAACACACCTTACATGTATAAAATTATAGTTAAACCTGTATCAAGCAGACACCCTTGGGACTCCCGGTAGTGTCTGCTTCATCAAGGTGTCTGCCTAATGCAGGTTCTAATAAATTGCAAAATGATAGTTAATGATTGACCTCTTATATTTCCACCTTCATTTGCCCCCATACTTGGCATCCTTAATTGCAAACCTTTTGCAACTGGCTGTACCTGGGTAGAATTACTCAATTATCTGGAATACACGCTTTTCGTAGCAGATAGCAAAGACATAATGTCACAAAATACCTTCTAAAAACACTTCAAGTATCTGCTTAATGCAATTTTAGCGTCTGCATCCACTTAATAGAGGTGTCTGCTGAATGCAAGTTCTTTTTACAGTATACATGGGAAGAAAATTAAGGGACTTACAGTTAAGCTGGTGTCCACTTTGTAAAGGGTGTCCGCTTAATATGGGTTCCACTTAAAGAGGCTGGAAAGGGTTTTCAGCTGCGTATGCAGGAATTGCATGAACCGGAAATAAATCGTGCATAAAATAATTCTAAAATAGTTTGAGAAAAAAATTACCCAGCAGAATTTTTTTCTTATCTGACAACAACCTTTTGACTTGATAGATTTTTGTCATAGCACCAAAAAGAAAGGGAAATTAGCTGCTTTCCAAATTGGGAAAAAAACTATCAGGTCACCGGATTAGTTTTAAAGATAATTAGTGAAAACTGAGTTTTAAAAGCTCCATCAGAGAGCTGTACTGTTGCCATGGCAATGGCTATGACATCATAAGCACCCTTAAAGTATTGCCTTTGATAGCATCATATAGATTACCAAGTTGTCCATATCAAGTTGTCCATGTCATTTTTTTTAATATTTCATCATATTTTAGGCACACTATTGAAAGCAAGAAACCCTTTTAAGCCTCCTTAATACAGGTTTCATTGTACACACACCTGTAAATATTGACAATATAATTATGCCTTCCCCCTCATTCTCATTGAAAATCATGCTGGACTCCAAAATGTTATGTTATCATAAACAAAAAAAAAAATTAATATACTTACAAGGCCTGTTTCCAACATCTTCAGCGCATGACAATGTAGCTATCATTGCTGCCTGTTTCCTTTTTTGTAATCAGAAATCATATAAAAGGTCTTATGATTCAACACATTGATACACTGCCCAAATATGGTAAAAAAGTTATCGATATGCGTTATGTCTACATGACGTATAACCAGCGATGGCGGTAAATTTCGCATTTTGAAGGAAAGTGAAAATGACTGCTGCCTGCAATTTCGTGTTTTTTGGCGAAAAAGTGCGTGAACTATTAGTTAAAAAAGGGAAAAGAAAGAAAAAAGAGAAGAAAAGAAAAGAGAAAAATACTGTTCACATGATTGGATAAAAAAGGCGCGAAATTTTCGCGTTGTCGCGGTCGCAGTGTTTCTTGGCGTAGCTGAATGAAAACTGGTTCAAAGTTTAACCGCTCGACAAGAAGTGAATGAAGGAGCACAGTTTTCGTGCAATTCCTTGGGTAATCACCTCTGGAATATGATATAGACTTGATGTTTCCTCAGAAAAGTTTCTGATCTCATCATTACTTCTGTGTGAGCTAAAAAACGAGCATTCCAAGTTTGTAAACAACATTGATCGACTCAGCTCGTACTTCGATGTTTGAAAATTTGGTGCTGATGGAAGGGACTAAAAAGCCAAATCAACTACAGGTGCGATGTTTTAACCGTTTCTTGTATCCTTTAGCTGTGAATTTTTGTAAGCTTACTGTCCACGCTGCAGTTCTTTCCGACTTTTCGCCGCTATGTTTAGGTTCGTAGCCGTGTGTTTGTTTAATTTGTTTTGATTCTGAATTGAACTTTTTAAGATATGAAACACTTGTAACTAAGACATTCTACGCCATTTTACTGTGTTTTAATCCTTGTAGTCACTTTTCTGTCCCGTTCTTTGAGTAGACGAAAGCTCTTCGTAGAAACTGTCAACTCATTGTGTACGCTAAATTAATTTTAGCTTGGCAAAAGTTTCGGCATTCACTGCTTGTTGTTTAAGAAATGGTGAGAGGTAAAATATTGTAGTTAGCCTTTTTACTTAATGAAAGGTTGTATATCTCAATGATTTTTTTCTCGAAACTGTGATTTGTTATCAATGTGTTGAATTATAAAACTGTACAGTTATAGTGTTCAAGCTTGCACAATATTGACAAAGGCGCCACTTTCATTCATGAACTGTGTGATGTTGCAAGTTTCGCGCGGTAAAACATCTGTAAGCTTTTTTTTTTAAATAAAAGGCTTGTCGGCGATATTTTTTTCTTCAAACTGTGCTTTGTTATCAATGTGTTGAATTATAAATCTATTATAGCGCTCAAGCTTGCGTGATATCGCCTAATTTTAGCCGACTCGGCCTACGGCCTCGTCGGCTAAGTATTAGGCGATATCACGCGCGCTTTTGCGCTATAATAGTTAAATGTATTACATACAGTCAACTTTTTTCTTGCAGACACTTGCCGTTATAGACACCCCATTATGAAGGACAAGACCTAAAGTCCTGTCAAATAAGAATTGCTGAAAACAATTCCCGCTTTTACGAGCTAATTCTATGTTATTAAAACAAATCTTCATTCTGATGGCTTCATGCATTATAATGAGAGTAGACTGTACCGTGAATGTGAAGGCAGAAAACATGCATCCATCAATTTGATGTTGATCACTATGCATGAGCACGCATGCATTGTGAAGCAAGAGAGTTTTTTGAGGATACATTTCGCTAAGTACATGTAAGTGGTTGTTTTCTCCAAAGCGAGCATGGTGATGACCTATCTTTTTTATTCCACGTATTTGAAGAAAAATCAATACTAGTCTCCATTATAATTTTATGTCCACATTTAAATAATTTTTTGTTAGTAGATTTTGAAACATTCTCAAAGAATCACTTTTAAGATCTAGTTTTTAGTGTTTCACTGGGAGCATGCATATGTTGTAGGTTAACATTATTTCAACTTGGTTAATTTCTATTTTCCTTTGTCCCATATTCATTAACATAATTTCAGACAAAGGAAAATAAAAATTAACCTAGTTTGAAATAATTTTAACCTAAAATAATTTTAACCTACAACACCTACATACATACATGTATGCTGAAATTGCCCTATTACATGTATTTCATTAGTTTCTCTTTTTTGATAACTTTAAGGGTTTTCACAATGACATTGTTCTGCTTTCATAACAATAATACTAATATTTCAATGCTAATAATAACTTTCTGGAAACAACGGTTACCTCTCACTCAAGGTTAGGATTTTTAATGTTGCCATCACTGCAGCGCTATAATGTGAAAACAGGCATGGTGACCCCCTATTTTTATTATTTATTTTTGATGTACTAAATGTGATAAATAACTGTGCAAAGGTTTAGAAAAATTTCATTACAACTTCTTTTTCGATGGAATCACCTTTATGGACTAAAAATGCAATAATTAAAAAACAAACTGTTTTATTCATGACTACCTGCTTAACAAAAACACCTCAATACATTTTGTGTCAGGTCCCTCCAGTGTCTGTATTAACAGGGTTCTGACTTCTCTTAGACTTATAAGTTTACAACGTTTTATTGAACAAGCTAATCAAAATAATGAAAGTGATTCTAGAAGGCAAGGAATGTTTTTGTAGTTAATTTGAGCTTGTCTCTTGCAGCACTGGAAAATGACACAATTAGCTTAAGGTAAAAAGGGAACTGCACCTGGCCTTCTTCACCTTTTTTTCAGAAGACAAAAAACCTGAATCATTCAACTTGTCCTCTGCCTTATAAGAGAAACAGAGAGAATATTGTCAAAAAATATTTAACACCATAAAAAAACTAACAAACAAACAAAACCTCAATAATTTATTAGGTACATAAAACATAAGTAAAAAGTAATTTTTTTTGGCATGTTCTGATTGGCTAATAAAACTCCCAATTTAGTAAATACCTTTAACAATTGTTTGAGATTACAGAATTCAAACTGAGAAGTGGTTGTTGAGAGTGAAGGCTCCACTTCAGTGAATAATCATAATCATTTTATGTAGCAAGGCTGAGTTGACAGGTGCCAACAAGGCAGCTGAATAAAAACATGCTAGCCTGGCAGGATTGCACATGACTAAATTCACTAAATCAATATCAATTTACCTTAGCCCTGGGCATCAGGCTAGTGAATTTCTCAGGCCCTGGTGAATAATCAATTATTGTGGATGCCTGTTATCTCATGTAATAAAAAAAAATAGTTAAATTAACTTTGTTTAAATAAAAATAAAATATAAAATATACAACATTGCATTGTCTTCAGCCTAGATTCGGGGAACTAATGTTTAAAACCAGTTCCACATGCCTGTATGAATCTTGCGGAGCGTTAATTTAAGCCATATAATTATTATTATATTATTATTAAAACTTTTAACCCTTACAATAGTTTTCACCCAATTTTGTCTGCATGGCAGACAACCACCGGTTAATGCGGACAATAGACACTTTTCTCTGTGACACGCCCCCACACAAAGTCTTTCTGTTTGAACAATGAAGTGAAATTGTCTGTGCAAATTGAAGCAGTTACAGATTATTTAAAATTAATAACTGTGTGCTGTGCTGTGCTATGCATATTTTAACAGCTGAGAACATTAATTTTAGTCCTAGACATTTGACCCTCAGAACGAGTATGAGGCTTCTTCAGTTTGTTTACAATATAAGAGTTATATATTTTTTAATCTCCCAAGAAGAAAACAACTTAGAGACATGAAACTTTGTTCTGTTACTTTCAAATTGTATACTTTAGTCTTTGTATTGATAATGTATACATGTACATGTATGTGTCTGCGACATGCATTTCGGGGGTCGTTTAATACAGACACTTTTGAGTGTCCCTTTGCTGTCCGTATTTACTGGATAATATTCCATTGTACACTGAACAAATTGTATCTCCAAACTTAACAGGGTTAGAGTACACATAAAAATTTAAGAAGATGCATTATTTAAATGCAGGCAGCTATTTGACACATGGCATTAACAGTCCAAGTGCACTTATTCCAATAATACATGTAGTTCTCGATGTTTTGGTTTGTACATGTAGTTAACAATAACTTACTACATGATTGCCAATAATACTGTACATGTATTATTACCTTCTTTCGTACTCTTTAATTTTCCACTAATTTAAGAGCACTGCAAATTGAAAACTCCAAAGCTTTTGAATTGCCATGTCAATGTTATTCTCCAAGCTGTAAATCATCAGTGGTCTGAAACCAAAATGAGTACACTGACATTATTTACTAAGACTAAGAATATTTATAATTATTATATTGAATTATACTGTACGAGACATTATTATTGAGAACAGCTTTCAGGAAAACTTAGATTCTTTTATGTGTACATGTACATACAAATATAAGTACATCTATATGCCAAGATTTAAAACTATTTAGTTTTAAAAGGAGTCAATCTACATGTACAATGTACAATACAGCACATGTACAATGTACTTGTAACTGGCTTTTACCTGCATTATTCATTAGACAGTTACAGTTACATGTACATGTATACCCAGACATTAAAATGGACAGGTACTTTTTTCCTACCAGTTTAAATTTATTCCAGAATTCTCACAGTACCTTATTCTTCACAACGAATTGCAGAATAAATTTAATCTCAAAGTTTGCCCTTTAAAATACTTTGGACTGCTATCCGCACTAAAGTCTCTTTGGAGAACCTGCCAAAGTACATGTAACTCTAATAATAAGACTACAGGTATATATCAAAGCTTCTCTTCAAAACTTTTACAACCTCTTTCTGGAAGTTGGCAAAGAAACTTTTATCCAGCAAATGCATCATTCCACCATCTCAAGACAAATGGCTTAAAGATTTAGCTGACAAATGCAATGACGAACAAATCGAATGGCACGAGGCCTATCAACGAGCTTTTAAATATACCAAAAGCACGGAAACTAATAGAATTTCAATTCAAATTTTTGTAGTACAGGAGACTAGCAACTAATAATTTTCTAACAAAAATTGGAATAAAGAACTGTCCTAAGTGTACTTTCTGTGGAAATGAAGTAGAAACACTTCTCCATCTTTTCTGGTACTGTTCTAAAGTTTTATCCTTTAGGAATTCATTGACGTCAAAGATGGCCACTTATAATATTACACCTGAGCATAATTCATTGCATATCTTAGTAGCACTTGGTCTGAGGCCTGATTCTTCAAAAAGTCGACACCAGATAAATTTCTGCTGCCTTCTTGCGAAATATTACATTTGGATCTGTAAAAAAGGAGAATTCACCCTCAAGATAGAAGGCTTTATAAAATACATGTACCTTAAATCAGTTTATGATATTGAATCCACGTCCACCTTTCCACCAAAGAAATGGAATCTCATTGCCGCAATGTTTTAAAGATATTCATAAATCTGTAAACCTTTGGTAGCTTTGCTTAAGGTCGCGATGGACAGGTTACGCTCATCAGTATGCATTTATGAAAAGAGTATGCACGAAGTGCGACGGCTGATACCGAAAATGCGCGAAATATTCACGAACAGGCTCTGTGATGTTTCTGCATCAATAATTGCACGTGCAAAGCGCTGTTTGGTAAAATAGACTATTTTTTAACGCATTGTTCTTTCCGCATAAAGTGTTGACAATAGCCCGTGGATTAAAATTAGCAAAGTTACCATAAATTATATATTTTATCATTCGTGTTTGCTCGGGAAGCCTTCGGAAGCGTAAAAACAAGGAATTTTGTGTCCAAGAATTCAGCGCGAATAGAGAATTTCATGAGTTGACACTGCAAGGAGGTAAACTAGGTGTATTGTAGATTGTCATATCTGACTCAAAATTTTTAATTTGGCTTTCAAAGGGAAGATATGAGACTTCATATTCTAACATGGACAATTTTACTCCTTTAAAAGCTAATAACTTTTAATTAAAGTTGAAATAAAAAAATCGGAGTCAGATATGACACAATAGACGTTTTGACGGATCAGTGAGTGGGGAAATTAACTTCCTTTGTGTTCTTCTCGAGGAGCAAACTTGGACACAAAACCACGCTTTAAGAAAAGATAACTTTAGTGGCTTACAGCATTTCCGCAAAGCGCGATCCCTTCAATAAAAAACAATCTATACGCACTTCCATTATTCGCTAATATCTCAAAGTGACACCCCTGCTAAAATTTTGCCTTATGAATTTATTCATGGCCAGGTATCCCCCGCGACCTTAAGTTCTTATCATGTTTAAAATACATCATAGAACTTACTTACGCATGCGCAAGAGTATAGGCTGCTAGGAGCCTCTTGTTTATGAAAAGACAAAGGACAAATTCCCTTGAGAACATCACATGACCTACATTGGGAAAACAAAACATATAAGCTAAGGAGGTCTATTGAGTGTGGTAAAACCAAAACCAAAGTAATGACTCTGACCAATCACAGCAGTCGTAAACAATCCAATGAACCAATCAGAGCTCGAAGCAATTACATGTCGGCGGCGCAAGCGCGGGGAAACGCGTGCGAGCAAGTCACGATTGGTTTTGGTTTTACTTCTGATTGGTCGAGAAAGTGTCGCGAGATTTTTTAGCCAATCACAAAGCGTAGAAATGAAAAACCAAAGCAATTGTGTAATAACTTTTCACACTCAATTGAAAACCTAAAGCGCAATAAGCAGTACCATAGTTAAGTACTGCTCAGTAGCTTACATTTGAATGGTCACACTTTAGGATTTTATCCACAGACTCAAAAGTTAGAACCACCTTGTACAGCATAATAAACAGTACCACAGGAAAGTACTGCTCAGTAGCTTTCATTTGAATGGTCACACTTTAGGATTTCATCCACAGACTAAATGTTAGAAGCACCTTGTACAGCATAATAAACAGTACCACAGGAAAGTACTGCTCAGTTGCTTTCATTTGATGCACATAATATCACTTTAGGATTTAATCCACAGACTCAAAAGTTAGAGCTACCATATGTCCAACATAATAAACAGCACCACAGGAAAAAACTGCTCAGAAGCTTTCATTTGAATGGTTAAATAAACTTCTTAATTGAGCAGTTTTTCAGTAAATAACTAATCATTACTGAGCTATCATTCGAACACATTTCGTGAAACATAGAGCGGCACTGCTATGCAACTTTATTTGCCAGTTCAGAAACGTAGAGCTCGTACGGGCCATCTCCTCTGCCCCCCACTGTTGCGTTTGCATAGTTTTTTTTTTTCACTCGCGGCATCTTGAACTGATCAACATTGAAGGATCGAGAAAGAAGGGGAAGAAAACGGACACCGTTCCAACAAATATGACTGATATTGTAGAAATCGACAAAATACCACTGGGCGCTCTTTTGTAAATAAAGAAAAATACAAAATGAAGAGAATAAAGAAGAGACTAAAGGCATCTCCCCCAGATAAGGAGAGGAAGGAATACTGCAGGGGAAGGCAGGTTTCTGATGACGTAATAACCCTGGGTAACACTGAGAGCTTTTCTCGCGGCCTTTTGTTAGGGCACGAATGCAAGGCAAGTTCTTGGTGTCATGTGTTAGTTCTCTTAGATGTGCTGTTAAAAACAATGCTTAATGCATCTTGACTTCAATGAAAGATTGTTTTGCAGATATTGATGAATGCAAAGAAAAAAGGCACAAATGCCCCGTTGACAGGGTGTGTCGGAATCGACTGGGAGGACATGATTGCGTTTGTAAGAGAGGGCGTCGCCCAGACTTTGACGGAAAATGTGTCTGTAAGTAATCGTATGAAGAACTGATAAGAAAATTGAGACAGCAAGAACCTAGAGAACAGTATTTGGCTTATTTTCAAAATGGCGGTATCTGCTCCGAAAAGATCTATTTACTTTTCACTCCCAAGAGTGCTGAAACTCAAAATTCAAAAAAAATCCCAAATTTCGTTTTGTAAAATATATATATATATATATATATATATATATATATATATATATATATATATATAAAATGGTACCACGCAAAAGAACTACCGAACAGTTTTCATTTGAATGGTCACACCATAGGATTTCATCCACAGACTCAAAAGTTAGAACAAATGGTACCATGCAAAAGTACTGCCGAAGAGTTTTCATTTGAATGGTCACACTATAGGATTTCATCAACAGACTCAAAAGTTAGAACAAATGGTACCATGCAAAAGTACTGCTGAAGAGGTTTCATTTGAATGGTCACACCATAGGATTACGTTGTCAGACCCAAAAGTTAGAACAACAATACATGATTCTTTAATTGACTGTGGGAGTAAAAGGTTTAATTGGAATCAATCAAATAATTAAGAAGCAAAGGACCGCGAACGAAAATGCTGCTGGTGTAAGTAGGATCTGGAGAAGATCAAGTCAGCAAAAACTAGAGATAAAATCAAAGTATAAAGCAAGGCTGATAATACGTAGAACATTTAACGCGACAACGACATGATAGAGCCTAAAATAAACTGAAAGCCAAAATGCAACCGTGGACAACAGTTTCGACCTGGTTGGGTCTCGTCAGCACGGTGTAGCAGCCAAAAGATACGTAGTATCAGCCTTGCTTTATACTTTAAATGGAATCACAATTATTTCCGGTTGAGAGTTCGAAGCACTGACAATGGCTAATTATGACACCCCTTAACTTTGTATGCACCGCTGGATTAAAAGAACGCGGTCGTCCTGAAATGCTCATGGCGGGAAATTGAAAAATACTGAGATACCATATTTAACTATAATATATATATATATATATATATATATATATATATATATATATATATATATATATATATATATATACATAGCCCAAGCCTAACAGCGTCGCACTTTGAACAAGCTTAACTAAGGTGAAACTTAACCAAGGTGAAACTTAACTTAGGTGAAAGGTTGGAAGCACAAGAATTAAGATTGACGAACGGGCTATTTTCAATTTTAGCAATTCTCAAAAACAGTATTACGCGACCGTCTGCACAGTACATTTTTATAGACCGTACAAAAGTTCACAAAAACATCTTTTCTCTGTCTAGAATAACTAGTATCACTAGTTTCCGAATAAAATACAGTTTATGTTTGTCAAAAATTGCCCGAGAAACTGATTTGAAAATCAAAAATTGCAAAAATACACAAACATATTTGCATAATTATAAGGCGATGCGAGTAAAGATAGAACTGTACTATAAAATGAAAGTCTTGTTTTGTTTACATAAAATCGCTTTTCAATCTATTTAATGAATGAACAAACACATAAAAATGGACAACACAATCTTCTTTCGAAAAAATTTATTCAAATCTCCATTAGTTTACGTTTAAAAGCAAAACGCGTACCATTTAATTATAGCTCATCGAGTTCAAGCTTTCTTCGATGAAATTCAAGAGATCGATACAACTGAATTTAAGCACGTTTTAAAATCAATTCTCCAAAACTAACAATAACACTAATAAAAAGTCACTCACAGATTGATATCAACATAAATTCTCATCGAAAACTGTAATCTGTTTTACCTTTAAGTTCCTCGCTTGCTTGGAAATTCAAATCTCCGCTTCTGGTTCTGAAATCCGTAGAAAACAAACATCTCCCGCATTGATAAAAACGTAATACATGAAGTTCCTCGAAGCAAGATTTTATCCCTAAAAGCTCGTTTTTTCCCACTAAAGCAGCTTCTGAGTATACCTTAATTAGAATCCCTGTCTTGATTAGCAAACCGCGAAAAAATGTAAAAAAATAACAACTTTAATTCTCCGCAAGACACAACAAAACAACTAAAGTGTTTACCGAGCTCACGGCTGTGTGGCCGCGCGAAATACAAAGCCTTGCTTTCAAGATCCCGGATTTTGTTCAAACACGGCGGGCGGGCGGGCAAACACGCGCCCGCGAAACATTCCGCTAGCCATGACCATGAAAAATCACGGCATAGGTTCTATGAGTATGGAGCTGCGCAGCCAGGCCTTCGGCCTGGCAAGTGCTCCGCTATTAAGTTTATTATAAACCTTAAAATCAAATATAAGTTAAAAACTAGAACCGATGTATTTCTTCCATTTCATTTTTATTTTCTTTATTAGCTTGGCCAAGGAACAAATAAGCATAAACTAAATAAGTCGATAAATTGGCTTGGTAACTGCAACAGCGTGGGGGCAATTACTGCGCCCCCCCCCCCCCCCCAAAAAAAAACAATACAATGAAATCAATCTTTAAATAGACCTCTTTAGCTTGTACGTTTTGTTTTCCCAATGTAGGTCAAATCCTGGTTTCCATATAATCGCAACGATCGCAAAGATCGCAGCGATCGTTACTCGGATCGACGATCGCTGCGATTCTTGCGACCCTTGCGATCATATGGAAACCAAGACGTTGCGATCGTTGCGATTGCGATCGCAGAGATAGAAAAATTTCTCTCTCTGCGATCGCAATCGCAATGATCGCAAGGATCGCAACGTTTTGGTTACCATATGATTGCAAGGGTCGCACAACACTTTTTTCTGCGATCGCTGCGATCGTTGCGATCGTTGCGATTATATGGAAACCAGGCTTAAGTATTCAATGGGGTTAACAATGTCTATCTATTTCAGTATTGAACGAATGCGATAAAAGAGGAATGACCTCCACGAAAAAGCAAGTGTGAAAAATACCAGGTGGCTCTTATGACTGTGTCTGCTTAAAAGGATATAAAACCGTCAATTTAGGAGACAAGCTAAAAAGGTGTGAAGGTAAAAAAAAGTAAATGCAAATAGAATGGTCAGGAGGATTACTTCACATTGTACTGACAAAAAATAACCAAGTTCACATGAAGTCCACAATAAGCCATTTGCACGATGGCGTCATTTGACTACAACTACCAGAATTCATTTCGTTTTTCCTTTCTTATTTAAATTTTGTAATCCCAGTGCGGTTTAAATAACAATAGCCCTAATTTGCACTAGAAAAGAAAAAACTGAAGGATTCTGGTATTTGTAGTCATATGACGTCATCGTGCAAATGGCCTATAGAGTGTTTTCACATGACGTCATAAAAATTAAAAAATCCAAAGTATACGTCCTACAAAGCTGTTTCTAACATGGTATGTGGATACCAATGTTATAATCTTTCGCAAAAAGTTTCAGGTTTTAACGATGTCTCGTTTTCGATTTATAAAGGTTGTAAACGTGTCACGCAATTCAGCACGCTATTTCAGATAAGCCGTGAAAATAAACAACATTGATGACTAGTTGAAAGTTATTAATGAATTATAGATGCTTATAAGCCGATTTCATTCCTCTTATAGTGAATGCAATATTTTGTGATGAGATTTTGGTGTTATTAAGACTTTAAAGTGTTTAAATTTTTGGCCGCCATGTTGGTGTCCCTAAGTGGGACAAAAAGATGGACGCTCGATCCATACATTTCTTACTTAAAATGTCTATACTCATTTGCCTATAACTCATGAATGAAATGCTGTTGCGCTTCAAAATTTGGCCCAGATGTGTAGTTTTAAACTTTCTACAATTCCATAAACGTTTTAGAATCGAAAATTGCTTCTTAATTTTGATATGACGTCAGTGTAAACACTTCATTGCTGCAGATCATGCTTTATAATATATTCAAAGGTTTACGACATTTCAATCAATCAATCAATCAATCATCTTTATTTATTCAAGGAATCTCATCATAAAAATGCTCTTCCAGAGAGCCGTGCAATAATATAATCATGCAATAAAAAATAAAAATGGTCATTAAAACTATACTAAATTACAAATATGATAAAAACGATTTCAGGCTTGTCTGCCCTTTAGTAGTATTTGATAGACTATTCCAGAGAACTGCCCCTCTATAGTAGAAGCTATTTTTTCCAGCCTCAGTATACGGTCTTGGTACAAATAAATTATATGTTGAGTTTCTTAGATTGTAAGAATACATAGAGTTTGTACTATTAAAAATTTGAGCCAAATGATCAGGTACATTTCCATTTTTCAATTTATACATTATGCGAATGAATTTATACATACACGCGAATGAAGTAGCTTTTCAAAACTCCTGCACGTATCCTGTTCTAGGCGTTCTAAAACACTCCATAGTTTTCCTTCGCACGCCATCTATCCTTCGCTCATCAATATCTGAACTCATCAGGCGTCAAATGTTTCCCCTCTCATTGCTGCACAGATATCAATGAATGCTTAACAGCCGATGTCCGGTGTTCTGGTGACCGCTGTAAAAACAATGCAGGCTCATACACGTGCGTTCCTTGTCTGCCAGGATTCACTGAGCATGATGAAGGAATTTGTGTTGGTAGGTTTACACCGTAACGATACTCAGACAAAAGATGATTTCTTGATCCTGTATCCAAATATTAAGACATTCATAAGCGACTACTACTACTACTACTACTACTACTACTACTACTACTACTACTACTACTACTACTACTACTACTACTACTACTACTACTACTACTACTACTACTACAGTAACTATTACTACTACTACTACTACTACTGCTACTGCTACTGCTACTGCTACTGCTACTGCTACTGCTACTGCTACTGCTACTGCTACTGCTGCTGCTGCTGCTACTGCTACTGCTACTGCTACTGCTGCTGCTGCTACTGCTACTTCTACTACAACTTCTACTAATACTGCTGCGGGTGCTGCTGCTATTACTTCTGCTACTAAGGTATAGCAATACATTCCTTATTCTATTCTAGCAATAGTCAAGGGAGCATGTAACTGCGACAAAGAAACGGAGGAATGTCGGCGTGGAAAATGCAGATGCAAAATAGCTTTGGGATACAAACGAAATAGCAAAGGGCGTTGTGTCAGACCTCAGGGTGAGTATACCTTGTCAGCCATGTTATAATTACCGTGTTTACTCGAATACTGAATGCCCAGGTCGTTTATTACAATGTGTTCATTAGAGATGCGGTAACTCAAGAGAGTCATTTAGTGATTACGGATGCTAAGAGTGGCTTTGGGGAGGGGGGGGGGGGGATGAGATGTGCAATAGATTGAAAAGGCAAGATAATTAAAAAAAAAAACAATCAGTTTTCTGCCCTTTTTGCCTTTTTTTTTGGCGAGATAAGGGGGAGGTGGGAGGGTGTCTTCCCTGAATCATCAACAGGTAACATGCCGACATGCTCATTCCATCGATCAAAATTATCATCAACTATATCATGATCAATATTTTGTTAAAAGTGAATGACAGCGCGAAATAATCTACGATAATTGATAGGGGCGACATTTTGAACTATCTTCCTCAAACTAGTTAATGATTCATCAAGTTTGAACAGAGAAAAACTTTAAGTTTCACGGTAGTTTGGAAAACCGATCTAAATAGAGCACTTTCCAATGCTTTGGTTTTGCATTGCTACGCTTTGTGATTGGCTAAGAAATCTCGCGCCACTTTCTCGACCAATCAGAAGTAAAACCAAAACCAATCGTGACTTGGTCGCACGCGTTTTCCCGCGCTGTGCGCCGCCGACATGTAACTGCTTCGAGCTCTGATTGGTTCACTGGATTGTTTACGACTGTTGTGATTGGTCAGAGTAATAACTTTGGTTTTGGTTTTACTAACAAAATTAACCACCAAGCCTCGTTTGTACGAAATTCCTTGCAAACTTTTGACAAATTCACGTTGTTTTTAATTGGGTTTTCTTTTCAACATTGCTCCTTTGAAAATGCATTGATGATATTGTCACAGGTTTACAAGTCGAAAGCGAGACTTAGGGGTTAAATAAGCTAGTCTGATGTGTGCATACATAACAGATATTAGCATAGATTTTGGCGATTTTGTTCCCTCGTTTGCTTTGTGTATTTAATAATCAGTTTGAAAAGCTATATCAAACGATCGAAAGGGTGTTTCACCAGGTATCCAAACACCTCGAAGTGGGTTAAAAACACTCGGCTGCGCCTCGTTTTTTCAACCCACTTCTCGGTGTTTGGAAGTCCTGATGAATTTAACACTATCGCAATATCACTATATCATTATTACATAATCGACTATCATCCACCGTTTGGTCGGGGCTTTATACGATCTTTCTTTTGTCACATCCAGGTTTCAACCATGAAGTTCGTCCACTCTCAGCTGCCTATTCTTGCTATGTCTACAGTCACGTGACCACAACCATTATTGGATTCTTTGGCGCCCTAGTCTTCACGACATAAGGGATCGTGTATTCTGACTGCGAATTGAAATTGATATCCCTTTTAGCTATTTTATTGCGAAACATCATCCTGAATTACCATAAACATGCTTCTTAATCAGTCTTATTTCATACACTTGCAGAAATAGGGTGGAACTTGGAAAAATAATTATCTTCCAGTTCTTTTAACCTCAGTATTGAAGTCATTAATCAATAATCTGTATTCGAGAAGGCTTACAAACAGAACATGCTTGACGACTTTGATTTGTTTTCAGAAACTTTTCACATCTGTTAACTTCCAACGAGCATCAAATAATTACTATCATGGAATTAAAAAACATGTTTTTCTTTGTGACTTTGCGGGGTGGGGGGGGGGGGGGGAGGGGGAGGGGGGATAGGGGGTATTTAATTTAAGGCTTATTACAATTTAGTGAGACGCGGTGTCATCTGAGCTTTAGCTTCTTGCACGTGGATAATTATAAACGACGATAAATTATATTTTGATTGATCAATGCAATGTTAAGTCGAACCCCGCTATTTCGAAGTCCCAGAGGAAATGAAAAAACTTCGAAATAGTGGGGTTTCGAAATAACCTGGGGTAGCGTAAAATTCGTAAACAATGAATCATTTTTAATGAAATACAGTATGCAAAGAGACATAAATTAAATAACAATGATTATATGCCAAATAAATCAGAAGATGCTGTTGCTACGAAAAATCTTGGAATGTTCTGTTGTTTTGTTATTGAATACCTATTGTCTGATCCACAACAGCTGGAATTTCTTAGCGATAATGGGACAGTGCACGTAAATCAAGCATTGCCAAGTCACTAACTACGTAATATGAGTTCAAATAAAAGGCAATAAGTTTCCAGCTGTGCTCTGATGTATTCTGTTCTTGACAAGTTCGAAATAACGGGGTTGATTTTAGGTATAGGGAAAGAAGGATCAGTTCGAAATAGCGGGGAGTTCGAAATAGCCGAGTTCGAAATAGCTGATAGTAAATTAATGACTGAAAACATAAGGGTAAATCCAAGGGAATTTGACCTGATTTCGAAATAACGGGGAATTCGAATTAACCGAGTTCGAAATAGCGGGGTTCGACTGTACATTCATGATTACCATAATTTGCTTATTTAAGAGGAAGAGCTAGCATAGAGTTTCGTTGAGCCACGTGTGTTAACCCCCGTTCGGAGGGGGCGGGGGGGGGGGCAGGGGGGGCAGGGGGGGCAGTGGGGACTCCCATATGAAGGTAACCATTTCGACTGAAAACATCACTTTAACATATATCAGGGCATCAAGTGACAAATGACACTTAGAAAATAGGAATGACAGTGGCAAAAAAATGTGAAAAAATAGAAATTCTCACTCCAAAATAGGAATAAAATGGGAAGCTTTCGTTGAATTCTATCCTCTTAACACGCCAACAAATTACCTGCCCACTTCAAAATGGCTGCTATACATGCATGCCAATGAACTTCCTACAATCCCTTGTACGCTACCAAAAGCACGGAAAATGTCTGTGCACGAGTTTCAGGAGAAATCTATTCAAAGGCCGCTTCAAACGGGCTTTAAACTGGTCTTTTTGACATAAAGGATTCCGTTTTTCGTACAATTTATCAATTTTGTTTGATATTCGTTTATTTCAAATATGAAAAAGTTTCCGTGCACAGGTAAAACCCTTAAAAAATATGAAAAAAAGGAGAAAATAGGAAGCAGGCCATTTAAAAGCTAAGTAAAAATAGGAACTTGACGCTCTGCATATTGACGCTCGGTATTTTGTTCCTCGGCAAACGCTCTTGACTATCTTTCAGTCCCTAATTTCGCCCTATTTAACCTATGGTATATGTGCTTGGGGCCAAGGTGCTAAAGTTCATACAAATAAATTATTGATTCTTCAGAAAAGAGCTCTTCGATTGATATTTTTCGCTAAACCTATGGACCATGCCATTCCCTTCTTCCATCAAACGAGGACTCTACCATTAACCTTTTTAAATTTTGAACGTCTTTCGTTGTTGATGCATGACGTTTATCACCAAACTGTTCCAAGTAATCTGAGAAGTATGTTCAGACTAACGACCGATGTACATAACTATAGAACTAGGTCTGCATCAAACCAAAATTATTATGTTGAGTACTCCCGAACGGAAAAAATGAAAAAGTCATTTGCGAGAACTGGTGCTATGATATGGAACGGACTACTTAAATCTCTTAAATCGTTGAGGAAATCTCAATTCAAATCGAAAATCAAACAAATTCTTCTGGAGATTCTTCAGAAAACAGATGACTATATTGATGTTCCCCAAATACTTTGTGATATTAAACAAATGAAATTGGTATAATTTGCACATTTCATTTATTTCCCGTGTCTGCCACCAATATCATGATTTTATCAAAGCTTTAAAAAAATCTGTAACTCTACAGATCAGCTTCTGTATTGTTATATTGTCTAACCTTTATTATTTTCAATTACATTACTTTCCCCTGCCTCGAATAGCGTTTTTGCTAATTTGCAGGGTAACTGTATTTAAGTTTATATGTCTAATAAAGTTTTGTTTGTTGTTTGTTGTTGTTTGTTGCTCCTTGAGAAATGTTAACATCCAACTGAATCAAACATACATCCGACGTTTAGTGCAATTTGTGGACTTCAACATTGTCTATGGGGCGAGGGGGGATAGTATATAAGTAAGATTTTAGGGACATTCATTATCGTCGATTTTAAAACTGTCCATCAAAAATGTCCAAAAACAGTCCCTAAACCAATTGGCCAGGATTTTGGGTGTCCGTGTAAAGCCGGGTTCGACTGAACCAAGTGACTGACTCGTGCTTGCTTCAAAACAAAATCACTGATTTGCGATTGGTCCCACGAAGACGATGATATGGGAGTAAGACGCCGAGTTTCCACTTGTGACTATATACACCTCATTCGATGGTTTAATAGATAATACGTGCGGATATTTTATGAGTTGCGTAGTATTTTTGAGCCCCACAGGGGCGAGAAAAAATGCGAGCAATGAGTAAAATGTCCGCACGTATTATCTGTTAAACCATAGAATAAGGGATTTATTATTCGTATTTATAATATCTTGTGTCTTGAAACCGGGATACTAAGGTGTAATACGGCAATCTGCTGTGTAATACTTAACAATTATTGGATGAGGTTGAGTATGATAGCGATAATTATCAAGGCCAAAGTTTGTGTTATCTGCCGAAGCCGAAGGCTGAGGCGGATAACACAAACTGAGGCCTTGATAATTATCGCTATCATGCGAAAACCGAATCCAATAATTGTTTTATTATGCATATTCCTGAGCTGCACTTGTGAAGACAAGAGCGCGCACTTCTGCATGAATAAAACTATTGTCTGTGGGTTTGACGTCACTTCTGCATGCATAAAACTATTGTCTGTAGGTATGACGTAACAGAAACAGCAAGCAATAATTAGTTGCGTGCTTAAAGCCAATCAAAATCGAGCTAGTGACACCAATGTATAATAAACTCGGATATTGTGCGTGTTCTTTTTCCCTTGTTAGGTAAATGGCGTCACAATCGAATAATAAACTTAAGTTGGTTATCGAATGAGCAGCAGTCTAATGAGCTGTAATTATCGTACGTTTATATAGACGAGGAATAAAAAAACAATTGTTGTACAGCAAAGCAAACCGCATTTATTGCAAAAATGTTACCAGATAACGTTTGTTCCTAACATAAGTATATCGAGTTAAAATATATAAATGCAAAAACCCAGGATGTTATCAAAATATGTTTCACTGTTGTTTAGATAAGGTTCATAGAAAAACTTCACAGTGAACTGTTTAGTATGTGTCCAAAAAGCACACAGCAACCGCAGTTCGGATAGTAGGTAGTTTTTTTACAAACTGAAAAAACCTTGTTTTTTTTTCTTAAGACATGGAAAAAGCTGCAATCGACTTCCTGAAAATAGAGCTTCAAAATTTCGGTTGAGTTTCTTGTAGTAGAATAAAAAAGGTAAAGAAAACAATGACATCTTTTTTAAGTTAGAAAAAGTCAAGTTTTGCATGAAAAAAAGTTTGATAACTTTGCAAAGCAACCGGTAGAAGGTTTCTTATGCTGTGAAGGCCTGGCGCCCAATGTATCCAATAGCAAGAACGCTCAGGTAGATGACGAGAGAAGAGGAATGGACCGAGGCAGCTGAAAATCCAAGAGCTGGAAAAAAGAGGAAAGATAAAATCAATAAGCTAACTATATTTGGGTCGTCACAAATATGGGACTTACAACGGCAGAATATTCCTGTTTCAGAATACAATTGAACCTCCTTGAAGTGACCCTCGACGGGACGGGAGGCTCACGGGAGGTGGTCGCTTACGAGAGGTCAGTCCCCAGGGGTCTTAACTTTGAATCATATAAACCTGTAGTAATATCAATGTACAAACCCCAGGGGTCTTAACTTTGAATCATACGAACCTGTAGTAATATCAATGTACAAACCACAGGGGTCTTAACTTTGAATCATACGAACCCGTAGTAATATCAATTTACAAACCATAGGGGTCTTAACTTTGAATAATACGAACCTGTAGTAAATTCAATGTACAATCATGCGATATGGACTATGTTGGTTATACTAACCGACATCCACACCAACGTGTTGCAGAGCATAGCCTCTTAAACTTTTCAATTGGAACACACATGAAAAGGAGCACGGAATGTTAAAACCGAATTTGATTAACAACTTTTCGGTACTCAAAAAGTGCTGTAACAATTTCGATTGCCTCATATACGAAATACTGATAATCAAAGAACGCCAACCATCCTTGAACGTGGAAACAGATTCCATCCGCGCGAAGTTATTCATATAATACGCACGACAAAATGTCAATTATATTTTTACTCATTTATATTCTTATCCCACCCCAATATTTTCACTCTTTGCCTTGAAAATGATATTAGAAACATCGAAACGTCGGAAGACTACATTTTTTATATTGTTACTAAGCTCTTCAGGAAATCTTTAGTTATTAGAACACTTGTGATCGCAAAATTTGTATCGTATCATATACTGAATTTTTGGTGCAAGGGACAGCTGAGAATTTTCGTTTTATTGGGTGTTTCTTGGTGTTGCGGAAGCCATTGTTGGTTAGCTTTTGTGTCGTGGTGTGGGTATTGTTCAGTGTCTTTTGAATCTTTTGTTTCTACGTCATTTGGTGATCACACCATCCGCAACACCAAGAAACTACCGTTTTATTGGACTTGTTTAACAGAAGTTACAGTCAAATAATAAGCAGAACGCGCAGAGTATTTTGACTGTAAAAGCAACAGAAATGATCCAAATCGCCAGTGTTGAAAGCGGCCTCGGTCGCTTACGAGAGGTTTCGACTAAACATTTGTAACCGTGGATTGAATTTCAGAGGTCGCGCTAACGATAAGTCAATGCTACACAGTGTCGTGTATATTTCACTGTTTGTTATACTACTGTTAACTTGTTCTGCATAAGTTGATTTATACAGCAAGTCCAATTAACTCATTAATGCTGCTTTTTTTTACCTGCTTTGTTAAGTAATGTTTGCATGTAAGGCTCACCTTTTACACACTTTGCTTTTGTTTTTCCTTCATGGCATATTTCGTGCGCTTTGCACTCTATGTCTGCACATGTTATGGTAGCTGTGATAGCAAAAAAGATAGCTTGTAAATACGCCATATATGTATCATGTGGTTGTTGTTAATGGCAACTACATTGAATATGAGTGACATGTAGCAGTAATCCTGACAATCTTGCCGTGAGACTAATTTTTGTGTATACTGTGCATGTGCGCATAGACACTATGCTATCGATGGTGTCACAGGAAGTTTATTAACAGGAAGTTTAATTTATTAACAGGAAGTTAACAATAAAACCACAAGCACTATAATGACAGTTGTAACAATGCAATTCAAAATTCGCTTAATTATGGTTAAAAAAGGCACGAGACCTGAATCAACGGCAACGACCTTTCACACATTCTACAGACGAACTTTTGCAAAAGCCGACACTTCGAACATTAAAACCTCTAAACCTTTCAATATTTTGTTCTTTTCAGACGCAAAATTTATGAAAAGTTGGCCGAAGTGAGATCAGACAAAGCGATAATAATGGCCGCGCGTGACAGCCGCGTGGGTTAAAAACTGTATCATTGCTAACCACCAGGTGACCTAGTTGAATTGGTGTAGCGATTGTGACTGGGTTGCCTGTGCAAACCCAACTCTAAGGAATTATGGGTAGTTCAATAAAGGAAGGTGGCGACTTAAAACGTGTTTGAGTTTCTTCCTGTTAGAATCCGCTTGCATCGAGGAACTGTCTGTTGTGCAGACATTACAGTTGGCCTTCAATGGGTAGAGAAATTTTATAAGAAGAGGCACTGAATTAACTGTACATCCAAACATTTAGCAACGTTAAGTGGACACATCCTCCCGATCAAAGCTAAAATTAAATGAAATCCTTCGAGTATAAATTGGTCATTTGGATTGATTATAGAGCGGTTTTCAATTGAGTGTCGTAAAACCAAAACCAAAGTAATTACTCTGACCAATCACAGAACTCGCAGACAGCCGGCACCCAGCGCGGGAAAACGCGTGCGAGCAAATCACGATTGGTTTGGGTTTTACTTCTGATTGGTTGAGAAAATGGCGCGAGATTTTTCAGCCAATCACAATGCGTAGCAATGCAAAACCAAAGCAATTTTTAAATTATTTTCGACACTCAATTGAAAACTGCTCTATTAGCCATAATGACTACTTTGGTTTTGATTCTTTGTCAGTAAATATTAATTGAAAACAGATATTAATAATATGTAAGTCCTACCGTTGCAATTATTTCCACTCTTTATGTATCCTTCTTTGCAGTGGCAGTCATACGAGCCTTCTCGGTTGACACATTTTTGACCAGTTCCCTTGCATGGATTCTTTTTTTCTTTGCATTCGTCCACATCTGTAGTAAAACGTGATTTCATCAGGTTCAGTCGCACTTAGGCCCTCATCGATTGTGCTACCATAATTTTTGACATAACTTGGAAAAACGAGCATAATTTGTTTTTATAAACGTAGCACTGCTAGCATAATCGACATATTTTTAGTTTTTGTTTTTGTAGGGAACATTTTACCAGAGTCATGACTTGCTTGGTCTCTAAGATTGATTATTTTCAAATTCTGTCCATGGTTCAGTTTATTTTCATTCGTCTGGGGGAGGGTGGAGAAGGTTACTGAATACTGCGTCGTTCGTCGTCGAGAGGACTGGACACACCGGAAGTGAAGATTGCGTCGGTCCCAGTTCTCGCTTCACAGGAAACAAAATGGCTTCGAGCAACTTACAGATACGAGAAGAATAGCTTCCCGATAGGCTAGGACCCGCTCGAATTGCCAGAGATCGGAGCCTAAAGCAAACCAAAGGCAAATACAAGACCGGGGGTGGGGGGTGGGCGGTGGGGAATCTGACGTGGAACTTTACTTTAAGAAAAAGTATCATAATTTTCAAAGTACGAACATAATTTTGAGCATAATTTGTAAAAAAATTGGGTAATGCTAGTAGACCGCCTAGGCCTGTAGCAGACCGTTGACCGCCTCCTGGTTAGCTCAGTTGATAGAGCACCGGTCTGCAGAGCGGGAGGTCTCGGGTTCGAACCCCGGCGGGACCAACACTCAAGGTCTTAAAACAACTGAGGACATCTGCAAATGGTTAGACCTTCACGTGACTCGGATGACCACGTAGAAATGGCGGTCCCGTCTCCCATGGGGACGTAAAAGAACCACTGAGGACGTAACAAACCCTGGCTGTGACCACCCTCAGTGTTATTTGTTCATGGGTGGGGTGGGGGACAAAACGTGCAGGAGAGGGACGGGTCCGAAGGTTGTTGGCTCGTTGAAGCACAGGCAGCCCAACCTGTGGTTGGAACGTTTGATTATTGAAGCCGATAGGTTTTACCCAAAACATAAAAGTCTCAACGACATAACCTTGTCAGTTTATACTAAAGAACGATACAAATCATGATATTTTTAAAATAGGTGGGACGCCAAAGAACTGTTTTATGACCACAACACCTTGCATACTAGTATCGATCAGGAATTTTGTTTTTATTTCAAGACATACCAATGCAATTGTCGTCTTCTTTAAAATACTTGTATCCAACATCACAAGAACACAATGAGCTTCCTTTGGGGCAATGCCCATGGCCAGATTCTTTGCATTTACAGTCTGCAAACAAAACAGAAAATAAATTTGTTGACTAAGAAAATGATCGTGGTTCACCCAAATCAGCATCTCTCAGCACCTGAAAAGTACTTTCGACTTTAGAGAGAGAATAGTTAGAATCAGCTTCAAACAGCTTTATTATGAAACAAAACTACTGCTCACAAAGCCTTTTAGTTGAACGGTCACAATATAGGATTTCTTTCGCAGACTCAAAGGTTAGAACCACTGTTGCACTGTAAGCAGATCTAAAGGAAAGTACTACTAACTCAATAGCTGCCATTTGTATCAGTCACGCGTAAAGGATTTTATCCAAGGATCAAAAGTTAGAACCATACCTTACACAGCATTAAAACGTCAACAATACCGCAACAGTAGCTTTCACAACAAACTCAACAGTTAGAATCACAACCACCAAAGGAAAATATATTCTTCTCAGCAGCTTTCGTTTGAACGTCACGTTTTATACAATAAGGTATTTCATCTACAGACTCAACAATTTTAACCACATTTCGCAGCGTATGAAACCGACTGACTACCACGCTGAAGTGATGCCATTAGCGTACACAGAATAACAAACGTTACCACAGAAAATCATTTTTCTTCACTACGTTTCATTGGTCACACAAAGAATTTCATCTTCAGATTCAAAAGTTGGAACTACCTTTTTACAGCATTAAATAAATAGCACTCAGTATACATTAAAGTGCTTTTTAGTATAGCTTGTACGTTGTATCCACTCAAATGTTCTAGCCATTAATTGTGTCAAACATGATAAACCCACAGACGGATTAAAACATTTATTATATTTGATATGCTTACCGCAGAAACCGGCGTCGTTCGTTGGTTTGCCATTTTCGCAAATACACCGATAGCTTCCAATGGTGTTCTCACACTTAGCAAAGCAAGGTTTTATTTCAGCACATTCATCAATATCTATAAGAGGATTTTAAACCACAAGAAAGAATTATAAGGGGCTTTGGTCTTCCAAGAAAGTCGTAAACCGAACCCCACACTGGAATAAAATTAGAGTTTACAACGGACAATTTCTATTAAATCACAGGGAGATCAGGCTCACAAAAGGATACGAAAAATACCACTAGAACCTTAAACTATGTTTTAATAGTTGTTACTGTTGACATATTTTTCCTGGCTTAAACACGAAGTTCCAGTATAAAAGGAGCCTGGCCTGGCCATTCTCACCTCCAGTCGTCAACCAACCACTGAAGCACTTACTAACAACTGACAAAAAACATGCGTCATTACTAAGACCATTGCTAACACAATTTGGAGAAACTTTATGAAAGTGATATCAGAAGTCTTTATGAACTTCTATTTCTTTTTTTTCCACAGGTAAAATTTTGGTAAAATCTTGGTATTTGCCCAGGGTATATTTGCCCTCTCAGAATATCTACCAAAAATGTCTCGGTAAGCATCCTGATGTCTAATTTCAAAATCCAATATTTCAGGCCAATATCATAAATCGTTCAGAAGATAGGGACATTCAAAATTTGGCCTTTTGACCTCTTTTCAGCATTCTGATTGGTTGAGTTAGGTCACATGACCCTTTGGCGGGACATTCAAAATATAGTATTTTCAAGTGTTTCTGTGGCAGAACTGAGTTGTGCTATCAAATTCAAACAAAAAGCAACTGATTTTGAGGACTGAAAACATTCTTTTAATATAATTTTGATCTGTCAAGTCAATAGTTGAGGGAGTTTGACAACAGTTAATCATATGGAATTACCAAATAAGGAAATCACAAAAACACGTTTTTCTCATTCGGATTTTAACATTTTTCGATTCTGTTTTCAAAAATGCATTTCAACAGCCAATTGGCACAATCGTGAGGGGGGGGGGGGAACTTGAGTTGCATTAATGTATGAAAAGTTAGGGGAAAATTTGTTTAAAAAATGTAAATCAACATTTTTCTTGGTTAATTTTGCTTACAATAATGCAAGGGTCATGCTAAAGGGTCATGTGACCTAATTCAACCAATCAGAATGCTGAAAAGAGGTCAGAAGGCCAAATTTTGAATGTCCATATCTTCTGAACGATTTAAGGTATTGGTCTGAAATTTTGGATTTTGAAATTAGACATCAGGATGCTTACTAAGACATTTTTGGGAGATATTCTGAGAGGGCAAACATACCCAGGGCAAATACCTTAATTAGATTATTGAAGCAAATTATACAGGACGTGCAAGTTAACCACGTTTTGTGACTGAAAGACGCCTTAATTTGCATTTCGGGGAGGAGCTAAGCCTTTTATACCGGAACTTTGTATTTAATACCCTAAACGTTATCACAATAACTCTTACAGTAGTCACACCAGGCCAGGAATTTTAACCCCTGAAAGGTATGACGAATACACCCCGTCACTTTTGTATGGGATTCACTTGAAGTCTGGCCAGTATACGCAATTTATTTCTAGTTCTGATTATTTCATTGGATTTTTGCGTCTGTTGTCAAATTAGCCAGAGAAATTCTACGACTGTCAATTTAAGACAGATTCTAAGAACATAACTGACTAAACTGGCGGTATTAATCGAGGAAGTTATCTGAATACAACTAGTCTGGGGTAGGGTGGGGAATTTTGGTGTCTAGTCTAGTAGGTTTGCAAAATACAGCTGAACGTGGTCTGGTATCGGGGAAAGGGTTTCAGAGTCCCAGCGGCACACAAGGCACCCGATGACTTTCAGAGTACCGTCCCCTCTCCCCTGCGTAGGTCATGGTAGAACGCTTTCTTCTTATTCCCTTCGCAATCAGGTTGCCCATTGCTTAAAGTGCCTATCGCCCCTAGAAAGTTATTTTCAGAATCAACTCTACGTACATTGAATATAGTATACTATTACGCACTGCAACAATCATCGCATCGCATTAAGGTCTGGGATGAATTCGGCGACACGACGAGAGGCACAGTGCGAACGGAAAGAGGGGTGGGATGGAGGGTGAGTTAATTTCCCTGGCCCGTACACCCACCCGTAACACCCAAATGCCAATTGCTTTACACTTGGTATATTTCCTTCGCCGTTGCACTTGAAGGAATGACAATTTATTCATATTTTGTTGGTCTTATATGCTCTGCTTATGATTTATGCAGTGCGAATAGTATACTATTACGCACTGCAACAATCATCGCATCGCATTAAGGTCTGGGATGAAATTCGGCTCCAATCATCTTCAGTCCCCTGAACTCCACAAATCCAGACCATCAATGGTCTCTTAATCCCCCAAACTAACATCCAACCAAAGAGGCCATTGATGGTCTGCTGACAAGATCAAGTAACAATCAGTGCCCCGGAGGATAGGGAGTGGCACATTCACACCCAGTAAACAACACATGTCAGTCAACCTATCCCAGTAGCCCGAATATCATCATAACTGCATTGGCCATGCCAAAACGCACCACCAAACCTCACTCCCAAACCTCACTCCCAAACCCCACTCCCCACACCTCATTTTCCCAAAGTGCACATAATCCAGGCCTCACTGTTATCTCCAAGGCCACAATAATTGCTCGTCATGCGCCCGACCAAGAGCGGGTTTATCTCGTATAAACGTGAGCGACTGGTATCATGTCTGTAACTTTGATAGTCTACTTGAACGTTTCCAGGGCAGCCATCACCCCTTCACTGGCCCCAATAAGGGTCTCCTTCCAGTGAACCTAAATGTATGGGTTAGGCAGCTGTTGAGCCGAAACCAGTAGACATTCGTCAAAGGACGGATCAAACTGCTAGTCCCATGCCGGGGGGACGTAAAATGGGAGACCCTCCGGGGCCAGCAAGGGGATGGCAGTTGTGACCCAGAATAACTAGGGGAGTTGGATTAAGATACTCCGTTTTCGCAACTGTCACTCCCAGCAGCCTAGGGGTAGGTCGGGGAGAAGAAGAAATAATGTACAGAAAATAGTACGTCCAGTAGTGATCGACTGGCGGTCCCTCACTGGGGGACAAATGTGAGCAAGATAATGACTTGAAGCTCAACACGATAATCGTTAAAAAGATACTTAATAGTAAAAACTGACGATCCCTTGCCGACAGAATCATTTCAATAAAAGACAAGTGTCAATGTGACAATAACTTGAAGCTCACCACAATTAACCTCAAACAATATTCCTTGTGCGCGTGCACACACGCATTAGTAAACATCAATCGTTCCCTTCACGAAAGAATCATGTCATTAAGAGCACAATGAAAAAACCGAGCTCGAACAATATGCACTGTAACAAACTCATTAGTGATCATCAGACGTTCCCCTGACGAAAGAATCATGTCACTAAGAGTACAAACAAACACCGAGCCCAAACAATGCTCATTGTAAACATACTCATTAGTGATCATCAATCGCTCCCTTGACGAAAGAATCATGCCACCAAGAGTACAACCAAATACTGAGCTCAAATAATGCTCATCGTAAACACACTCATTAGTGATCATCAGTCGTTCCCTTGACGAAAGAATCATGTCACTAAGAGTACAAACAAACACCGAGCCCAAACAATACTCATTGTAAACATACTCATTAGTGATCATCAATCGCTCCCTTGACGAAAGAATCATGCCACCAAGAGTACAACCAAATACTGAGCTCGAATAATACCCATCGTAAACACACTCATTAGTGATCATCAATTGCTCCCTTGCCGACAGAATCATTTCACTGAGAGACAAATCTCCACGCGAGAATATAACTCTAAACTCAATACAAAAATCATTCAACACTCATTAGTAATCAACTGACGGACCCTCGCCGACAGAATCATTTTACCAAGAGGCAACCATAGTATATGCTAATTTTCCGCAACTACACGTGGTGACAACATTTGACGACAGAAAATACCTTTCACCATTGAGGGCAAAACATGAGCACAAAACATCCGTGGTCATCGTTCAAATATTAAGCCGAGTAACTTACTTCAAGGTACAATGTAACTCTCCCAAACCTCAAAAACTGGCGCTTGCCCAGTAAGAGATAATTGCAGTTTTGCTCCAATATTAAGCCCCAGCCGAGCGATTCATCCTACAAAAGGAAACAAGAAACTGGCGATATATCGCCCACATTTATATTAGAACAATATATCGGAGGAAGTGCAACAAACATTTATGGAGGTTGCTCGAAATTGTACGCCGGCGACAACAATGACAACAAACACTAGGGAAGGAGACGCCCACGTGCGCCAACAAAAAATACACTCCAAGTCAAGTACATCAATTTTGCATTCTTTACCTGAGTCACTAAGCCAAATGAGCTCCAAAGGGTGGTGTACATGCTACCGAAGACGATGAAAGGTCAGCGCTGGTGTTCAGATAGCGAGAGACACTTTGATGTTGACGGAGCCGTTGCACTTGAAGGAATGACAATTTATTCATATTTTGTTGGTCTTATATGCTCTGCTTATGATTTATGCAGTGCGAATAGTTGAATGGTAAAATATTTCTTGTTTTAAACGTCGTGTTAGCGAGTTATAGAGATTTGAATTTACAAAATGCTAATTAGATTACGTCAACCCGGGAATCATTTATTATACAACTACTTGTTTACACCTCCAAGTAATATTTTTTACGAATCAATTGACTATCCACAATTTATTTTTAGTATTTATCAACTTAATTATCCTCAAGCTGTAAACTGCTCATTGTAAATTGCCGTAGAAATAATGGCAAAATTCCTGGGTTGACGTTATCTAATTAGCATTTTGTAAATTCAAATCTGTATAACTCACAAACGCGACGTTCAAAACAAGAAATATTTTACTATTCGACTATTCAATGTACATAGAGTTGATTCTGATAAAAACTTTCTAGGGGTGATAGGCACTTTAAGCTTGCTTGCTTAGTTGCTTTTTACGCAAACAACACCGCCAACTTCGCAGATTTGTTAATTCCCTGAATTTATGCGACGTTAAAACGTTTAAATTCTGGACATTAAAAACATCATTTGTACCTTCACATGTCCTGTTCTCTTCTTTCCCGACCATTCTAAAGCCACCTTTGCAAACACATCCATGAGAACCATTGTCTTTTTTTTCGCAGGTTGATAGACGAGGACAAAAATCTCTTTGCTTTTCGCATTCGTTCAAGGCTAAAAACATTATCCGTGAAATATATGTATGTTAATCCTACAATACTTTCTATCACACAGTTTCTATCACTATAGCAACTAGCTAACCAGTCAGCGCACTTCAAGTCATTTTAGCGGAGCTCTCGCGGGCCGAAAGCCCGCTCGCGGAGCTCCATACTCATAAAACCCTATGCCCGTCGTTTTTCAAGGTAATGGATAGCGGACTGTTTCGCGGGCGCGTCCATGCGTGTACTCGTCCGTGCGTGCGTTTGAAGTCGCAAAACATGCGCGCATGACGTCGCGTAATATCCGGGATCTTAGCAATTTTGAAACCAAAGCGAGGCTTTGTTTTTCGCGCAGCTACACGGCCCATGTCAAGTCAGCTGCAGTAAACACATTTGTTGGATCTTTTGCTGTGTTTAGCGGAGAAAAATGTTTGCAAAATCGTTTGACCCTGCATTTTTTCGCGGTTAGCTACTCAAGACAGGGATACTAATTAAGGCATACTCAGAAGCCGTTAAAGTGGAAAAAGAAGAGCTTTAAGGGATAAAATCTTGCTTCGAGGAACTTCATACGTTTTTGTTTTCAATGCGGGGCAATATTTCTTCGAATTTCAGAACCGAAGAAGCGGAGTTTTAAATAATTTCCAAGCAGCCGAGGGACTTAAGGGTAAAATAAATTACATTTTTCGATAGGACTATATGTTGATATCAGGTTGTGATTGACGTTTTCTTTGTGTTCTCGTTAGTTTTGGAGAAATGTTTATAAAACGTGCTCAAATTCAGTCGTGTTGATATCTTGAATTTCATCGAAGACAGCTCGGCCTCTATGCGCGATAAATGGTACGCGTTTTGATTTAAACATAAACTGATAGATATTTTGAAATTTCGGAAATATTCGCAAATTTGGCATACGAGTTATGCTAGACCGCGGAAAAGTTATTTTTGTGAACTTTTGTACGGTCTAAATGTACTGTGCAGACGGTCGCGTAATGAAAATGGCTTAAATTGAAAAATAGCCCTGTCGTCAATCTCAGCCCCCGACGCCGATTTCCCTTTCGTAAACGGTCGATGCCATTTTTAACGGTCGATGCCATCATTAGCATTCATTAGTAACCAAGCCTTTTGTAATGGCCAATGATATTTCTCTCTAGTTTATGCCTGGATTGGGACGAAAGTAGGCTATCATTATTAGATAAAATTGGGCCTAGGTAAAGCGATTTTAGATCTAAGCTAGATTCGAGGTTAGGTAAGATTTAGGGTTAGGGTGACCCGTTTATGATATATATTAAGAAAAGCACCATTTATAATTAAATTTTTCTTGGGTTTGCCGGATCAACCCAGTGGTCTAGTGGTAAAGGAGAGATGTTGGCATGCAGAGGTTCCGGGTTCGATTCTAGGTAATTAATTACATTTTTCTTTTTCTGATAGTGTCGCTAAAATGGCATCGACCGTTTACGAAAGGGACAATTGCGCCCCCGACCTTTTACCTTAGTTAAGCTTATCATCAGCTTTCTGCTCAGAGAGCTCCGCTGTAGGCTCAGCCTATCTATCTATCTATCCATCTATCTATATATATATATATATATATATATATATATATATATATATATATATATACACACATATATATATATATATATATATTAGTTTGCAGGTAGTTGGATCTCGTCCTTGCTCCGAGGGTTTTTCTCTGGGTACTTCAATCTGTTTTCCTTCCTCGAATTCCAATTCGATCTGGAAACAGTGCAAGTAAGAGCCACCTCGTGGATTCCACCGAAATTCCTATGTATTTCTGGCGGAGCACTTGTCAGGCCGAAGGCCTGGCTGCGCAGCCCAATACTCATAGAATCATGCCTGTCGTTTTTCATGGTCATGGCTAGCGGAATGTTTCGCGGGCGCGCGTGTACCCGCTCTCCGCCGTCGCTCCGTCGCGCAGGACTAGCTCGCGGGCTCGTATGACGTCGCAAAACATGCGCGTACGACGTCATGTTGAAACCAAAGCGAGGCTTTGTTTTTCGCGCGGTTACACGGCCGAATGTCACGTCAGCTAGAAAAACACTTTGATGTTTTGCTGTGAATTTACTAAGCGGAGAAAACCGTTTAAATTAAAGGCGTTATTTCCCTGAATATTTCGCGGTTTGCTACTCAAGACAAGGATACTAATTAAGAGATACTCAGAAGCCGTTTTAGTGGAAAAAGACGAGCTTTCAGGGATAAAATCTAGCTTCGAGGAACTTTCATGTATTACGTTTTTATCAATGCGGGAGATGTTTGTTTTCTACGGATTTCAGAACCAGAAGCGGAGATTTGAATTTCCAAGCAAGCGAGGGACTTAAAGGTAAAACAGATTACAGTTTTCGATGAGAGTATATGTTGATATCAATCTGTGAGTGACTTTTTATTGGTGTAATTGTTAGTTTTGGAGAATTGATTTTAAAACGTGCTTAAACTCAGTTGTATCGATCTCTTGAATTTTATCGAAGAAAGCTTGAACTCGATGAGCTATAATTAAATAGTACGCGTTTTGCTTTTAAACGTTAACTAATGGAGAGTTGAATAAATTTTTTCGAAAGAAGATTGTGTTGTCCATTTTTATGTGTTTGTTCATTCATTAGATAGATTGAAAAGCGATTTTATGTAAACAAAACAAGACTTTGATTTTATAGTACAGTTCTATCTTCACTCGCATCGCCTTATGCAAACATGTTTGTGTATTTTTGCAATTTTTGATTTTCAAATCAGTTTCTCGGGCAATTTTTGACAAACAAAAACTGTATTTTTTTCGGAAACTAGTGGTACTAGTTATTCTAGACAGAGAAAAGTTGTTTTTGTGAACTTTTGTACGGTCTATAAAAATGGAGCTTACTGTGCAGACGGTCGCGTAATACTGTTTTTGAGAATTGCTAAAATTGAAAATAGCCCGTTCGTCAATCTTAATTCTTGTGCTTTCAACCTTTCACCTTAGTTAAGTTTCACCTTAGTTAAGCTTGTTCAAAGTGCGACGCTGTTAAGCTTGGGATATCTATATATATTATTTTTATTTAGTCCAGAGTTCACTTACCGGCACATTGTTTAGGAAACAAAGGATCAATCAAGCAAACTTTGTGGTCTCCACAGTAATTTTGTCCTTTTGGGCACGGTTGGTACTCTGCAACCAGCGTTAACATGTTTATAAATATCTTACGCGTTTCAAAATAAAATAATAGTTATTAAGGTTACAGTGTACCTTCGGGGGTGTCTTCAGTATAACAGCTCTAGCATCTTAAGATTGCACTTAATATACCTAAACCCAGATATCAAATTAAAGCTTATAGAGCTGGCCATCTAAATATGGAAACCATTTGGTAATAAAGTGAATTGTCGAATTTTTTACGACGTCTTAATTCGAACGTCCGAATCAGCTTTAAAACGCTATAACTCAAAGCGATTATTGTATTTTGCTAATTTGATTTGTTCTCGGGTTTCCGGACACGAAGCGCTAAAAAAAAAACGTGTCGGCGATTTCCCATATTCAATTGCAGTGAAAAGTTACAGAATATTTTCGAAAAGGGCAGAAAAAAAATTGGAATGATCGCACGGAAATGGCTCTTGACGAAAAAGTTTTCGGAAATAAAAAATTCGCCGACATGTTTTTGTTGATTATATGTTAGCCTAGCTTCTGTCCAAATTTGAGGAAAATCGAACAAATTTCCTTTGAGTTGTAGCTTTTTAAAGTGTCCCCAACAAGCGAAAAATGAACTTTGAGAAAACAGCGCTTAAAAAAACGTATCGCTTCATAAACAAACTCCGCCCACAAAAGTTATACCGTCATTTCTCCGTCAATTTTCACTATTTGTCGATAACTTTTTTTTTGGATGAAAGTTCATTCTGTAAACTTTATTATGACGCCAAAAAAAAAATTTTGATAAATTTTCGATGTGAAGGTACACTGTAACCTTAACTCTTTTAATTCAGACCGGGGACTGAAAATGTTAGAGACTGACAAACATTTTCGGCTCTCTGGACCTTACTTTATGGGGAGCGGATTGGGGGAGGGGGGGGCGGGGATGGTTGGAGAGAGTATCTCTGGCCCCTAGTTCCGCCACTGCCCCTAATACGACAACCAGCTTATAGCTAGTAAAGGTAAAAGCTAATATAATATCATGATTCACTGAGCTCACCTCGACAAGCTTCCTTTCCATCACCTACAGTTTTCCCTTTACAAACGCATTTTCCTTTTATGCATCCAGCTTCAGCATTACAGTCTTCATCTTTAGTACAATCGGCGAGGGGCGCTAAAGGGTCAAAACATAACTTTGTTGAAAACAAGTTCTATAAGTCCGTGTTTTGGATTGTGTGCAACTATTATCGCCGCAGACTATGAATAGCGCTTGCAACCAAAGATCAAATAGTCATTTCATTGCCATGTCTTGTAGAAGAGTTCTTGACTTGAGAACCCTTGAAAGTAATATGTCTGGATAGTCATGTAACCTTAAGTTGCTGCGAAGTTTAATACGAACTATTTTCCCAGATGGGTTAAACCGGCTAATTACTAGTGGCTGTAGCCGACGCGGTTTTCCGCTCTGAGTTTTCACTTTTTTGTTTCACATTGGTGCATGCAAATTTATGCAGGCAAATTTATGCAGGCATATTTTAGTTTCACTGGTCTGATTGGCTGACACGCGACCTCCTGATATCGCTCTTGATTTCAAGATGGCGGCAAAATCTCTCTGTGTGTTGACTTGAGAAGCAGAAGGGAAAATTACACCTTAAAATTTTTCATAATAAAGCAAAGCGTTCATGGATAGATACGTTCATTTGATATTGTGTTTGCCGCTTATTGCGTCGGATTTTTGTTCCGGTACGTTTTGTCATCGAGTACCAACCGAATATTCTAAAATCGCTCCGCATTCCGTGCAGTTTAGTTTTTAGACATAATTTTATGTTTCTCCGTATATAACGTAAAAGCACTTAAAACACTCGGGATCGAATTTAAAGATAATGCAATGAAACTTTCAGTTTGAGAAGCGATATCAAACACTCAAAAGAATGTATCATTTATAGGTATCCAAACATCAGACGTCGGTTAAAAATCTCGGCCGCGCCTGATTTTTTCATACCCTCTACTCGGTGTTTGGAGATCCTGGTGAAGCACTCTTCCTCGTGTTTAATATATTTGATCAAGTACCTTTTTTGCATGTTCCTCCGTTTCCCTCCAGACCTTTTTTACATTTGCATTTGCCATCCTTACAGGTGGAATATACAGGGCAGTGCGAATCCTTAGTACAGTCTGCTTTTCCATCTTTACCAACTAAAATAGCAAGAAAACGTTTGCAGTCAATAGTTTAAAAGAAAACAGGAACGCATCCAGCTCTAAACATCTGCTGGGTGTTGGTCAAGTTAAAGAGAGATGTAATCAAGCCAAGGCTGGCAGTACGTATCCATCTTAGAAAGATGCCCGTCTCGGTGGAAGATGAAGTAAAGCCGCATCCAACTACAGCTGTTAAGACCACTACGCATCCACTAATAGGAGAGGTGTTCGTCTTAAGAAGCCAAATGAAATAAGAATGCAATTCGGAAAGGACTGAGACTTCGTGTCTATCTCTATCTTAGATCTGCGTTCGTCTATAAAGGAGAATAACTAAAGGATTGAACTAGAGCTGGGAAGAAGCATCAATACGCGTCCACTATTTAGATGAACACCAAGAGGTGTTCGCCTTTAGAGGGGTAGAACCAATGAAATAGGACGTGTCCATCTTAAAGAGTTGTTCGCCTTGAGAGGGGGTTCAAGTAGTGATAGCAACTCAACCTTTCACCTGACCAATCAGGAGCCAGGAGTGAAGACACGTAACCTGGCGCAGCCAATCAGAGGCCCGATGGAAAGGGATGACATCATGGTGTTACATGAAAGTGAGGCAAGGGAGTGGTGGTATCAAACGACCGGAAACCGGAAGTGACGTCACCGGAAGTGAGTCGACCGGAAGACCAGAAGTGATTTAGTTGGGTGGGTCGTCCCGCTCGGCCAGAGAGACAAAAAAAAAAACAGAAATAACACACAAAAAATGTCTTATTAGCAACGTAACGAAAACAAAAAGCTGGTTTACAAACGGGGACATGGGCTCCATCCCCTAAAGAGAGAACGCCCCAGGCAGGTGTTTTCCTCGTCGGGTCGAAGTCAACTGAAGCCGTAATGTCAAGTCTCTGATTGGGGGCGGTTTGGTCTCCTTTAGCCAGTCGTCAATGGACCCGTGAGAAAAAAGCCGAATACAATGGTTGCATAGAATCCACGGGTCGGCGCTGCGGATGGTCCATTGTCTGAAGCCGCAAACGATCAGGGATTTCAATTCCGCCATGACCTGAAAAAAGAGAAGTTACGTTGAGTGTTTTTTCCGTTTTTTTCGTTTCATCCAATCGTCAGTGGTTCCCAGGGCCAGTCCCTGCACGCAATGGCAGCATGGATAGGATTGAAAGGGGGATCGCGTGGACCATAGGTAGAAGGGGCAAACGCGGAGAGACATTAATCGATCCAGGAGCTGAAAAAAAAACGACAAATTTATTCACGATTTTTTTAAAAAATAATTACACGTGTTGATAAAAACGTCAATTTAAACGTTTCTCCACAAAAGCAATCAGGTGATCGCCATTGTAAAGGGCATCATGTCTGTCCATAAATTCCTCGTGAGCCCAACCAATGGAATGGACGAGTCGCCCAATCAGTTCTATGCGTCGACAATGTTGGCAATACTCCAACGAGGGATTGGTGACCCATTCGGTGGCCGGACATACGATGGATTGCCCGAGTTCTTGCATTAACTAAAAGAAGCGAAGAAGAAAACGGTCGTCAATGTCCCCGTCTGTCCATCGTCGCAAACAATGTTGACAATAAGGTGACGGAGTGGGATCGCCCCAAACAGAAACGGCGCAAACGGGCAAGTCTTGTATTTCTAAAATCAATTGTACAGTGTGAAATGATAAAAGGTTCCATTAGTGATCTTTGCGTTTCCTTCTTTTAAGCAAACCATCAATTTTTCCCTTGAAGACTCTACGATTACAATGTTGACACAATGTAGGATTATTCGTATGAAATTTGCTGTTCAACCATAACGAGCGTGGGCAGAGGTACAAATCCACTAAGGTTCCCATGATCTGTGTTTGTAGTTTAAAAAAAAAAAAAACTAGCGTTAAAGATTAAAAACACGTCGCCGGCAGTAGAGGCAAGAGAGGTCCCACATAATAAAAGAACGTCGACTCGGGGCGGGTCGCACCCATTGCGTGACAGGGCAGCGAAGCAAGGTGCGGATGTCGACCATTACCTTGTAGGCAAGGAGAAAATAAAACAAAGGTCACAAATAACATTGGATCTCTATTTAACCGCCTCGAGAGATGTTGGGCTACGCGATGGATCCGTTGTCCGTGAAGAATGTGTTACTGGCCAATGAATTGAACGAAGTGAACAAAAAAATGTGGCGGATGTGACGTGTCAACTCAGTGGGGTATCTGGAACGAGATTCCGAGTCGTGTCGAGGCCTTGAAGACCGACAACACGTCCCTCCACGGTCGAGTCAAGACCTTGAAACGGGACAAAGTGCAATGGTCAAAAGACATGAAAGAGGCGCGTCGTCGGGGTCTACAAGGGCAAGTGCGCTGCGATCTCTTGTTGGGCCAAATTTTGTGCAGGGAGTGCGAAGAGGAGAATGATGCCGCCTTCCTCACGGGACACGGTTCTACCTGGACCCCCAAATTGTCCATTGGTGCAGTGCAAATTGGTTCGAAACATATTGCTTTGCGTGCTGCCGGGGTACGAGCATCGTTTTATCACCTCCGAGTATTGGCAAGAGGAGGAGGAGGAGGACTCGAAGGAGTGAACTGAAAAAAACACGTTTTGTTTTTCAAGTGGTTGATTTTATTTAAAAACAACGTTGTTTTACAATAAAGTGTCATTTTTACAATTTTAAACGTTTCTTGATTTATGATTTTTTTCACAATCGTCTCCGTCAGGGTATGTTTTCCCAGCAGGTTGGCAATCCCTCGGATCATTTTTTCATCCGCTTTTCACTTGTCTTGCAACGTCTTGGCACGACCGTAATCGATATCGTTTTGCTTGGCCAATCGATCCAACCGATTTTTCCCAGGATCTCCTCGTTTCAGGCGTTTGGCGAGATGCGCCCCGGTTCCCATGTATTGATACCCCGGCCAATGAAATTCGATCCCCGTTTTGGCCACTAACTTTTCAATGTCGAAACTTCCTCCGCGAATGGCTCTTCGTCGGCGGGGAGCCTGCCTTCTCCGTTTGGGTATTTGACCGCGTCCCATTTTTCACTTCCAATCCAACCAACTCGTCTTGAGTCTCTCCAACTCCCTTTTCGCTCTTTTTCCGAGGGCCGCCTTGGCTTTGTCTCGGATCGATTTTTGCGTTTTTTTTCGCGACACTCCCAATCGTCTGTTTGGCTTGATTCTTCAGAGTCGCGCGCAGGAACGACGACGTTGAGGGACCGGGTACCGAAGCCGGCGCGTCAAAGGGAAGTCGCCTTGGTCGGATGGGTCTCGGAATGCCCGAAGGGGTGGTGGTGAGTTTCTTGACGCTGACCCTTTTGGGGGTTCCTGTCGCTTTGACGTCGACGGGGTCCGTCCTTTTGTCATGTGTTTGATGAAGGTGGAGATCGGCGCCTCGGCCAGATCCTTCTGCACCGCCGCCGGCGCCCCCACCCCAGTCCCCGGGACTGCCATGACGCGCCAAGGGTTTGGGCAACGCGACCTTGAGCCCTGGGTCGAGGTCGGAGTTGAGCAGCACGTCTTCTTCGGCCGCCAACGTCGCCGCCTTATTCAATCGACTGTCTACCATCAAACGTTGCTTGTACTGTACTTACAATTGAAGAAATCGTCGAGGGTCGGTGACGGCTTGGGCCTGGAACGCACTCATGGTCCTTCTATACCGCTCCCGTCTCCCAACACGTCGGCGTAGACTCGACAATAGCGGCAGAGTTGGTAATCGCGTAGTTTCAGCAAATGTTGACACAACACCTCCTTGTGGTCCTCTTTTTGCCTCAATCGCTCGCGGAGCTTCTCGAGTTCCCTTTCGAGCCTCTCCGCGTCTCGATGTCGACTTTGCAAGGTCTCCACCACGCGCTGTAAGGTGGCCTGACGTTCTTGTTCCCGTCGTTCCGTTCGTCTTATAAGGTGCGACACGCGGTTCATTGCAACTTGAGGGCTCTTTCACAGATGCAATTCAACCCGCGCCAGAGACCCATCCCCGTTTGAGATTGCAGGTCTTTCGACGTCCTTTTATGGAGTTCTTTTTTTTCGCCATTTCGCGCAAGGGGTGGGGGTGGGGGAGTAGCACTCGATAATTGGCACGGGAGAGGGGGACCTTTCCCCGTAACGTGTTCATCGCCAATTCGCCGATGGCATTGATTTGATCCGCATTGGCTAATTGCAAACGTTCGCGTCGTCGATGCTGATCGGTTTCCTTCAAGACACTTTTCAAGAAAGGAAATTAACGATGGATGCGACGCATGACGAATCCAAACAAATCGGATCGTGCCCCGCTTTATACTCGACGACGGGTTTTCTCTCTTCTCTTGTTTTCTTTCTTCTTTTTTTCACCTCCGTTTACGCGTCATGGCTTCCAAGGCTTTTCTGGCCCCGTATCCCGCCGGGCCTCCCTCCAAGGCGGCCGCTTTTCCCGCTGCGATCAAGGCAGGCACGGCTAAAGCCAGTAAAGGAAACACGCCTTCACTTTGAAGACCGCGGGTTCGTCGTGTTTTGACTCCGTTTCGACGCAGGGCACGACGTCGTGGTCGTCGTCCTTTCGGCATGGCCAAGGTCGCGTGTCGACGGAAATGATAAATTCCTCGAAGACCCTCGGACATTTTTATAGACCCAGAAGGCGTCGTTTGACGCGTTGCGCGGCCCGCGTGGCTCTCCGTTTGATCCCACGCACGGTACTGGTCATTTTGCGGGCTACCCCTCACGTCCCACTCAACGTTTTCTTTGGCCAATTCTTTCGCGGCTTTTTTCGCCAAGGCCCCACGGATTTTCCTCCCATGAGGGATTTCACCACGCGCATGATGGGGGGCACAAGCTCTCCCAAACCGCCTCCATGTTGCAATCTTCCACGATGACGTCGTCGGATGAGGGGAGTCGTGCTTCGGCGAACACTGTTGCCTCGTCCCATCGCGGTTGTCTCCACCAGAGTGCATTTGTTCTTTCTTTTCATTTCCTCCTTTTTATGGATTGCGGTGGGAGCTTCGCCCTTGTCTTCGTACACCGTGGTCATGGTGTTGGTATGCGTGTTATTGCGTATGCAACGGTTGCGGGCTTGCTGTTTAGCATCTTCCGCCAACAGATCCAGTTGTCGACGCATTTCCTCTGGATTGCGTCGATTGGTCGGTCCCGGGCCTCGACGTCCTCTGGGTCGCCTACCTCGTGGTGAGGGGAACGAGGCGGAGAGGGCGAGGACGAGGAGGAGGAGGACACTCCCGGTCCGCCGGGGGCGCCTGCCGCCGTCCTGGCGGAGGGTGCCGTCGGTCTGGCCGGTGACGCGGGGAATGCCGTCGGTCTGGCCGGTGACGCAAGGGAACCTGCGTCGTCATCATACGCGGGGAGAGTGGCCGAGTGCCTCTCCAAATCTTCGTCCGTGATGTGGTATTGTTGTCGCAATCGCGTTTCTTCCTCGGTCGTCATGGGGGCGTGGAGGATCCGATGCATGACCTAATTCCTTCTCGTACAGGGGGCGTTCCCAGATGGGGTGGGCGGTGGGGACGGCGACGGAGACCGAAACGGGGAGAAGGAGGTGGCACGACGTCGGGAGGAAACCGCCAACACCAATCCTCGCAACAAGTCGGTCGGGTTCAGGTTTTGAGGGGACGAAAACGCCGTCGGGACGCCATCCCGCCGGACGCGCCGTGGAGACGGGTTGGGGGCTCATGCCTACCCCGGCCGGCGACAGCGTGGCCCAAAACCGTGCCATCTGTATCAGTTAAGCCGGCGTCGTCGCTCTCCCGCGCATCGCAAATGAGTTGCGGAGAGGGTGAACTTTCACGACTCATGTCGTTTCCTCAAAGACCGCCGGGGGCGCTTCTCGTTAGCGTAAATTCGTCCACAACCGAAACCGAACGTCGGACGCCGGGTGGAGATCCAACATTAAATAGCCAAAGGGGTTCTTCGTGCAGAGGTGAAACACTTCCATAACCCCCTGCCATTTGTCCGAGAACGCTTGCAATGCCAAATTTCGCATGCCCGTACGATCGCGCAGATTCTTGAAGGCGATGATATAATACGCATTTCGGTTGATGGTCTTGGCAAATTTACAGGGCGCAAACAAATCTTGCGTCAAATACAACACCGTGACGTTGCGATGGTGGGAATCTTGGTGAATAAATCCAACATGCGCTTGTCGTTGTCCCCTTCTTCCACGAGATCGTCCAACACCAGAATATCGCCCCCTTTGCCCTCGAACCATTGTCCCAAGTGAGAAGGGGGTCGGGATGCCTTGATGAAATCGAATGCCTTTCTTCTTCATGCGAGCAAAGCGGGGTTGCCACACACCATAATAGTACACGATCCGAGCCGGGGTCCGTTGAAACGCGCGTTGTTCCGTCAACATCTCGTCCACCAATTGGGTTTTGCCGCACCCCGAAAGGCCGGCGACCATGACGCTGCTCGGCATACGTATCATTGTGCCAGGTAGTGACGGTACCATCGTGGGGTGCGTTGTTTTATCAAGGTTTCCACGCTTTCCCTGACGTGCGTTTCTCCGCAAGACCGAAGCGCGGTCACCAGGGTATCCCAGTCACCTCGTTCGGCCAATTCACGCAATCGACCATAATGACGATAATCCCATCGATTCCACACGACATCCTCGGGGTGTTGTAGAATTTCTCCCCATTCCAACTCCCTAAAGCTTTGAATCACTTGTTGCGCATCTTGTCTGGTCATCATGTTTCATTTCACACTTCCCACGGTTTGCGTCGACCGCTATAATGACCCGTACCCATCACGCCCATCCTTTTGTAGGATTTCGTTTTTCCCTTTGAAATCCCAGTTTGGCCCCCGAGGATAGCACGGATAAGATCCCACACGTCTGCTCTCGTTTACCCGTGAACCCTCGGGTGTGACGTCGTCGTCGTCGTTGTCGTTTGGTTCGATTCCCTTGGGGCACGCTGAGGAGATGTCCCGAACACAATGATTCCTTCCCCAAAAGGGGTGGCTCTTTTTATGAGAGAGAAGAAAAAAAGAGAGAGATGAAATGACCAGGATTCGAACCTGGGTCTCTGCGGCCACAACGCAGCGTCTTTACCACTAGACCATCAGAGCATTCGTGGTCAAATGGGTCTGGGTTTTTTGTATTCAATCATAAAAAAATGCACCGGAAACACTTTTTTCCAACAATTTATTTTTTTTTTTAGAAACAACAATAACAACAACTGTTTTTTTCACGTTGAATGTTCCTTGTTTTCGTGAAAGCTCACGTTACATTGACGATTGGGGACGGCATTGTCCACTTCGCTCAATTCTTCATGGATCAAGGATTTGATCCATTGCTCCACTTTCACGTCGTTGGATACCAGGTCGTGCGGCGAAAAGTCGGCCAAGAATTCTTCAAACGATACTCCACGAGTAAGTTAAACTTACCAAAGCCGCGTACCGATTATTTGAAACGGAGCTTTGGCTATAGTGGTGCCTTACTATGGAATTCTCTTGCTGAAAATATTAGGGTCATAAGATCAATTGGGCAGTTTAAGAAGGAAATCAACCGCGCACTTGAAACATTCGATTCCCATTCGGCAATCTTGTAAATCAGTTTTTATAGTTATTTTAAATTTTATAAATGATTGTAATTAAAATACTATTGGTGTAACTGAAGATTTTTAACCGAGTTTAAATAAAGATCTACTACTACTACTACTACTACTACTACTACTACTACTACTACTCGCGCTTTAAGAAACAACAAGGTGTAATATCCACAGGTTTGACTCTGTAGGGCTTGAAGGGTGACGCCGCTTCGAAACACCGTGGGCCATTGCGCCAACCATTCGTACATGGCCTGGGTCGGGTACGTGAGCAAGGACAGCCTGTAACTGTCAAAGACAAAACACCCGTTTCAATTCGTCGTCGTCCTCGGCCAGGTAGCGTAACACGGTATCGCTCAGCGCTAAAAATTCCATGCCTCTTCTTTTCTTCAGCTAACGGTGCAGGTTATACAAGACGGTGCCATTGCCATCCACTTCAAATAGATTTTTGAACTCGCCCCAGACCAACACGGTGATATTGGTATTCAGAGCAGCCCGGAAATCAATTTCCACACGCAAATTGCCAGCTTGTTTCGGGTTTCGGTAATCGGAGTCGTCCGCCACGCCCTGAGGCGTATTGTTGAACGCGAACAACGTGCATTGTCCACCTTGCCCCCAATCCTCCGGTCTCACCATGGAGGGACCGTGGTGGTGATACCGAACACACGCTTCCAGGAACCGACGGTACCCCTTCAAATCTTTCAAATTATCATTTCCATTCAACTCCAGCGTGGGATACGGGTATTCTTCGTCATCCACCACTTGTTTGATGCGGGTCACCCCAAATTTCTGAAAAGCAAAGGGATACCATTCCACATCGCCGTTGAACGCCCGACTGTCCACCAAGGCCACGATCATCCGATCGGGCACTTTTCCAACAAACACGTTATCTTCTGTGAATTTGGTGGTTCTTCCGTCGAACGAAAAGGACAGTATCTCGCTTCTCACCACCGGGTACTTGGCCGTTTGTTGCTTGCTTTTTTGATCGGTTTGCTGCATTCTGTACACCGTGGGATTGAAACTCACTCGGCACAGATGCAGGGTCACTTTCAGATCATCGTAGCTCAACGTCACCATCCGTTTCACTCCCGCGCCACTCGTCTTGGTGCCAAAAGTGAAAAATTCGGGGGAATGACAAAACAGTTCCAAGACCATTTCTACTCCCGGGGTGAGAAGACGTCCCGTGTGAAAGGCTTCCAGGTGCGCTTGATCAGGAAGGTCACGGTCCGGTTGCAGCGAAATCGCTGGTAGGCTGTTTTCAGAGCTTGCACCGAATTGTGCAACTATCCGGCCGTGATGGGGATGTCGTCGTCGCTGCCGGTGGCTTGGATCCGAGGGACGACAGCCAATTGATTCACACACCCTTGCGCGGCTAGCAAGGTCTCACCTTCTTCTCTATTAAAATTCAAGTTCGCTCAATTTGTTTGCTCATGAGGGCTCCATTGAATCGCAGATTCATTTGTTTGAAGAGCGAATGCGCAAAATTGTTGACCGCGTACATGAATCGGGTGTTGTCTTCGTCCGAGGCGGCATTCGCATCCGTCACCAGGCCGTTGGTGGACGCCGAATGCAAACGCAGTTCCAGTTCCAAATAACTTCGATCCAAATCGCAAAAATCATCCAACGCTTGCACTGTGAAGGTGATGGGTCGGATGCCCGTGGTGGAAGGGCTGTACTTGACCATCCGATAGTCCTGCCGTGCAACGTCGGCCGTAGGAATCGAAAACAATTCCAAAGACATTCTTGCGTTCAGGTGCTTGACCATTTGCGTTTCCGTGAACGCGTGCGACAAGGGTTACGACAATGAGGATTTTGCGCATCATCCCTGCGTGAAACGACGTTGCGTGGCCTGCAAACAGAAAGACTGTCGCGATTAACTGGCACTTCTCCCGGTCGACAGCAAACCCCCACGGCCGACGCAACGTCCCTGCCCGGACTGCCGACGCTGTTTTACGGAGACCGTTGCCACGAGAATCACCGGGTGTTTTCTCCCAACGGACAAGGGGCGGACACCCCGGAACACTCCGTCTGCGCCAATCTCCAAACGTGCGAGGATTGCAGCAAATCCCTCGATTGGTGGAAACATCGACGCAAACGTCAACGTCCTCACAAGTGCGAGGAATATTTTTGCAAGACCTGCAAGGATTATGCGGACGTCACCATCCATCGATGTTACATTCAGCCGGTGTACGATCCAGACCCGGAGGAGGAAGCAGCAGCAGGACCGCCTCCCGCCAAACGCACCAGACCTGCCCACGTCACGCCGCCCACGCCGTCCGCTTCCTAGCCGCCAACGAGCCCGAGTCGGGGGAAGACGAGAATGAGGAGTACGGGGAGGAGTAGGAGACTTGGGCAAAATGTATATATTTCGTGCATGCGGACTACGAATGCACGCAAGACGAACAATTGCACTTGCCCATCCTCATCTGCGCCAAAGGGGAAGAACACCTCGACACCTTGCCCCCCCCCCCGATGTTTTACGGTCGCGATTGCACCGGGCAATTTTTCGATTGGCTGCTGATCAAAACGGAGGTGCTGGGCGAACCGCGGGAAGTCATCGTGATCTTTCACAATTTCAAAGTTTACGACGGGATGTTCATCCCCCAGTACCTCTACGACAATCGCATCGACGTCAAAGATCAAATTTGCATGGGATCAAAATCTTGAGCCTGAGAGCCGGACGTCTGACCTTCAAGGACAGTCCTTGTTTCCCCCCTTTGCCCTCTCCGCCTTCGCCTCTACGTTCAATCTGACGAAAAGCAAGAAAGGTTTCTTTCCGCATTTCTTCAACACCGAGGCCCATCAAAAGTACGTGGGGCCTTGGCCCGAGGCGCACTATTACGATCCCCAGGGCATGAAACCGGGCGTGCGAAAAGAGTTTGACAAATGGTACAAAGCCATGCAACATCTCGAGTTCAATATTCGATCGGATGTGCAAGTACTCAAAGCCGGCTGCGAAATTTTTCAACGGGAATTTGCCGCCAAAGCCGATTTTAATCCCATGGAGAAATGCGTCACCATCGCCCCCGCCTGCATTCGGTATTACCGCAAAAAATCTTTACGTCCCCGCACCCTGGCCTTGGAACCCCCCTGCAGATGGAATGGGTAAAGGGGGCACCAATCCCTGAAAGCCTACCAATGGTTGGAGTGGCAGATTTCCCAACAAACCCATAGGGTCATTGCGCACGCGTTCAACGGGGGTGAACGCACTCTCCAAGTCGGTGACCATCGCTATCAAGTGGACGGGTTCAACGAGACGACCCGCACCGTGTACGAATTTCACAGGTGTTTGTGGCACGGACGTCCCGTCTGTTTCAAGGGGAGCATGAGCAAGACCACGCGTCTCCACCCGGATCGTACCAAATGGGATATGCACGAAGCCACGATGCAAAAACAGCGGCAATTGGAAACCGTTAGCTACCGCGTGGTCGTCATCTGGGAATGTGGTTGAAAAAAAATTGTGTGAACGAGCCGACGTCGCCGCCTTCCTCGAGTCGCGCCAGTTCTTCGTCCCATCGTTGAACGCGCGTGACGCGTTCTTCGGGGGTCGCACCAATACGTACGACTATGGGACGAGATCGACGAAACGCAAGTGGAAGAAATTCGATACGTGGATGTGACGTCACTCTACCCCACCGTCAACAACTACGACCAATACCCCATCGGACATCCCGTCATCGTCATCCAGCCGGTGCAAGACATTGCCCAATACTTTGGCATCGCCGACTGCACCATCTTACCGCCCGAAAGGTTGTTTCATCCCGTGTTGCCGTACCGTTGAAAGGGAAAATCACGTTTCCCCTGTGTCGAGCCTGCGTGGAAGAAGAGATCCCCAAACGGATGACCTAGCGAACCTGGGTGTGCGAACACACGGCGAGTCAACGCAGCATCTGCTGTACCACTTTCTCCCTGCGCAACGGTGTACCGGGTTGTTCGAGGACTACGTCAACACGTGGCTTAAAGGGAAAACGGAAGCCTCCGGATGGCCGCCAAACGCCGACGGCGGTCTCAAAACACCCGAGCAGCAAACATTCTTTCTAAATGATTATTTGGGGCGGGAAAGGATCCGCCACAATCGGAACAACGTGCATTCCAACAAGGGCAAAAAGGCCACCAGCAAGCTCGCCCTCAATTCCTTCTGGAGTAAATTCGGAGAGCGAGAAAACAAACGGAAAATCCAACAAATCACCGTGCCTGCCACCCTGTATGAATTCATGAAGACAAGACGATCGTCATCCACGATCTCCGCATCATGAACGACGAGTGCCTCGAGGTCTCCTACGACAAAGCCGACGACGATGTACCCAGCGGTCAAACCACCAACGTCTTCGTGGCCGCATTCACCACCTGTTGGGCCCTCGACTAAGCCTCTATCATCACCTGGATCACGTGGGAGACAATGCCCTGTATTTCGACACGGATTTCGTGGTCTACAAATGGAAACCCGGTTAACTCGAGATCCCCTTGGGCAATTTCCTCGGCGAGATGACGGACGAATTGGACGACGGGAAAGGCAATCGTGACGTCATCGTCGACTTCTTATCCTGCGGCCCAAAAAGCTATGCTTACAAGACACGTTTGAGAAAGACGCAAGAGAAAATTTGCGGGTTCACCTTGAACATGCGCGGGAAAGCCATTAAAGACACCCTGCTCCTCGAACTGCGTTCGCCTCTCCCCAAACCGCGCACCGTCAATGTACCCAACCTCAATTTCGTCAAGAGAGACAAGCGCAACAAGACGTTGACCACCGTTCACAGGGATAAACTCTGGGGGTGGTCTACAGCAAACGCGTCCTCGCCGATGACTTCAGTTTCAAGACTCTCGCTTATGGCTAGAGTTGGCTTCGACCCGACGAGGATCTCACGGAACAAAAGGGACGACCTCGAGGAAAACCCGTACACTAGCCCAGGGCACGTGACTTTTGATTTGAGCCGACGAACTATCAAAGGGGCGTTCTCCCATTTGGGAATGGAACCCATGTCCCCGCTTGTCAACTAGTTTTTGTTTTCGTTACGTTGCTAATAAAAAGGCATTTTTTGTGTTATTTCAAGGTTTTTGTCTCTCTCTGGCCGAGCGGGATCTGGGACCCACCCAATTAAAATCACTTCCGGTGACGTCACTTCCGGTTAACGGGCACTTTTGATGACGTCGCTTCCGGTTTACGTCCGTTCCGGTCGTTAGATACCACCACTTCCGGTCACTAACCACCCCACCCCTCTCCCCAACTTTTTTTGCCTCACTTTCATGCAACACCATGATGTCATACCTTTCCATCGGGCCTCTGATTGACTGCGCCAGGTCACGTGTCTTCACTCCTGGCTCCTGATTAGGCAGGTGAAAGGTTGAGCTGCTATCATTACTGGTAGAAACTAATGAAATAGGATGGAAATACGGCATGACCTGTCGCTACCTGTCTATCTTAGAGAGCTGTTCACCTTTAGAGGTTAGAAACTAATGAAATAGGACTAAAACACGGCAAGTACTGTCGCTTCATTTCTATCTTTGAGAGTTGTTCGCCTTTAGAGGGGAGATAAACTAATGGAATAGGATGGAAATACGGCAAGGGCTGTCGCTACGTGTCTATCGAACTTACGAGAGGTGCTCATCTTTAGATGGAGACAAACTAAAAGGTCGAATTACGACTGTGAACAATTACGTGTCCATCAGTATGTTTGTTTTTGGAACGGAATGACGTAATAGTCAATAAGAATATTAGCACGGCGAAAACCGTGTTTTGTCAGATTATAAAGTGTATTAAAGAGTTTTTATTGCTTTCGAAGTAAGTTCTCCAAGAAAAACTTAACTGAAAACTTTTTGTTGAGGAGAAGTAAACGATAAAACGATACAAGAATGTCGACAAGTGTTTTTGACGAAACAATTAAAAGTCATTAAAGAAATGAAGTATTCAAAACTGGCGTATTAAACAGTGTCTTACCAATGCATTTATCGCCATTTCCCTCATACCCATCCTTACAATAACATTTGAAATCTTTACAAAAGGCGAGGTCGTGACAGTTACCATCCGTTATACAAGGGCCGCGTCCATCTTTATCAACTGTTGAGAAAAGACAAACGTTTAGAAACTGGAAGATGGAAAGATCACACCGCAACCCTACCCTTTTCAAACGGTAAGCATTCGATTCCAACCATCTAAACCACCTCGGACACTTATTGAGACTTATATAATGAAATGTCGACACTTGAATTTTATTTTCAGTAAATGTGTAAGTGCAAAAAAAATCTAAAATTCCCACTCAGGATTGAACCTGTGACCTCAGCTAAAACCTAGGACAAAACTTTTGAGACACTTTTCATCTATTTCTAAATTTTACGCCAAATTTCAGCGTCAACAAACATAAAGAAATTCCCCCTCCCCACCCCCATCCAATGTTGTTTTGTTCTAAAAACTGTCTGATTCAAATGCAGTAATATCCAAAACAACATTGGAAGAAGGGGGAGGGGGACGGCGCATATTTATATTGTGGTGTGGGAAATTTGTTTCAGAAGTATACAAAAATGTCAGGGTAATTTTAGTTTGTCTCAACTAGTTTTGTCCGGGGTTGTAGCCCTAGGCTTACATAGCCTACACTACAAGAGTACCATCTAGCTGATCAGATTGTTCAAGCCTAAACTTTACTTTATGAACTGCTAACCATAACCTGGACTGAAAGCTAACCAGTTAATCGGTTATATAAGTCTCAATAAGGTGTCCGTGGTGTGGTTCAACCTCGATCCCAGGCCCTTCTCTGCTTTCAAAATGGCTTTCAAAATGGCGGGGCGGGCGTGGAGACAAAATATGCGAAGAACAGTGGAGCATTTTTCCACGTAACACGCCACGAAATAGCTTTTTCGGAACACATTTCCAGCGATTAACGACGACATTTCATCATGATTTACTTTACACGACAAAAATAACTAGGATTTTTTATAGTATTTTGACAAGGATCTCATTATTAACTTGAGGAGTTGCAAAAAAATGTTTTTTTTTTTGCGGGGGGGGGGGGGGGGGGGGGGAGAGGTGGGAGGAGGAGGGAGGAGGGGGTTTACAAACCCATCCTGAAACCCATGACCATTGTGATCATCAGACGGAACACCATATGCGCTTGAGCCAAGGAGAACAACCGTTGAATGTGAACAAATGAATGTCAATATATAAAATATTCATATCAATGAACTGCGGAGAAAACATAGTTGAGTTATATTTGTTATCCTTGCAGTGAGCTTTTAAACTTAAAGGGGCTATGTCAATGTTACTTAAAAAAGCTAAAAGACATTTTTTTAGCAGTGAAAGCCAAAACGTGTTGGTCTAGCTTCTTTTAAAATTATACTACTAATGCTGTAACAGTAACATTAAGTGTCTTGGACTACAGATGGCCAGGATGGAAATGGATTACAATTCGAAATAATTGCGCTACTGTTTTTAAGTTTATCGTCGTATGTCTCAGAAAAGTTGAAGGGCAGAACGTCATGACATGGCTCCTTTAAGCAGGCAACGCTTTTGCTAATGGAATTTACCTTCGGGTCTCAAACAGTGTTTATAGTGGGGGCCATTTGGCCTTCCGAAAAATCCTTCTTTGCACTTGCAAGTGTATTTTACAACTCCTGGTACTTGATCGGCAATGCCGTCGGTAATACAGTAAGAGTTTTTGTAATGCCCGCAGTCACACTTAGACTTGCTGTAATGTCCGCATTTGCCATCAGGCTTGTTACAGTTAGAAGTGCCCCACTGCCCACCTGGATGGCCTGTCAGCGAGAAAAATCGTGTATTAATAAATTTTGCACAATAGATAGCTCGGGGTATATAGAACTGATTCACTATTTTTGAAATCTAAAAGTGAGGTTTGATATAGACTTTAAGTAATTTATTTTGATGTGACGTAAATGACTATATCATTTAAGTTGTCTCTTTTGAGGGGACACGATCATTGGTATGTAAAAATCGTTACTTATGTTACCAGCGATCAATCGCCGAATCAAGCTCAAATGCTGCAAGCTGTCCACTTAAAACCGCCAATGCGCAGCTTACTTACGTTTAACAAACTATATCTAGTATGTAAAATTATACCCGATTGTAACCCGACTAACCTTTAACCCCTTAAAGGCCCAGTATCACCCAAAATGCATTACGCACCCAATGCCTCGATGATTGAATTTAACGCAGTCGATAATTCCCGAAAGAGCAAATCACGAGCGAGCTCATCATTTGAAAACAAAAACAAACGACCACAAAGCCGAATGGGTGATACTGGGCCTTTAACACCCAGGAGTGAAAAAATCAAATTGTAGAATAATTTTCATTGTCATGCTGCACCTCTACGGCACACGCGAGGATACTAAGATATGGAGCGAAAATAATTTCCGCGCATGCGAAGAAGTGCAGCATGTGGAGGTTTCCGTCGCTGAGGGGAGGAGGGAGGTGCAGAAAAGGACAGCTCTGAAGAGACCTCTCGGGGTATGAACGCAAAATGAGAACGATCTCAAGTCGGGAGGGCGTATTAATACTAAGCGAAATACCCAAGGGTATTACAACGGTCTCAGAAGGGGTAATGTGCTAATTTATGTAGCGCGTGGGGCCGTTACGGCGCAAGCATAGCAATGAAAATAGTAGAATAATTTTCATTGTCATGCTGCACCTCTATGGCATACGCGAGGATACTAAGATATGGGACGAAAATAATTTCTCACCCAAGCACAAATTGCCGCTGATAGGCTAACATACCCCGAAAAAGAAGAAAAACCCATACTCCTCCCAATCTCAGACGCTCAACTCCGAAAAGGTGTGGTTTTATTATCAGTTCATCAAGGAAACGCGGGGACAATCCCTTGGGATTATTACTGGCACGGAACTCAGCCCCTAGCGATTCTGCATGACAAACGTTATTCGTCCCTTTGACTGATCCTTGAGCGAGAAGAGAAGCCGGAAGAGACAGATCCACGACTTTCGGAACCTGAGAGTAGTATCGTGCTGTTTGAATGCTTTTTCAACCAACATGTCTAGCTACTTGGTCGTCTGACGCACCCAGAAGGGACAGGGTTATAGAGCAGCCACTCCTAAAGCTGTGCATAGTCTCGTCCTCAGCAATATTAAGAGCCGACAGATAGAGGCGCAGACGGTTGGCCACAGTTGAGCCGATGAAAGGTTTGGAGGATACGCCGCCATTCGGTGCGGTAGCGCGGAACAAAAAGCCTTCTCGAAGATTGACGTTCATAAGGTCGGCCAACTTGACGTACGTGGTGAGATTTACGACGGGACAGATCATACTGTCATGGGGACACGGTTTGATGGCGAAAATATTAGTCTTTTCCGCGAAGTGTTTTACCAAACTTGTGGTGAAACAATAAACCTTGCTTATCAGGGAGTAGCAGACCGTTGCCTTTGCTTGTTCCTCGGAAATTGAGGCCAGGTATTCTTTTACAGACGGATGAGCTGCAGGGTTACCAGGGGATAGTCCCGACCAATCACCTGATCGCCCAACGGAATTGAAGATGGAGCGCAACTTTCCAATCGTGCTATCAACTGTACCAGCGGCCAATCTGGAGGGGCAGGCACATTTCCGTTTGGAGTGAGAGCCGCAGTTAGGGCAACTGGGTGTGTGAATTTTGGTCTTGCCCTTAGAGTCCTTCCAGACGAGAAATCTAATGAAACCGGACCAACAATCCAGGAAACTCCACTGTTCAAGCTCTCTCTTCAAGTCGAGGGAAACAGGGATAGCTCTGGGAGACTTATGTGCTTTTGACGTAGCGTGACAGGCCACACGAGAATATAACCTGGCGGCAGGGACGACCAGAGTGAACGAATTGATCTTGCCAACAAACTTCTGCAGGGATTTAAGAGATACCGTCTTGTGGCTAAGTAGATCCTCTCTGAGGGAAGCAAATTTGAGTTTTTTGTCAAGGGGCATCAAAAACGCGGTTTTAATTGAGTCTATGACATATTCCAGAAAGATCGGCGCTTGTGTAGGGACGGGGGTCGACTTTTTGAGGCCAATAAAGTAGCCAAGATCGATGAGGATGTAGCTGGCGATATAAAGGGCTGTTTGAGGGCGTTCAAAATCAGACAACGAACAGGGAGGAGCGTTACGCTGAATTTGAAGTTGTCCAAAATGGCGGTCGGCGATATATTGGGAACACGGGATACCATGAGAACGAACGCAGCTGGTAGCGATCAAACCGATGGAATGATACAGGTACGCACTAGTTTTTCATCCAAAGGGGAGCGTGTTAAAAAACAAAATACCAACCATTCCACTGAAGACCAAAATAGGTCCCGCTGTCTGCTGAAAGACGGACATGGTCGTAGCCACTTTTGTCATCAAAAGCGGTCTGATAACTCCCCTTGTGTACGTAACGAGGGAGGTCAGTAATGAGATCCAAGGAGAAAGGGAGATCTTTGACCCAAAGATTTAGGAATCTCTCATCATGGCACATGCGAGATTTTGATGGTTCTATGGTTATTGGCATGACCAAGTAGGGCGGTGACACTTTTCCTACTTTTCCCCAGACTGACAATGATCCATTGGCTACTCTTTCTAGAATAACTTGAGAAATAAATTCGGAATAGGCCTGACAACTTCTGCTGTTTGGAAAATAGGCACGGGGAGGTAAAGGGCTGCTATAAACTTGGCCTTGGAAAGAACCCTTAAACTCGACGAAAAACTCCCTTACATCCACGCCAAACTCCAAGTACCGAAGAAATGCTGAACGGTTGGGGGAATCATGAAGAAGCGTAGACCAAATTGGAGTGTTACGATGGATAAAACCCGGAACGAAAAACGAGGGGTCACGAAACCGCAGAATGTCTAGTGAAGCGTGAACCTTCCCGGAAGCCACCATCTGGATGGACGGGAGTGGACCGGCCCAGTCGGAGGGCTCCCCTTTTCAATTGCACCAAATGGGTGTTGATCTAACAGATTCTTGAACATTTCTCAACAAGAGATCGAACGGCTGTGGGGACGCCTAAAGCGAGCAAGGTGAAAACGAAAACAAATAAGTGTGAAAAGGGGAGCAACCAACCAGGCCGATCCAGGGACCCCGTCATAAACAGAGTATCGGGTATTGTTAAGAAAACCCGTCCCAGATCGACCAAATTGATAGCAGAAGTACCCTAATAGCGAAAAATCCAAAACAAAGAGGACAATGAATGGCAGCCGAGAACATGAATATTTATCACAAAAAATAGAAACAATACAAGAGTTCAATTTCTCGGACAAAATCGAGCAATATGGCCCCTCTGGCGACAATTAAAGCAGGTTGGCTGCGGCGGACGTGGGCCATATCGGGAATTGGGAGGCCTGTGGGAAAAAGTTGGCCTCGGTGCCGGTGGGGCATCATCAGACCAAAAGGAGCCAGAAGGACGCAGGGACTTTTGAATAGCCTTTGCAACTTCGATATCTTCCTTGTCTCCCACCAACTTCAACAGGATACTATGGAACCGCGGGTTGCCGAGGAGGGGACGGCACTGGCGGAGAATCGTACTGGAACGCTTTGTCCTTGCATCAGCTTTGTCCCGGGCTAAGTCGACAAGTGTCTCCAACCCTGCGAGTGCTTTGTAAGGATCAAACACCGGGCGCGGCTTTGAAAGCTCTTGTTGCAGGGAGAGGAGGGCTGCTGCGACAGAGTCAGATGCGGAGTTTCTTTTAAGCTCTAAAAGCTGGTTTTGTAGCTCTCGTACAGTCATTTCAGGCTTAAGAAATAATTAAAATTAATTAAAGGCGGGTGGAAAGAGCATACCTGAACATTTTACATTGGTAATGTTAACGGTCGGCGCTACACGCGTGACTATGCAGAAATGTTCTTGATGAATTACGACAAACTATAGCAAGAACAAGAGCAACAAACAGGTAAACGAGGAAAAAAGTTTGGCCATTAACACGCCGACACGCCGTACAACGAATTAATTAAAGTCATTTGTGTGTGATAAATGAAATGTGCACCTTGTATCCGTAAAATAAACGAAAAACCAAATCAGACGTAAAAAATAACAGTTAAGGCGGCTATGAAGACCTAAGAAATCGGCGACTATTATAAAGAAAATAGACTCTTTTACTTGCACAACAATTTACTCGACAACAAACAGCGCGAAGAAACGAACGAAAATTTAAAAATATATCACGTAAGAAAATCACGTGCTAGCCACGATGACATGTGAGAACGCCCAACAGCGTGTAACGTGCGAGAAAAATATAACAGAAAAGAATGTAAACGAGTGTTAGAAAACAAACAACAGGTCGTGAAACCGAACAAAATTTCCTAAAAGGTTCAATACATTGCGAGAAATGTAATACAAACAATAACAAACGGCAGGAAGTTAAACGTACAACGAAAGAAAAATCTTGCGCCATGAACATAACCGCAAAATGAGATATACGAAGACAAATGGCCAGCAGAATGGCTAAAGGCGGCGCGACTCGAAGATTGCGAGACGTAGGTGATATGCAAAATAAGTCTGATTTGCAACAAACAGTAATGCGAAAACATCTAGCTTGACAAGCGATGCGTCCTCGGGGACGCGGCAAGAAAACAATCACAAAAGGCTGCACATCACGAAAACTGAGTTGAAGGTAGACTCACGACATCAAAAGGCAACCGAAAGCAAGAGACACAGAATAGACATTCGCTATGAAAACAAGTTGGGGAGGCAACACACGCCAAAGGCTTACTTGAAAGGTGACATACGCTTGAAAACTGACTTGAAAGACAACACAAGCGAAAAGCTTGAAGGTGACACACGCCGTGAAAACAAACTAGACGGCGACACCACGCCATAAAAACTAGCTTGAAGGCGACAAAAGGCATGAGAACAAATTTGAAGGTGACAAACGCCAAGAGAACTATCTTTAGGCGACACACGCCATAAACAAACTTGAAGGCGACACACGCCATAAAAACACTGAACTGACTTGTAGGCGACACACGCCGTGAAAGATAACTTGAAGGCGATACACACCATTAAACAAACTTCAAGGTGACACACGCCATAAAAACACGGAACTTGTAGGCGACACACGCCGTGGAAGCTAACTTGAAGGCGACACACGCCATTAAACAAACTTGAAGGCGACACACACCATAAAACCACTGAACTGACATGTAGGCGACACACGCGTGAAAGATAACTTGAAGGCGACACACGCCATTAAACAAACTTCAAGGTGACACACGCCATAAAAACACGGAACTTGTAGGCGACACACGCCGTGAAAGCTAACTTGAAGGCGACACACACCATTAAACAAACTTGAAGGCGACACACGCCATAAAAACACTGAACTGACATGTAGGCGACACACGCGTGAAAGATAACTTGAAGGCGACACACGCCATTAAACAAACTTCAAGGTGACACACGCCATAAAAACACGGAACTTGTAGGCGACACACGCCGTGAAAGCTAACTTGAAGGCGACACACGCCATTAAACAAACTTGAAGGCGACGCGCGCCATAAAAACACTGAATTTGAAGGCGACACACGCCCGTGGGGGGGGGGGGGGGGTGGAACTCCCATATGAAAGGGGCCGGGATGCTCGTCGTCTCGCTTAGGGGTGTTAATTTTGGATTTTGGTCTCACTTAGGGTGTTTTGGACAAAACGCCGTTATATTTAGCCGTCAAGGTCTCGTTTAGGGTTGCACGCGAAGAAATTTTAATAAAATATATTGTCTGTGTTTCAAAATGGTCTCTTTTAGGGTTCAAAAAAGCTTGAGCCACGCCCAGATTGGTCTCCTTTGGGGTTTAATTCAAAATTTCCGACGAGCATCCCCGCCCCTTTCATATGGGAGCCCCCCCCCCCCCCCCCCCGGGGGGACAAACGCCGTGAAAGCTAACTTGAAGGCGACACACGCCTAGAAACAAACTTAAAGACGATACTCGTAGTAAAAAACTAACTTAAGGCGACACACACCATGAAAGCTAACCAGGGGGCGACACACGCCTTGATAACAGACTAAAAGACGACTAACGTCTAGAAAACTAAATAAAAGGCAATAACGACATGAAAATTTACTAGAAAGGCGACACACGCCAGAAAAACACCAAGCAACGAGTACCACGGAAAACAAGCTTTGCTGGGAAAAGTAACACAAAAATAGCAAAACTATAAAGCAAAGCAGCGAACAGCTGGGTGAAAAGAAAACAAACCAGCTTACCTCTTCGGCGGGTGGAGCGGGGTTTTCGCCAGCGGCACCAACAGCGGGAGCTTCAGCAACACCGGCAGCAGGAGCCTCGGCTGCGACGCGAACAACAGGGCCAGCGGTTTCTAAAACGTCCGCAGGAATAGCCGTAGGAACTTCGGCCATAAAGGTGAAGTGCTCAGCGACGGAAACGTTCGAGTGAGAGAAGCAAAAAAGGACAGCTCTGAAGAGACCTCTCGGGGCATGAACGCAAAATGAGAACGATCTCAAGTCGGGAGGGCGTATAAATACTAAGCGAAATACCCAAGGGTATTACAACGGTCTCAGGAGGGGAAATGTGCTAATTTATGTAGCGCGTGAGGCCATTACGGCGCAAACATACCAATGAAAATAGCACGAAATGCCAAATTTTATTTTGTAAAATATTGAGAAAGAAATGGTACCATGCAAGAGTATTGCCAAAGATGTTTTATTTGAACGGTCACACCATAGGATTTTGTCGACGGACTCAAAAGTTAGAAAAACACTAACTGTCTCTATGATTGACTTTGGGAGTGAAAGGGTAATAATGAGATTAAGCAAAACCTTTTGTCGCATCACAATGAAATTACTAGTTTGCAAACTCAAAGTTTTGAGGGGGTTTGGTTCGGGAACTCGTTCTCGTTCTGCTAAACTAAGCGTGAAATCATCCAACCTACCCACTCTCAAATAAAATCCTCCTCATGTTTCAAAACTTGTACAAGTAAAAAGACAACTATATTAGCAGTTGTACGGCAAAGCACCTACGACAAAGCGCGATCTTACTACGAGAGTAAACTCTTGGGAATTACGAAGTTGTGCTAAAGAGTACCGGAAATAACAAGAATTTACTAAGGTCGATTACGGAATCCCAAAAATGTCCAAAATCACGTCGATATGTACGTCTCGGAACGCCTCACAGGATTGGCTGAGAAAATAATGGAACAAACAACAGAAAAATGGACTCTAGCCCTATAAACAATACATCTTCGTGATACCCAGGTCCAATAAAATTAGAGGTTTTGAAAACGTGAATGGTATCTGAAATCATACCCCTCAATAACTTAGGGATATCAGGTGACCTGATACCCCTCGTTAAAAACGAATTAGCAGACCACGAGAAATTATTCATATCCATAGAAGTTTGTCATATGATTTGCATACACAAATAAAGCAGCAATTAAATAAATATTTTACACTGGTAATTAACAAGCTGGGGTCAATTTAATAGGTGCGGTTACACGGGCACTTTTACCGTGGTTAATGACCCTTTCACCACGGGAAACCGCACTTAGTGAGTGTGACCGACATTTCCTGAGGTACCTGTCCCGCGGTAAATATACATGGATACACACGTACATAAAAAAAGATCACACGAAAAGCCCATGACATTTAACGTGGTAAGTTGCAATGGTGTTTTGATGCCCAAGGTACAAGAGCCAATCACGATGCTCTGTTTGACATCAACACGTAAACGCAAAGGAAAAGTGATTCACTGAATTGCGTGACATTTTTTACCTTGGCAAATCACAAATCGCTTGTAACCGTTGGTTTACACGGTAAACTAAACCCAAGTGTGATGCACCTCGGGATGATCTACCATGGGAAATGCCATTTACCGTGGTGCGTGTAACCGTAACGAATAAAACTTTTACACGTGTAATTTACAAGCGTAGCCATTGTTTCAGATGTTGAAAACGTTATAGCTTCACTTGTAAATTACAGGTGTAAAAGTTTTATAAAATTGACGCCTGGACCCTAGTTTTTACGAGTTCAATAAATATCACTACAGGTCATTATACAAGCCGTCGATGTGAAATTACAGGTGTAGCGCATATAGAATGTCAGTATAAGTAATGCAATTCAATAAAATTGTTACAACAGTCAGACTTGTTTTTCTACGCAGCCTGACTTGTAAACTACAAGTGCAAAATTATATACACCTTACTTGATGGTATGACAGATAATATACTCGCGGATATTTCACGAGTTGTGCAATATGTTTGCGAGGTCCGCAGTGCCGAGGAAAAATGCGACCAATGAGTAAAATATCCGCGCGTATAATCTGTCAAACCATGAAATACGGGATTTATTACTTGATCGCTAAATTTTACTAATTTTTAGAGCTATCGATATCGTTCTCCTGCATTATTCTAAACTTGTCTACATTTACACCTTCACCTCCTCTGCACTCCATATAAAATAAATGCTGAATATTCAAGAATTAAGCAAAAATCCTGGTGTGGAAAATTGACTTGAGATTTCTTTTTCTCTTGTTCATCGACCGGACGATTAGGTAAATTTGCAAGCCATCCGTTTACTGGCAGGCGACCTAAGCAAAACTGTGAATCATCAGCTAAAACCATATTGCGTATTAGCGCTTGTGGTGAAAACACAAAGGTTTGCAATTGTATCTCTTATTCAAATCTTTATATTTTTGCCTTCACCGCTATTACGCAAAATGGCTTTAGCAGACCCACAGTCTGGGCTTGGGCCGTCTTTGGTTTCCTTGACTCACCTGGCACAGTACACCATGAACGTCCGTCTCCGATAGTGTTATGTTCTTTACAATGACACTCACGCCGAATGCACACGCTCCTTGAAGGACAGGGCCAGCCTTCATGACACCCACCTGGTTTAGCTGTTGAATAAAAAGACAAAACATTAAAGGGATGTCTACATTTATAGTTTTACTTTAAAATGCCCAAAAGACAAATTTATATTAGTAGAAATACAACCAAAATGGTCCAGATTTCTATAACATTAGGCTACTCGTGCTCGACGAGTAAAAATAAGTGTCTTGCGCTGAAGATGGCTATGGTGGAAATGGATTGCAACTTGAAAAAAATTGGGCCAATTTTTTCAATTGGGCGACCCCGTAGCTGTCCAAACGATGTCTATGATTGGCGAACGATACGACTGATATATCACTTGAACAATGCCCCTATCCCTAATCCCTATTCCTGCAGGACAAATCTATTGTTTTCTTAGCGAATCACAGATATCGTTGAGAAAAGTGTTGGACTAGAGCGGGCGGGCGGGCGGGTCAAGTTTATCGCCTTGTGTTTTGGGAAACTCGCTAAAAAAGTGATTATGGTTCATTCTTTCAGTCGAAAACTTACTTGATATCTCTCTAAAAGATCTCTTGGTGTTCTATAAGCATTTCAGCCGTGTGACACTTGTATTTAGTTTTAATGTGGGACAATTTGACCCAAAAGCGTCCAAATTAGGTCCATGACATAACTTCTTTGAAAGTGGCCTATTGCAAAATTGATAAAAAAGTGCCAAAAATCGTTTTGTACATTGTTGAAAATAGTAGTAACGACGCGTTATAAATTAGAAACGAGGAAATCCGAAGAGCGCCAATAATCAAAATTGAAGAAAAATCCCAAATTCCTTTTGTAAAATATTGAAAAACAAACGATACCATGCAAAAATACAGCTGAAGAGTTTTCGTTTAAGGTGATTCCTCAGAAATAAAAATTGACGAACATTTTTTTCAAACTTTCCCTATTTTTCCTACGTAGCACTGTTTTGAAAAATGCAATAAAAAACATAGGTCACCATACTCGCGAAAGGGATGCGAAGGACTAAAGTTACCCTATTTAGTACTGCCTATTACATGAGTGATTGTTTGATCGTTTCACGTTACTTTACGCCGTAGTAGTTTGAAAACCTCTAATAGATATCATGCGTCGTGCATAAGAAAGAATTTAATATATGATTCACGGCAAAGGCACACATCCTCACACGGTACTGGCTCAAAACGATTCTTGCTCAAGGTCATGATTTTATGACCACGAGTAGTGGGCATATATGTATATGGAATATTTTTAAACTCTTTTAACTCAAAGAGGACGCTTTTTAGAACAATATTAAGCAATATAAAAAGATAGGTTACCATACCCGCAAGTCGACGCAATGGCGTCGGAATGACTTCAAATTCGGTACAAGACACAAGTAAGCGACACATTTGAGGTAGGTAAACTTTATTTCAAAATAGATAGTTATTTACCTAATTTTAGAGAATCTGTGATTTTCACATACATTTCTCTTTGTACACAAGCTGTCGCATACACCACGTATGTAGAGCTTGGGAAGCCTGTGGTCCAGCAAGCGATTTCAATACAGCTCTGCACGCACGTCCCACGTCCAAGGAAAAGTAAAGATCTGTTCACATATGCGAGTTATGATGCGATTTATATCACGCGATTTATGTCACGCACTTCCACAGGACGAAATAACGATTTTAAGTGCAAGTAAAGGTTCATTAAAGAACAATTAAAGAACAATTTCGACTATCTTTAAGTGCCCCGTAAATAAGCCTATACTTGACAACACTTAAAGCAAGTAACGAACAATTTAAATCGGCTTTAAGTTGTTGAAAAATTGAATTAAAGATAACTTAAATGTTCTTAAACACATTTTAAAGATACTTACTCAGACATTAATACATTTAAGAGTATTTCATCTCAACTTAAAGATTTTCGATAACTTTAAGTAAAATTTAATTTTGTCTTAAAGATTAGTAAATTCATTATTTCGTCCTGTGAATTCATGCTATGCAACTTTTGTCTCAAGTTTAAATTTGCTGCGATTTGCTGTGTTTTCCCACAAATCGCCACCAAGTTGTGCAACCTCTGCGACATGGGGCGACAAATCTCGCGCCAAATCGCACTAAAATCGCCGCTAGTTCATGACTAACGACCGCTGTACATAACTATAGAACTAGGTCTGCTTCAAACCAAAATTATTATGTTGAGTACTCCCGAACGGAAAAAATGAAAAAATCATTTGCGAGAACTGGTGCTATGATATGGAACGGACTACCTAAATCTCTTAAATCGTTGAGGAAATCTCAATTTAAATCAAAAATCAAACAAATTCTTCTGGAGATTCTTCAGAAAACAGATGACTATATTGATGTTCCCCAAATACTTTGTGATATTAAACAAATGAAATTGTTATAATTTGCATATTCCATTTATTTCCCGTGTCTGCCACCAATATCATGATTTTATCAAAGCTTTAAAACAATCTGTAACTCTACAGATCAGCTTCTGTATTGTTATATTGTCTAACCTTTATTATTTTCAATTACATTACTTTTCCCTGCCTCGAATAGCGTTTTTGCTAATTTGCAGGGTAATTGTATTTAAGTTTATATGTCTAATAAAGTTTTGTTTGTTGTTGTTGTTGTTGTTGTAAGTCAATTTCAAGCGTGCCCATTCCATTCGGGCATTTATTTGGCATTTGCAATGTCAACTGAGATATCGGGCCCCATATCGGTCCCCATGATGGGCCATTTTCCTCCTTAGAAATTTTAAGACCTGATCTATTCAAAAAGTATTTTTTAAGATTGAACTAGTGAGCAGCACGTCTGCGAACTCTTAGAGTTGTAAAACGATTTATTTTCTCCTACGCGTTTCGTGTGACTAACGCACACTTCTTCAGGGAGTTTTACAATACAACATAAGTGGCCTGTATATATACCTACATAAGAGACTAAAATAAATTTTACATTACATAAAACCGCACCTACTAGAGCGGATTTGCGTGTAGGAAACAGGCGAAGGTGTGCAAGGCGCAAACAAGGACTAACGCTCAGTACAGGGAAATTTATGGGTTAACCTTAGCACTATAATTTACACACAGAGTTAATTCTCTGATTCCTTGTTTGTATCACCAGTGCTACGTGGCTCAACATTTATTTGTACCCTTCACATTCTCATTGCCACGAATTACCACCTTATTACCCACGATCTGCTCCCGTACGGCCTCGTGGCTCAAGCGGTAGAGCGACGGAAGATCTAATCCGGAGGTCGTGGGTTCGAATCACACCGAGGTCAAAGATTTTTTCTTTCCCTCGTGTGGTCCCTCATTTCCTTACTAGGGCTAACGCTCAGTACAGGGAAATTTATGGGTTTACCTTAGCACTATAATTTACACACAGAGTTAGTAACAATCTTTTGTCGACTTGCAGGAGAATATGAGTTTGATCAAAATGAACGCAAATACACCTTTTGCCATTTATTACCGCAAAATATACAATCATTTTAGCCAAACTGATGAACATATGCGCCAATTGGCAATTGAATGTCACGAACGTGCAAATGTTTGTACGGACGCGGTGACGTTTGTAAGGAGCACTCAAATGATTGTCTATAAATGCTATTGTTTGCACTAGTTGTAATAAAAATGTTAATGAATATCACATCCACGTTATTGATTGACCAATCGGTGCAATTGATTTTGCGTTGATGTTATTGAAATGCATCGACGCGCAAATGAAAATCTATTTCTCATCCGTGAATGTCTTTTCGCGCTAATGATTGTCCGAAAAATGCAATTGAATGCACTTGATTATGTACAAATCGTTAATAAATGTTGTTTTAGTTCAAATGACTGAACATTCACTTGAATGAACGTATATTGGCGCATATGTTCATAAGTTTGGCTAAAATGATTGTATATTTTGCGGTAATGAATGGCAAAAGGTGTAATCGCAAGTGAACGCATTGATTGCATGCACGCACTGATTGCGTGCGCGTTTGGTGACCTGAGTCTCAGTTTAGCTAGGGTCTTATGCTGGCGGCGCATTGCGCGAATCATGATCAAAACATGTTTACTCTGAGCAAGAGTAAACATCAAGCAACTCTATAAGCAACTCTATACTATATCACGAGGCTGTTTCGATCTAAGCCAGATCGACAAAACATGTTACCAGAAATGTTGTCTCCTTTTTAAACACTGCATCGTTTTTCGCTCCCGAAGAGCTTGACAAGTGAGATTAAACCACCTTATTACATCCTTTTTGAAATCACTGGTGATCCTTGCAATCTGATTGGCTCTCAGCAGTGCGATTTATTCCGAATCGCACTATTTTTTGCTCTAAATCGCATCTTTTTCTCAGCATTGCGATTTATTCCCAAATCGCACTATTTTTTGCTCTAAATCGCATCTATAAGTTGCATCAATATTGGTACTGACTAAAATCCTGTATTTGGGCAATTAAATTGTGCGATTTTCAAATGGATGTAATAAAGTGGTAATTGAACTTCGTGTCGTGCAATTTTGGTCTGAAATCATACTTGTGATTTCAAATCCAAAATTTGAAATCACGCGTATGATTTCAGACCGAATTGCACTCCACTCAGTTCAATTACCATTTTAAATCAACAGCAAGTTCGTGCTCTATTTGTTTCGGTTCATGTTAAATTTAAAAGATTTTATGTGAGCGTATGCCTGCTTTGTAAACAATAAACACTTAATGACTTGTCCCGAGGGCAACAGTGAATTTTGTTTCCCGAGAATCTCGATGTTTCCCGAGACGAAGTCGAGGGAAACATCGAAATTCGAGGGAAACAAAATTCACTGTTTCCCGAGGGATCAGTCATTAAGTGATTTGTTATATAGCAACAACAACAACAACAGAAAAAAACACAACACAAGACAGTTTGAAAAACGCGCCGAGCACTCGATCCATCATAATCATGCCACCTTTTGTCACGGTCTGATCACGGTCTGATCACGTGCGCTAGCGGGCAACAGCGCAATGTTACCCTCTGACGTCAAAATCGTTGCCCACTTTCGCAAATGTTGCCCGCTTTAATAGCACAATTGGCGGGAAACAGTTCGTTTGTTAGAAACACGTTCCAAACCATTGGGGGATATTCCAAAGTTCACAATTCGGCTGAAATGGCTTCTTATAGCCTATTTTCATTCGAATTGGGTGACAAATTCGGTGATAATTACAGTCCTTAATCCCTTTTCTGCTGAATTTTAAATTGTTCGCCGAAATTAAGCTCTCAAAGGTCAAAAGTAGCCTAATTTCGATCGGCTAATTATGCTAACTTTCTTAGCGTTTCCAAGACGAATTGCGAAATTCGGCAAGAATTCCAGTTTTAAACCAAATTTTACGCGACTGACTTCGGCCGAAATCAGGTAAGCAAACATATATTTCTGACAGAAGGCATTTTATCCGTCTTAAAACATAACGATTCTTGGTTTGCACATGACGTCATAAAAATTAAAAAATCTAAATTTTACATCCTGCAAAGCTGTTTCTAACATGGCATGTAGATACCAGTGTTACAATCCTTCACAAAAAGTTTCAGGTTTTAACGATGTTTTGCTTCCGATTTGTAAAGGTTTTAAATGTGTCACGCAATTCGTACCGCTATTTCAGATAAGCCGGGAAAATAAACAAAATTTAACCAGTTGAAAGTTATTTTTGTATTATAGATGTTTATAAGCCGATTTAATGTAACTTATAGTGAATCCAATCTTTTGTGATGAGATTTTTTGCGTAATTATGACTTAGAAGTTTTGGCCGCCATGTTGGGGTACCACTTTGGTACCCCAACATGGCCGCTCCATACATTTTCACTAAAAATGTCTAATATTCGTTCGCCTATAACTCTTGAACGAAATGCTCTGGCAGTTCAAAATTTGGCCCAGATGTGTAGTTTTAAACTGTCTACAATTCCATAAACATTTTGGAATCGAAATCTGTTTTTTAATGCCTCTGAATTTTGATATGACGTAAGTGAAAGCCAAGAATTGGTTTCGAAAATTGCTGAAGCCAAATGATGGTTTTGGAAATTTTTGAAACCACTCAAAAGGAAAAAGGCTTCAAAATTTCTGAAACCAACCACGTTTAAAAAATGGTTTCGGAAATTTCTGAAACCAATCGTGAATAAAAATTGTTTCGTAAATTCCTGAAACCAATCGTGAATGAAAATGGTTTCGGAAATTTCTGAAACCAATCGTGAATAAAAAAGTTTTCGGAAATTTCTGAAACCAATCGTGAATCATTCATTCCGAAACCATTTTGAAAATGGTTTCGGAAATTTCTGAAACGATCTAATTCTAGTATCTAATTCTATAAAATAATACTACAAATTGTGCGCCACTTTATTTCCCACCATATAGGTAAGTTCATACACACATTTTTTGCTGGCGGCTTATTTTCCGGAAGCTGGCTAGTTTTAAACATGCTGAACCAAAAATTGATTACATAAAATAACGACCGCTTCCGTAGATGATAAGCCTTGTTTGCATGCAACTCTGATGATTTACGAATTACAAACCGACAGATTTTTTTTAAATTTGTTCGCCTGTTTACTCACTAAAAAAATGTTCAATGTGCAGTGCATTTATAAGCTTAACGTTTAAAAAGACGCAACTGGCCTTAGTTCTCCAAGCTATAATAACAAGAAAACAACATTGCGTTTTTATTTTAAGTTTCAGGTCCACCATTCGTCTATACATATATGCTGGGATATGCCATGTCTTTGAAGTCGGAAAGTATATAGATTTATTGATTTATTTATTCCCTGTCAGATGTAGGCATAAAATGTAGGCAGAATGTTTGTTCCACCGGCCCCATTACTAATTAATTAATGTTAGAATTTACACTTAATGTTAGAGTTAATGTTAATGTTAATGTTAGAGTTTTCATAATGTAAAAGCTGTGTACTTTCCAATGAACGTATTTATGTAGCTGGATGCAAAATGTTTGTGCCTTCATTCATTTTTCTTATTTTACAGCGTGATTTTGCTCTGAATTTATTTTGTGCGAACTGCATAATTTTTTCTTCATTGGTATGAAGTTTAATACAGAGTAATTTGCACTTCATGGAAGAAAGTGCACTTAACAATATTAATGGCGCAAAGCACAGAATGTTTGCACCCTCATTAGTTTCCAATATAATTATTAATGTAGTGTGATTTGCACTAAATGTGATTTGTACTAAATTTCTTCATGGAGCAGTGCGCAGAATGTTTACGCTCGCGCTCCCACTAGTTTTTATAACTATACATAGTAATTTTCACTGATTTTTTTTATGGAGCAGACAGAATTTTTGCGCCCTCATTAGTTTTTGTCATTCAACACGGTAATTTGCACTAAATTTATTCATGGAAAAGAACGCAGAAGTTTTGATCAAAAGGTAAAATTTGGCCAACATTAGGACTTCAACACGGACAGTGTGTAATTCATTATGAATTCAGTAATTATTCATCACATGCGCAGTTTAGAGCTAATACTACCGCAGGAAACTTGGAACTAACAAGAGGCTCCCAGCAGCCTTTACTCATGCGCATGCGTAAGTAAGTTAAGAACATGATAAGAAGATAAGAAGATGAGAAGAAGATGATAAGAAGATAAGAAGATGATAAGAAGATGTCCAACATGGCGAAGAGTACTCCTTTCATTCAGTCATCGTTCCTGCAAACCACGTTGTTTACTATTGATTGTTTTGGAAATGAAGGCTGTACCACAATGAAGGGAATGATTCTTCTAAGTCATATATACCAAACATGAACATTGCTAATGTAAGTAGGGTTGTAGGAGACGCTGTCGTGACACTTGAGTAATGCTCTTTTACCGGAAGTGAGAGTAGCCGGAAGTCACTAAACAGGAAGTGTAGTGGCAAAGCTATGAACCGGAAGTGTACAATTTAAAATATGCGTGCATAAATTTGCATGCAAAATCGTGACACAAAAAATAAAAATAATAAAAACAAGAAAAACGGAGCCGAAACCTTACCTCATGCCGCTACGCGCGTGAGTAACTAGTATCTTAGCAACCAAATGCAGACTTCCAGTTTCTTTCCGTCGATCAAAACCTGTTTTGAATCAGCGAAAACGAAACGTGCGAACGATAATGGATTTCGAAAACTTTGAACGTGGCTATAAAGCAGAAGCGATCGATGATTATGGAGTTTGGTGTGTCTGCACCATTGTGTATTCAACCAGAGAGGCAGTGATGGTTTCATTTGATGGCTGGAGTTCCAAGTGGAATCGAAGGATCGAAGATGAGCGCAAGATTCGCAAAGAAACGATCGCAGTGAAAGATGGCGTCAAAAGAAAACGCTCAACCCTTTCGAGCAAAAATATTGAATGAAGCTTATTTATAGTTCCTGCTCCAGTGATAAATAAATTATATCTCTTGAGTAAACGCCATGGTTTATCTGTAGTTACCCGTCATAAAATGCTACAATGCAACTTCAGCCTTCCAGAAATTTATTCAAATAATAAACACATTGTTTGACTGAAAAGACAATAAGCATCACTGATCGCTTGATCGATCATGGCTGGGCCCGGCCCTGGAACCAGTCGATTTACACCACTCGCATGGAATTGTCTTAATGTTTATGCGAATATATTTCGCTTTGAAATGGGAAACTTTCGTGCAAGAACGGCTCGCTAGTAGATAGGAAACAAGGATTCTGGCACACTTTCAAATACGTAGCATGTTAACACAAAACAGAAATTGACGTCAGTTGACGTTCAATTTAACGAATAATCAAAATTGGATGAGATGATCGATTTTCTGCTCGTTCGCCAACGTAAATAACAAAAAGTCAATTAACATGATTTATGTTAAATTTAACAAAAGTCAGGGATTGAATGATTTGAACAATTGAACACAAACTTGACAATTATGCTCAAAGTGACGAGGAATTTGTTTGAAAATATTTTACGTTCGCGAACGAGCACAAATTGGGGAACGAGAATCAAATTATTTTTTGTTGAATTTTAACATAAAATAAGATAAATTTTGACTTGTGTTAATATGCTACGTATTTGAAAGTGTGCCAGAATCCTTGTTTCCTATCTACTACTTTTTTTCCCCTCATATTCACCAGAAAAAAACATATCATTTTGGTTTAAATCAGTTAAAAATTCACCAGATAAAAACCTTCCCAGCCGAGTCAGTTGCACTCGACAAAATCTGGCGATGGTAACTCTCTCAAAAATCTCACTGAAAAATTCATTTCCAAAGAAATGAATTTCATCTCAATCTCCAATGACCAATAGCCAAAGTGTTCACTCCATCATCCATCACAACTCTCTTGTCATCATCAGCACTCAAAGCCATTTTCCAAATTTGCTCAGTGAAAATCTCATGTAGATGTGACCGGAGAGAAACATTTTTCATTGGAGGAAATTTTTCCCCATGAAGAACGCGCATAAAATCTTCATGTGAAATCTTATTTTTCACCACATTCTTTTTTGTTCCCTTTGCTTTCTTGATTCCTTTTCCCTCATCTATCTTGATGGAATAAGATTTTGGTCTCAACCCAACAAATTCACGAATGATTTTGCCTCCTGCTTCATCTTTAAACATTCCTAAAATTTTCTTGTTCTTCCCAACAGGAAAGCCATTTTCCACGGCGAAATGATCTTTCGGGTATCCAGATGTGTCAAACCATTTCTCAACATCTCCAGCAGTGTCAGCGAAGAAATCATCCGTTTCAATTTCCAAAATTAGTGAATCTGTTTCAGAATAGAGAACTTTGACTTTCTCCCACTTTTTTTCACATAACCATAATGAAATTTGAACATGTAAATTTTGGAGAGATCGAGAATTGCTGCTCCAACAAAAATTGGTTTGTTCAAAATAACTTTTGTTTTTTTCATGTGAATAGCAGCCACTTTTTCTCCAAATTTGGTTGCGTGTTGGAAGTTGATCTTTTTCACCAACTTTGCTTTTTTCTTCCTATCATTCACCAGTTTCATGTTAATTCTGTTCCGCACATTTTCCATGGTTTTCCCATAAACAGCACAGCTTGCCAGTTTGAAAAGATCTTTCTCAAAATCATTTTTGGCGGCTGTTCTCAGTTTCGTATTCCATTCAATGAAAGGTTTCATGAAAGCTTCTTCTCGAAATCCAATTCCTCTCCAAATCTTTTTCAGTTTCATTCCCAGGGAAAGAAAAAGTTTCAAACTCCTTCCATCCAAAACCATTTTCTCTTTATCTTTGAGATTGGGAATCAACTTACAGAATCCATTTACCTCCAGCAATTCCGGCGCCAAAGGAAAATCATTGTGGAAATCATGCAATTCATCTGGATATTCCAAGTCAACTCCAGGACACATCCAAGACCTGTCGCATCAACAATCTTCTCCCATTTTTTCAAAGCTCCTTCACTCAACCATTCAAATCCTCCCACAGGGAGTGGTTGCACCATCGCAGTTGGATAAAGAGAATTTGCATCGAGATAAACGATGAACTTTGATGGTTGGGAAGGATCAAAATCTTCCATGAATTTGTTGTTTGCTCGAGAAAATCTGTGAAAGACTGTGGAAACTCCTCCACGAATTTGCCTTTCAAAAAAACGAACCATTTCTATATCTCCTTCGCAAATCAATTCCAACTCAACTCCTGTCATTTTCAACATAGCATCCCAAAAGAAAGAGGGAGCAGTCAAAAACCATGCGGGGTCTAATAGATAATTTTCCAATAAAACTTTCCTGAAATTTTCCACAACATCTGCCAGGAGAAAAACATCCGTTTTGAGATAAAGATCGTGATATTCTCCCAGATTTGACATTTCAAATTTTTTCCAGACATTTTTAGCGTGAGTGACATCTTCATCTGAAATTTCTTCTCCCGACAACTGGGAGAAAAAAGCATCTTTCCCAGGAAGTTCACAATTAAATTTCTCAAATGAATCCATGAATTCATAGGGAAAAACTCCTTTTCTGGAAAGCAAATCAACATCCTCTGGGAAAAATCTTTTCAAGCAATGCAAATCATTTTTCCCCAAATTTCCAACAAGATTTGCCAAAGAAGAATTCATAAATTTCAGGGAGTCAACAAAGCGAATTTCATGTTTCAAATCATGTTTTTTTCCCTCTTCATCTTCAAATGTTCCCCAAACAATTTTCAGGGAGAAAGAAACATATTTTTCATCATTGTTTGGGATTGCATCAATCTCTCCAAATTCATTTCCCATGTTTTTGATGAAAAGATGGGAATCATATCCATCCAAATTGTGAATGAAGACTGGAGTGAAATCTGGCACTTTCGCTTGCAAATTACAATATTCATGAGCGGCTCCGCGAAATTCCCCAGTCAGGTGACAATGATCAGCAACTTTTTTTTCCACAATCTTTTTCCTGCAAAACCAACAAATAGCAGTTTTCTCAAATGCTTCCTTTTCTCCTTTCTTCCAAAGAATTCTCTTCCAATTTTTTCTCAGCATTGGTCCTCGCACATCATTCAGAATCCATTTCACATGATTAACTAATTTCTCCAGAAATTCTCTCCCAACATCATCTCCTTCTTTTCCACGAAAGAAAACTGGGGAAAAATCAACCCCAACTCGACTCACAGGAAGAAAACAAAAGCTGCAGGGAATATGATGCTGAATTTGCTTTGTTTTTTCCCCAATTTGCTTTTCTGTTTTCTCCAAAATCGACTCAAAATCAGCGTAGATGACAAAGGGAACGGTTGTTGCGCATGCCACTTTCTTGAATTTCATGGTTGATTCTGCTGGAGGGAGAACAGCTTTCACTCCATCATCCGTGCAAAATTCTTGATGAACATCGAGTGTTTCTTTGGAGTTGAATGAATTGAGGCAACCATCACAAACATGCCTTTGGTTTTTGTTCTTAGAATCTTCTCCAAACCACAAACGATTCAAATTATTCACCAAAGCGAAATGTTCATTTTCTCCGCTTTTCAGTTTAAAAAGAATCACATGATTCTCTGTCTTTTCCCTTGCTTTTCTCAAAGTTGCGATGTTCCCCTCAACAATCCCCAAGACATTCACAGAAATGTTATTTTGTCTTTCAAATCGATCAATGTCTCGCCATGAAATGGGGAATGAAATTCCTTCCCAATTGAATTCCTCCTCGCATTGTTTTCTCAACAAAGGAGTTATTCTTTGTGGATTTTTCTCCACAGGATTTTTCCATCTTCCCATGCACCACTTGTAGCACTCATCATCATTTTCATTTTGCATGTTTGTCAAAGCTTTTTTAGCAGCAAGCCAATCAGGAAGTGGAATGAATTTTCCAACAGTCATTTCATCCAGATGAATTTCTAATCTTTCAACTCGCAAGAATCTCCAGTTGCTTCTTCCTCTTTGGAAATTCCGCATGTTTTCCAACATCCATTCATTCATTTTTTTCAGCCATTGTTCCAAGTCAGTTCCTTCAAAAACTTCTTCAACCGGGGAAGAAAAGAAGGCGTCATTTTCAATGGATGTTTCCTCTGCCAAATTATGAGAAATCATTCTGCAAACCAAAACCATTTTCACTTTGAACCCAAAATGTTTCTTCAGAATTGCCATCACATTTCCTTTCACGTTCTTCAAGAATCCTTCTGCGGAATATCCTTCTTTTCCCTGGACAACAAAAGTCGATCCACCCAACCCTGGTTTTTCTTCAATATCAAATTCAGGTTTCTTCAACATCTCTCCAATTTTCGCATTCAACGTCAACAGTTTTTCCCGAGCTCTTTCCTTCAGATTCCAATTAACTCTTTTCTTTATCTTTCCAAACCAGGAATTCATTGAATCAATGGATGACTCAACAACTGCCGCGGCTCTTTCTGGAAGAATTTTTTGAATAGTTGATTTCACCACAGGAAAAGATGTTTTCTTGATGATTTTTCTCTGTGGGTTTTGCAGCTCTTTTTCCAGATCAGCTTTTTTCATCCGGGAGAATCCCACCATTCCTTCCGAACGTGCATGATCTCTTAATTCTTTCAGGGTTGGCGTTTTGAATAAAAAAAATTTCATTCAAAATGAAGTTTTCAATTCAGGAAGAAGGAAAAGAAAAGCAAACTTTTTTCACATTCAAAGAAGCCAGCGAAAAAACGGGGCTTCCCTCCAAAACGATTTTGCGAATTCTCAAATCGGGCAACACCAAATATACCAGAAGAACCGATCAAAAAGTGTTCTGGATTCAGGAGGAAGAAGACTCACCATTCATCCAGATTGATGGGGAAGAATTTTTCACCGCAGAGGAAATTCAGGGACGATTTGGGTTATCACGCACAGTTTTTTTCAATCAACTCTGCAAGAAAAAAAACTCATTTTCTGGATTCAGGGGAAAAATCGCACGAAGTCACTTGGGCTTCTCCCAGACTGGAGAAATTCCTGAATCTCATGAGAGTGAAGGCTGCGGATGAAAAATTTATGTGTTCTCGAGCAAGAAAAGGAATGCCCAAAGTTTACACCGGCATTAATGCTGCTATGGACACATGCGTTGAAGATTTTCAAGCCACGTTTTAAATTTTTTCTCCATTGGAGAAAAAATGTCAGGTGAAAACAAATCCACTCCTCAGAAAGAGGCAGAAAAAACCAAAGAGGAAATCGTTTGGGAAAAAGCGTGTGACGCAGAAAGAAACTTCCAAAAAGCGGTTGATATGGCAACTGGTTTTCTCCCAGTCCGATCGGAAGAGGATCGCAAGTTCATGGAAAAATGGATTTTTGCGTTTTAATTCATTTTTTTTATCTCACCCAAGAAAATTAATCCCGCGAAAATATCTATCCCCAACTGCTCTCTCGACAATCCCGTGAAAAAATCTTCCGGAAAAATCTCTTTCTGTCTCCTCCCATGCCTTCACAATGACAAATGGCTCAAAGTGAAACTCCAAACCAAATTCAAGATTTTCGCTCATCAAGGCGACTCGTTTTCTCTGGGAATCACTCTTCCGGAAGAAAACATCAAATTTTTCAAAGATTTGGAAAAGCATCTCAACTCTGCTGCGATGAAAAAGAAGCAGGCAATCAAAGAGATTTCCCCGTCTTTTGCTCGATTTCAGGAGGGAGATTTCACTCTCGTGAAAATCGACAAATCCGAGCAGGGAAAGATTTATGCCAAGATTTATCCCTCCAAACTCAAGCACACGGATTTCTCGTGTCGATTTTGGGAATTGTGCGACGATGGGAAGAAAAAGCCAATCCTGAGGCAAAAAGAACTCATTGGCGTTCCTCTCCGGGGGCAAGTTGTGTTTTCAATCAAACACCTTTTCTGCGGAAATCTGAAAGCCATCACATGCATCGTGGATGAAGTTTTGGTGGAGGAAAAGGTGGAAGCTGCCTCAGAATTCGATGAGTTTGAGGACAAGAATGAGGACGATGAAGTTTGATCTCGCTGAAATCAGGGAGAAAATCTTTTTCAGAATTCAATTCTGGAAAATATTTGTGAATTTGGGCACTCAAGCATGTTAAGGCATGGCTCGTCCCTTGGTGTAGACCCCCCGCGAAGTAAATTCTTTTTTCCTTTGGAAGTAATGCATTTTAGCCCCAAGAGTCACCAAAAGTATACAACAAACTGGATTTAGCGTCCTTAAATAACTTAACGTTTGATTATTCTGGTCACGTGTCTGATGACGTCATAATTTGGACAAAAAGGAAACTTCAAATGGGGTAAGGATGGTTAACTTTAGCCAAGAGAAAATCATAAGCAATTGTTTGCCTCAATGCATAAATACTATCCCTGGCCGGAATGGACAATTTTTGTATTTTATTAACAAGATATTAAGAGACAAAATATGTCACGTGACCTCTTTTACGAAATAACTCTTTAACTGTAAATCATAGTCAACCATTCCGGCCAGATTCATATAGGGGAGAAGCATACAAATACGTTAACGGTTCAATTTATATCCATTATATGCCATCTCGGCACCCCATTTTCAATTTTCTTTTTGTGTAGGAAAACAATCATAACAGGTCACGTGATGCAAATATGCAACATTTAAAGTAAACAATGGTTCAAGGTTAACAAGTTTTATCCTGCTGCTAAGTTTGAGCCTGTTCAGGTGAATCACTTTACAGTTATGATAGTTTTCAGGTTTTATGCAAATTAGGCTCTGAGCCATGCCTTAACATGCTTGAGCAGAACTTTTTTTCCTGATTTTTTGATTTTCCATGTGTGCCAGGTTTGATTTTTTGGATAGATTTTTTCAGATTTTCCATGTATGACAGGTTTGATTTTCTCAGATTTTTCCCAAATCCACTCCGGGGAAAAATTCTGAATTTTGAATTTTGAAATCCACTCCGGAAAATAATTTTGAAATCTGAATTTTGAAAATAATTTTGAAATCTGAATTTTGAAATCTGAATTTGAATTTTGAATTTTGAATTTTAAAATCCACTCCGGAAAATAATTTTGAAATCTGAATTCTGAATCCACTTCGGAAAATAATTTTGAAATCTGAATTTTGAAATCTGGCTCCGGAAAATAATTTTGAAATCTGAATTTTGAAATCTGCCTCCGGAAAATAATTTTGAAATCCACTTCGGAAAATAATTTTAAAATCTGCCTCCGGAAAATAATTTTAAAATCTGCCTCCGGAAAATAATTTTAAAATCTGCCTCCGGAAAATAATTTTGAATTTGAAATCTGCATTTTGAATTTTGAAATCTGCCTCCGGAAAATAATTTTGAATTCTGAATTCTGAAATCTGCCTCCGGAAAATAATTTTAAAATCCACTCCGGAAAATAATTTTTGAATTCTGAAATCTGCCTCCGGAAAATAATTTTAAAATCCACTCCGGAAAATAATTTTTGAATTCTGAAATCTGAATTCTGAAATCTGAATTTTGAATTTTGAAATCTGCCTTCGGAAAATAATTTTGAAATCCACTCCGGAAAATAATTTTGAAATCCACTCCGGAAAATAATTTTGAAATCTGAAATCTGAATTTTGAATTTTGAATTTTGAAATCTGCCTCTGGAAAAAGATTTCCTCGCGTCGATTCTCTGGGTGGGACAAATCCATCTTGCGTTAAAAACTGTCTCGTCTCTGGGTATTTGGGAGGGGATATTTGTCTCCCTTCTTGGGTTTTTTATCGAAACAGGTGTTTTTTTTGGCTCCCAACTGGGGTAAATTTAACAACTGAGACGCGGTTTTCTGCTAAAGTCAGGAGAAAATGACAAAACCCCCTCAAGCGCGTGTGGTTAAGCTCCTTCAATTCTTTTTTTTGGAAATCATTTCATCCCCAAATTTTTCATTTTTTATTTTTTGCTGTTTAACCATTTTTAGATTCTATGGGGTGGGTTTTTACCTGTGTTTTTCAGCATAGTGTTTTTTTCCACCTCCCTATTCAGGGGGGTATTCTTCTCAGACATTCTTCCCAAAACTTTTTGAAGGAGAAAAAATTCTTCTCCAAAAAATCTCCAAAAGAGCTCTGGCTCAACCCCCGAAAAGCGGCAAAAAAATTAACATCTGAGTTCTGCTGAATTTGAGGTAAAAAATGGATTTTGAAAATTCATCCCCAGAATATTCCGAATTTTATTTATTTTTTTCCACCTATCAAAATGTGGGTTTTGATAGATGCAGTTTCCAAAGAAAGGCTCAGCGAGAGATTTTCATCCCAGGCGAAGTTGGCGAAATTCATGCACTTTTCTCCCAAATCTTTGAACAAAGCGGTTAATGAAGGCAGAAATAGATTTCAGTTTCGTGGGAGGGAAGTGGCAGTTGTCGACCAAAAAGTCACTCGTTTTTCAGTTCATGAATCTCCCAGTGATCCTCCCCTGGAGAAATTTGAAACAGAAACGGAAATGACGAAATGGCTTGGCGTCACGAGACAAGCGGTTTATTTGGCTTTCCGGAGAACTGGCTGGTGCCAGAGTTGGAAAATCAGGAAAAATGGAAAAGATTTTTTCATGCAACGAATTTTCGACAAGGAACCGGTGGGTTCTCTTCCCGAAGCGGCTGGAGAAATCCCAACCATCTCCCAGAAACCGCATGCGATTCCCGTTAAAATCATTTCCCCCAGTTCAACAAAGATTTATCGCAGTGTTTCAGCAGCGACATCTGATTTGGGGATCGATGCGAGAACAATCCATGATGCATTGAAAAGCGGGAGAAATTCTTTCACCCGGAGAAGCGATGGAACAAAATTCAAAGTTGAAAAAGCGGATCCCAAATCATGCCCTGGAAGTTCCCCTCCCCCTCCAACTTCGCAATTGCAGGGAATTTCGGAAACATTTTTGCCCCTGACAGTGGAGGAAAGCGCTGGTAATTTTGGCAAATATTATCCAAGGCTGCGAGAAAAGTATCCAGAGTGGGTTGTGACTGAAGATGTCGACGTGGAAAAGCAGAAGACCTTGCTGATGCTTTTCAACCCTGGCACAGGCACCAACTTTCCTGTGAAAAATTTTGAGGATCTCAACAAATATTTTGACAATCGGCGATATTCACATTTCCCCTGGCCAGAGGACTGGGAAGAACATCACAAACGAGGGATCTGGAAGTTCCCCGCGAGAACGATAGACTTTAAAATGGAAACCTGGATTCGTTTTGCTTTTGTCAAAGCCTGAACTGGCAGCAAAGATTTTTCATTTCCCAGAAATGAAAACTCACTCCCGGCTCACTCCCTTCGGTCGTTCACTCAAATCTTCCTTCATATTCCCTCTCAAATCTCTCCAGATTCAACCCCAAGTCGATCACGATCCCGTCAATCGCTTCCATCGCAGGGAGAAATTCGTCCCTGTCGAATTTTCCTGATCTCAAAGCAAATCTCAACTCAGTCAGAAATTTTTCATAAGTGGTGAAGGCGAACTTGGCCATGTCAATCTTTGATTTCAGGTTCTTCATCTCGTGAACCGTTTTCACAAGCAATCCCACTCCGGAGATAACTCCCAAAATGATTGGGTTCAAAGTCGCGGCTCCAGCAATCGTGCCGATTGCCACCAATCCAGTGGAAGTCAAATTCAGGGAAAGATTCAACTTCTTGAATCGACTGTAAAGTCGTTTCAGGCACCAAAATCTTTTGTGATAAAATCGAAAAAGTTTTTTGATCTCTTCCAGTTCTTCTTCCTGAATTGCGGGGTTGATGTGATTGAAAGCAAAGATGCTTTGTTTTCGCTTCGCGCGGCTCGACTCGCTTCGCTCGCTCGCTCTCATTTTTCAGGGAGAAAATCATTTTTCAATCAGAATTGTCGCTTTTGCTCTTTGAATGGCATTTCCATCCGAGAGAGCCAGATAGAAAGCTTCTTCCTGCCCAACATGGAGATTGAAGGTGAACTGCAGTGAACCAAATGAATTGGTGGAAGGTCTGACTGCTTTCCGAGTGATGCGATCTCCTTTAACAACACTTGTCATGATGATGGTTGCTCCACTCACTGGGTTGGAACCGCGTTGAAGAATGAAAACCGTGACATTCAAAATCCGGAAGTCAGATCCAAATTGTTGCCAATAATTTGTTTCATCTGCCTCTTCATTTGGGAAGATCAAACAATCACCGTGTTTTCCTTTCACAAATCGTGCAAAAATGAAGTGTTTTGACGGGCGAAGCGGCAAATTCAACAAGGAGTGCGAATTCAAATCCAAGTCAGTCTCCACGACCATCTTCCCCGCTTGGAAAACGAAAGGGGAATCATAAACACTGCTTTCAACATCAGGTTGGGAACCAGCAATGCCATATATGATCAGATTTGCATTTCCTTTTTCAGCTGACTCGGCAGTGCCTCGCCATTTCAAATCCAGGAAAATAAATTCAGGTGGGGAAATCCTCCATTTGTGCATGTGGATGATGGATCTGGAATACCCCGAAAACTTCTTAGTTGATTGCTGATTTATATTCAGACTTGTGCTCACAACGTTGACGCTCACGCCATCCATTGACGCGGGGAAGAATTCCACGCACACGGTGTATTCTCCCTCTGGGAGTTTGTACATATTGAATCCAAGTCTCCCAGAGTATTCATTAAAAAGATATTTTGTGATTTGTAAGTCATAAGCCTTCTTGTTGAAATGATGCGGCGAATCTGGAAAATCACTTATCCCAGTCACTGTCATATGATGTTCAGAGCTGGATTCATCCACATCTTCCATCAGATAGCGGAATGCGTCCTTTGGGTGAGAGGTTGACGTGATATGCGATTCATTTACGTATTTTTTGATCTTCTCTTCTAATTCCATCGTGTGGGCTACCACACCTCCTATCTGGTTATCCACATAAGATTTTGGCGTGGGTTGTCGCTTCAGAGTTGGCGTTGCAATATTGTTGATTTGTTGCGAGTTCATATCCAGGTTTCCGGTCATTGTTCCACCTTCCAACGAAAGCTTTTTCGCGGATTGGGCATCCACATATCGCATATTTGCGCCCTGATCGGCAACTTCGGGATCTTTCACGTTAAAAATGGTGTGATTTCCCATATCCAAAGCCGTCTCCATTGGAGACGTCTCTTTGCGGCTGAGAAAGATATTTTTGGCGTCATTATAAGAAACCAGGTTGTTATAATGCGCTCCCAAATCATGCCATGTTTGTTGTTTTGAGTTTTTCACGTTGAAAAGTTCTTTTAAATCAATATCCTTCGTGACTTCATGAGTGTGAGCCGGAGCAGCAGGGTGGAATTTTTTCAGAGTGACCATATTCACCGCTGACAAATCCTGGTTTTCATCAGTGTCCAGATTGACGATCAATTTGCGATTCATTTCTATTTCCCCGGGGTTGATGAGTTTTTGTCCCCTGAGATCAAGATCTCCAGTCATATGCGAGGAACCATCCACCTGGAGAGAATCTGCTCGCAATTGCGTTGCAAGCGTGTCAACTTGTAGCTTTGTGATTGCATCCGAATTCCCCGTTCCTTCAGCGATATTGGTCATTTTTTTGTTTTGAAGATCGAAGTCCCCTGCTGGCGTTAGCTTGAAACCAACTCCTGGCAATCCATCTTTTCCATCTTTTCCTCCCGCGAAGCGAGTTGTTTCAGACAGCAATCCATTTGAATAACTCATTTTAAATGCTTTCATCAAAGTTTTTGGCAATGAATTTCCTCGGCTTATCCACATACAGGAAAGAGAACGGATCATGCGTTGCTTTCCGATAATCTTCTTTGCTGACATTGTTCTCCCTGCAGATCGCCGTAATTTCTTTGTTGCTTGGGAATTCGAAGATGCAAAAATGCGAACAATTCAGGCGGATATCTTTTGGTGTTCCGAAATAACTTTGCGAAAGATAAATCACAGAACATTTCTTGTGCCTGCCCTGAATGAAATAATCAATCAATGGCTTTTGGTTTTTTTCGGAAACAAAATCATCGAAAACAACCAGCTTTTGATTCTCCCCTGACAATTCAGAAACTGGGATGATTTCATCCGGGGATGCTTCCACGACGTCATACCCCGCTTCTTTGCTGATTGGGCGAAATGTTTTCAGCAGATGTTGATATTTGGTTTGGTCAAGATTTTTCGCATAGAGGAAAATTTTATCGTAGAAGAGCATGCGGAAAATCATATCCAGGAGAACATTTGTTTTCCCCGATCCTGAAGGGCCACAGATCAACATTCTGAAAGTTCGATCCGGCATGAAAGGGTGAAGTTGTTTGAAATTCGTGATTGGATCCTGACAATCATAATTTGGAATCTTCATTTAAAAAATGAACATGGCGTTCTTTATCTTGTTCTTCACCCCAAATTTGTGTTTCTGGGATATAAAATGAGTTTATTGAAATGGCAAGAAATGGCTAAAAGCAAATCTGATTCGGGCAAAAAAATCAACTTTGTTCACAATGCTATCACCCAGAAAAAGTTGGGCGAAGAGACAAGTCAAATCGGACTTGAAAAAACATTCAAACCCATCACAGCGAAACTGGATGAGGTGATTGAGTCGAATTTGGGGTCGCTTCGGCCACTTCCCCGGAAAAAGAAAAAAGCCAAACCAGCAGAAATCGATTATCTCCCCGAAGTCGACCCATTTGAAGATATGGATGTCGAAGGCTTGTTTGATGAGGCCGTTCCATCCCAACCCAAGAAGCAAATTTCAGCAGCTCCTCCAACATATGAAGAAGTTGTGCAAGAGGTAGGGGAAGATCCACTTGAATATGAAGAAGACGATTTCCCAGATTATGCTTTGGAACCGGGCGATGAAGATGAAGATGAAAATGAAAATAAAGCCAATAAAATATTGAGAGAATTTGACCTCACGGATTACAATACTGTGGAGAAAACTCTCAGGGAAAATGTTACAACAGCGAGGAAAATCCAGTATCTCAGTGATCTTGTGAACATAGCAAGATTCCGCAGAAATCAGTTGAAAGGTTACAAATCATCCTGGTCCAAAAAATTCGAAAGAGGGGAAATAACGGAAGAGCAAAAGAAGTTGCAACATCAAAGGATAGATTACGCAGCCCGAGTTCTGACTGAATACATAGATCATTATAAAGAAAAAGGGGGAAAGATGATGGAGGAAAAGAAGAGGACGGGTTCGGGGTTGAAAAAAAGAAAAAAAGGTGGATCCATCCGTTTTTTCTCCAACCCCACAGATCTGCTCCAGAAACTTGAGGTCATCGTTGGCTCCATTCTCGCGGGGAATACGAATTCGGGCATCAGAAATACTGGAGTTGGCATTCTCGATCTTCTCCTGAAAGAAAACGCCATCAACAGATCCCAGCATGAGAAGCTCTTCAGAAAGTATTTCAAACTCTAAAATGGAAATCGAAAAAGAAATTGTCCTGTCATCCTTTTCCGTCAAGACTGGGGGAAACAAACCAGAAAATTTCACAACAAAATTCAATCAGCCCATTGTTTTGGATCCAAATTCCCAATATGTTGTTGGGTTGAACAGAATTATCAATATGAGTTTTACGTGGTATAACATCAATGCGGCATTGAAAAATCAGCTGATCAGATTCAGCTCTGACGGTGGGAAAACATTTTCCGATATCACCTTTCCCGCTGGGGTTTGGGATTATTCCACAATAAATGCGGCAATTCGAAACGCAACAGGCCCCCTCGCAGGCAGCACCCCAGGAAAGAATGAAAAATTCCCAATCAATCTTGCTTTCTCTCCCACAACTTTCAGAGTAACAATCACACTGGAAGCAAACTGGCAACTTGATCTCGAGAAATCCAACTTTGGCGATCTCATTGGTTTCGATAAAAAGATTCTGAAAGATAAAGTCAATGTTGGCCCCAGAGTTCCAAACCTCAGTCAAGATACTGATATGTTGAACGTTCATTGCGATCTCACAAGTGATTCGCTTGTGGATGGGGAAGAGAGTGATATCATCTTCTCCTTTTCAACATCTGTTCTGCAGGCCTCCTATAGTTTTACCCTTGAACCCATGAGAGTGATGTTCAGCCCTGTGAATAAAAACAGAATAAGCTCCATTCGGATTTATATCACTGATGGGAAAAGACGGATTGTGGATTTGAATGGAGCTGATACGGCGTTCTCTCTGATCTTGAAAAAACAAATAAAATAAAAAGTTATGAATTCTCTCGTTTTTTCCACCCCCAGCTGGGGCGGTTTGTCTTCCGGCATAAAGGAACAGGTGTCATTGTGGACAATATTTTCAAACCAATGAGGAAGGTCGCATCCGCAGTTTTCAATAAATTCGCGAAACCCATTGCGAAAAAAGCATTGGAATCAGGAATTTCTCACGCTGGGGATAAACTCGGCAAAAAAGTAGTTGAAAAATCTGGTGATTTGATCATGAAAAAGCTGGGAAATATGAGAAAGGGGATGCCACCAGGCAAAACAAAGCCACCAGCTCGACCACCATCAACCCCAGCCTCCGGAGAGCGACCGCAGGGAGAAAGTTCTGATGCTATATTGAACAGGTTGATCTCTGGGCAAGGCATCCGAAAAAGAAAAAAATGATTTAAAATGGCTTTTCGATCGAATGAATATCTTCAAAGAAATGAATTAGTGCGCTTCCAGCTTGTAGTTGTAATCAGAGCTCCAGCTAATACTGAACATCAAAAGAAAAATGGTTATAAATTCACGATTAATGACCGATCCGCATTCTATGATTGGTACAATGCTTATTTCGAGGTGCAATTTCAACTCCAAAAACTGGAGGATGGAACGAGATATAACGCTGAAAGAATAACCGTAATCAATGGGGCTCATTCCCTGATTAAACACCTGACGATAAAATCTGCGGGAAAGATTATTTATGATACTGATAATCTGCATAAAGTCTGTTTCGCAAAGAATTTGCTGGAATACTCCGACGACTTCAGCAGATCAGTCGCCAAGAACAGTTTCTGGTATTTGGATACTAATGCAACAACCGCTGATACGAATCTTGGATTTGAAGCTCGGCGAGTGATTACTCGAGATCTTCAAAACGTCAACACAATCATTCCCCTGAATCGTTTTTCCTTTTTCGAGGAACTGGAAGATAAGATGTTGGTTCCCATGCAGCTTCAATTCGAGATAACACTTAATGATGATGGGGAACTCATTCATATGGCAAACGGCGTTCATGCTGGAAGAGTTGTGCTGAATCGATTTTTGCTTTGGGTGCCAAGACTGACTCCCAAAGATTCACTTTATGACAAATTTGTCAGCTCATTCCTGAAAGAAACACAATGGAAATATCTGAGGGAAATGTATCAGGAATCTGCTCCCACACAAACATCAGGATTCTTCCAGATAAATGCAAGTATTGACAATGTGAGGCATATTTTTGTCTGGCTGAAAAGAACCGCTGGCGCCCCTGCAGAAGATAACCCATATCTGATGGACACTTTCAAGCTGAATGCGGACAATGCAAACTCATCCTTGTTGAACTGCCGGCTGGAATATGGAAACGGAGTTTTCTACCCGGAAACAGAGTATGACAGTGAAAGCAAAGTGAGGATTTTCCAGGATGTCATGGCTTATGCAATGCGGAAAAATGATTATAACACTGGAACGCAGCTGAATCTGGCCAATTTCAATTCTCTTTTCCCGTTGATCTATTTCGATCTGACTTATCAAACTGAAAAACCAACAAGAGATCCCAAGCAGCTGATATTCAGGTATCGATTGAACGCAGATGCAGCTGCAAACTTCAATGTACATGCGATAGTTCTCTATGAAGAAGAAGTGAAAATCGATAAGATTGGAAATGAGCTGGTTATCGTGTGAAGCGTGATCTGTGAAAAACATATCTTGTCATTTAAAATGACAACATATCACCCATATAAAGTAAATCTGTCGGAAGGGCAAAAAAGCAAGCTTGGAAGAGCATTCCGAACAAAAAGCCCTATCACCCTGAGATTGGGTGGCAAACAAATAAGCGGAAGTGATGAACTGATGCTCACGGCAAATCAAATAAGACGAATCGGCAAAGCCGCATCTCAGGGAAAGGGAGTTGAAATCAAGATATCAAAAACGCAAATCCGAAAGGTAATGAAGCAAGGCGGAAGTCTTTTCTCTGCTATTGTTCCCCTGGCTCGTTCCCTGGCACCCACCCTGGCAAAGACACTTGGGTTGTCAGCATTGGCTGGTTTGGCGAGTGAAGGAGCGAGTCAAGTTGTGAAAAAGATAAGCGGGAGCGGGCAAACTGGGGGGGTTTCTCATTCCCCAAGATAAAATTCAGAAACTGATTGACAATAAACATTTGTTGACAAATAAGCAGAAACAGGATATTTTGACTGCCCTGAAATCAGGGGGACAACTGACGATAAAACCATCAGCAAAACAATCTGGTGGATTGTTGGGAACTGTGCTGGCTTCCATCGGAATTCCACTGGCGCTGGACATGGTGAAAAATTTGTTTGGGAAAGGCGCTCCAAGAGTTGGACGCCCCAAAGGAAAAGGCGCTCCTAGAGTTGGACGCCCCAAAGGAAAAGGAGCTCCAAGATTGGGAGCTCCTTCGCTTCGCTCAGCTTCGCTTCGCTCAGCTTCCCTATATCACGCGTTGAATCCACCTCCCCCATTTATCGGAAGCTGGAAAAAAGGGATGGGAAAAAAATCCAAAAAAGGAGCGGGACTTCTGCTGGGATCGAAAAGTCCATTCAACAATATCCCAGTTCTCGGGGCAATATTGTGAGCGAAGCGAAACCCAAATTCGTGAACAAACCCCTGAGCAACCTTGATCTTCTCCAGTGGATTGATTTTCTGAAAATTCCCAATTTCAAAGGAATTTTCGCCAGGGATGAAGCCATGCCCCGAGAACACAGCCCCTGCATCATCAATCTTGATTCGCTTGAAAATGCCGAAACTCACTGGGTGTGCTGCGCCCCCGGACAGAAATTCACGTGGTATTTCGACTCTTTTGGGATGGGATTTCCCCAGGAATTCAAAAGTTCCAAACCGGTGATTTGGAACAGCAGTCAATATCAAAACATAGACAGCGTTCTTTGCGGGTATTATTGCCTTTATTTCCTCCATCAATGGTCGCAGGGGAAAGATTTCTATGATATTCTCCAGCCTCTCAGTCTGACTGATACGATGGGGAATGAGAAATTCATAAAAGAATATTTCGATTGAAAATGAAATCATATTGCGTGAAGGAAAAAAAACAAACTGAATGCGTGACACCAACTGGATTCCAGACTGCAAAAAATGGCAGAAAGATGTGGTTTTGCCATTGCGCTTCCTGCGGAATCAAAAAAACAAGATTTGTGAAAGCGAGCGGAGCGAGCCGCGGAGCGGTGTCGGGAAACTGAGTCGGCCCTCACAAGGTGGGGGCATTGGTGAACTTGCGCTGACTGGCGTCGCGCATGCGCTGCCTTGGTTGGGAAAAAAGACAGTTGAAATGGGTCGTTATGGAGCCAGTGAATTATTGCGAAACAAAAACACTCAAAAGAAAGCATTGGATTTTGCCCTGGACAAGATGAAACCATTTCTTGCCAAAACCTCTTCCGATATGCTCAATCAACTGAGTACGGCGATCCGACCAAACAGAAAATATAAAACAGATCGAGCAGATTTGGATGGGGGTGCTTTAGATGTTCATTCCCTGATTGGGAAGCTGCCAAGACCAAAGAAAGGTTTCACTTTGCCTGGACATAATTATACCGGCCCTTATAACCCATTGGATAAGCAAGTCAGATTTGATGAAAAGGGAAAAATTCTCGAAATTATGCAGCAGCCCACAGGAAAAACAGACGCAGTTGCTATGCAGCACGATGTTGATTATTCAGTCTGCGCGAAGGAAAAGAATCCACGTAAATGCAAAAACAAAGCCGACAGGAAAATGGTTGCCGCTTTGGATGCCATTCCCTGGAAAGAAAGACAGTGGGGTCATGCTTTGGCGAGAAACACAATTCAAGCAAAACAGAAACTTGGCCTCGGTGCCCCAAAAAACGGGAAAAGATTTTGAGTGAAGGCTGGGCTCAAAATCTGGCAAATGAACTTCACCGGACAATCAGGCGACGCTTTCCAAAGAGGCGAGTCATAGCATATGGGATTGACAACATCTGGGCGGCTGATCTAGTCGAGATGGGGAAATTTTCGAGGTGGAATAAAGGGATCAGATATCTCCTGATGGTGATCGATGTTTTCTCAAAATTCGGTTGGATTCGCCCCCTGAAAGACAAGCGAGGTCAAACAGTGGCTGATGCTTTCCGAGATATATTTAAAACGAAGCGAAAACCGGAAATGCTTTGGAGTGACAAAGGGTCTGAATTTTTCAACGCAACAATGAAAAATCTGCTTGATAAGAATGGGGTAAAATTGTACACAACACAAAACGAAGAAAAGGCATCTGTTGTTGAGCGCTGGAACAGGTCTTTTAAGGAAAAACTCTTCCGGATGTTTTCTGCTAACAACAATACAATATACTGGGACAAACTTGGCAAATTACTGGATGAATATAATCATCGTTTTCATTCGAGCATTCGGATGAGTCCCGCAGAGGCGAGCAAACAGGAAAATGAGAAAAAGGTTTTCGCTAATTTATACGGAGATTTAATTTATGCTAAACACAACCCGGCAAAATTCAGGGTTGGCGACAGGGTGAGAATTTCAAAGTTTAAACGAAAGATATTTGACAAAGGTTTCACGTCGAACTGGACAGAGGAGATATTTGTGATTGACGAAATAAAGAACACAAACCCTGTAACGTATAAATTAGTTGATCTGTTGGGAGAATCAATCACCGGATCATTTTACGAGGCGGAACTTCAAAAGACAACGCAAGATGTGTTTCGAATTGAAAAAGTTATTCGCCGCGATAATAAGCGAAAACTCGCGCTTGTAAAATGGACAGGTTACCCTGACAAATTTAATTCTTGGGTTCCACTGAGTGATGTGGAAAAGCTTGGTGTCTAACGCGTTAGACAAAATTCCAATTTCTCCCGCCCTAAAAACTGTCTAACGCGTTAGACACAAAAAATGTTCCGCTGAAAAATTCTGGAAAAAACATTCCGCTGAAAAATTCTGGAAAAAATATTCCGCTGGAAAAAACATTCCGCTGAAAAATTCTGGAAAAAATATTCCGCTGAAAAAATTCTGGAAAAAATATTCCGCTGAAATCTGGGGGAAATATTTTTTGACTAAAAAAATATTCCGCTGAAAAAAAATCTTGGGAAAATTCCATTTATTCCCCGAAAAACTGTCTAACGCGTTAGACAAAATTATAAAAACTGTCTAACGCGTTAGACAAAATTATTCCAATTTATTCCCCCGAAAAACTGTCTAACGCGTTAGACAAAATTATTCCAATTTATTCCCCCGAAAAACTGGCTGTCTCAAAGTATAAGGCATTTTCAAGTTTTAACACACTTTTTTACGTAAAATGTATAGACAGAAGTGTGAAAATTTCATATTTTATGAAAAATATATATCGAAAATTGTATAAATTTCGTGTAAAGATCTAATTGGTTAAAATAAATCATGTGATATTTTTGTAATCACATGACTATAAATTGTATCTATGGTTTCATAATTTAACATCTGCTTTCACTTCATGAAAGGTTGTAATTAAAATAACAGCGTGAAATAAAAACAAGCCTGGAATATGAATGTTTTTACATTAATATTCACAAAGTCTGTTATTTCAAAACACCGCTTCACTTCGCTTCGCTTGGCCCGTTTTGCTTCGCTTTACTTTCTTTCAATTCCCGGTGGATTTCCCACAGGAGGCAACTTTGCTTTTGGAGTTCATTTCTGAGAATTTTATGTTCCTCCTGGAGATTCACAAATGACTCAAAAAGGAGTTCAATTGAGTCTTCGATTTCGTCGCTTCGCTCAGCTTCCTCCATCTCCGAATCAGAGGCAATGAATTCCTCGTCTGAAGTGGTGGGAGTTTCATCGTCGCTTCTTATTTCTTCCTCTGAGCAAGTGGAACAATCTTCATGGTCACTCGCTTCGCTCGCTTCGCTTCGCTCGGCTTCATTGAAAATTATTTTTTCAAATGGGTCCATTTTCTTTCCAATGACATTTTTTGAAGATTGTTTGGATTATTTTTTCTTGTTTCGCCCGTCTGGATGGAAGTTTGAGCAGTTTGAAATCATCTTCATTGGGGCTGAAACCGTTCTTCTTCAACAGGGCGAAAAGAACTTGATGGCAATTGAGAAACTTTTTTCTGCTGAGATGAAGGTCATCATATGCAAGTGAAAAATATTTAAAGTCGTCAATGAGAAATTTTTCCAGGTGCTCATAATCATTCCCATCGTGGCCTGTTATGTGATTAAAAATTTCATGATCGTTGCCATTGACTTTTTTCCATTTGGAAGCTTTGACGAAATCCCTGACTTTTTTTCTTGTGATTTCGTCACGGGGAATTTGGGAGAGAATTTCTTTTTCATAAAATTCGAGATCTTTGAGTGGAATTTGATTTTTCCCCTGATGTTTGCGGATGATTTTTTTGAAATGTTCCAGCCTGAGATTTTTGGGAGAATGGCATGTTGTGAGGGTTTCTCGAATAATTTCAGGAGTGAAATCGATTTCTTCTTCTTCGGAATCAGACATTTTCTTTTCTTTTCCAAATTTTCCCCCTTTGGGAAAAAATTCCACTCCAGATTTTCCCAGAGTGGAATTTTTTTTTTTACCATCGCCGGCGACAGAATTTTCCTGAAGTCGTCCAGAGTGAAATTTTCTCACCGAAATGATATGTTTTTTTCTGGTGAATATGAGGGGGAAAAAAGTAGTAGATAGGAAACAAGGATTCTGGCACACTTTCAAATACGTAGCATGTTAACACAAAACAGAAATTGACGTCAGTTGACGTTCAATTTAACGAATAATCAAAATTGGATGAGATGATCGATTTTCTGCTCGTTCGCCAACGTAAATAACAAAAAGTCAATTAACATGATTTATGTTAAATTTAACAAAAGTCAGGGATTGAATGATTTGAACAATTGAACACAAACTTGACAATTATGCTCAAAGTGACGAGGAATTTGTTTGAAAATATTTTACGTTCGCGAACGAGCACAAATTGGGGAACGAGAATCAAATTATTTTTTGTTGAATTTTAACATAAAATAAGATAAATTTTGACTTGTGTTAATATGCTACGTATTTGAAAGTGTGCCAGAATCCTTGTTTCCTATCTACTCTCGCTCTCTACTTGTAAACAAAGAGCTCAAATTACGACAAGAGCTTAAAATTTGCATAAAAACCTACATGAACGAGATCTGATCAGATTTCTTTGAATTGCGAAAATTACAACATCCATCTTTTGACATCTGAATGAAAAGAATCATATTAAAAATATTGCAGTGGCTATTCGTACGGCACCCGTACACGGACTGCCATTTGATATTCGTACGGGAGTATTTGACACGAAAAATGTCTAAGTGTCACAAAATGAGTCGCTTGCGTGAGTATAGAGACTCACAAATCAACATCGCTTACCAGAAGCGCTTCGTAAAGCTAAACGAACATTTCACATTGTGGACCAACAAAAGTGAAGAATAACATCGCAAATTGTCGAAAGTTTTGGACTCTCGTACAAATAGCAAATCGAAGTCCGCGTACGGGTGACATACGAATAGCCACTGCGTAAAAATATATGTGAGCTTCAGATTATCGAAACCTCGAGAAACCGGTTTTTACTTTACGTCCAGCATTTGACACTCCCAATGGGACATGACGTAAAAAACGTCAACCGTTACTAGGAAACAAGACTCATACATATGCATGAACCCCACTCAAGTGGGGTTCACATAATTACACACTTTGTCCGTGTTGAAGTCGTCATGAATTTTTTTCCCATCTTGACCTCACGTGGCCAATATAAATATTTGGCTCTCGGTTCGGTAAGATGGCGTACAACTGTCTGTTTGCCGAATTTCATAGTAAGACAACATTAGAACGCTTTCACCTTTTTTGCTTTAGCGATTTTTTTGGTGAATTTTTGTTTACATATTAATAAAGCTATGTAACTGTATAACAATTTTCTTTTCGCCAGCTTTTGAATTCAAAGAAATTTTACTTAGTAAATTTAACGCGCGAGTTATTTATGAAATCCTTTTTCGCTGTCTATGTACTAAGTATCGTTTCATTACTTCATTTATTGTATTTTATTTTTAGCATAGAAGTTTAAAGCATTTCTATAATATAATAAAAACACTTTCAAATATATTTTTATTTGCTTATTTTATGTAAAGGTTCAAACGTTCTGAAGCCAAACGTGAACAAAACTGGTTTCGGAAATTTCTGAAACCAATCGGGTTTGAAAAGGGTTTCAGAAATTTCTGAAACCATTAGGCCGAGAAATTAAAATGGTTTCGGAATTTTCTCAAAAACCACCGGGTTTAAAAAAGGTTTCGGAAATTTCTGAAACCAATTTTTAGTGTAAATGGTTTCGGAAATTTCTGAAACCAATTAGGTTAAAAAGAGTTTCAGAAATTTGAAATGAAAATGGTTTCAGAAATTTTTGAAACCAATCATTAGTTCGGGATTTTTGAAACAAATGAAGAGCGAATGAAAATGGTTTCGAAAATTTTTGAAACCAAGCCGAAGCGGGAATGAAAATGGTTTTGGAATTTTCTGAAACCAATCGTTGATGAAAATATTTTTTAAAGTCCATCTGAAAAAAGGGATAATGATGTTTTCTAGCTGAAATGGCATTTTGTCCGGCGAAAAGTAGTAGTGTTTGTAAAATTTCAGCCGAATTTTACGATTCCGTCCAAAAATGACAGTTTAAAGTCATTTTCAGCTGATTTTTTTCAACTTTGGAATATCCCCCAACGGTTTGGAACGTGTTCAGATGTCATGTGACGATGAATCAACCAATCAACACGCGCGGTGTATTGACAAAAACTCCAGCTATATAACAATATAAATTATAAAACCAGGCGTGAAGAGTGTTTCGAAATTAACAACTAACGTGAACAATGAAAATGCAAGCATGTTCACGGGAAACGTGTTTCATTGAAACATGTTTACTCTAAACATGTTTCGGTGCCTTTTGTAAACACAGCATTAGATTCCAAAAAAAAAAGTAATTATAATAAAACTTACGATAATGAAGTTCAATAAACTTGGTACTTCCTGACGGCGATACAGTAAAGAAGAAGCAAATCACCAGCCAAACGAGAATTCGTTTAGTGACAGTTCCCATTTTCAGGCAGGGAAACTTTTAAAACTCTTCTCTGCTGCGACGCTCGTGCTGAAGATTTCTGTCAGTTGGTCTTCAAGAATATTTGTTTTATAATTTGTCTCAAAAGTCCATGTAGCCTCTTACTCCGGTGAATACTTTATAGAAATAAACATTTTCTCAACACAATTATATTAACGTGATGGCCTTGTTTTCAAATAGGAAACAAAAACCGTTCGAAAGTCGTTGAGGTAGTTTTCATTGGCCACGTTAATAATTGTCTTTGGTGACGCTAGCATCTTACGTCATCTTATTCGCGCGCGCATCTATGTTCACGCGCGCGCGCTCACGCAAACTGAGCTTGTCAAACGGGGGTGAGATTTTAAACTGTAAAGAATTAAAACTGTTCACCTGAACCGTGTTTTAGTTTTTCTTACTGGTGGCAAAGAACAGAGGGTTATTGATTGAACACGCATAAGAAGCGCAACTCTGAGACAAGCGATAGAACACCTTGTTAAACTTGAACTAAAGTTGACAAGAATCCTAAAAGTTGGCAATCTCGTGTTTTCATCCGACAAAATTCCAAACACCCCAGCCTCGTTCTCACCGTTCTTTCTTCTCGAGGGAGGAAGAGTGGGTACCCTGTGAAACGAGGCTGGACACGATTGATACATTATGCTCCTAAAATCGAATACTACGTTTTCAGTTATGGCGTCACCCTCCAAAACGGATTAATGCTCGACTGTATCTATTTTGCTCGTAACTATGTCGCAAAAAAAAAAAATCCTTACACCCCGCCCGTCCTCCGCGAAACAAACACAATTTTTCATCAAAAAAATTCTATAGTAGCGCAAACTCCAGTAAAAGGTGTAAAAATAAAATAAAATACAATTGACACAAAAAATACCCCCTCCCGTGATTCTGTAAAACAAATACTATTTAATAATAAATAGTATTCAGCCAACAGCAATATATTGAAGTTTTACAGTTTTTAATTGCCCCTTTAACGGCTGACATTGGAGACTCGCATGAAACACTGCCATTAATGATGCTGCAATTTTTATTAGTCTTCAAAATAAACAAATAACAAGCAGTTTGTTTACAACTAACAACTTTTTCTGGTAGTAAAAAGAAATGCGTTAAAGCTTTGTAGGTATTGTTGTCTCAAAAGTATTACAAGTTCGATGAAAAAGCTATAATCAGATGATTTTCTGAAAAATGAAACATGAAAAATGAAAATACGCGAATCAGGTGTTTGGTCTTAAAGCTTTAAACAGTGTAGTTATTTTCCAGTTGGAATCACCAGTGCAATCGATACAAAATAGTTATCTCCATTATAGGGTCAGCAAAATTATCAGTAGTCATCCAAAAGAAGTATAAACACCAGGTTTACAAAATAGTTATCTCCATTATAGGGTCAACAAAATTATCAGTAGTCGTCCAAAATGAGTATAAACACCAGGTTTACAAAATAGTTATCTCCATTATAGGGTCAGCAAAATTATCAGTAGTCGTCCAAAATGAGTATAAATACCAGGTTTACAAAATAGTTATCTCAATTGTAGGGTCAACAAAATTATCAGTAGTCGTCCAAAATGAGTATAAACACCAGGTTTAGCCAAAAAAAGAAGAAGAAACGATAAAAAGAAGAGAAATTGCAGCAAAATTGTTTTTCTTCAGTCTCAAAGAGTCAAGGCCAGGCGCCCAAGCAGGGCAATCACGAGGATGGTTACGTGACTTGAGGACTTGATAGACGTGGCGTCTCCCTTGAGCTTGGACGGCACTGGGTGAATTGAAAAAAAGGCGTTAAAATACGGCAAAACAGGACACTGAAAGGGTAGTGGAAGGGATGGGACAAAACTTGCTACGATGCTGCTTAGTGGCTCGTTAGGTGCTAGGTTAGGTGTTATGGTAATGTTTTCTTCCAACTTGCATTGCCAGACAGGCCGCACAAACTGTCAATACAGTCAACTCTCTGTTAACGGACACCTGGTGTTAACACCGCTAACAACATTAAAATTCGTTGAATACCAAAAATACGCGGCCGCATTGGGAATTTTGTTAAACCAGGTTAACTACTCTTGTGCGGCAGCACCTAATGACACTTATGTATCTACACTATCAGTATAGAAATCATGAGTTTCACTTCGCTAGCAGTCTCTAGTATTTTTAGTGTACTGATATAGGAACTGAACTGGATCATATAAATATTTATTTTGGATTTTCAAAATGATACTGGTCACAGAGTCCTCTTTAAGTAATGATCCGCATAAGAAGGATAGTGCTGAACGGCAATGCACGATGGAATGTAAACTTTTTTCATTGTTTCAACTAGTGATCTCATTGGCCTAGGCTCAAAAACCGCTTAAAAGTTAAGGTTCAAGGTGCGTTAAGTCGATTTGTTTAAGGTTTAAAGTAATTTGAGACCCAATCGCACAACATGCAAGTTTTAAAAGATATTGTATTTGGGAAACTTCATCAAAGAAGCAAAATTATTAGCTATTGTCTTCTGCTGTTCTGATTGGTTAAGCATGAAAATTTCCTAAAATTTATGTGACGCAAATGGATTTTCTTTATTTTTATAACGAAATATAATTATGAAACATCAGATCCTCCTCTATTCTTGAAACCAAAGATATTCTATGTGGAAAAGAGCCAATGCCGCAGAACAATAAAGTTTACTATAGTTCTTATGTGAAGCATTACTTAAAGGCTGTACGTACAGTGCACACGGACAATCTGTTTTTTCGCTTTTTCTTGTGTAATATGTAAATTAATTGTTCCTGATTAGCCCCTACGGGGAGGTCAAAAAAACAGGAGCATGGCCAATTGTTTCGGTGGAATCTGTTCGAAACAGATACCCTGCAGCTCTTTACAACCTCTAATTTCATTGGACCTGGGTATCACGCAGCTCTATTGTTTTCAGGGCTAGGGTCCATTGTTGTGTTGTTTGTTCCATTGTTTTCTCAACAAATCAGAGAAGACCTTGTAAGAGCTGCGTATTGCCCTGTTCGAAAGTCCTTTGTTATCTTAATTCGTAATAGATTAGGAGATTAAAGATGAATTACAGCCCGTACTGCGCAATCTCAGCTCGGCAATGTTTGTGAGACTCACAAACAAGGAACGTTTACTAGCGAAAATGAAAATTACGGGACAAACTTACCTTTTCCTTCATTATTAACGTCAGATATGCTTGCCAAACAATAATAACAAGTAAAAGAACCCCAAAGTTTTCCCAAACCGACGTTTCAGCTCATCGAGCATTCGTAAACACAACGGCCGTAATGGCGGACTGACGGTTTACTCCCATTTACTCCGTGTATGCTATTACCGAAGTATAACACATCAACAAATTCAAAACAAAAAATGAAGACAAACCGCGAGATTGTGCAGTACGGACTGTAATTCAGCTTTAAAAACTAGAGTTTTCGGAGAGACAAAAATGAGCCTGTGTACGATGGCCCTCGTACTCAGGCTACGGTGGTTAAGAGGGCCAAGCGGCTCTGGGGACGAGAATGGCCACTAAAATGTTCAGATAAAAGAGCCGAAAAGCTTAAACTTAAATAAAAATAAAATAAATCACTTTATTTAAGTGTCAAAGGTATTTAGCACGCAGTACTAATTGGGGACACTTTCCAGATCTAATTGGAATTTGGAAGTGTTGGTTTTTGAGGAGAGGGGAAAACCGGAGTACCCGGAGAAAAACCTCTCGGAGCAAGGGGAGAACCAACAACAAACTCAACCCACATGGTTTCCTACTATAATGATATGCGAAAACAGTACATCGCCATTCCAAGCGTTGTCCTAAACATTCCTCATTGGGTGCCCGTGAAACATTCCTCATTGGGTGCCCGTGAAACATTCCTCATTGGGTGCCCGTGAAACATTCCTCATTGGGTGCCCATGAAACATTCCTCATTGGGTGCCCGTGAAACATTCTTCATTGGGTGCCCGTAAAACATTCCTCATTGGGTGCCCGTGAAACATTCCTCATTGGGTGCCCGTGAAACATTCCTCATTGGGTGCCCGTGAAACATTCCTCATTGTGTGCCCGTGAAACATTCCTCATTGGGTGCCCGTGAAACATTCCTCATTGGGTGCCCGTGAAACATTCTTCATTGGGTGCCCGTGAAACATTCCTCATTGGGTGCCCGTGAAACATTCCTCATTGGGTGCCCCTAAATAAAGTGTGTATGTAAGTGATAAACATGGCATGGAGCAGTTTTCAGTTGAGTGTCGTAAAACCAAAACCAGAAGTAATCACTCTGGCCAATCACAGCAGTCGCAGACAATCCGATGAACCAATCAGAGCTCGAAGTAAATACATGTAGCGGGCGCCAAGCGCGGGAAAACGTGTGCGTGCAAGTTGCGATTGGTTTTGGTTTTACTTCCGATTGGTCGAGAAAGTGGGGCGATATTTTTTAGCCAATCACAAAGCGTAGCAATGCAAAACCAAAGCGATTGCAATAGAGCAGTTTTCAATTAAGCGTCGAAAGTAATTTCGTATTCGCTTTGGTTTTGCATTGCTACGCTTTGTGATTGGCTTAAAAAACTCGCGCCACTTTCCCAACCAATCAGAAGTAAAACTAAAACCATCGTGACTTGCTCGCACGCGTTTTCCAGCTTCACGTATTTGCTTCGAGTTCTGATTTTTGAAATATGCCAACACTGTACATAACTATAATACTAGGTATGCAGCCAATCAAAACCTCTATAAATCAGGAGTAAGAACAAATATAGGCAAACAAAGAATCTCTTTTGTAGCAGTTGACCTCTGGAAAGATCTCCCATCTGACCTAAAAGATCTAAATGTATTCCTCTTCTCGAGAAATTTGAAACGTTATCTATTGTCAGAACAACACAAATAATTTGTCTCCTCTGTTATGTTTTTCTCACATCATATTGTTAAATTATTTCACTGTCAATATTTTCACTTCTTTTAATTCTTTCACCTGCTGTAAATGTTTAACAAACTGTGGCTGGGGGCTAACTAGAAAACTTACCGGTTAATTTAGCTCCCATACTCAAAATTATATTAACTATTTAAATTATTAGTACTTAGTTCAAAATGTGTGTAGATATTTTAAAATATAGTTGTAAAAAATAATGAGTAAAATAAAGTATTGTTGTTGTTGTTATTGTTGTTGTTGTTGGTTCATCGGATTGTCTGCGAGTTCTGTGATTGGTGAAAGTAATTACTGTACTTTGGGTTTGGTTTTACGACACTGAATTCAAATCCGCTCTGTCACTTTCGATACTCAATTGAAAACCGCTCTAAAATGACGTAACAATCAGATAATAATATTAAGTGTTTAAGAAATGATCCGCATAAGAAGGATAGCGCTGAACGGCAATGCATGATGGAATGTCAGCTTTTTTCATTGTTACAACTAGTGATCTCACTGGCCTAGACTCAAAACCGCTAAAAAGATAAGGTTCAAGGTGCATTTTGTCATATCTTTTTAAGGTTTCAAGTAATTTGAGACCCAATCGCGCAACATGCAATTTTTAAAAGATATTGCATTTGGGGAACTTCATCAAAGAAGAAAAATTATTAGGTATTGTCTTCTGTTATTCTGATTGGTTAAACACGAACATTTCCTAAAATTCATTTGACGCAAATGGATTTTCTTAATTTTTATAATGAAATATAATTATTAACCATTAGCTCCTCTTCTATTCTTGAAATCAAAGATATTCTATGTGGGAAAGAGCCAATGCCGAAGAACAATGAAGTTTGCTATCGTTCTTATGTGGAGCATTACTTAAACATATTTGTACACAAACCTTTTACGCATTTTCCTTGTTTCTTTGTGAAACCTTTTTTGCATTTGCACTTTCCCTTCTTGTCGCAGTCCTCGTGTTTGCCGCATTTGCACACTGGTGCTAATAAAAACAAATTACACTGCTTTAAAAAAAGTCACATTACGTATGAAGACCTTATTCATAAATACCTCGCATGACTTCCACTGTTCAATGCATGGATATACCGATAAAAAGAAAATATCCTCTGAAAAAGCGACATCTCAATTTTGACTCGTCGTGGACAAAATGTTTGCATCTATAAAAGATGTGATCATCATATCAACAAAAGCTTTATAAGGAGTACTTTGTTCTTGCGATGCTGTTTGTTATACTATACAAGATGATTCTAGATTTTGAGTTCGTGGACAAAACCCTAAAGTGTGACGACTTATATTATAGTCTGATCGAGGGAGTGGTTATTAAACCTTGCAGACTTAATAGACCAATATCACGCTAGCATGGCACAAAAATATATTTAGTTTATTGGGGAAAAGAGCCCAGCATCAAATTCAGCATATCGATATTAGTAAAACTACAAAGTTTTGTAAAGATTGCTAGCAAACTAACGAAGATATGAAATTTTGAAACTGAGCATTTTTACAAAGAAATGTATGGTGGCCCGTCCAGCCTCGTTTTCGTGTTTTTCCCATACATTTCTTTGTAAAAATTAGGCCAGAGTACTAAGTTTCAAAAGTTCATATCTCCGTCAGGGACGAGCAATCTGTACGAAACTTTACAGTTTTACTAACATTGATGTGCTGAATTTGATTCTAGACTCTTTTCCCCAGTAAATTAAATATATTTTCACGCTATGCTAGCGTGATATTGGTCTATGGCGATAACAAAAGAGCTACAATTTTTGTTGAACCGTACTTGACCGTACACATATTTTTTATGCGTTTTTCTGAGGTGTTGTTTTCGATAGTCTGAAGAAACACAAGGAATTTTTCCAATTTTATGCGTTAATGAACTTTGAAGTGAAAAGAATCGATAGGCATTGCATACCTTCCACTTTAACATGCTTCTTTATAGCAGTGCACTCATCTTTTCCATCAGCCTTCTTCTCGTATCCCGCTTTGCAGCTGCAGTCATAAGAGCCGTCGTTGTTTGTGCATTGTTGGTTTTCATCCTTGCAAATGCTTTCACACTCATCGATATCTAAAGAGAATGCAGAGAAAACTAGTCAGGGGAGGAGGGGGGGGGTGGGGGTGGGAATAACAATATTACATAACAGCAGTGGGGGAACCCAACAAAAAACTAAAGGCACAGTGGACGTTTTCTAAGGTAAAAAGGTAAAGTAGTACACGAGCCACAGGTGACCCACACGAGCCACAGGTGACCCACACAAGCCACAGGTGACCCACACGAGCCACAGGTGACCCAGACACACGGCCGGAGTTTAACCTGCTTTCTGAAGCATGAAGCAACTGGGAATATTGCTTCTCCCCCCCACTCTTCTGACCTGTTTCGGAAGGTCATATTTTTTCTTTGTCGCACGCTGGTGTCATGCTGAATATGACATATTTTGTATAATAATATACATGAAAAAATTACTCGATTCTGATTCTGAGTGCAGTGCAGTTCAAGTGTAACACCAGTGCAAAAAGTGTAACACCAGTGCAAATTACAGATCGAAATTTTGCCAAAAAAAGAAGAAAAAAAAATTTCCCCAAAAAATTTTTTTGCAAAAAAAAGAAAAAAATTCCAAACAAAAATGGATGCAAATTTTTTCATGTATAATTATTGCTGCGCAGCGAACGAAGTGAGCGGAGCAGCAGTTTATAATCCAGAAAGGCAGAAAAAATCTGGAATCGCTGTTTTTTTTACCAAAATCCTTTGCGAGCCATGCTGAAGATGCAATGGTTTCCTAGGAAACGCTGTCCCACAATTCTTTGCGTGCGTCATGCGTCATTTGCGTGCCTTTATTTGTGTCATTCGCTTTCCGTTAAACACATGCAAACAGTATTTTATATTGTCGGACCTCGATCACTTCTGAAGGTGAGTATTCTTTACACTTGGTATATTAGTAGGCAAGAGAGCTGAAAGCGATTAAATCGTCGTTTGAGGATCAGCCATGGGCGTAGCCAAGACTTTTTCACAGGCACGCACCATCACCAAATCAAGGTCCTATACTTTATTCATTTTTACTTATTTTTTCGACTTTTTCAGGTACGCACGTGCGTACGTGCGTACAGGTAGCTACGCCCCTGTCAGGATACATTTATCCAGATTTATCACAAAGTGAGAGCATGTCTTGCTTCAGAATTCACAATCTGCAGACTTTTCTAAGAATTTTCAAGAATTATTGAAAAGATCAAATGAAGAATGATCCTCGCAGTTGTGAACGCAATTTAAACAATTGCGAAAAGAAGCCTGAAAAAAATTCAGAACTTCAACGGGGTTCGAACCCGTGACCTCGCGATACCGGTGCTATGGTAAAGGAAATGACATTTATGAATGTGCATTTACTTTGTAAGAAATATTTTATTGACTGTTTCTTTCTTGTTATCAGTAGTTTTTGAGAAATATTTAGAAAACTCAGTTTTGGTTACTTTTAGGGGTGCCGCGCTATATAGCGAAAAACAACTGTATTCAGTAGCGCGCGCTAAAATAGCGAATCAATGTCGCGATCACATGGCGAGTAAAATTGTTCGAGTTGCTAAACGTAGTAATTTCTCTCGAGTCAGCAATTGCATGGTCGAAAGAAGAAATCTGATGAAGAGCAACTACATATGTCAGTAATGTTTGCGCAATTTTTGAGTGACATTTCGTTCTATTTTAACTTTTCAAGTTTGAATTTTTTCATTTTTGAACTTTAATTTTGTACTTTGCTGACGCAATTTGACGACATTAATAAGGCCAGAAGGACCGAAAATGTTTCGAGTACCGAGCAGAATTCGAGCAGAATTTAGGTGTACGAGCAGAATGAGCGATTTTTACGAGCCTTGCCGGCAGACAGGATAAGCCATTTTATGAGCAGATCGAGAATTTATCCAGGCCTAATCACCTACGTACGCAACAATCACTATCTTTAAGATAACCTAGTTAATAAGTAATCATACGGTTTTCTCGTTCAATTTGGGATTAATTTGCACTTGTGAATTTTTCAAAAAGCTCAAAATTGCACTCGCCGCTTTTGAGCTTTTTGAAAAATTCACTCGTGCAAATTAATCCCAAATTGAACTCGAAACCGTATGATTACCTATACTAACACTGAAAACAGTTCGCTAGTCAGTATTTATAAAATTTTCTGATCTACTATTTTTAAAGAAATTAAACTACATGGACCCGGTTAGCATTTCACGGGAAAATAACTTCGCGATGCATAATTTATCTAATGGGAAGAGAAATAACGAATTTAGAAGATAGCTAAGCTAGATGTCTTGGCCAGGCACAAGGCAGAGGCCTCTTATCATAAGTGAATTTTTAATAAAGTTATATTTGAATAACAATTTTCTTTCATGTGTTACCTTCCGACAATTTCTCGCACGAGAAACACCTACCTTTGCACACGCCCTCTTCATCGAAATACCCATTATGACAGTTGCAATCTCCCTCTTCAGTAACACATTCGCCATGTGAGCCACACTTGCACTTAACTTGAATAAAGCAATAAGGATATGTTACATTTTGCACCCCGTAGTCCACTGACGGACCTTAAAAATTTGGTCCTAACAATGGGACGAGGGTTATAACGAAGATTTCGTTATAACGAGAAGGTCGTATAATGGGGTGATCGTATGGCGGGGTTATACTGTAGATGCTACACCGGGAGGACCCCTTTGGTACTTACCGACACATATGCCATCTTCGCTCTCCTTGAATCCACTCTTGCAAGTGCACTCGTGTCCACCTTCCTTGTTCGAGCAATCCATGTTATCGGGGCAGATGTCCTGATTTTCTTTGCACTCGTCGATATCTGCCAAAATAAATCCCCCAACAAAAATTACACTGCAAATAAATAGATACAGTTTTCAACTTGTTTTTTTAAACAGTCATGGCTTCTATTGATAACTGTATCTGTTGATACTGAAGGGAATACCATAACTTAAAAATTTTCATGGTCTTAATGACGTAGACATTGAGCTGAGGTATTTTCAAAAAAAAATTCATTTGTTAATTTTTTTGCCTCTGATGTTTCAGTTTTTATGGAATTTAGTCAAAGAATTTAAAAGTTATTATCGTTTAATCCAATCCTCAATTGTTTCGTCCAGTGAACACTTACTACATTTTACGATGTTTTATGTTATGTTACGAAATTATTCTTTTTTTAATATATTAGGATTGTTGGGCCGATGTTGGAACCATTCATACGGCCTCTGCACAATATGCATGCTTCCAATATTTGCTCAACAACCGTCCAGCTTTTTTTGAATGCATGTTGGGGAAATGTTCGAACCGTTTAAGTAATGTTACCTTCACATGCCATTTTCTCTCCTTGGCCAACCATCTGAAAGCCACTCCTGCAAACACATCCATAAGAACCATCGTCTTTCTTTTCGCAGGTTGATCGTAGAGGGCAAAAATCTCCTTGCTTTTCGCATTCATTCAAGACTAAGAATATTCAGATTCGTAAAAAAAAAAATCTATTTTAGCATTGGATCTACAGGAACCCCAAGCTCACTAAAGTAAGATGTAAAATTCCTGACTTCATAGTGTTCAACGAATGTATCACATAAAAAAACAATAGATTTTTGTCCAAACTGGTCAAGCGATTTTACAACAGTGAAGGCAGCCATAGCACCAAGCAAACCAGTTGGCGCTCATATTTCGTTTCAGTATAAATCTACTAGCATTCTATCACGTATGCTGTTCTCTTTTTGGCTACGCTACTCACTATCTATTCTGTTTTAGTATAAATCTACTAGCGTTCTATCACGAATGCTGTTCTCTTATTGGCTATGCTACTCACTATCTATTCTGTTTTAGTATAAATCTACTAGCGTTCTATCACGAATGCTGTTCTCTTATTGGCTATGCTACTCACTATCTGTTCTGTTTTAGTATCAATCTACTAACGTTCTATCACGAATGCTGTTCTCTTATTGGCTACGCTACTCACTAGCTATTCTGTTTTAGTATAAATCTACTAGCGTTCTATCACGTATGCTGTTCTCTTTTTGGCTACGCTACTCACTATCTCTTCTGTTTTAGTATAAATCTACTAGCGTTCTATCACGTATGCTGTTCTCTTTTTGGCTACGCTACTCACTATCTCTTCTGTTTTAGTATAAATCTACTAGCGTTCTATCACGTATGCTGTTCTCTTTTTGGCTACGCTACTCACTATCTCTTCTGTTTTAGTATAAATCTACTAGCGTTCTATCACGTATGCTGTTCTCTTTTTGGCTACGCTATTCACTATCTGTTCTGTTGTAGAAAGTGAGTAGAGTGAGTAGCCTAATGGCGGCCGATTCTTCGCGTTTTCGAAGTGTCTGTGAAGAGTATTTGTTGTTAAGTTTTGAACGTCTAGAAGATTTATACTAAAACAAATAGATTATTCGCCCTTGATTTCTATCGCGTGATAGTTAATTCAGGCTTCGCCCTCATCAACTATTTCGCGATAAAAATCTCGAGCTCATAATCGAATTGTTAAATAGTTTGACCCAGAATTTACTTACGGGCGCACTTGGTAGGAATCAGTGGATCAATCAAGCAAACTTTGCTGTCTCTACAGTAATTCTTTCCTTTTGGGCACGGCTGGTACTCTGTAATCAATAACAATGTTTATCAAGAATTCTTCGTGTCATGGGAACATTCAATTAGGAGAGGTACTGGACCCCAAGTTTCAATTGCTAGATTCTATAGCTCAGAAGGAGGTCGCACACCTTATTGAGACTTATATAACGGAGTAACTGGTTAGCTTTCAGTTGAAGTTAAGGTTAGCAGTTTATATAGTTAAATTTAGGCCTGAACAACCCGAGAAGCTAGGTGGTACTGTGGTACGATAGACTATGTAAGTCTAAGCCTAGCCGAGGTCACAGGTTCAATCCTGAGTGAGGATTTCAGATTTTCTTTTTTACACTTAAAAATTTATTGAAAATAAAATTCTAAGTGTCGACATTACGTTATATAATTCTCAATGAGTGTCCGACCTCCTTCTGAGCTATAGAAGGTAGACTCTACCCCAGTGTGCATGCAACATGTCACGAGGTTTGTTTGTAATCCAAGATGGCGGGTCCAAAATGGCGGTTGTGAAGAACTAATTACGTAGTTCTCATGTCATAGACGCCACCTTCTCATTTTGTGGACCGCGAAGGAAACAGTTTTGTACGTGCCATATAGCTTGTATGTTTTATTGTCATAGCTTTAATGCTTTTGACGTTACGGTAGGCTAAGGAACTCAAAAATACTCAGCTAGGGGTTAAGACTTGCATTTTATAAAGCGATATATTTTCTAGTTTTAAGAAGGTAATAATTTTTTGAGCAACTGTTTGCTTTTCAAGTATCAAATGATATTTGGCCAATTTTGTACGAAAATTGGGAAGTTTTTACATTTTCTGTCGCTTAAAACAAAAGAGGACTCACCTCTACACTCTTCCCTGCCATTTCCAATAGTTTTTCCTTTGCAAATACATTTTTTGTTTATACAGCTGGCGCTAGCATGGCAGACGTCATCGCTCTCATCACATTCAGCTTTTGCTGTTGAAACTTTAAAGCAATGACCGCATTATTCATTGTTGCAAAACTGTAATGTACCTCTAATTAATGTACCTCTAATGTGAGTTAACTTAAATAATACCTGTACAATAAACAGAGAGCGGTGCAATAAAACCACGACCAAATTAATCAATGTGGCCAGCTTATCACAACGGACACAGATAACCAATTAACCAATCGAAAATTGAAACAAATACTATACATGTAGCAGGCGGCGATTTTCCTTTCGTAAACAAGCCCATTACAAAAGGCTTGGTTACTAAATATATATAGATAGCCTGAGCCTAACAGCGTCGCTCTTTGAACAGAAAGCCGATGATAAACTTAATTGAGGTGAAAGGTCGAAAGCACAAGAATAAAATTGACGACCGGGCTATCTTTTAATTTTAGCAATTCTCAAAAACAGACTTACGCGACCGTTTGCACGGTACATTTAGACCGTACAAAAGTTCACAAAAACAACTTTTTCTCCGTCTAGAATAATTAGTACGACTAATTTCCAAATAAAATACACCTGCTGCTTATAAAAATTGTCCGAGAAACTGATTTGGAAATCAAAATTGCAAAAAATACGCAAACATATTTGCACAAGACCGCGCGAGTGAAGTTTACAACTTTAAAATCCAAGTCTTGTTTTGTTTTGTTTACATAAAATCGCTTTTTAACCTATGTAATGAATGAACAAACACATAAAAATGGACAACACAATCTTCTTTCGAAAAATTTTATTCAAATCTCCATAAGTTTATGTTTAAAAGCAAAACGCAAATTATTAAGAGTTCATCGAGGCCGAGATGTCTTCGATGAAAGAAATCAAAACAACTGAATTTAATTGAGCGCGTTATAAACAATTCTCCCGAAAACTAGCGAGAACACAAAAAAGTCAATCACAGATTAATATCAACATAAATTCCCATCGAAAAATGTATTTTGTTTTACCTTTAAGTCCCTCCACTGCTTGGAAATTGTTTAAATCTCCGCTTCTTCAGTTCTGAAACCCGAAGTGACAAACATCTTCCCGCATTGCTTCCATCCTCGAAGCAAGATTTTATCTCTGAAAGCTCTTCTATTTCCACTATAGTGGCTTCTGAATATCCCTTAATTAGTATCCCTGTCTTGAGAAGCAAACCGCGAAAAACTTCAGGAGAATAACGACTTTAATTTAAAAGGTTTTCTCCGCTAAACACAGCGGTGTTTTCCCAGGTGACGTGAAACTGCAATGTTGTTGGGTGGTGTCATACGCGCATGTTTTGCGACGGTCTACGCGCCCGCGAGTTAACCCTAAGCGACGGCGTCGGCGGCGGCGGCGGGCACACAACGCGCCCGCGAAACATTCCGCAAGCCATGACCATGAAAAATGACGAGCATGGGTTCTATGGTTCTCTGGTTCTGTGAGTATGGCGCTCCGCGCGGGCCTTCGGCCCGCAGAGCTCCGCTATAAATGCCAATGATGGCATCAACCGTTTACGAAAGGGAAATCAACGCCCGCTACGCAATTTTCCCTTTCGTAAACAAGCGATTCAATTATTGCGACACTTCACACTAAATCGCATCCTATAAGTTGCATCAATATTGGTACTGACTAAAATCCTGTATTTGGGCGAATAAATTGTGCCATTTAAAAATGGATGTAATAAAGTGGTAATTGAACTTCGTGTCGTGCAATTTTGGTCTGAAATCATACTTGTGATTTCAAATCGAACTCGCGCTGCGTGCTCATTCGATTTTGAAAGCACGCGCATGATTTCAGACCAAATTGCACTCCACTCAGTTCAATTACCATTATTAATTTTCTATCAGAAAAAGAAAAATGCAATTAATAGCGGAGCCCGCGGGCCGAAGGTCCGGCGGAGCACCATACTCATAGAACCAATGCCCGTCATTTTTTCATGGTCATGGTTAGCGGAATGTTTCGCGGGGCGCGCCACGTGTGCCCCCCCCCCCCCCCCCCCCCCGCAGTCGCACAGGACCGGACTACTGTAGCTCCGTCGCGCAGAACTAGCTCGCGGGCGCGTATGACGTCGCAAAACATGCGCGTACGACGTCATGTTGAAAACCAAAGCGAGGCTTTTTTTTCGCTCAGTTACACGGCCGAATGTCACGTCAGCTGGGAAAACACTTCAATGATGTTTTGCTGTGTTTACTGAGCGGAGGAAACGGTTTAAATTTTCACATTTTTCAAACAGTGGTCAAGATCGCATTTGAGGCTTCGAAACTCTGCAAATCAAGCCGATTTGGAGGAATATACAGCTAAGTGCTTATTTTTAAACCGAGAGATGTTTGTTTTTTACGGATTTCAGAACCAGAAGCGGAGTTTTGAATTTCCAAGCAAGCGAGGGACTAAAGGTAAAACAGATTACATTTTTCGATGGAAATTTATTTTGGTATCATTCTCTGATTGACTTTTTCTTTGTGTTCTCGTTAGTTTTTATAAACGTGTAGCTTAAATGACCTTAAATTCAGTTGTATTAATTTCTTGAATTTCATCGAAGACACGGCTCGTCCTCGATGCGATATAGCTTAAATGGTACGCGTTTTGCTTTTAAACATAAACTAATGGAAATTTGAATAAATTTTTTCGAAAGAAGATTGTGTTGTCCATTTTTATGTGTTTGTTCATTCATTACATAGATTGAAAAGCGATTTTATACTCGCGTCGCCTTATGCAAATATGTTTGTTTATCATATGACCCGTACGGCCCTGCGAACCTTTTCTTTGCAAAACCATTGATAAAAGTCCCGTATGAGGGCCGTACGTATTTGCGCGAGCGGGGCCGGAAAAAGCCGTACGGCCCTATTACAAAAGCGGACATCCGCGCGCATTAAAATTTCCAGTAATTTTGTCTCCAAATTGTTCATATGATAAAATGCTTATTGACTAAGTTAGGTCGGGCCGGATGGGAAAATATTTGGCTCTCGGTCATGGCGCACGGACCTCGCTGCGCTCGGTCCGTACGCCATGACCTCGAGACAAATATTTTCCCATCCGGCCCTCCCACTTAGTCAATAAGTACATAGTATTTTTGCAATTTTGATAAAATTTTCCAAATCAGTTTCTCGGGCATTTTTTGACTAGCAACAATTGTATTTTATTCGGAAAATAGTCGTAATGGTTATTCTAGACGGAGAAAAAGTTGTTTTTGTGAACTTTTGTACGGTCTAAATGTACTGTGCAGACGGTCGGGTAATACTGTTTTTGAGAATTGCTAAAATTGAAAAATAGCCCGGTCGTCAATCTTAATTCTTGTGTTTCCGACCTTTTAAAGTTTCATCTCAGTTAAGCTTGTTCAGAGGGTCTTCAGAGGGCTTCGCTGTTAGGCTAAGCCTAACTATATATATTAACCTAGATTCGAACCCGGAACCTCTTGCATGCTAACATCTCTCCTTTGCCACCAGACCACTGGTTTGATCCGGCAATCCCACGAAAACTTTAATTATAAAAAATGCTTTCCTTAATGATACATCTATCGCCCTAACCCTATCCCTAGATGTAACCTAATCGCGAATCTAGCTTAGGTCTAATAATCGCTTTACCTAAACCCAGTTTTATCTAATAATGATAACCTACTTTCATCCCAATTCAGGCATAAGCAAGAGAGAAATGGCATCGACCATCACAAAAGGCTTGGTTTCTAATGAATGCTAATGATGGCATCGACTGTTCAAAATGGCATGGCTTGTTTACGAAAGGGAAATCGCCGGCAGCGACCGTCTACGAAAGGGACAACTGCGTAGCCGGCGCCAAGCTCGAGAAACACCCTCAACGCATGTCACGATTGGTTTTGTCTGAAGTTCTGATTGGTTGAGAATTGGTTTTGGCTGAAGTTCTGATTGGTTGAGAATTGATTTTGTCTGAAGTTCTGATTGGTTGAGAATTGGTTTTGTCTGAAGTTCTGATTGGTTGAGAATTGGTTTTGTCTGAAGTTCTGATTGGTTGAGAATTGGTTTTGTCTGAAGTTCTGATTGGTTGAGAATTGGTTTTGTCTGAAGTTCTGATTGGTTGAGAATTGGTTTTGTCTGAAGTTCTGATTGGTTGAGAATTGGTTTTGTCTGAAGTTCTGATTGGTTGATAAAATTGGGCCTAGATAAAGCGATTATTAGATCTAAGCTAGATTCGCGGTTAGGCAAGATTTAGGGATATGATCACCCGTTATTGATATATAAAGAAAAGCACCTTTTCCAATTAAATTTTCATTGGGTATGCCGGATCAACCCAGTGGTCTAGTGATGAAGAAGGGATGTTAGCATGAAAGAGGTTCCGGGTTCGATTCTAGGTTATTAATTGCATTTTTTTCTTTTTCTGATGGAAAAAAAAAATCGATAATTGGTGAAAAATTTTCTAAGTACCGCTCAAATGGCAGCGACCGTCTGCGAAATGGACAGTTGCGTAGCCGGCACCAAGCGCGAGAAACAACCTCAAGGCATGTCACGATTGGTTTTGTCTTAAGTTCTGAATGGTTGAGAATGTTGCGCGATCTTTTAAACAAATTCTTTGAAGTCATGCTACGTCATGTACGAGCGCGCGCGGAAAAGGAGAAATCTTAACACATAAACTGATAAAAGCTGGTAGCAGTTGTATTAACTTTGCGCTCGGATTGTCGTTGACCCCAATTTTTTTTGATAGACAATTTTTCTTTTCCAATTCTCGAAAGATTGTAAAAAAAAAAAAAATAATGTATAGCAAGTTTAAATTTTTTTTCATTTTTCTACCCACACAACATTGAATCCTGACAATTTGCGGCTGTCATGATTTGCAAATGCCGTCGTTTGGATTAAATTTCCTTTAACGGACATCGCCACTTGAATGAATTTGCTTAACAGATTCACTAAGTTGCATTTTAGAGATTCATTTACAATATTCTTAGACTAACAGACGTAGGGGCCATATTGAGTAAGGAAGATCGATTTTTCAAAATTAGATATATTAGATTCATTTATTAGATTCAGATATTTTATCTCCGATTCCAATTCAGTGACCCCTATTTATTCGTATTACTGACACGAGTAACTCATTACCTAGCTGTAGCAAACGTTCAAAATCAATGTTAAAAGAATTTCGCGCGAACGTCTTTAATGCTTCAAAATTCTTTAATCATAATCATATATTCCTTTAAACAGTTTGCACTACTGTGTCACCGCTTTGACTTCGATTTCATAAATTGTTTTAAGGTATCGCAGGAAGCATTCGATTGTAGGTGCTGTTTCTTTGCATTTACAAATCCAGATGTAGTGTCTTGCTAGTAGAAAGCAGAAATTTAATTGTAGATGGTTTTTTGAAGCATCCGGCATCAGTCCCAAAGCAACAGATGTACTCATTATATAATTTTCTGAAATAATTTGGGATAGAGTTAACCGCGCCATTAAAAAAATTCCAAAAAGAAACAACTTTAGGACAAGACCAAAAAAGGTGTTCAAGTTTATCTGGTTCTTTTACACAAAAGGAACATTTTGGATCATTTTTTATTCCTATTTTATGTAGAAATTCATTAGTTGGTATTCGTCTATGTAAAAACTTGAATTGGAATTCAATAAGTCTCGTGCTTTTTGTGCATTTGGAGGCCAGTAGGTATGCCTCGCACCAGTTGATACATTTATCATCGTTTAAGTTGCAATCGCTTTTCCATTTCTGTTGACTTTGTGTAGGAAGAATGCTTTTTCTCTCTATAAGTTTATTATATACCAATGGGCTTGTTTTATTGGCTCGCATCAATCTTGTGGAAAAGCTTTCATATTCAGAGTTATTTGTAGCACATTTATTTTTATGTGTATTCCAGAGGCATTTAAGAGCAGACAAGAGACCATAGTACTTTAAAGGGCATATGGTCAAACAGTATTTTTTCTTGCAGGCCAGTTAAAGATAGGTAATTTCAGATGTTTCACTTGTATAATTCCTTTTTTATACCACTCTGGAAAGAAAAGAGGTCGATTATTAACTCTAATAAGTGAATTATGCCATAAGCTTTGGTCAAGAAATTGATTCTCAGAAATTATTTGGTTCTCAAAATTTATTTCCGTCCAAATTGTGAGAGCCTTTTTTATAGAACCGTTATGGATTTTGTAGATCTTATTGATGTCATTCATATTAAGGTTACCCGTGAGAAATATTGTGCCTCCAAATCTCTCTAAATCAAGATCAAAAAACAATTTCCATTTTCCTTGGTTATTTTTTTCTAAATATTTTTTTATCCATATGGTTTTTAGAGACTTATTAAAAGACTCTACATCTATCATTTTTAGTCCGCCCTTTGAGTAATCATTAATAATGACTTTTCGTTTGATTTTATCTCCTTTTCCATTCCAGAGAAAAGAATAGAATAGTTTGTTTACTTCTTTGACAGCTTTCACATTTGTTGTGCGTAAGGAGACAGCACATAAACGAGTTGAGAAGCTACTAAACTTTTTAGAACTGCTATTTTACCTATCATAGTAAGCCTGCGATATTTCCAGCAGCTTAAAATGTTCCGTACTTTATCTAGTTTGTCGTTATAATTTAGGGTTGCGGTAGCTTCCGGATCAACTGAGAGCCAAACTCCTAACGTTTTAACTTTGTGTTTTAGCCATTTAAGATTTCGCCCAGTAGTAGTATTTCTTGATTTCCGCAATTTGCTCCTATCCAAAGAGCTTCTGTTTTTTTGTCATTGAGCCTCAAGCCGGAGGCCTCATAAAACCATCTAAAAGTTGAAGTGAGGCCAATAGAGATTCTCTAGACCCGTCTAATATTAGCGTCGTGTCGTCTGCATACTGACTTAGCTTAATTTCTTTGTTCTTTACGCGGATGCCGTTAATATTTTTATTTTTACGAATTGCCTTGGCCAAAACCTCTGCTGATAAAATAAAAAGGTAAGGCGAGAGAGGGCAACCCTGTCTAACACCTCGTTGGATTTTAAAAAAATTGGTGCCCATCCATTGTTTAAAATACAGCTTTCTGGGTGGTAATAAAAAAGGTTTACCCACCTAGTGATGCTGGTTCCGAAACCAAAATATTCTAAAGTTTTTCTAATAAAAGGCCATTCGATTGTATCAAATGCTTTTTCAAAATCCAAAAATAGGAGTAGTCCAGGTAAATTTTTTTCTTTGGCATAGCAAATAACACTGTTATGAGTCGTATATTTTCTCCAATAAATCTATCTTTGATGAAGCCCGTCTGGTCATTATTAATAAGTTTAGGATAAAAGTTTTTAAGCGGTTAGCAATCGATTTTGCCGCTATTTTATAATCGCAATTTAGAAGAGTTAAGGGTCTCCAGTTTTTAAGAAAATAGGGTTCTGTATCTTTCTTAGGTATAAGTTTGATAATTCCTCTTCTCTGGGTTACTGAAAGTTGTCCCTTTTCATAGGCATAATTTAAAGCATTGATTAAGTGACCGATATATCTTTCCAAAAAACCTTATAAAATTCGGCAGGCAGCCCGTCATTCCAGGAGTTTTTTCAGCTTCCATGTTTTTTAGAGCCTCGAGGCACTCTTTTTCTGTAAGCACACCTTCACACGCATTCTGTTCATAATCATGGAGGACTGTATCATTTTCGTGTTCAAAGAAAAAGTTGTATCATAATCGTTCCATGTTTTATGTTTAGATGTATAAAGGTTCTTATAAAATATTTCGCATTCAATTAAAATTTGTTTATCGGAGGTGACGGTTTCATTGTCATTTGTTTTAATTTGGCTTATTGTCCCCTGTTTAAAGTGTCGTTTTTCCAGGTTTAGAAAATATTTTGTGTTTTTCTCTCCTTCATTGTACCATTTTGTCCTGGATCTCAGTATTGCGCCTTTAGTGCGAAATTCAATGATTTTTTCCATTTCTGCCTTTTTCGTATTTAACTGATTTTCAAAAAGAAACAATTGCGGATCACTAATGTCCATTTTGTCGATTTTTTCTTCCAATTTAGCAATTACTTGTTCTAGTTCAGTTATCTGTTGTTTCTGTTTTTAATCTTGGAATAATAAATTGATTTCTCACGCACTTTTAGCTTTATCATTTCCCAAAGAAGTGAAGGGTTGACCAGTTCAGGATCATTATATTCCTCTCTAGTTTCTCGAATCGTTGTCTTAATTTGATTAACATAGTCCATTTCCAATAGAAGAGATGTGTTCAATTTCCAAAAACCCGGACCCCGTGGATTGGAATGCAGTAGTAAACCTAAAATAATCATAGAATGGTCAGTTTTATAACCAGGAGTAATGTCTGCGAGAGATGTGATGTTAATTGTACTTTGACTAACTAAGAAAAAATCTAGTCTACATTGTACCTTTGGATGACATTGGCGCCATGTATATCTTCTAATTTCAGGGTGTATAACTCTCCAGACATCCACTAAGTCAAATTTTTCTGAAAATTCCTGAATAATTTTAAGACAGTTTTGATGTGTTCTAGCGCGGCCGCCTTTCTTGTCCTTTTCTATATCAAGTACCATATTATAATCGCCTCCTAATAATATCATCGCATTCAAAATCCGTGAGGTGTTCAAAAAAAACACTGAAAAAATCTGGGTTGTCTTCATTTGGAGCATAGATGTTAGCCAAGGTTAAGAGCTTTTCATCCGCTTTTATATCACAAATAATGAAACGTCCGGAAGGGTCTGTGTAAACTTTTTGAATTACCAAATTAAAGTTGTTGTTGAAAAGTATGCCTACCCCTGCCTTGCTGCTCATGTAGGTACTAAAAATAGTTCGATAGCCCCATTCTGCCGACCATTTGTGATTAGTATTGTCAGTTGAGTGAACTTCTTGCAGCATATAAATTGCATATTTTTTTGCTCGAAGCCAATTAAACACTTCTCTTCTTAATGTCATCTCTTAGTCCCCTGACATTTAACGATGCTATTGTCAAAGCCATAAATAATTTTGTTTAGTTTGTTGAATAATTCCCTCATGTGTCGGCGCCAAAACCCTGAAGCTGTTGCACAATATATCCATAAAGTACCACACACATTTACATAAACATAGATACATAAAACAAATAACATAAAAATTACCTCGAGTTGAGCGATGCCTGCTTTCCGTCGGATGTTTTGTTTAGAGCACTCCGAAAAAGTGGTCGGCAGTGGTTATAATATAATATACAATTTATAACTCAAAAATAGTGTTGCATTAAAGAAGTACAATGCCACAAAGGGATAGAAATATGCAATATTCGCTTTGCTTGAACAAGAAAAGACAAAATTCAGGAAAATTACATCAACGCTGAAAATCAAGGAAAATTAATCAATTGGCGTGTCAGGGGCGATATATTTACCATTTACATAAATTATCCGGATGGGCTTTGTTGAAGTACGCAGAGTATCCCTTACTTTTTGCGTCTTTGAATTTGTTCATTTGATTCTTTCTTGCTTCGTAAAAGCTTTGGAATGTCGTCAGATACGTAGAAATCTTTTCCTTTTAACTTCTTGCGGGCTTTGTCCATAACCAGTTCTTTGCTCTTCGATGCTCTTCCATAAAGGTATACATAACTTTCCTCGTATCCTCAAGCAATTGCTGGGAATCGTCCGTATTTTCCATTTCCTCTATACCATGAAATATCGCATTTTCCCTCCTGGAATATGTTTCTAAATAAAGAATTTGTTTCGATCCTGAGATCGATTAGTTCCTTTTCCGCACCCTTTGTGTCACGTTTTAAGTTGCTGATGTCTTCGTCATTAAGAATTACGCCTGACTTACGCTCTCTTCAAGTTCTTTAACAACGTTATCCAGTTTCCCGGTCTTGGTTTTTAAAATCTCAACGTCCTCTTCGAGACAAATTAGCGACTGTTGAATACTGGAAAGCGTCGTGAACACCTCGTTAATTCTAGCTTCAATGACGTCGAGTTTGTTCAGCTTACGCATTATTACTTCCAATTTGCTACCCAAACTTTCCGCCATTTCCAGCGCCTCGAAGGCCTCGTCGGAATCGCTTCGTAATTCTTTTACCTCTTCTTTACTTTTCTTCTCGTCTGGCGATTCTTTGGTTGTCTTATCATACTTCTTATCCATGCTCGCTCCAGTTTCCAAGAAGAGATGGGTTGACTGTATCATCATTTCTATATTCTTTCTGTGTCTGATCAATAGTTAGTTTTATCAAATCAATATAGTCAGCATCAGATAAAAAGGACGTGTTAAGTTTCCAAAAACCACGTCCTTTGGAGTTAAAATGCAAGGATATGCTCAGTGTTATCAGCGAATGGTCTGTTTTCAAGCTTGGTAAGATATCCGCTGAGGAAACGTTACCCATAAAGCTTTGAGATACCAAAAAAAAAATCTAGTCTACAATGAACCTCTGGTTGCTTTTGGCGCCAGGTGTATCTACAAGTATCTGGATTCAAAAGTCTCCATGCGTCAACAAGGTCTAGGTTTTCTGAAATTTCGCTCACAGTTCTTCTAGCTCCGCTGTGCGTTTTGGGGAGTCCACCTTTCTTGTCTTTTTGTACATATAACACCAGATTAAAATCTCCGCCAATTATAATCTCGTCATTTTGAAATCTTCCATATGATCAGCAAGGGTTTTAAAGAAGTTTGGATCATCTTCATTAGGAGCGTACACATTGACCAGAGTTAAAAGTTTTCTATTAACCAACAGATCACATACTATAGCGGAGCACTTGCCAGGCCGAAGGCCTGGCTGCGCAGCTCCATACTCATAGAACCTACGCCGTCATTTTTCATGGTCATGGCTAGCGGAATATTTCGCGGGCGCGTGTCCGTCCGCCCGCCGCCCGCCGCCGTGTTGGAACAACATCCGGGATCTTTGTTTTTCGCGCGGCCACACAGCCGTGAGCTCGGTAAACACTTTAGTTGTTTTGTTGTGTCTAGCGGAGAATTAAACTCGTTATTTTCCTCATTTTTTCGCGGTTTGCTACTCAAGACAGGGATACTAATTAAAGGATACTCAGAAGCCGCTTTAGTGGAAAAAGACGAGCTTTCAGGGATAAAATCTTGCTTCGAGGAACTTCATGTATTACGTTTTTATCAATGCGGGAGATGTTTGTTTCCTACGGATTTCAGAACCAGAAGCGGAGATTTGAATTTCCAAGCAAGCGAGCAACTTAAAGGTAAAACAGATTACAGTTTTCGATGAGAATTTATGTTGATATCAATCTGTGAGTGACTTTTTCTTAGTGTTATTGTTAGTTTTGCAGAATTGATTTTAAAAGGTGCTTAAATTCAGTTGTATCGATCTCTTGAATTTCATCGAAGAAAGCTTAAAATTAAATGGTACGCGTTTTGCTTTTAAACGTAAACTAATCGAGATTTGAATAAATTTTTTCGAAAGAAGATTGTGTTGTCCATTTTTATGTGTTTGTTCATTCATTAGATTGATTGAAAAGCGATTTTACGTAAACAAAACAAGACTTTGATTTTATAGTACACTTCTATCTTCACTCGCATCGCCTTATGCAAATATGTTTGTGTATTTTTGCAATTTTTGATTTTCAAATCAGTTTCTCGGGCAATTTTTGACAAACATAAACTGTATTTTATTCGGAAACTAGTGGTACTAGTTATTCTAGACAGAGAAAAGTTGTTTTTGTGAACTTTTGAACGGTCTATAAAGATGTTCTGTGCAGACGGTCGCGTAATACTGTTTTTGAGAATTGCTAAAATTGAAAATAGCCCGTTCGTCAATCTTAATTCTTGTGCTTCCAACCTTTCACCTTAGTTAAGTTTCACCTTAGTTAAGCTTGTTCAAAGTGCGACGCTGTTAGGCTTGGGCTATCTATATATATTATAACGACCTGACTTGTCAATATAAATTTTCAAAATTTGAAGTTCGAAATTACTGTTGAATAGAATACCTACACCTGCCTTAGTGCTTGAAAAGGAGCTAAAAAAAGCTTGTATAGCCCCATTCCGTGGTCCAAAGGTCTTTTGTTTTTTTCGAGCAGTGGACTTCTTGTAACATATAAGTAGAAAAATGTTTAGATCGCAGCCAATTAAAGATTTCTCTTCTTTCAGTGTCGTTCCCAAGGCCCCGCACATTGAGAGAGGCTATAGTGATTGCGTTATTGTCTTTTTCCATTGTTTTCTTCTAAGCAAGTCAGGATAATGATTGTAATTATGTACTGCTCTTTGATAGAAGGTGAAAAAGCTAAAGCTGTGGTTGATAATTTGCATACTGCTTAAATTGATAGTATTTTGCAAATTTAAAAATGATATCGTACGCAGTAAAGATATTTTTAATTAAGATAAAATGTGACCTCAGGTATGAAAATCTAGTAGTGAAAGTTAAAGGAAAAAAAAAGATAGAATGTAAGGAAACAGACGTATAAGAACACTGGCAACAAAAATTGGGAAAAGAATCGTAACAAACATAAACATAAAGCCGCTTGAAAAAAAACTATCGATCTTTGGTCTTAGTGAAAGCTAGTCGCTATAAATCGCTTGATGAAAAAAGCATGGAAGGTGCTAGCCAGTCCGCCTAGGATAGCGTAATAATTAGTGCCTAAATACAACAAATTGTCTGTTACTAACGGTTTTCCACTAGGCCAGAATTTGCCATTTATATATAGCTTATCTGGTTGGCTTTTACTGAAAGAGGCTTTCATGCCATTCCGATTTGCCTTTTTGAAGGTTGGCATCTGATTCTTTCGCCTTTTAATGGTTTCTTGTGGAAAATCTCTAAACATCTGGAAGTCTGTTCCTTCAAGACGTCTTCCGAGACTGAATATGTCTTCCACATCCTTGTAGCGAAAGAACCTAGCGATTATCGGGCGAGGGCCAGAGTCACCCCGTCTCCCAGCAATTCGATGGACACGTTGTATTTCAGCTGTACGAGCGTTTCGATATCCCAGTTCATTTTCCATAAAATTTCTTAGTACTTCCTCGGTATCCTCCTCTTCTTCTTATGAGATGGAAAATAATTTAATATTCTCGCGTCTTGAGTATGCTTCTAGATAAAGGTTTTTGGAGATAACTTCATTCATTTGGTCCCGTAGCTTTCTTTCGCTAGCCATCGTAGAATTGATTTTTGAGGAATGATCATCGACACGATCTTGTAGTTCCTTGCATGTGTTCCCGTTGAAGGTAGTTGACTCTTTTAAATCCTTTATGTCTTTCGCAGCGGTCATTTTGAATTGCTCAAGTTTTGCGGTTCGGGCCTTGAGGTTTGCAAGATTAGCTTCAATGTTTTTAACTGAATTTTCAATTACGTATCGATTTCAGTTGTTCCAAGATTGAAGCAATCGTGTCTAGCGTCTCCATCAGTTCGTCGTGCGAATCTTCGTTGTCGGTGTTGTCATGGGTTATCGCGTCTTTCAAATTTTTTGCCTCAGGAGATGTCGTAGTTTTCTCGTCCGAACTAGCGGAAGATCTATTTCTTCGTTTTCGTATGTAGTTAGTAACAATTTCAGCCATGTGTTATTTGTAAAAATAGAGGTAAAAGGCGGACCGCAAACAGAGTCGTCCTCACGCGGCCATCACTCGACCCAGTCTCAAGCGGGCCTTGGTCCCGCGAGAGCTTCGCTATAAAATGTACAGGCTTATTCTTCAGAGCACCCGTTTTGTAGCGGAGCTCTCGCAGGCCGAAGACCTGCTGCGCAGCCCCATACTTTTAGAACCTATGCCATGCAAACATTTTTTATATGCGACACCTGCTGCAAACAATTTATTTTGTGCCTCCGTCCAACTGCCATACTTCCAACAAACCATTTTTCTTTATTTTTTGCTTGCATACAATTTATTTCAGTGTTTATAGCCTCTGCAAACAATTTGTTTCAAAATTTTACAACCCCCCCCCCCCCCCCCCCGTCAAAAAAATAATGGTCCGTCCCTAAATTGTATGCGTTTTGCTTTTAAACATAAACTAATAGATATTTAAACAAAATATTTCTAAAAAAGATTGTGTTGTCCATTTTTATGTACATTTGTTCATTCATTAAATTGAAAAGCGATTTTATGTAAACAAGACAAGACTTGGATTTTATAGTTCTAACTTCACTCGCGTCCCCTAATAATGCAAAGATGTCTGTGAATTGTTTGCACTTTTGATTTCCAAATCAGTTTCATGGGCAATTTTCGCTACGCAACAGGTGTATTTTATTCGGAAATTATCATACCAGTTATTCTAGACCGAGAAAAAGTTGAGTTTTTGTGAGCTTTTGTGCGGTCTAAATGTACTGTGCAGACGGTCCCGTACTACTGTTTTTGAGAATTGTTAAAATTGAAAAATAGCCCGGTCGTCAATCTTAATTTCTGTGCTTCCGACCTTTCAACTTAGTTAAGCTTATCATCGACTTTCTGTTCAGAGAGCTACACTGTTAGGCTCAGCCTATCTATATATATATACATATTATACATAACTAACTAATGACATCAAATGAGTAATCAATAAGTAATCAATGTATAGTCAGTTAATTAATCATTGAGTATTGCTTATACTCAATGACTAATGTAATAGGCCCACGAAATGTTAAGTCATTGATTAGTTAGTGATATCATTGAGTAATGATCATTGATATCATTGATAGTTTAGTCATAGACATCAACTTAGAGCTACAAATGCCAGGAAAATAACATTGTTTGCAGGTATATTTACCTACACAAGTCCTCTTATTCTCAGCTCCTTCCACTTTATAACCAACATTGCAGCCACAAGCGTGAGATCCATCGTCTTGCTTACGACACTTTAGAGGAGACCTGCAAATATCCCCTCTCTTAACGCATTCGTCTTTGGCTGAAATAATCATGTTAAGTGACAAAAATATTACGTCATTGTTGGAAAAAATTATGATAAAGGCTATTTCCAGACACGCCCACAGATGGATAACCATTTCTTAACTACTCTAAACTTCCGGTTTTCCAGCAATGCAACAAATAGTACTTTTTGGTAGTGTTTGAGGAAAATATGTAAAACAGAATACTAATTTTGTAAAATTTAGTCAAATAGGAATGTAAAGTAAACTACATAATAGCTAAAAGGACAAAAAATAATCCAAGATCGACACAAAGATACACCCGATCTGGTGATGATACTTTGAGCGGAGTGATTTGCACAGAGATGTTTTCAATTGAATAAAAATAATAAATTAGTAATTCGCGTTTAACATCGTTTCCCTCAAGACGATTTTTAAATGAACTTGACTCCTCACGCTATACATTACATTGCTTTACACACATCACTGGTTAACCAAGGTAACGAGGCCCATACAGCCTTGAACTTGCCTTGAGGGGTGGAGGCACAAAGTGCCCGCGCTAACTTTCAACATTCATAACTTCCTTAATATGTATTGAAACGCCATCAAACTTTGTAACTGTTCCTAAAATTTATCTGGCAATAATGTGATATGACATTTTATTGATCATGTGACTTGATATTTCCATAGCAACAAGATTTTGACAGCCATGTTTTTTTGTAATTTGCATATTTTTACCTTTGAATAAAGAAAAACAAGGTTTGTTGTATAACTTTTAGATTTTTACGTCATTTAGCGTTTATTTATTGGTTTTGATTAATTTTGAGTAAATTTGGACGGTTTTTAAGAGGTTTTGAAAAATTTCAGAAAGCCAAGATGGTGGATCCAAGATGGCGGCCGTATAGCTAATTACCTAATAACTACGTCATATGACATCATCGTTCCATTGTGCGGACCGCAAAGGAGACAGTATTGGACGTACAATGTACCCTCATTGGCATAGCCTTAATATTCCCCCTCTCCAGGCTCAGAACCTCGATAAAAGCCCAGGCAAAATAGGCAAAAGAAACTGCCATTTTATATTTGCAGCCATGTTGATATTACGAAACGCGGTACCACACGTAACTGACTCTCACACTGAGCTTGGGGTGCTTGTGGTATTACTCGGTCTGTTGTGGGTATTGCTCGATCGGTTGTGTGTATTACTCGGCCAGTTCAGTGTGTGTTACTCGGTCATTTTATAGAAATTTACCTGAAGCAATAGACAAAAGTTATTTTGAAACAAATCGCGCACTAAATCAATGAATTATCACCAGTAGTTCGCTCATCGCAGTCTGGTAATTGTTTTGACCATTTTACCACAGGCGCTGAGCCAAAGAATGCGATTAGAGACTTTTTTGACGCGAGGTTACTAAAGTTATTCCCCTTTTCCCATTTCATCTAGCCTTAGATTTAAAAGAAATTCGTCGGATGCTTTCCTGGGAAATATTCATGTAGTACACTTTCATATAATTGATTTGTGCCCAATCTGTTAATTACATTATAAAGTGAAGTAATAACAAAAAACAACACTTATTTGTTACTTTTCTTTTCCTCTAACAGGTTTTCAAATGCCGTTCTGGAAAGGGAAGGCTTACTGAAGAAAATGTACAAGGAAACCTACTTAAATAGGGTCATATCGTTGCATTGTTTTTGGCCAGCTAAGATAAAAAGCCGTTTATTGGAAAGTTGTTAGTATGAACAAAGTCGACAAAGACACTGCGTCTGCCTTCCCGAAGAGGTGTCATTTGAAGGCTCAACTTCGAACGCAAGGGCTTCTGAAATGTTTGAAATACAGTTTATTACTTGTATCTGTTGGCGTAACAATTCTGTAGTTTCTAGCTTATTATTTTAACTGGTCCCTGTGGAATTTTACTCATTAAAGCAAAAAACCTCGGGAAATTTCCGCCGTCATTTTACTCACTGAAGCAAAAAAAAAACCGCGGAAATTTCCGCCGTCATTTTACTCACTGAAGGAAAAAACCCGCGGAAATTTCTGCCGTCATCTTACTCACTGAAGCATAAAACCCGTGGAAATTTCCGCCGTCATTTTACTCGGTGAAGCCAAAAATACGCGGAAATTTCCGCTGTCATTTTATTAGCTGAAGCAAAAAAACCTGCTGAAATTTCCGCCGTCATTTTACTCACTGAAGCAAAAAGCCTCGGAAATTTCCATCGTCATAAGTTAAGGGTGTTTGGTAAAATTTTGTTATTTCATGCATTTCTTGACAAAAATATTTAAATCCGTCAAAAATAGAGTGTTTTAAAGTATTTTTTCTCTAATGAGGTGAAACATTTCATTGGTGTTGGAAAATTACTTACCTTCTTTTGAAATTTTGCCACATTTTTCATTTCAGCCAAATTTATAATCCTTATAAATTTAAGTTAATGCGACAACCAGGACAATATGCTCACTGTGTGATATGCTACCCAGGGAAATCACCCGTTGTCACGCACGTTGTCAAAGGTCATCTTGTGTTCACGTGGAAAAACGTGCAGTGCTGCATCTGACCAATCACACACAGGCCATCACGTGCAAATAGCACTGAAAATATTTTATCCGTGTTTCATTCGTTCCATGTGCTCGAAGCTTTGGTCTCGTTGTCATCTTGAAGCAATTTCCTGAAGCAATTTTTAAAGTTTTTTGAAGCATTTGCATTATAAAACATAAGCGAAAACCCGGAGACATCCGACCAAACAGTCTACTTCGGACCTAATGCCGCCCACGCGTAACCGGGGATCCCGTTCAGGGGAAGGAATCGACTCCACGATACATATGAGCACCGCCATTTTCCCGACACTTTCGGTGACACAACTGCAAGACCTGTGCCGAGAACATGGCCTCCCTGCGACGGGCCGTCGCCCAACCTTACAAAACAGGTTAAAGAACGCAGGTATTGCGCGGAACGTTCCACCCCGAGAATAGGACACGGGGACTCCGTTGCTCCCAAATGCCAGCGAGCAGCAGCATACAAATACCGCTCAATTTACGGACGGGCAATTATCGCAGATCAGGCGTCTAGTGCAAGACTCCGTGGCTGCTGCGTCAAGGGAAATCGCCAGCGAGGCCGCCCGAGCAGCCGTCAGTGCCATGCAGACACGAGCATCAGCTCCCTTGCCTATCTCAACGCCCGGTTCTGCGCTCACACTCCCAATTCAGGTCGAGGATGCCATATTGCGACCACAAGACCAACAGCAACAGGCCGGACGGACGGAACAAACATTAGCAATGCAGCCTTCTCTTGTGCCATGCCGGTACGGAGCGCCTTTTCAAGACATTCCAGGGAATTACGTCAAAGATATACAGTCGGGTGAGTTCTTCGAGCTTTCTAAACTTTTGCCTAAGAACCTTTCCTTGCATGATGAAGGGGATAATCTTGTGTTGTCACTAGACAACTCTGTAATCAGAGTCTCCAAGAAGCCACAGCCATCTACGTCCATCACCGACATCGAACAATGGACCACGGTATTTACTACCTATTTGAGTGTTTTTACTGATAAGTTCCCCTTACGTTCGCAAGAATTATTACAGTACTTAAGCCTTATTAGGTACGCCGCCAGTGTTCACAAAGGTCTGGGTTGGGCCATTTACGACTACAAGTTTCGACAGAAGGCTAGCCATAACAAATCTCTGGTTTGGTCAGTAATTGACACCCATCTGTGGCTCACAATTTTCACAGTTCCCCCGGCAGTATTGAAGGATGAATATCCTCTTTTTACAAAAGGACCCATTACCAGCAGTGTCAATTCAGGGGGCTCATATACCAAAGGCACTTGCTTTGTCTACAACAAGTATGGGGTATGCACCAAGGACCCATGCAAATACACCCACTCTTGCAACCGATGCAGCGGGGCCCACCCAGGTTGCGATTGCCCCACTTCACCTAAACATCAACGAGCCCGGGAGGGGGAACGGGACAAATACAGGGACTCAGGGAGCTCAAAGTCCAGCGCCTCCCACAGCCATAAGTGAGGGATATTTAGGGACCCTTCCGACTCCTATCAACGTAGACAAACTTGAACAAGTACTTACTGATCACCCAGACCGTGTCCTTGTGTCCAAATTGTGTGGTTCTCTTAGAGACGGGGCTGAAATTGGTTATACCGGTACCCGCGCGGCTAGATTTTCAAGGAATCTGCCTACCGCTTTTGCGCAGCCCCAAATTATAGCTGAAAACTTGGCTAAGGAAGTTGCATTAGGCAGGGTAGCTGGCCCATTTTCAACCCCTCCGTTCCCCAATTTTCAAGTCTCCCCTATAGGTCTAGTACCCAAGAAGCATTCTGATAAGTTTCGAACCATTTTCCATCTGTCATTTCCCAAATCTGGGGTTACAAGCATCAACTTTTCCATTTCTAAAGAAGACCACAGCCTACAGTACATAACTATTGACAGCGCTATTGAAGGAATTATCAGTCTCGGTAGAGGGTGTTTTCTTGCCAAAACAGACATAGAATCCGCCTTCCGGCTCATTCCCCTCAAACCCTCTGATTATGAGCTCTTCGGCATGTTTTGGGATGGCAATTACTACTATGACAAAGTCCTCCCCTTTGGATTACGAAGTGCCCCCTATTTATTCAACCAGCTGTCTGATGCGATTGAGTGGATCCTTGTTAATAAGTGTTGTATCCCGCTTGTCTACCACATTCTGGACGATTTTTTGATCATTGCACCCGCTTCATCTTCTCCTCCTCACAGCCAATCCTGCCAGCAGAGCCTGTCAAGCATGCTCCTTACTTTTAAAAATCTAGGTATCCCTGTTGCAGCCAACAAAACTCAAGGACCAGACGTGGTCTTGGAGTTTATGGGCATCATCCTCGATTCAGATCGGATGGAAGCTCGGCTACCCCCTGACAAAGTGGAGCGGATCCGGTCATCCCTTGCTTCCTTTAAATGCAAGAAGTCTTGTACTTTGAAGGAACTTCAGTCACTCATTGGGACCTTAAACTTTGCCTGCAAAGTCATCCCCCCTGGTAGACCCTTCTTGCAGCGTATGATTGAACTGACTCGTAACGTTTCCCAACCTCACCATCATATCAAGCTGAGTTCAGGGTTTTTCAAAGATCTTTACACCTGGCAGCAGTTCATTTCTAGCTGGAACGGGGCTAGTTTTTTCCTGTCTACTGCCTGGACTGACTCAGATTCCTGTGAGCTCCACACTGATGCCTCGGGTACTCTAGGGTTTGGTGGGGTCTTTGGTCACAAGTGGTTTCAGGGTCACTGGCAGACCAAACAACAGTTGGGCCAGCCTGGTATTAGCATTGCCTGGCAAGAACTGTTTGCCATTGTTGTTGCCTGTCACCTGTGGGGAAAAGCTTTCGCCAATAAACGCATTATCTTTTACTGCGACAATGAGGCTGTTGTTCAAATAGTCAACTCCAAACGGTCCCGCATCCCTAGAGTCATGGATTTAGTACGCCACCTGACACTCCTTACCCTGAAACACAATTTCTACCTAAAAACCAGGCATATTGAAGGCAAAAAGAATGAAATTGCTGATGCGCTCTCTCGCTTTCAGATGGACCGATTTCGACTTCTGGCACCACATGCAGACCAAACTCCATGTCCAGTTCCACACGCACTCCTGGAGATCTGAATGCCGACATCAGCCGATACCTCAGCCTTTCTATTGCAGCATCAACTAAACAGACGTATAGCTCGGGCGAAAAACGTTTTATCGAGTTCTGTTCTCTCTACCGACCCCATAATGGCAAGTTCTGGCCTGCAGACGAAAGCACTCTAATTCAATACGTTGCCTACTTGGCAAGGTCAATAAAGCACTCCTCTATAAAAGGTTACCTCGCCGCAGTCCGCCATTTGCACATCCGTAACGGCTACGAATTAGATCTCAAGAAATATCTCCGTCTACAACTTATCTGCAGAGGGATAAAGCGGTCACAGGGCATCTCTACTAGAATCCGTTTGCCTCTCACAATTCATCACCTCAAACTGTTTTTCCGTCTTCTTGCCATCCCCCACACTTCTAACAATGATTCCGTCATGATATGGGCAGCAATGACCCTGGCCTTCTTTGGGTTTTTGCGTCTTAGTGAATTGACATGCAACTCCCCATATTCATCAGAGTTACATCTGTCTCCAACTGACATACAGTTTCTCCCAACTCCGAGCAACCCCGACCACATTTCTGTCCTCATCAAGGTTTCGAAGACTGACCCATTCCGGGTTGGCCATACCATATTTATAGGTAAAACAGACCAGACTATTTGCCCAGTTATGGCAATGAAGACCTACCTGGAGGCCAGGACCACCACCCCTGGGCCCCTCTTTCAGTATCAGTCGGGAACACCACTGACCAAGAATGCTTTAACTTCCCAAACTAGACATGTTTTATCGTTGTCCGGGTTCAATCCTTCCGAATATGCAGGCCATAGCTATAGAATAGGGGCAGCTACCACTGCAGCTTCAGTAGGCCTCCCACCATGGCTAATCAAAACATTAGGGCGCTGGTCCTCAGATTGTTATGAGCGTTACATTCAATGCCCCCACTCTCTCCTTTCTGGGGTGTCTTACAAGTTGGCACAAGACACGGTCAATTAGACTCAACCACTTAGCCCCTTTGAGAATCTATAATGATCAACATCCAATTTCTCCTTGTCATATCAACACCTGCTTAGCCTTGGGTCTTGACAGATCAATGAAACTAGGATCGACACAGTTAATTGCCATGACACTTGAATAATGTTTATTCAATGTGCCGTATTTCATTATTCACTTATCTTCTCCAAACCTTTACTGTGGAGAGAATTTGGATGTTGATACTTTGGCTCATCGGGTTAAGCATCTATGCATTGGTTTGTGGTTCGTCTTGGGGAATACACTGCGTGTATTTTTGGGGATGAAGTGCTCCCATACAGGTCACCCTTTGCCCCATAGACTCACACGTTTTGCTGTTTTGGGGTATTGTGCCCCCATGCAGCTTTAATAACATTGTTACCATAGTAACTCGGTGGAAACCCTGATAGGATAAGGACCTCTCTCAGGGGGGTTTTGTACCCCTGGAGAGGGTGATAGGATAAGGACCTCTCTTGGGGGTTTGGTACCCCTGGAGAGGGTTGGGGGATTATGACCCCCTGGGAGGGGAGAAGTTTTACCTCTCCCTTAGCCCCCTAACTCTGATAAGATAAGGACCTCTCTCAGGGGGGGTTTATACCCCTGGAGAGGGTTGGGGGATTAGAACCACCTGGCTGGAGAGGATTGTGACCTCGATGCCATGTAGCTTTTTATTACTTTGACCTGTACGAGAATTGTGATTTACTGGAGTACTTTATCCCCTTCCCCTTTCTATCCCACAAACTGTTTTTGTTATGTCTTTCTTGAGTTAAGGGTTGGGAGCATTAAATGGCAAGAACTCGCTAAATTCTCTAATTTAGTCCAGCTTCCTTAGGGCAAAAATTGAGAGTTTTAAATGTTTTTTTGCCATGTAACTACACAAATCCAAAAATATGGCAATTTGGGCATGGATTCATGACTTTTGTGACCTGACGGTCTGGGCAAAAAACAATAAAAAAGAATTATTTTGTATCCGATGTACAGTGGCCACGGTAAAAAAAGCCCTAGAAATCGATATTTTGCCAACATTTCTGCATATTTTGGCAAAAACACACCAAAACTGCGATTATTTGCCAGAATTTGGCCCTTTTAGAATACCCCGTTTGCTTTTAGAACGTGTTAGTGTCACCGCTTTGACTTCGATTTCATAAATTGTTTTAAGGTATCGCAGGAAGCATTCGATTGTAGGTGCTGTTTCTTTGCATTTACAAATCCAGATGTAGTGTCTTGCTAGTAGAAAGCAGAAATTTAATTGTAGATGGTTTTTTGAAGCATCCGGCATCAGTCCCAAAGCAACAGATGTACTCATTATATAATTTTCTGAAATAATTTGGGATAGAGTTAACCGCGCCATTAAAAAAATTCCAAAAAGAAACAACTTTAGGACAAGACCAAAAAAGGTGTTCAAGTTTATCTGGTTCTTTTACACAAAAGGAACATTTTGGATCATTTTTTATTCCTATTTTATGTAGAAATTCATTAGTTGGTATTCGTCTATGTAAAAACTTGAATTGGAATTCAATAAGTCTCGTGCTTTTTGTGCATTTGGAGGCCAGTAGGTATGCCTCGCACCAGTTGATACATTTATCATCGTTTAAGTTGCAATCGCTTTTCCATTTCTGTTGACTTTGTGTAGGAAGAATGCTTTTTCTCTCTATAAGTTTATTATATACCAATGGGCTTGTTTTATTGGCTCGCATCAATCTTGTGGAAAAGCTTTCATATTCAGAGTTATTTGTAGCACATTTATTTTTAATGTGTATTCCAGAGGCATTTAAGAGCAGACAAGAGACCATAGTACTTTAAAGGGCATATGGTCAAACAGTATTTTTTCTTGCAGGCCAGTTAAAGATAGGTAATTTCAGATGTATCACTTGTATAATTCCTTTTTTATACCACTCTGGAAAGAAAAGAGGTCGATTATTAACTCTAATAAGTGAATTATGCCATAAGCTTTGGTCAAGAAATTGATTCTCAGAAATTATTTGGTTCTCAAAATTTATTTCCGTCCAAATTGTGAGAGCCTTTTTTATATAGAACCGTTATGGATTTTGTAGATCTTATTGATGTCATTCATATTAAGGTTACCCGTGAGAAATATTGTGCCTCCAAATCTCTCTAAATCAAGATCAAAAAACAATTTCCATTTTCCTTGGTTATTTTTTTCTAAATATTTTTTTATCCATATGGTTTTTAGAGACTTATTAAAAGACTCTACATCTATCATTTTTAGTCCGCCCTTTGAGTAATCATTAATAATGACTTTTCGTTTGATTTTATCTCCTTTTTCATTCCAGAGAAAAGAATAGAATAGTTTGTTTACTTCTTTGACAGCTTTCACATTTGTGCGTAAAGGAGACAGCACATAAACGAGTTGAGAAGCTACTAAACTTTTTAGAACTGCTATTTTACCTATCATAGTAAGCCTGCGATATTTCCAGCAGCTTAAAATGTTCCGTACTTTATCTAGTTTGTCGTTATAATTTAGGGTTGCGGTAGCTTCCGGATCAACTGAGAGCCAAACTCCTAACGTTTTAACTTTGTGTTTTAGCCATTTAAGATTTCGCCCAGTTAGTAGTATTTCTTGATTTCCGCAATTTGCTCCTATCCAAAGAGCTTCTGTTTTTTTGTCATTGAGCCTCAAGCCGGAGGCCTCATAAAAACCATTTAAAAGTTGAAGTGAGGCCAATAGAGATTCTCTAGACCCGTCTAATATTAGCGTCGTGTCGTCTGCATACTGACTTAGCTTAATTTCTTTGTTCTTTACGCGGATGCCGTTAATATTTTTATTTTTACGAATTGCCTTGGCCAAAACCTCTGCTGATAAAATAAAAAAGTGAGGCGAGAGAGGGCAACCCTGTCTAACACCTCGTTGGATTTTAAAAAAATTGGTTGCCCATCCATTGTTTAAAATACAGCTTTCTGGGTGGTAATAAAAAAGGTTTACCCACCTAGTGATGCTGGTTCCGAAACCAAAATATTCTAAAGTTTTTCTAATAAAAGGCCATTCGATTGTATCAAATGCTTTTTCAAAATCCAAAAATAGGAGTAGTCCAGGTAAATTTTTTTCTTTGGCATAGCGAATAACACTGTTTATGAGTCGTATATTTTCTCCAATAAATCTATCTTTAATAAAGCCCGTCTGGTCATTATTAATAAGTTTAGGAATAAAAGTTTTTAAGCGGTTAGCAATCGATTTTGCCGCTATTTTATAATCGCAATTTAGAAGAGTTAAGGGTCCCCAGTTTTTAAGAAAATAGGGTTCTGTATCTTTCTTAGGTATAAGTTTGATAATTCCTCTTCTCTGGGTTACTGAAAGTTGTCCCTTTTCATAGGCATAATTTAAAGCATTGATTAGAATGACCGATATATCTTTCCAAAAAACCTTATAAAATTCGGCAGGCAGCCCGTCAATTCCAGGAGTTTTTTCAGCTTCCATGTTTTTTAGAGCCTCGAGGCACTCTTTTTCTGTAAGCACACCTTCACACGCATTCTGTTCATAATCATAGAGGACTATATCATTTTCGTGTTCAAAGAAAATAGTTGTATCATAATCGTTCCATGTTTTATGTCTAGATGTATAAAGGTTCTTATAAAATATTTCGCATTCAATTAAAATTTGTTTATCGGAGGTGACGGTTTCATTGTCATTTGTTTTAATTTGGCTTATTGTCCCCTGTTTAAAGTGTCGTTTTTCCAGGTTTAGAAAATATTTTGTGTTTTTCTCTCCTTCATTGTACCATTTTGTCCTGGATCTCAGTATTGCGCCTTTAGTGCGAAATTCAATGATTTTTTCCATTTCTGCCTTTTTCGTATTTAACTGATTTTCAAAAAGAAACAATTGCGGATCACTAATGTCCATTTTGTCGATTTTTTCTTCCAATTTAGCAATTACTTGTTCTAGTTCAGTTATCTGTTGTTTCTGTTTTTAATCTTGGAATAATAAATTGATTTCTCACGCACTTTTAGCTTTATCATTTCCCAAAGAAGTGAAGGGTTGACCAGTTCAGGATCATTATATTCCTCTCTAGTTTCTCGAATCGTTGTCTTAATTTGATTAACATAGTCCATTTCCAATAGAAGAGATGTGTTCAATTTCCAAAAACCCGGACCCCGTGGATTGGAATGCAGTAGTAAACCTAAAATAATCATAGAATGGTCAGTTTTATAACCAGGAGTAATGTCTGCGACAGATGTGATGTTAATTGTACTTTGACTAACTAAGAAAAAAATCTAGTCTACATTGTACCTTTGGATGACATTGGCGCCATGTATATCTTCTAATTTCAGGGTGTATTACTCTCCAGACATCCACTAAGTCAAATTTTTCTGAAAATTCCTGAATGATTTTAAGACAGTTTTGATGTGTTCTAGCGCGGCCGCCTTTCTTGTCCTTTTCTATATCAAGTACCATATTATAATCGCCTCCTATAATAATATCATCGCATTCAAAATCCGCGAGGTGTTAAAAAAAAAAAACACTGAAAAAATCTGGGTTGTCTTCATTTGGAGCATAGATGTTAGCCAAGGTTAAGAGCTTTTCATTCGCTTTTATATCACAAATAATGAAACGTCCGGAAAGGTCTGTGTAAACTTTTTGAATTACCAAATTAAAGTTGTTGTTGAAAAGTATGCCTACCCCTGCCTTGCTGCTCATGTAGGTACTAAAGTTCGATAGCCCCATTCTGCCGACCATTTGTGATTAGTATTGTCAGTTGAGTGAACTTCTTGCAGCATATAAATTGCATATTTTTTTGCTCGAAGCCAATTAAACACTTCTCTTCTGTTAATGTTATCTCTTAGTCCCCTGACATTTAACAATGCTATTGTCAAAGCCATAAATAATTTTGTTTAGTTTGTTGAATAATTCCCTCATGTGTCGGCGCCAAAACCCTGAAGCTGTTGCACAATATATCCATAAAGTACCACACACATTTACATAAACATAGATACATAAAACAAACAACATAAAAATTACCTCGAGTTGAGCGATGCCTGCTTTCCGTCGGATGTTTTGTTTAGAGCACTCCGAAAAAGTGGTCGGCAGTGGTTATAATATAATATACAATTTATAACTCAAAAATAGTGTTGCATTAAAGAAGTACAATGCCACAAAGGGATAGAAATATGCAATATTCGCTTTGCTTGAACAAGAAAAGACAAAATTCAGGAAAATTACATCAACGCTGAAAATCAAGGAAAATTAATCAATTGGCGTGTCAGGGGCGATATATTTACCATTTACATGTAAATTATCCGGATGGGCTTTGTTGAAGTACGCAGAGTATCCCTTACTTTTTGCGTCTTTGAATTTGTTCATTTGATTCTTTCTTGCTTCGTATAAAAGCTTTGGAATGTCGTCAGATACGTAGAAATCTTTTCCTTTTAACTTCTTGCGGGCTTTGTCCATAACCAGTTCTTTGCTCTTCGATGCTCTTCCATAAAGGTATACATAACTTTCCTCGTATCCTCAAGCAATTGCTGGGAATCGTCCGTATTTTCCATTTCCTCTATACCATGAAATATCGCATTTTCCCTCCTGGAATATGTTTCTAAATAAAGAATTTGTTTCGATCCTGAGATCGATTAGTTCCTTTTCCGCACCCTTTGTGTCACGGTTTAAGTTGCTGATGTCTTCGTCATTAAGACTTACGCTCTCTTCAAGTTCTTTAACAACGTTATCCAGTTTCCCGGTCTTGGTTTTTAAAATCTCAACGTCCTCTTCGAGACAAATTAGCGACTGTTGAACACTGGAAAGCGTCGTGAACACCTCGTTAAATGTATTTTCCGCTGGTATTCCAAGTAATTTATGCTACTTGTTTAGCTTTATCACCTGCCGCACCCTCTATTGTGTATTACACACGTCCTATTGGTCAGCTTTCTAGTACTTATAGACCTTGGCCTATTCATGAATTTCATTCACGCTTGCGGTTCCACACAGTTCACACATCTCTTTACCCCATCTTCGGACTAATGCCTAGCGATCAGAGGCAATCTGAAGGATCTTCCGTTCCGGCAGAAACAGGCCAAACGAGCGACGAACGCGGAGGCAACTCGCGAAATGTTGATCAAGTATTTCCACGTTCAAAGGCTATCTCGAGCAGAAATTGGAAGATAAAGAGAAGCAGATCGTTCAAAAGAGTAGGATGGATAAAGAAATAGTGCAGTTGAAGTACAAGGGCGTTCTAGCTGAACACTGAATTAGACTTCATCCTTGAAAGTATTCAAATCGAGAGCGAACGCGGGGAGCTTAATTTGGCTTGTATAAAGACTCTTTCCCAAGAAGCCAGGCAGCGTATCTACAAACGGCAGAAGCTGATAAAGGTCGCAGTTAAAAGTAAGGACGGTTGGCAAGTGGTAGCGGAGTACGAGTCAAACGAACTGCCATCCGGCTCGGAAGATGAAAAGCGTCTTAAGAAGGCCAGAGAAGCGGCGAGTCGTAAAAGACGACAGAGAGATCAATGTGCGAGCGACCGCGGAAAGAAAGCGAGATTTTCTACGCGCTCTGATAATCAGCTTTCTCGTGGTGAGAAAAACGCCTTTCATTTTACTTTGTGAATTCATATGTGCTGGATTCGCTTGCGTATCCTACCATACTTTGTGTCTGGTGATTAGTATTACAGGAATTGAAGGGTAAAATGATTTACGTTCGTTTGAGCGCAGCGAATTAGAACGTAAATGTATTTTCCGCTGGTATTCCAAGTAATTTATGCTACTTGTTTAGCTTTATCACCTGCCGCACCCTCTATTGTGTATTACACACGTCCTATTGGTCAGCTTTCTAGTACTTATAGACCTTGGCCTATTCATGAATTTCATTCACGCTTGCGGTTCCACACAGTTTACACATCTCTTTACCCCACCCCCCCCCCCCCCCCCCCCGGGTTTATGTTTCGCTTTATTTTGTAGGCCGAAGAGACGCTACTGGCGGCAACTTCCGTTGCTACAAATGCGGAAGACTTGGGCTTTGGGCTAAGGACTGCAAACTCGTGTCTTGGCAAGGAGGTTACCGGTCCCTTAGCTGCATTACATACCCTGGACGCTAATATAACAAGCCGGTTGAAAGCGAATCATCTCATTTTCAATCAAAACGGCGAAGAGGACTTGGCACAGGTAGAGGATGTGATGAAGAAATATGAATTCGGAAGCGGACAGGTTTGAGGTGTTAAGGGTAGTCTAAAGAAAAATCTAGGGTTTTGGAGAATCTATTGGCGCTCCGATTTTTATTTTGACAACCATTGGCAAGGGCTATAAATTACCGTTTACTAGATTCCCATTGTCTGAAAAACTAAAAACATAGTTCCGCGCTACTGCATGCTGAATTTGTGAATCAAGCCGTCATTGAGCTAGCTAATTCTGGTCAAATTCGCAGGTAGATCAGCAACCTTTAGTTGTTTATCCCTTGTCAGTATCTATACAGCCATGGGGCGAAAGAGGCTAATTCTGGATTAATGCCACGTTAATAGGTCGTTAAGTAAACACAGGGTCAAATATGAAGATTGGGAAGTCGCTATCGCTTAATTTACCAAGGTTCGTGCATGTTCTCTTTCGATTTAAAAAACGGCTATCGTCATATCGATATCTCACAAGAACACCAACCCTACCTGGGATTTTCCTGGCGAGATCCTGAGTCCTATAATATATATTATATTTTACTGTTCTTCCGTTTGGGCGTTCAACAGCTCCTCATATATTTACAAAGGTTTTAAACCTTTAGAGAAACACTGGAGTATACAGGGGATCTACATAGCCATTTTCTTGGACGACGGTTGGCGACAGTCCAGTATACTGAAGGTTGCCGCGTTAAGGCCCTGGCTGTAAAGCAGGATTTATGTAATGCGGGTTTTGTAATTTATGACGAGAAACCGGTATGGGTCCCCATTCAAATATTGGACTGGTTAGGCATAACCTTGAATTCCGTATTGGGTACTTTAAATTGTAGGTAGAAGAATTACAAAGATTATTGATACCATAGTCAATAACGACCGTGTAATTCTCACTGATTAATTAATAATTAGTAATTCTCATTAATAGAACGTGTAATTCTCACTGATTTAAAGTTTAGAGAGTTAGCTTCCTTCATCGATCAAATTATTTCTACGGCATCAGCAGTGGGCAACTTTGGTAGGATAATGACCAGTCATTGCATCATGTCTATTTTTGTCGAGATAAGTGGGATTCCATATTTCTGCCTTGATGCTTACTGCAAAGAGGAATTATATTTTTGGAAGGAGAAGCTGGTTAATATCAATAGCAGATATTGCTTTGAAAGTAAAGATTCTATTTATTTTGTATATTCAGATGCCAGTGCTACTGAGGGTGGTGCATTTGTTGACCCAAACAATGAATTTGTGTGTCATAAAACGTGGACGCAGAACGAGCGTTTTCAAGTGCCGCGTGGAGGGAGTTGTTCGTTATTGAATTTTCATTGCAATCTTTTGCCTTGAGTGCTCCAAGGATCGCATGTTAAGCAGTTTACTGACAGCCAAGCGGCTGATAAAATCGTTGAAGGGGGCAGCACGACATTGGAGTTTCGCAAGATGACCCGGAGTATTTTTAACATTTGCATTCGATCGTATATCTATTTGGAGGTCCCAGGGTTCCCTCCTACTGTTAATCAGCAAGTTGGGTTATATTAGTCGGCTAATTGATATCGATGATTGGCAATTACATGAGTATTTTCTACCTCTTGAGCATCGGTGGGGGCCCTATAGTGTCAATTCTCTTACCAATTATTACAATCACAAACTCCCTAAGTTCTTTTCACGGTGATGAAACCCATACAGTGCGGATGTCGATCTTTTCGCTCAGCATTTCCGCGGTGAGAATTGTCGGGTGTTTCCCCCTGTTGGTATTATTCCGCGGGTATTACATTATTATATGGAATGTCAGTATGCTGTTGGTACACTTGTTGTACTCGTTGGTCTTCGGCTCATTACTTGCCATTAATTATGCATATAAATATAATAGTTCTCTCGTGGCCCACGGTATTCATATCGGGAAGGAGGTTTTAACGCGCGGGAGAAACTCTTATTTGCTTTTAAGGTCAGATCAATTCACAGGAGATATTGTCGCCCTAAGAATGGAATTTACTGCGTAATTTATTAGTAGAATTTATATGTTGTACGGGCACGGGCCTAGATAATGATTGCTCAATATATGCGGCACGGGCGCAGACTACGATCTATTGATTTGTGCGGCACTGGCCGAATATGGATTGGAGTTTACCGCGTAATTTATTATGAGCGGAATTTTATATATGGCACTGGGCACGGGCCTAGATAATGATTTCTCAATATATGCGGCACGGGCCCAGACTACGATCTATTGATCTGTGCGGCATTGGCCGAATATGGATTGGAGTTTACTGCGTAATTTATTAGTGAAATTTATATATTGCACGGGCACAGGCCTAGATAATGATTTCTCAATATATGCAGCAGGGGCCCAGACTACGATCTATTGATTTGTGTGACACTGGCCGAATATGGATTGGAGTTTACAGCGTAATTTATTAGTGAAATTTATATATTGCACGGGCACGGGCCAAGATAATGATTTCTCAATATATGCGGCAGGGGCCTAGACTATGATCCATTGATTTGTGTGGCACTGGCCGAATAGGGATTCATTGCTTTATGTGGCACTGGCCTGAAACAATGCCTTATCGATTTATGTAGCAGTGACCTTTTCGGAGAGGCGGCACTTAACTTGTTGGCAGTTTTGTGCGCTCATGATTTCGGGGCGGGGTGTTCGTGTGTTGTTTCTAGTTCGTTTGTTCGTTTTCGTTCGTATGTTGTGCTCTTGCTTTTTCAGACGTTTTCTTCAAGCAAAGGATGGAAGTGTTTTCGCAATTTTGCTTCACTGAGTGTTAATCAGGTGTTGGAGGCGATGTTGAAGTCCAGAGCAGATAGTACAGCCACATCTTATATGCGTGTTATTAAAACATTTATGAGCTGGTGTAAAATAAGACGGAAATATATAGGGAAGGGAACTACGTCTTTGTTAGTGCATCTGGTTCTAAATGCTGCCCTGTGAGTGTTTAAGAAGGTATTTGAATGTAGCCGGTATTGGCGATAGTAGTACTCTCCCGTTATTAAGACCTCTCGTGTTTCACCGTAGTAACTCTAGTTATACCCTAGTAGTGGTTAGTTCTCTTACACTAGATGCAGGGAAGTTCTCAGAGATGCCTTAAGTCAGCGAGGTTATAACCCACAACAATTATGGCCTTCATAGCCAGGGATCTGGCGGTTTTACATCCGCGGTGTGTATAATGTAATTTCTGGCGTTTGAGCAACGTAGTCAACGAGTTAGACAGAATTTGATATTTCTACGGCACGGGAACAGCAGGGGACGGGCATTATTGTTGTAGTGCATTGTGGGTAGCATAACTTCGTTATAAGCGAAGTATCGTACGTGGTTAGTCATTCTAGGCCTGCAACATTCAGCTTCAGTATTTATTTATTTATTTTTCTTACTGTGTAAGAACTTCGGCGCATTTTGTACTTATTGTGTAATACTTATATAGGGCCTCGTAGGATGGGCTACAGAGTTTGAGCCATGGATCCTACCCAGATTTCCTGCCGCATATTTTTCCCCAAAAGGGGTTTTTTGGGTGACAGGTTTTTTCTGGCCTCCGTTTAACCGCAATTTCTTTGTATGTAAGTGGTTGCTCAGCTCTGGTTCGTCATTAGCATTGTATTATTTTCATTTTATGGATTTTGAGTACACGTACCGTTAAATTGTATTGTTGTACTCACATTATTGGTGTCGGGCCGAAATGCAGCAAAATCAATCTATTGGAGCGTATGATGTGTGGAGTTGAAATGTAGCAATTCGATCCCAGAAAGGCTACTCATAATACATGGCCGAGATGGAAGTCCGATTCCGCTAGGGACATGGATGTCGAAGGAAGCCTTAAGAGTAGGTTACAAGTAACTAAGTATTCGGGATTGTAATATTGCGGGACACATATATTTACTTTTTCCGTTAGATTAGTTAAGGTATACGAAGAATTGTAAGATATAGTAATTAGCCTATTTAGATGCATTCCCTTCTGTAACTTCATGTATGATGTAATAAAACTGTGCTGGATTCGCTTGCGTATCCTACCATACTTTGTGTCTGGTGATTAGTATTACAGGAATTGAAGGGTAAAATGATTTACGTTCGTTTGAGCGCAGCGAATTAGAACGTAATTCTAGCTTCAATGACGTCGAGTTTGTTCAGCTTACGCATTATTACTTCCAATTTGCTACCCAAACTTTCCGCCATTTCCAGCGCCTCGAAGGCCTCGTCGGAATCGCTTCGTAATTCTTTTACCTCTTCTTTACTTTTCTTCTCGTCTGGCGATTCTTTGGTTGTCTTATCATACTTCTTATCCATGCTCGCTCCAGTTTCCAAGAAGAGATGGGTTGACTGTATCATCATTTCTATATTCTTTCTGTGTCTGATCAATAGTTAGTTTTATCAAATCAATATAGTCAGCATCAGATAAAAAGGACGTGTTAAGTTTCCAAAAACCACGTCCTTTGGAGTTAAAATGCAAGGATATGCTCAGTGTTATCAGCGAATGGTCTGTTTTCAAGCTTGGTAAGATATCCGCTGAGGAAACGTTACCCATAAAGCTTTGAGATACCAAAAAAAAAATCTAGTCTACAATGAACCTCTGGTTGCTTTTGGTGCCAGGTGTATCTACAAGTATCTGGATTCAAAAGTCTCCATGCGTCAACAAGGTCTAGGTTTTCTGAAATTTCGCTCACAGTTCTTCTAGCTCCGCTGTGCGTTTTGGGGAGTCCACCTTTCTTGTCTTTTTGTACATATAACACCAGATTAAAATCTCCGCCAATTATAATCTCGTCATTTTGAAATCTTCCATATGATCAGCAAGGGTTTTAAAGAAGTTTGGATCATCTTCATTAGGAGCGTACACATTGACCAGAGTTAAAAGTTTTCTATTAACCAACAGATCACATACTATAGCGGAGCACTTGCCAGGCCGAAGGCCTGGCTGCGCAGCTCCATACTCATAGAACCTACGCCGTCATTTTTCATGGTCATGGCTAGCGGAATATTTCGCGGGCGCGTGTCCGTCCGCCCGCCGCCCGCCGCCGTGTTGGAACAACATCCGGGATCTTTGTTTTTCGCGCGGCCACACAGCCGTGAGCTCGGTAAACACTTTAGTTGTTTTGTTGTGTCTAGCGGAGAATTAAACTCGTTATTTTCCTCATTTTTTCGCGGTTTGCTACTCAAGACAGGGATACTAATTAAAGGATACTCAGAAGCCGCTTTAGTGGAAAAAGACGAGCTTTCAGGGATAAAATCTTGCTTCGAGGAACTTCATGTATTACGTTTTTATCAATGCGGGAGATGTTTGTTTCCTACGGATTTCAGAACCAGAAGCGGAGATTTGAATTTCCAAGCAAGCGAGCAACTTAAAGGTAAAACAGATTACAGTTTTCGATGAGAATTTATGTTGATATCAATCTGTGAGTGACTTTTTCTTAGTGTTATTGTTAGTTTTGCAGAATTGATTTTAAAACGTGCTTAAATTCAGTTGTATCGATCTCTTGAATTTCATCGAAGAAAGCTTAAAATTAAATGGTACGCGTTTTGCTTTTAAACGTAAACTAATCGAGATTTGAATAAATTTTTTCGAAAGAAGATTGTGTTGTCCATTTTTATGTGTTTGTTCATTCATTAGATTGATTGAAAAGCGATTTTACGTAAACAAAACAAGACTTTGATTTTATAGTACACTTCTATCTTCACTCGCATCGCCTTATGCAAATATGTTTGTGTATTTTTGCAATTTTTGATTTTCAAATCAGTTTCTCGGGCAATTTTTGACAAACATAAACTGTATTTTATTCGGAAACTAGTGGTACTAGTTATTCTAGACAGAGAAAAGTTGTTTTTGTGAACTTTTGAACGGTCTATAAAAATGTTCTGTGCAGACGGTCGCGTAATACTGTTTTTGAGAATTGCTAAAATTGAAAATAGCCCGTTCGTCAATCTTAATTCTTGTGCTTCCAACCTTTCACCTTAGTTAAGTTTCACCTTAGTTAAGCTTGTTCAAAGTGCGACGCTGTTAGGCTTGGGCTATCTATATATATTATAACGACCTGACTTGTCAATATAAATTTTCAAAATTTGAAGTTCGAAATTACTGTTGAATAGAATACCTACACCTGCCTTAGTGCTTGAAAAGGAGCTAAAAAAAGCTTGTATAGCCCCATTCCGTGGTCCAAAGGTCTTTTGTTTTTTTCGAGCAGTGGACTTCTTGTAACATATAAGTAGAAAAATGTTTAGATCGCAGCCAATTAAAGATTTCTCTTCTTTCAGTGTCGTTCCCAAGGCCCCGCACATTGAGAGAGGCTATAGTGATTGCGTTATTGTCTTTTTCCATTGTTTTCTTCTAAGCAAGTCAGGATAATGATTGTAATTATGTACTGCTCTTTGATAGAAGGTGAAAAAGCTAAAGCTGTGGTTGATAATTTGCATACTGCTTAAATTGATAGTATTTTGCAAATTTAAAAATGATATCGTACGCAGTAAAGATATTTTTAATTAAGATAAAATGTGACCTCAGGTATGAAAATCTAGTAGTGAAAGTTAAAGGAAAAAAAAAGATAGAATGTAAGGAAACAGACGTATAAGAACACTGGCAACAAAAATTGGGAAAAGAATCGTAACAAACATAAACATAAAGCCGCTTGAAAAAAACTATCGATCTTTGGTCTTAGTGAAAGCTAGTCGCTATAAATCGCTTGATGAAAAAAGCATGGAAGGTGCTAGCCAGTCCGCCTAGGATAGCGTAATAATTAGTGCCTAAATACAACAAATTGTCTGTTACTAACGGTTTTCCACTAGGCCAGAATTTGCCATTTATATATAGCTTATCTGGTTGGCTTTTACTGAAAGAGGCTTTCATGCCATTCCGATTTGCCTTTTTGAAGGTTGGCATCTGATTCTTTCGCCTTTTAATGGTTTCTTGTGGAAAATCTCTAAACATCTGGAAGTCTGTTCCTTCAAGACGTCTTCCGAGACTGAATATGTCTTCCACATCCTTGTAGCGAAAGAACCTAGCGATTATCGGGCGAGGGCCAGAGTCACCCCGTCTCCCAGCAATTCGATGGACACGTTGTATTTCAGCTGTACGAGCGTTTCGATATCCCAGTTCATTTTCCATAAAATTTCTTAGTACTTCCTCGGTATCCTCCTCTTCTTCTTATGAGATGGAAAATAATTTAATATTCTCGCGTCTTGAGTATGCTTCTAGATAAAGGTTTTTGGAGATAACTTCATTCATTTGGTCCCGTAGCTTTCTTTCGCTAGCCATCGTAGAGTTGATTTTTGAGGAATGATCATCGACACGATCTTGTAGTTCCTTGCATGTGTTCCCGTTGAAGGTAGTTGACTCTTTTAAATCCTTTATGTCTTTCGCAGCGGTCATTTTGAATTGCTCAAGTTTTGCGGTTCGGGCCTTGAGGTTTGCAAGATTAGCTTCAATGTTTTTAACTGAATTTTCAATTACGTATCGATTTCAGTTGTTCCGAGATTGAAGCAATCGTGTCTAGCGTCTCCATCAGTTCGTCGTGCGAATCTTCGTTGTCGGTGTTGTCATGGGTTATCGCGTCTTTCAAATTTTTTGCCTCAGGAGATGTCGTAGTTTTCTCGTCCGAACTAGCGGAAGATCTATTTCTTCGTTTTCGTATGTAGTTAGTAACAATTTCAGCCATGTGTTATTTGTAAAAATAGAGGTAAAAGGCGGACCGCAAACAGAGTCGTCCTCACGCGGCCATCACTCGACCCAGTCTCAAGCGGGCCTTGGTCCCGCGAGAGCTTCGCTATAAAATGTACAGGCTTATTCTTCAGAGCACCCGTTTTGTAGCGGAGCTCTCGCAGGCCGAAGACCTGCTGCGCAGCCCCATACTTTTAGAACCTATGCCATGCAAACATTTTTTATATGCGACACCTGCTGCAAACAATTTATTTTGTGCCTCCGTCCAACTGCCATACTTCCAACAAACCATTTTTCTTTATTTTTTGCTTGCATACAATTTATTTCAGTGTTTATAGCCTCTGCAAACAATTTGTTTCAAAATTTTACAACCCCCCCCCCGTCAAAAAAATAATGGTCCGTCCCTAAATTGTGTGCGTTTTGCTTTTAAACATAAACTAATAGATATTTAAACAAAATATTTCTAAAAAAGATTGTGTTGTCCATTTTTATGTACATTTGTTCATTCATTAAATTGAAAAGCGATTTTATGTAAACAAGACAAGACTTGGATTTTATAGTTCTAACTTCACTCGCGTCCCCTTATAATGCAAAGATGTCTGTGAATTGTTTGCACTTTTGATTTCCAAATCAGTTTCATGGGCAATTTTCGCTACGCAACAGGTGTATTTTATTCGGAAATTATCATACCAGTTATTCTAGACCGAGAAAAAGTTGAGTTTTTGTGAGCTTTTGTGCGGTCTAAATGTACTGTGCAGACGGTCCCGTACTACTGTTTTTGAGAATTGTTAAAATTGAAAAATAGCCCGGTCGTCAATCTTAATTTCTGTGCTTCCGACCTTTCAACTTAGTTAAGCTTATCATCGACTTTCTGTTCAGAGAGCTACACTGTTAGGCTCAGCCTATCTATATATATATATATATATATATATATACATATTATACATAACTAACTAATGACATCAAATGAGTAATCAATAAGTAATCAATGTATAGTCAGTTAATTAATCATTGAGTATTGCTTATACTCAATGACTAATGTAATAGGCCCACGAAATGTTAAGTCATTGATTAGTTAGTGATATCATTGAGTAATGATCATTGATATCATTGATAGTTTAGTCATAGACATCAACTTAGAGCTACAAATGCCAGGAAAATAACATTGTTTGCAGGTATATTTACCTACACAAGTCCTCTTATTCTCAGCTCCTTCCACTTTATAACCAACATTGCAGCCACAAGCGTGAGATCCATCGTCTTGCTTACGACACTTTAGAGGAGACCTGCAAATATCCCCTCTCTTAACGCATTCGTCTTTGGCTGAAATAATCATGTTAAGTGACAAAAATATTACGTCATTGTTGGAAAAAATTATGATAAAGGCTATTTCCAGACACGCCCACAGATGGATAAGAGTGTAGGTTTTTGTCGAGGGTCGAGGGTCGAGGGTGAAATATCGAGGGTCGAGGGAAAATGTCGAGGGTCGAGGGAAAATGTCGAGGGTCGAGGGTAAAATGTCGAGGGTCGAGGGTAAAATGTCGAGGGTCGAGGGTAAATGTCGAGGGTTCAAAAATGTCGGCGATTGTTTTATATTTTGCACTCAGAATGAATTCGGCCAATAAAAGAGGAGCCGGTACCAAAACGTTTTATTTGACGAACCTAATCTATTAAACCTGTAGAACCTTTTTGTCTCACATTAACACACCTGAGACGACCGGGCGAACTTTGCAAAACTAAATGAACAATTTGAGTGTAAACACTTCGGCTATATTTAATATAAACAAGAAAAACAATGAAGGTTTTCCTCTTTAATATCTTACAGTAAAACCGTTTTCATCGAAGTTTATTAGACAAGAGTTCTCGAGAAGAATCGACAACATTACCAGTTTTTCTTTTAAACAATTCATTTTTTCCCCTTCGAATTGGCGCGGCCAAAATAATTGCAGCGTTCGCATCATTATAAATTCGTTGAGCATAATTTATGATTCCCTATAGAAAAGAAAAGCAGCTTGATGTTTTGGAAAGGTTTCTTCGGAGAGATTTTCATTGAAAGAGATTTACATCATGTAATTTTAAAAATAAGCTAAGTTTACTGCAGGATTTCCCCGCCGAGACACCGCTTCACAAAACGCGCCGCACAAAAGATTTTATCACCGGCGGAGAAATTATTTGAAAAACTATTCGTATCAAGACATCAGTCATTTTTACAAAGGACCGGAATCAGAGACTAAAAGCCCATGGTAAACAAAGCTACTATTCCTGAGACTGCCATACGACATCAAGCTGCTTTTCTTTTCTATAAAGTCGCGCACCCGAGCCAGAAGGCTCATAACGGCCGGAGATTAAACCCGGTTTCTAAGCATGAAGCGACTAGGAATATTGCTACTCCCCCCTGGATGGGATGCTAGTCCATCGCAGGGTTACCCCCAGCATTTTGTCGCCGGTACCCATTTATACACCTGGGTGGAGAGAGACAGTGTAGAGTAAAGTTTCTTGTCTAAGGAAACAACACGACGGCAGAGACCAGGCTTCGAACCACCGAGTCCGACGTGCTAACCACTACACCACTACTATAGGGAATCATAAATTATGCTCAACGAATTTATAATGATGCGAACGCTGCAATTATTTTGGCCGCGCCAATTCGAAGGGGAAAAAATGAATTGTTTAAAAGAAAAACTGGTAATGTTGACGATTCTTCTGGAGAACTCTTGTCTAATAAACTTCGATGAAAACGGTTTTACTGTAAGATATTAAAGAGGAAAACCGTCATTGTTTTTCTTGTTTATATTAAATATAGCCGAAGTGTTTACACTCAAATTGTTCATTCAGTTTTGCAAAGTTCGCCCGGTCGTCTCAGGTGTGTTAATGTGAGACAAAAAGGTTCTACAGGTTTAATAGATTAGGTTCGTCAAATAAAATGTTTTGGTACCGGCTCTTCTTTTATCGGCCGAATTCATTCCGAGTGCAAAATAAAAAAAAAATCGCCGACATTTTTGAACCCTCGACCCTCGACATTTTACCCTCGACCCTCGACATTTTCCCTCGACCCTCGACATTTCACAATCGACCCTCGACCCTCGACAAAAACCTACACTCCTCGGAGCCTGGCACAGGCTATTGAAGTTTGGTGACACATGCGAAAATTTTCGTGGGTGAAAAAAATCGTTCGCACTACAAAACGCTTCGTGTTGACAGATTTTTTTGCAAAACAAACATAATTTCGCGTAGTGCGAACAGGACCTCTGTTTGCATTTTTACAGATAACATTTTGTACTTATTGTACGGCTTATTCTTCAGTGTACTCTGTTTTGTATACGTACCTAATTAGTGATATCAACAATAATCAATGAATAGTCAGTTAATTAATCAATGAGTGTTGCTAATACTCAATAATTAATCATCAATGACTGATGCACAATAGTCCACAAAATGTTAAGTCATTAGGAAGTGATTTCATTGAGTAATAATCATTGATATCATAGTTTAGTCATGGACATCACATTAAAGCTACAAATACCAGACAGATAACATTGTTTGCCGGTATATTTACCTACACAAGTCCTCTTATCCCCAGCTCCTTTCACTTTGTAACCAACATTGCAGCCACAAGCGTAAGATCCATCGTCTTGCTTGCGACACTTTAGAGGAGGCCTGCAAATATCCCCTCTCTTAACGCACTTATCTCTGGCTGAAATAATCATGTAAAGTGGCAATAAACATTATGTCATTGTTAAAGAAAGAAATCAACTGTGATGAAGGCTATTTCTTCACACGCTATCTTTTAAGAGCGGTCGTCCGTAAATATCGCCTGGAGTTGTGCAAAATGAAAAAAAAAAAAAACAAAAAAAAAACAAAAAAAACGAAAATCCCCAAACTTTGTCAGAATATAGGTTTGGGTACACTTTTTTTAGAAAAATAACTTTAAGTTTGATTAGATTTTTATTTTGCGCCGCGGCGACATAATCGGTTCGGCGGCTCTCGCATCGATTTTGCGAGCTCCACACCACTCATTACTTAAATATTGCCTAAAAATTCATCAGTTAGTACCCAACAAAGTTTAAATGTTAAATTTTCAATTCAGCCGTTTACTTAATATTTTTAAGATATTTAATATTTAATAATTTTACTTATTTTAAAGATTTTCGCGAGGCAAAAAAATGGCAAAATCGAGAGCCCAAAATCATAACTTGGCACATGGCTTGGTGCCATATCAGTCATACCCACAGAAAGAGCAATGTTTCTTCCTCAAATAAATGCAATAAAATTTTTGCGCAATCAAAAATACGAAATTTTTGAGCGCCAAACAAAGGTGACACTGCAGTGGTCAGCTGGACAGTCGTAGTGTCTTTAAAAGCTCTCTCCGTTAGCTCGTTTTGCCATTTAAACTTTAGTAATTATGGCAAGTAATCTTTCTTATATTGCTTCTAAGAACCAACTGAAATGGCGAGGTTCTAAAAATGACCTGTTGGAGTTTTTATCTGGACATTTCGGTGTCGAGTCCAGCAGAATTTCAGCGCAGCCGATAATGGCACGTGTTTGGTCCTAAAATCTGGTCAAATCACTTGTAATGTTTACGCTACACACCCAAGGGAAAGAGTGCGACGAACTTAAAAACAACCTCCTTTCGCTCGCAAAAGAGGATGGTATTGGCACTGGTAACGTCCTCTCCTCATCTTCTACACCGGCTGAAGTACCGAATCTACCCTGGGTGCCAGAGGTTTTTATTTTTTAGTGAAAACGGCGAGTTTGAGCGGCGAAGCCGCGACTACGAGGCCCAACGCGCCGAGAAAAAAAATAAAAACCTCTGGGCACTCGAGTACACAACCTCATTTCCATGCGATTTGTGGATCGGATATCTCACCAAACCGGTTTTAAGCCTTGGGGACCAACGCGTGTCTGTTTGTTTACATTAAATCTGGTGACAATATTCCGCGGTCGAGACAGAAATATTAAATCAAATCCACTCCAGTGGAAAAGATACATCGATGACATTTTTTCACTGTAGAGTGTTGAGAAAAAGGAGATAGAAGATTTTATTGTCCTAGCAAACAAACATTAATCTCAGACAAAGAAGTAAACTTTCTGGATACAACCGTTTTCAATGGCGAGAGATTTAACAAACAAAGAATCCTTGATATCCGCACGCAATTAATCCAGTACACCTATTTCTCTTCCTGTCACCTACCAGTGGCCAGCGAAATCGTTCAGCGAGAATACCTGCAGCTCGAAAGCACGCCACCGTGCTAGAGATAAAAATTAAATAGAGATAAAAATTTTCCTCGTTCAAACAAGTTCACACTCCACGATAACACGAATTAATAAGTCGTGTCTGGCCTGTCAACACCTCTTTTCAAGACATCCTTGCGCTGAATAAATTTCAACAGCGCTTCTTTCTGAACTGGCTTTAGTTCTCTGATATTTTGAAAATTTGGATACTAAAGAGTAATCCACAGCGTTTCTTAAAGATCGCAAAAAGCCGCAATCTTTATCTGCGTCCGCCATTGTTGTTTGTGTGGCTTCACTTTGGGAAACCGGTTTTTCACGCGCCCGTGGCGAATTGTTTTGGTCCAGCCAATCGAAGTTGCTGTTGCATCATTAACTCCGGGTAGAGTCTGGAAACAAGTAGAAGAAACCAATCAGCGACCTAGTTCAGATTCTGAACTAGATCCTCGCATGGAAATGAGGTTGTATATTCGAGTGACCAGAGGTCCGTCTCGCGAGCTTCTTCTAACCGTTTATGCGGTTAATTTCACTCATGATATTCAGAGAACGGACCTCTGGATCTAGGGTGTACCGAACCAAGATGGCGTCGAAAACTCCCAGCTTGACGAAACCAACTCACACAATGGTGCCGATTCCTCCGTCAAGCGTCAAGTGCACGGAATCCAGATTGATGCTTAGACAAGATATTATGATCCGATAAATAAGCAATAATAAATATAGATACGTAACTGGACTATTTTAGGGAGAAAGAAATGAGTGGAACTAAAACTTGCTGGAATCGCTTTGAATCGACCCAAAAATGATTCAATACACACAAAGAAGTTCAGGTGAGCCATTTTTATTGAAATGTCGTTCGTAATTTTACGCTCAAATTCGAAGCGAATTTTCCCCGTACAAATCCTTATAATTTCGCTATTACGCAACAGTTACCACGACGTTCAAATTACGTGTACGTAAACGTCACTTGAGCTTGGGGTCTGCTCTTAACTAATCTAAAATTCCGCCGTTTTCCAACAATGCAACACTTTTTGATAGTGTTTGAATAAACTATGTAAACTAATTTTGTGAAATTAACTCAAATACGAATGTAAATTACTTAATAGCTAGAAGGACAAAAAAACAAGCATGGTTGTGGTAAAATCTACTGTAGTAGGGCTAACAGGCAGGCAACACTCCTTTGGGGTCTCTTTAAATATTAAATACAAAAGATATTTATGCGCTTAAATTACAAAAATATAAAGAATGAAAAAAATAACGTAATTTATGCCCTTGTTTTTGTAATTATACAGATTTTTTAAGGTCTCATTTTCTTACATAAAACGTGTTATAACAACTCTTTTGTTTACCTTTGCAGGTGGTTACTCCGTTTCCTTTATGTCCCTCTTTACAGGTGCAAGTGAAAGCCAAGTTGGTATCCTTACAAATAGCATCTTTGTGACAGTCATGAGTTTTTGAGGCGCATTCGTTCTTACCTAAGAGAAAGTGTCGTGTATTGCATTATGTTCTTGCTACTTCTTTCTCAAGTCAACCAGCGCAAAAATGGAAATTAAAAAAATATGTACAGAATATTTTGCCAGCCAGCAAGAATTCCGCTGGGGAACAGATAAAGTGATGAACAGATTCGTTGGGTGCCCCTGTACCAATCTATCAAGAAACAACCCGTAATTACTAGGTAAGATAAATTAAAGTGAGCCGCCGACTTGGAAGATTTCATCGCCCATTATCCTTCAGTTTTACGAGCCGAATTACGTGCGCGTAAATGAAAATATTATTTTCAATATATTTTGTCTTCCCCACCTTTGCAATCCATCTCAATATTCTTGAACAGATGTAACTCTATTGTCGCCACGGCTGCCGCCATCCAACTAAATTTTGAATTCTTCTTTAATTTTTCATTTTTGGCCTTCGTTTCTTGAAATTTTTCCATCATCTTCCTGCATGATGGAGCGGCCTTGTCGTGGGAAGTTGACACCCAGTCTTTAGACGAATCTGCAAACAATGGATTGAGAATACTAAGGATATGTACAGACTAGAAATACGTGTCTCGCAGAACCTCGCGAAGCTCGGGGGATGCACTGCAAAATTTTAGCGATGTGAGAGGGAGAGATGGAATTTCTGATTTGACTTGGGTTGTATGCCGGCAATGGCCCCGAAATTTAAAGTTGAGACATTTTTTTCCCAGTTCGCTTTCATCGCGAGGAATTATACACCTTATTCCAAAATGGCGGCCAATTTATTTTTCTTGTATATGCATGTTAAAGGCCCAGTATCACCCATTCGGCTTTGCGGTCGTTTGTTTTTGTTTTCAAATGACGAGGTCGCGCGTGATTGGCTCTTTCGGGAATTTTCGACTGCGTTAAATTCAATCGTCGAGGCATTGGGCACGCAATGCATTTTGGGTGATATTGGGCCTTTAATTAGCCCTTTTGGCCTCATTTTCGCTTGAAAATCCTCTTGTATTTTGCACATGCTGACGAGGCCAAGAGGGCTAATTTACATGGATACAAAAAAATATAAAATGGCCGCCATTTTGGAATAAGGTGTATAGTGACACTGAGACTTCGATGTTATGGATATTTACGTGCAGAATCGGTTTGGTGATGTCTTTTCAATATCCATCAAATAATTTCGCTGCCTGACCGTAGGTAACCTAAGTAAAAACTTGTGGTTTTACGTTTACGCAAGCCATCCATAGATCGTACAAATTACTTAACAATTGAAATCAATTAAGAGTTTTCTTTTTAATGTGACACCTTCGCACAGTTAAAAAGGTAAGGTCCTTAACGTTAATAACGTTAAAACACAATTAAAAACTCTTAAACTAACAAAACTCAAGGATCACTTTGCGTAATTATTTGCTTTCAACTTCGCGAAGAGGTCCAGAAACACAAACTAATTTTTTTCAATTCTGTACAAAAATTATACCACTGCTTTTTAGCCTTTTTAGACCTTTTTTAGCCTTTTTTAGACCATCAGCTGACAAAAAATTCTGATACATCGTTTTTTTTCTGGTTTTGAAGACTTAACGATTGCGATACAACTAAACTTTTCGTAAAGAAAATTACGTTAGATGCGTTTGTGTCGCCAGAACACTGTAACGAACCAGGAAATGGAAACGAAAATATTAAAAGCTTACCGTGATAATTGATAATCCCGAATGAATTGTGAATGAAGAAACATATCACCAGCAAAACGAGAATCCGTTTGATGACAGTTCCCATTTCCAGGGACACTTTCAAGGCCTTGTTGCGACGCTTGACCAGTTGAACATTTGTGATACTTGGTCTTCAATTATCTTTGTTTTCGTGCTTTTAAATAGCAGAATTAGTTAACGTAGGTTAATTAAACAATTAGAGTGGATGCTTTCCCAGTTGTGCTTCAAACAGCGATTGTTCAGTTTAGGTAAAAACGACAAAGGCCGTTATGAAAGTAGAAACACGCCGTATAGACAACAAAAATCGTTGGAAAGTTTTTGAGGTACGTCATAGTTTTCGTTGGCCACGCTAACAATTGCCGTTCAGTGGTGATTCTAGCGTCTCACGTCACTTGCACCTGTGTGCACGCGCGTGAGCTTGCGCGAGCTAACGCGAGCGAGCTAACGCAAACTGAGACAGGACTTGTCAAACTGGGGCAAGATTTTGCACTGCACGATCCATTGTTTAGTTTTTCCTATTTTTTTTTTTTCGATGAGGTCAGCATTTTTCTACATTAAAGCTAAGTTTAACCTCCGGAAACGTGCGTGGTTACCCCCAATTACCTCTTTGGATTTCAATAGTTCCTGCTAATATCTGTTATTCCCGCATAGTTAAACACTGGGTAAAATACTTCAGGGAGGCACAGAACCAACAGAACTAAACATTACTGTAATCATTAACTAACACCATCTAGATCTGAACTACTTACATCCTTTTTTGCAAACTAGACTGGCCCTTACACGCATAGCGTGGAACAACGAAACGAATATAAATCCCCGTTAAGGTTACAGTGTACCTTCGGGGGTGTCTCCAGTATAACAGCTCTAGCGTCTTAAGATTGTACTTAACATACATAAACCCAGATATCAAATTAAAGCTTATAGAGCTGGCTATATAAATTATATAAATATGGAAACCATTTGGCAATAAAGTGAATTGTCGAATTTTTTACGACGTCTAAATTCGAATGTCCGAATCAGCTTTAAAACGCTATAACTCAAAGCGATGATTGTATTTTGCTAATTTGATTTGTTGTCGGATTTCCGGACACGAAGCGTTAAAAAAAGTGTCGGCGATTTCCCATATTCAATTGCAGTGAAAAGTTACAGAATATTTTCGAAAAAGGGAGAAAAAAAATTGGAATGATCGTACGGAAATGGCTATTGACGAAAAAGTTTTCGGAAATAAGACATATTTTTGTTGATTGTATGTTAGACTAGCTTCTATCCAAATATGAGTAAAATTTGAGTTGTAGCTCTTTAAAGTGTTCCCAACAAGCGAAAAATTAACTTTGAGAAAACAGCGCTTAAAAAAAACATATCGCTTCATAAAGAAACTCCGCCCACAAAAGTTATACCGTCATTTCTCCGTCAATTTTCACTATTTTTCGATAATTTTTTTTGGATGAAAGTTCATTCTGTAAACTTTATTTTGACGCCAAAAAAAAAAGAAATTCAATAAATTTTCGATCTGAAGAATCTAGGTTTTCATTCAGGCCACCATTATATAGGCACACCAATGCCTTCTCGCCAGCTGCTACAATGTCATCTTTGGTCACGGAGCTTACCTTGCTGTTAAATACGGTTGCCTGTTATTGGAAAGTATGGCTGTTTTTTATCTTCTTCAGAGCCATCGCCTAACCGATACCATCAATTCGCGAAGTTGTATCGCAGCCGAGTAGGGCATGCACGAATAGTATGTTTGAACAGACACATGGCTCCAAAGCTGCCTTCGTCTCCTTGATATTCCATATTCTCCGTGTTTTGCTTCTTTGCTTCGGCTCAGGCTTGAGGAAGAGATCCCGTGCGTCCCTTTTACCATAATAGAGTAACAAGACGAGAAGGTCGGTGTCATCTCCGACGAGAATGGTGCTTTGAGATCGGGCGGCTTCTACTGCGGTCTTAACAATAAGAAGATCTGCATCGCTGCGCGCGTTGAGGACAGTACAACCAGCGCTTTCTAACTTCTCTCCAAGAAGAGTAATGAACCTCTGCTTGTTCTCCTTATTTGACAAAAAGTCGTTCTTCTTCAATGTGATAGGCATACCAGGGTCGAACAACACTGGCGGTGCGTTGGAACTTGCTCGTCTCCGGTGAGTGTAATCCTTTGTGGTAGGGCCATCCTTGTAACCATCGAACACGACTGTGGCGTTTCCATATGTTCGTTGTACATACTGAACGTACAAAAGGCAGACTTCTTCATAAGAGGCACCGTTTGACCAAGGAATGCGATGGATAGATAGTCAGATAGTCAATCACTTTGAAAAAAGCTGTGAATTTATCAGTGCCAACTGGCCGTCCTTGAGAGTTCTTGAATTTCTTAGAGCCGCTGTCATCAGGAGTACTGTACTGCAGAGGTATGTTTCTCCCTGTTCTAAAGTTGCTGCTGCATGCTTTGTGGTATACTGCATCTGCTGCATGAAGATCTTGGAGTTATTGTAAACGACCAAACACAGTCTGGGCCCAGTCATCATTCCTTTCTTTGCACAGCTTTGAAATACTTTCCTGGAATTCTGTTGTCCTTACAGGGATCACATCCAGCACGTTTGTCTTTCCGTCATACTTTGAACGCTCTCCGCAAAAAAAACAAGGCTCCCTAGCATTATATTGCTGCTGCATCGAGCGGCGTCTAACAACGCCCCTGCCGCTGGACTCCTCACCCTGCAGGTCATTTGACGACTTCTTGGGAGGTCTTATGAGCGACTCTCTATAGGGACCGAGTGAGATTGTAACTGGCACAAGGTTGGAAATAATGGACCCCTTGATATTTCGTCCAGAGATAACCTATGGTATGCTAAGAATCGTGATATAAGTGTTAGGTTCTAGAGTTTTTACATTTTTGAGAAAATTACGAAAAACCGTCGACAACCCGTAAGGCCGAAAAATCACAGAAATGAGGTCAAATTTCATGATCAGATAATCGAACTCGCGTGAAGGCGCGTAGCAAATTATGACTTTCCGTAGTTTATAATTTTATTTAGGAGCTATTGCTAAGCTGTTTTGATGATATTTTAAACTTACACTTGTAATTCCGAATTCCTGGAGAGCAAGCGAAGAGAACCGAAATTTCTAGACTTTGAAAATCAAAAATTCCATACCGTTTTCAAACATCTCAAAACATACTCGGTATTATGTAGAATTCTTTCAAAATTCAATTCTTGCAAGTACAAGAGCTGTTTTTGAACGTGATATAATTTTTTTCTTGGCAAAAGTTATTTCTGAGGCGAGCGGCTCCATGCAAGTTGACCCAATTTGACCTTTGTTTAACCAGGAAATGTAAACAATTCGACTAGCCTTAGCTCGCTTTCTGAGCAAACCATTGAAAAACCCTGCCATTTCTCATTAAAACTACCCAGTAAACCTGAGATAATACTTCGATGACAACTTACCTTCCAAATGGGTGTTTGCAGGCAAATAGGTTTAACGTTCTCAGTTAATTTTTTCCATTGCTTTCTTGTTGCCGCGCTTTATAATTTAGGGTCATATCTTGACATCGAGCTTGTACGCCGGTTCCAGGCTAAGCTTGTGCAACACTTTTCCGGAAAATCAATACATATGTTGCAATATCTACCTCTCAGTGAGCATCCTCGTGATATTCATTTAGTTTCTTGTATAATAAAAAAATTCTTAAGCGCAAGACGTAAATCTCGGTCTAGTGAGTGTAACGCAATCCTTCCTTCGTCACTTCCGGACCAGGTGATTATTATTTTTTTTCTGCCTGGAGGGGGAAAGAAGTTTTCAAACAATTTATTTTCATGTTGATGTTGCACGCAATGCATTTAACGGTTCATTACATGGCCACTGCAACAATTTAATTAAGATTTTCTTTAATGATATAAACATACACAAGACTTTTTCATGTCTTTTGTTCCACGAGACGTGAGCAAAAGACATGGGCGTGGGCGGCACGGTGGTCTAGTGGTTAGCGCGTCGGACATTCAACCTGAAGGTCGATGGTTCGAGCCTGGTCTCTGCCGTCGTGTTGTTTCCTTAGATAAGAAACTTTAATCCACACTGTCTCTCTCCACCCAGGTGTATAAATGGGTACCGGCGATAAAATGCTGGTGGTAACCCTGCGATGGACTAGCATCCCATCCAGGGGGGAGTAGCAATATTCCTAGTTGCTTCATGCTACGGAAACCGGGTTAAGCTCTGGCCTTGTGGGCCATCGTGGCCCGAGTGCGACTTTACCTTTTTTATTTAATACATACCCCTTATTCGATGTTTTGGGAGATAATACGCGCGGATATTTTACGAGGGGGCGAGGAAAAATGCGAGCTGTAAACAAGTCGAAAATTTGGTTCGTCCAGTCCGGCCATTTTTTTCTTCGTCCTCCTTTAGCTAAAACCGGTCAAACCGGTATTTTACAGTGTAAAACGCTGGCATATTTTGCGTGTTCTCTTGCCCTTTTACGGTAAAATGGCGCAACAGTGGTTTAGTAAAGTAATTCACTCAATTGCTTTCGCTCAAAATACGTTTTTCTTTTAAGTTAAAATGGGACAACTTCCCGTTTTTCTCCTTAGCGCACTCAGCTATTGCTCAGCTCAGTGGGTAGTGGAAAATAGCTAAGACTTCGTAACCACACCCTATTCACTCGCCCTAGTCCCCTAACCCACCCTTGTGCTAACTTTGAATTTAAAGTGAGTGAAAACAAAATGTATTTGGGGTAAAGGACGGCCCATTCCATTTTTTTTTTTTATTAAAGCCCAAAGTTAGCACAAGGGTGGGGTAGGGGGATGGGAGGAGGGTAATCATAGGGATACGTTCTTCAGTTTTACGACCCAAATACCACGCCAAGCCATAACCAAAGCGTTTGTCAATCGTGGAAGCACTGTCATACAGACTTTTTCTTAGAATCCATGTCACTAAGATGCTGCAGGGGATTTATATAAGTTTGCACTCTGCAGGAAATTTGTTTTCCGGCTTGCGCCCGCCCAATTTTGTTTTCGAGAATCATATAAAAGCGTGCGTCTACTTCTGCATCAAAAGGTATCTTGTTGAACATAATTTCTAAAAAGTTAGATGGGCCACGAAGGGGACCTATTTGCGTGTTCACCTGCCATGGGCAAATTGGTAAATACAATTAATACAAATTACAAAAACTCGCTTTGCGGCCAGTAACTAGCCCTTTTTTAATTTCAGATATATATTATTATTCCCTTTCATCTAGCTTTAGGAAATCATTAGCAATGGACCTGCCCAGGCATTTGACTTTTGGAGTTAAAACTAGATAGGATTTCTAGTTTGTTGCACAGTCACTAGAAAATGGGAAAAGTAAATGTGTTGAGTTATACCATGCACGATTTAGGGACCAAAATTTTAAGGATTGTTCATGTAACAGTGTTACGTGTTACACAAAATAACACCTGTAAAAGACGCCCTACTTTAAGTAAAGTGGTTGTGTGGGTGAGGATGCCCGCATGCGCTTTGCAAGGGTGCCAATGAAATAGATACGAGCAAATGTATGCCATACCATTCACGTACACGGTGTTAGAGGGTGTTACAGGGTGTTACAGGGTGTTACACGGTGTTACAGGGTGTTACAGGGTGTTACAGGGTGTTACAGGGTGTTACAGGGTGTTACACGGTGTTACAGGGTGTTACACGGTGTTACAGGGTGTTACACGGTGTTACAGGGTGTTACACGGTGTTACAGGGTGTTACACGGTGTTACAGGGTGTTACACGGTGTTACACGGTGTTACACAGTGTTACACGGTGTTACACAGTGTTACAGGGTGTTACACGGTGTTACAGGGTGTTACACGGTGTTACAGGGTGTTACACGGTGTTACAGGGTGTTACACGGTGTTACAGGGTGTTACACGGTGTTACAGGGTGTTACACGGTGTTACAGGGTGTTACACGGTGTTACAGGGTGTTACACAGTGTTACACGGTGTTACACAGTGTTACAGGGTGTTACACGGTGTTACAGGGTGTTACACGGTGTTACAGGGTGTTACACGGTGTTACAGGGTGTTACACGGTGTTACAGGGTGTTACACGGTGTTACAGGGTGTTACACAGTGTTACACGGTGTTACACAGTGTTACAGGGTGTTACACGGTGTTACACGGTGTTACACGGTGTTACACGGTGTTACAGGGTGTTACACGGTGTTACAGGGTGTTACACGGTGTTACAGGGTGTTACACGGTGTTACAGGGTGTTACACGGTGTTACAGGGTGTTACACGGTGTTACAGGGTGTTACACGGTGTTACACGGTGTTACACGGTGTTACACGGTGTTACAGGGTGTTACACGGTGTTACAGGGTGTTACACGGTGTTACAGGGTGTTACACGGCTGTTACAGGGTGTTACACGGTGTTACACGGTGTTACACGGTGTTACACGGTGTTACAGGGTGTTACACGGTGTTACAGGGTGTTACACAGTGTTACACGGTGTTACACAGTGTTACACGGTGTTACAGGGTGTTACACGGTGTTACAGGGTGTTACACGGTGTTACAGGGTGTTACACAGTGTTACACGGTGTTACAGGGTGTTACACGGTGTTACAGGGTGTTACACAGTGTTACAGGGTGTTACACGGTGTTACAGGGTGTTACACAGTGTTACAGGGTGTTACACGGTGTTACAGGGTGTTACACGGTGTTACAGGGTGTTACACGGTGTTACAGGGTGTTACAGGGTGTTACACGGTGTTACACGGTGTTACACGGTGTTACAGGGTGTTACAGGGTGTTACACGGTGTTACACGGTGTTACAGGGTGTTACACGGTGTTACAGGGTGTTACACGGTGTTACAGGGTGTTACACGGTGTTACAGAGTGTTACACGGTGTTACAGAGTGTTACACGGTGTTACAGGGTGTTACACAGTGTTACAGGGTGTTACACAGTGTTACAGGGTGTTACACGGTGTTACAGGGTGTTACACGGTGTTACACGGTGTTACAGGGTGTTACACAGTGTTACAGGGTGTTACACAGTGTTACAGGGTGTTACACGGTGTTACAGGGTGTTACACGGTGTTACAGGGTGTTACACGGTGTTACACGGTGTTACAGGGTGTTACACAGTGTTACAGGGTGTTACACAGTGTTACAGGGTGTTACACGGTGTTACACGGTGTTACACAGTGTTACAGGGTGTTACACGGTGTTACAGGGTGTTACACAGTGTTACAGGGTGTTACACGGTGTTACACGGTGTTACACGGTGTTACAGGGTGTTACACGGTGTTACAGGGTGTTACACGGTGTTACACGGTGTTACACGGTGTTACACGGTGTTACAGGGTGTTACACGGTGTTACACGGTGTTACACGGTGTTACAGGGTGTTACACGGTGTTACAGGGTGTTACACGGTGTTACACGGTGTTACACGGTGTTACACGGTGTTACAGGGTGTTACACGGTGTTACACGGTGTTACACGGTGTTACACGGTGTTACACGGTGTTACAGGGTGTTACACGGTGTTACAGGGTGTTACACAGTGTTACACGGTGTTACAGGGTGTTACACGGTGTTACAGGGTGTTACACGGTGTTACAGGGTGTTACACAGTGTTACACGGTGTTACAGGGTGTTACACGGTGTTACAGGGTGTTACACGGTGTTACAGGGTGTTACACGGTGTTACAGGGTGTTACACGGTGTTACACGGTGTTACAGGGTGTTACACGGTGTTACAGGGTGTTACACGGTGTTACAGGGTGTTACACGGTGTTACAGGGTGTTACACGGTGTTACACGGTGTTACACGGTGTTACACGGTGTTACACGGTGTTACAGGGTGTTACACGGTGTTACAGGGTGTTACACGGTGTTACAGGGTGTTACACGGTGTTACACGGTATTACACGGTATTACATGGTGTTACGGGGTGTTACAGTGTTACACGGTGTTACACGGTATCGTCATAAATGCAACCAATAACTTCATGCAAAACCTCGACTTCACTGTATAACTAGGCATTTATCCTGGCATAATATAACGCTGAATGCGTTTTACAAAAGCTCGACGTGTGGAGCAAACGGGAGCATATAAGGAAAATATTTAAATAAAATAGATGTGTTTACATCAAGATGCAAAACGTTTGACAGAATATGACAATGTTTAACCTTTAAACAATTTGAAAAGTTTCGAGACTGTGAAAGACGCTTTTTCTCTCTCTCTTTCTCTCTCTTCTCTCTCTCTCTCTCTCTCTCTCTCTCTCTCTCTCTCTCTCTCTCTCTCTCTCTCTCTCTCTCTCTCTCTCTCTCTCTCTCTCTCTCTCTCTCTCTCTCTCTCTCTCTCTCTCTCTCTCTCTCTCTCTCTCTCTCTCTCTCTCTCTCTCTCTCTCTCTCTCTCTCTCTCTCTCTCTCTCTCTCTCTCTCTCTCTCTCTCTCTCTCTCTCTCTCTCTCTCTCTCTCTCTCTCTCTCTCTCTCTCTCTCTCTCTCTCTCTCTCTCTCTCTCTCTCTCTCTCTCTCTCTCTCTCTCTCTCTCTCTCTCTCTCTCTCTCTCTCTCTCTCTCTCTCTCTCTCTCTCTCTCTCTCTCTCTCTCTCTCTCTCTCTCTCTCTCTCTCTCTCTCTCTCTCTCTCTCTCTCTCTCTCTCTCTCTCTCTCTCTCTCTCTCTCTCTCTCTCTCTCTCTCTCTCTCTCTCTCTCTCTCTCTCTCTCTTTTTTTTACTTTAAAAAAGTCCCCTCTGGGCTCTGCCATCCCTAAGCCATGATCGAAGTAATGACAAATTGCTTCACCACGAAATCCACCCCGGTCCCTGAAATCGCGCCCCAGGACAGCAGCGGCAAATCGAAAGAGCCCTTAGGAGGAAGATTGGGGGGGGGGGGGGGGGAGGGGGGGGGAGGGGGGGAGGGGGGGGGGGGAGGGGGGGGGAGGGGGGGGGAGGGGGGGGGGGAGATTTATACTCGGACACACTGTTTTGAGCACATTTTTCTGAGCATGAATTTTTTTCCGTCTTGAGGTTGTGCAAGAATTGTTTTCGGGATTGTTCGATGCTTTTTTTCCCTTTGGCTCGCTGTGTGCATGATTTTTTTCTCTACTTTTGCTGTGCAAGAATTCCCCCACCCCTCAAAAATAAAATGGTCCGTCCCTTAACTGTATCCGTCTCATAAGGGCAATTCGAAAGCAAATTAAAATGTTCAAATTTATTAAGGCATGCATTTGATAACGTTTAATTTTTCGTCTTTCATTAAAAAAAGGCATGGATGAAAAACAATATTATCTTAGAGTGAGCGCCAGGGAGTAATCGACTGATCATTTATCATCGATTGCGACTTATGGCGGGAATAAAGAAATAATGACCAAAAAAAGAGCGGAAATTTTTATTTGCGAAATGGACAGAAACACCAAAAATGATAAAACTGATAAACTGACAGAAACTCCCAAACCGTGCTGCTACATTCACATGGGAAAAGTCTTTGCAAACCCTGTTCTCAGGACTGGACCATTCATGACCGAAAACCACAATCGTATTTTCCCACGGTACAAACATTTTTTCGAACACAATAAGTTCGTGCCATATGACGTAAACCTCATATAAAAGCAAAAACACTCCCTAGGCCTTCATTCATCCAAGTGGCGTGAACTAATTGAGTTATGCCTCGAGAGGTGAAAGTTTCGGATAATTGCCTCGGCTACTGGGAAGGCGATCACTTCGAGATTTTAACAAACTTTTATTTCGAGCCTTTGTGGCAAGTTCAAACGGGAAAGAAGAGTGGATATGTCGCCAATGTGTACAGCCAGGGTGAATCATCTCCCAGGTAGGTAATTCTATCTCGTTTTAATCAAGCTCGTTTTCATGCACGCGGTGTTTAATATAAATGTATCTTTCATTTTTTTGAAAGACTGTGTTACTATTCAAACGAAGAAGCACAAAATCTACAAAAGTTCACGGCTGCATTGAACAGGACGCTTGGAGGAGGTTTATTAACACGTAAAGAGTTTAAGAGCCTCTTCGAAGACCACATCTTTAACGTCACGTTCGCCTTCAAGCAAAATGCAAGAAGACAGGGGACCATCCATAAATATGAAGCGGCTTCGTGTTGTGGACTTCAGCCAGGTATGCGGCTAGTTTTTTAATTTTAGTCATTTGAATGTTCCTATGAGGTTAGACATATTGGGAAGCCTTACTTACCATATTTTAAAGGCCATATATTAAATGCAAATTTTTATTCGATGTAAAAAAGAAACCAGTTTGCGAGTGTTGATAATTCAAATAGTTAAAATAAATATAATCCATGTCCCAATCAGTTTTCGCAAATTGTTCGAGAAAGGGATGTTATGCGGCGTCTAAAACTACTATTACTAGTAAATTTCAATATATTCTTCCAAAAATGACAGGCTTCACTGCCAGACCCCTACTCGTTTTCGCGGCATTTTAACATTTTAACATAGTTTTCGCGGTTCATTTTCAAAGCGGCTATGTCACCATTTTTAGTGTTACTTTAAAAGACCTTAAAAAGCCAAAAGACATATGCATATCAGTGAAAACCCACAAATAATGGTCCAGTTTTGTTTTAAATTATTCCACTAGTGCTCCAAGAGTAAAAATAAGTGTCTTGGGCTGCAGATGGCCAGGATGGAAATGGTTGCATCTTGAAAACATGACGCTCAATTTTTCAAGTTTATCGCTTCTTTCTTAGAAAACTCGCTAGGCTCTGATTATTGTTTACTCTCCGTGAAAATTCACTTCATATCTTGCTCTTGGTTTTCTATTAGTATATTTTGTGCACGACAAAGGTACATAGTTCTAGTTTGAGGCAGTTTTGACCTGAAACAACCTGAAAATCACCACGACAGAGCTATTTTAAAAAGCCAAACTCTAAAATCTACAAATTCTCTCTCAAAATAACAAGATACCTCTCACCACTTCCAGGTTTAAACAGGGCTTCTGACAGGGTGCGAGTGCGGGACCGCACAATTCCACACAATACTGAAAGATTTTCTTAAAGTTTTAATTAAATCAGGTATTTCTATTGATTACCAAAACTTCTGGAAACTTTTCCCGCTATTTTCCTTCGAAAACAATCTGCGCCGTCCTGGTCACTAGTCTCAGTTCTTTCTGGCTGCCCATAAGTATTTTCGTGGCTTTTTAGTTGTCGTTTTTCCAGACATCATGTCGTTTTTCTTAGAAGCCTGTCGAAATTTGTTTCGAGCGTTGTCCCTTTCTTGTTCAGTTTAATATGTCGGGGACCTTAGAAGAAACACCGAAGAAATCTACCGTCGTCTGAATATTTTTTTTTCGCAAAGAACTGATCAAGTGTGCGAGTCCACAAACAAACTATAAAAGCGCTGGAACCTCGGACCGACAGGAGAAAATCATTAAGTTCTGATCAGAATACTGGATTTGATTTTTCGTTCAAGTGAAAGATGTTTTCATTCACGAAAATGCTCCACGATCTATTTAGTTTTGCGAGAAAAACAAACCTGCTATCAAATTACATTTCGGGGCCGGTTGTGTTTTTTGCGGCAAACTTTCGAAGAAATTGTGTGAACCTTTACTGGAACAAACATAAAAGCCGAAGAGATTGATAAAATTTTGAAGCAGTTCGGATTTTTAACCTCCAGGCGTTCCGCGCGTCTGTTGGCGATGAGCCTGGATACTAGTTTTGTGGTTAGCCTGGCTACTAAGGCTAACCAAGATGGCCGCTTGTTTGCAGACTCTTTTTTAATTCCTTGGCTTCTTTTGTTCGTTTTCGGTGTTCCTTCATTGCTAAAAGCTTTAAAATGTCGGACAAAGAAAGCAAGCACTGTTTTAACACAGGTATTTTGACAATTTGAGGGTAAATTTTACCATTTATAAACAACAACGCTCACGTTCGTGCATTACGTGTTCGATGCAAATTGGAAAGGCCCAATTCTCACTTGTATAAATTGTTCAAATTTCTGCATAATCCAGCGTGTTTTCCGCATAATCGACGCATTTTCCCGCATAATATGCCCTCAATTTTCCGCATATGTTTTCATTTTCTTCCGCATCCTATCAGATGCCCTGCATAAAGGAACTCGCTCAGATCGGAAACATTTTATTTTGAGGTGGTATATTCGGTTTTAAGACAATGAACAGTAGAAACCACAACTACAAACCAATGAGAGGTGCCGGATCTGTGACAAAGATCTGGATCAGTAGAAAAACTTGAATAAATGTAAAATAACACGGCAAACTGATCCGTACGGCCGAGAAAAGATTGACTCAAGAAAAATAAAGTAAAATAAAAGATATATATTTTGTGCCCGATATTTCGGTTTGAAACACAAACCTTCGACGGGGGCTAAAATAAAAATGAGTATATACGTTAATATCGTTACAATTTTAAAAGTTTAAAATATGGAACCAAGAAACATGATAGGTTACTACATTGACAGGTAAATAAAAAAAGCGTCATATGATAAACTGACAAATATAATAGTTGACTAAATAATGACAGGCAGTTTTGTAAAGATAACATAATTAGTGCAGTTCATCGCGTTTATTAATACCCGAAGGTTCTAGTGTTTTTGCTTTGTCGATGAGATGAGCTTCACGCGCCTTTCTGACAGAGTCTCTTATGTTTTTCATGAGCTCGATGGGAATGAGTATGATATCATTGAGTGCGTGGCCTGGCTGGTTGAAGTGTTGTGAGATTGGAGTAGGCGTCTGTAGTAAATGAGGTTTAGTCACTGAGCGGCGATGTTCTCCAAAAGCGTTCGTTGAGTCTGCGTTTAGTCTCACCGATGTATTGTTTTTGACATTTTCTACATTCGATCATATAAATAAGGTTTCTAGAGTTGCAGGTAATGCGTTCCTTGATATGTCTTTCTTCACTAGTTGCGGAAAATGTATATTTATCTTGGTTTTCTTTTAAGAAAGGACAGGGTTAGACAGCGCGGATGATTGCATCTGTGGATACCCGGAGAAGGTGGTATTCTACGGTCATCAGGGTCAGAGTTGTCGGGTAGCTTTGTTTTCACTAGAAGATCACGAAGACTTGCGTTTCTTCTGTATGCTAGGACAGGAGGATTAGGAAACGTTTCTTTACAGCGGGTAGAGGAGTACCACCACTTATCGACCACTTGACAAAGCGAGGTTACAATCGAAACTTCCTTAAACATGAAGTCAACCGCGTGCGATCTATACCCCGTTGTGATACCCTCAAACCTAAACAGCAAAACAAAACAACTGATCGTACACCTTTTGTTATTACCTTCAATCCAGCTCTTCCCAACACCTCGAAAATTGTGAAAAAACATCTTAACATTCTCAACTCCTCTACCCGCTGTAAAGAAACGTTTCCTAATCCTCCTGTCCTAGCATACAGAAGAAACGCAAGTCTTCGTGATCTTCTAGTGAAAACAAAGCTACCCGACAACTCTGACCCTGATGACCGTAGAATACCACCTTCTCCGGGTATCCACAGATGCAATCATCCGCGCTGTCTAACCTGTCCTTTCTTAAAAGAAAACCAAGATAAATATACATTTTCCGCAACTAGTGAAGAAAGACATATCAAGGAACGCATTACCTGCAACTCTAGAAACCTTATTTATATGATCGAATGTAGAAAATGTCAAAAACAATACATCGGTGAGACTAAACGCAGACTCAACGAACGCTTTGGAGAACATCGCCGCTCAGTGACTAAACCTCATTTACTACAGACGCCTACTCCAATCTCACAACACTTCAACCAGCCAGGCCACGCACTCAATGATATCATACTCATTCCCATCGAGCTCATGAAAAACATAAGAGACTCTGTCAGAAAGGCGCGTGAAGCTCATCTCATCGACAAAGCAAAAACACTAGAACCTTCGGGTATTAATAAACGCGATGAACTGCACTAATTATGTTATCTTTACAAAACTGCCTGTCATTATTTAGTCAACTATTATATTTGTCAGTTTATCATATGACGCTTTTTTTATTTACCTGTCAATGTAGTAACCTATCATGTTTCTTGGTTCCATATTTTAAACTTTTAAAATTGTAACGATATTAACGTATATACTCATTTTTATTTTAGCCCCCGTCGAAGGTTTGTGTTTCAAACCGAAATATCGGGCACAAAATATATATCTTTTATTTTACTTTATTTTTCTTGAGTCAATCTTTTCTCGGCCGTACGGATCAGTTTGCCGTGTTATTTTACATTTATTCGGTTTTACCCCATCGAGTTCATCGTGTCACGCAATGTGATTTTGTTGAGACAAAAAAACTTTGGAAAAAACATTTATTTATATTTTTCATTTATGCAGAATTTTCTCCGTCATATTTTTTTTTGGCCTGGCTGGAACACTGGCCTCAGTTGTTTGAAAGCCGATTAGCATTAACCCAGGATTTAAGGTTAACGAGGATTTAATTTCTCTTGTTTAAAAATGTTTTTAAAAGCTAGAGGCAAAGACAAGTCAAAGTCGAAACTGAAGGCCAAAAAGTCTTTAGAAATATTTTCATTGATTAGTTATTTAACTGGATTAAAAATTGACGCTAATCCTGGGTTAGCTTAATCGTGCTTTGAAAAACCCGTCCCTGGTGATTGAATATATGATTGGTCACAAGATTGCACAATCCTGCACATTCCCCGCACAATCAAAGTTATTTCCCACACAATTTTAATTTTTTATCCCACACCCTACAGAATCCCTCCATGCAAGTCTATAAAAGGACCCCTTTTTGGTGGAGCCCCCCAGTATATTCATTTATAGTAACTTAAAATCCCCCAAGTCAAATACCACTCAAATTTGCAACTGAAAAAAAAAACATATACAGTACGTAGTCTCTAGGAGAAAATATTTGCAATTTCCGAGTTTTCAAAAAAATTTGAATGTTTTAGTAAAATCAAAGATGGCAGCCACCTTGGTGGACATTTTGGATGATGTCACAGACCCCCCTGCAGCACCCTAACCCATATTATTTATCTTATCTTGTAGGTCACATGACAGGCTATCGATTACAGTTAAAATGTTTCCGCAAATATTGTAACACCCCCCCCCCCCCCCCCCTACGAAAACCGTGAACACTAGAATTATTTCTGAAATATATATTGTTTGGAGAGAGAGAACCAATCAAATGCAAGATGAATAAACCACAAGCCATATTAATGGTAATTAGTTTAATTTGTGCTTTGTGATTTTTCTTGTGTTTCAATCATACGTCTGATTGGTTGAGGTACAATAAACACTCAAGAAATAATTAGTGTTCATGGTTTATTTAATAGTTGCATTATTTAGGAAGTTGTATTTCTTAATTTCAGATGAGGATGTCTATGTATTAAATAATGCAGTGCACCTAGACAGAAGCGGAAACCTCATTCCAGAAAATCTACGGAGGTACATGTGGCTTGGGGAAGCTGTTTCATCAGGTGTACCAGGCTTCATTGCCAATCCAGAAGACAGTGCCAAAGTGTCCTTACCACTGGCAGCAGATTGTACACCTCTATTTAATCTGGTTAAAAGCATGAAAGCATGTCTGCACAACAACTTCCTTGCTGGATTTTTTTCCTTGAGTGCGGGCCTGATGTGCCATAACTATGAGACTGTGTTAAATTGTTGGAACCTCTTTCCAGTTCCCATACTGGTGGGAGATATTAACAGAGGAAAGTCAACTGCACTCCTTTGCACAATTGCACCCTTTGGCCAAGACGATTCAAAGATTTTCAATGGCCAGAGTTTTTCATGGATGGTCAAATATGCATCAAAACGAAACATACATCCATTTGGGGTCGAAGACTTGGATGAGATAAAGGACATTAAGCAACTGCTTAAAACATTTTATCAGAGCAATGTGCGGGCAACAAACTGCTCAGAAGAAAAGCCAAGAGTCTGCCCCCTCCTCGCTGCAAATTGGGAGACACTGGACTTGGTGAAAAAAGCCCATGACAAGTTTGTGCTTTTCTCATGTTTAATAATTTGTCAATCTTAGACTTTTATTACAATCATGTATAGAAAGTGTGTTTAGTGAACGAAAAACAGTTTCCAATTTGAATAGCTTCACCACACTCAATTTAACAAATAATAACAATGTGAAGTCATGCACAGCTCTGCTTCAAGTTAGACAAAAATGCTACAAGGCTATGTGAGCCTGTCAACCATATTTTTTTTATAACATTTGTATTTCCATTTCGTTCCTTTAGTTTACAAAAGATTGGTATACAAAGCTTCACGCTGGTGGCATAATTCAGTATGCAATGCACTGCTATCTATCCATCCAAGGACCCCGTTTCACAGTTAATTCAATACAACCTGAACTTGGTTATCTCAAACTCAGCCCTGCTAATTAATTTAAAGACAAAATAATTTCCCTTGATGGTTTTTTTTTTTCAGTCATTTACAATCGGATATCTCAAACATCCACTATCTCGAACTGTTTTTCGATTTCCTTGGGACTGAGTTTGAGTTAGCAGAACTCCACTGTTATTAAATGTTACATTGCTTTGAAAATGCACACTCAATGGAAATAACAATAGGTCCAAACAAAATGACATTACTTTATCTGATATACAATGAAGACAGTTTATATTCAAACTTTTGATTTTAATATACATGAATGTTTATTTTTTTTGCAAACAGATTCATCAGTCGAGTGGTAATAATTCCATTTGTGGGTGTTAATTCATCACAAATTGACCACACAGTACAGGCTGCAAGTGAGGAACAGTTGCATCAGTGCATGCAGAGGGCATCTTCTGCCTATGCCAAAATGGTGCAACTAGAGAGGGCCTTTGAAAATGACCATAACCAGAAAAGATTGAAAAATGACATTTTACCGCAGATGGCACAAGTATGCAATGGGATGGAGTCAAGGATAATCAAAGCCATAAGCCTCTTAGCATGCCATGCACTGATAGTAAGTTAATTATGCCAACTTGTTGTCAACATTGTATGTTTCTACCCCAACTCTACTATTACCCACCCCAAGGAAGGTTATTGGATACTTTTAGGGGGTGGATGGTTCAAACCCAAAAATAAACCTTCTGTAAGGGGTATTATACCATATATGGATATTGTCTGAAACAAAATGTTACAAAAAACACATCTAATCAAGTCATCATAATTTTGAAATACAGTAGGCTGTTCCAATAAATTTATTAAATCCTAAGTATTCCATTATTTTCCTAATTTATTTTTGGCTTCAAAATGTCACTCTTAAGTTGAAGAATTAAAAATTCAATTAGATCACAATCCAAAACTTTGATTGACAAAAGCTTTCTAATAGGCTACTTATGTCCAAATGATTCTCTTTCCTTCTTGAGTTGTAAACAGCTTTAATTTTAAAAAAGCATAAAGCTATGTACGTGTTTAATGACCTTTAAGGTAGTAAAAAGGGACTATGACAAAAAAAATGCCTAACTGTTAACTGTTAACTGTTAACAGCAACAATGCTAGAATGTCTAGACTACACTTATGCCAATTACTCTCCTGGATAACAGAACGAATCTCCCGGTCTCCCGTATGGGTCACCAAATCTCCCGGATGAAAGCAACTTTGGATCTTTTTTCTACAATTGGCTAAGATTTTAACCCAAATTTTCCCAAAATCCCCCCAAAATTTGGTTTTTCATCATATCTTAACTTCACAAACACTTTTCAGTTCTCAGGAATGCAGAAAATAGCACTTTTAGAGGGTAAAGCCAAAAAAAATTTCCTGACCCCCTAGATGTTTCACCCTCAGAAAAAACCTCCGTCTTTTCAATCTCCAGAGGTTGGCCTCTATCTCTGAGACTATAGGTTTTTGATTGATTTACAATCCTTTATTTGAATTTTACATTCATCGCCTGAAGATTGAGTGGAGTAAATGCCTAACTTTGTGTTGCTATTCAAATTGGGAGGAAACAATCGTTAAAAATACATGTTTAGGCTGCTTAATACATTATTAAACAAATAGCTAACATAAACCATGTTTTCACTTTTTTACATAATGAAGCTACGAGATGCACTACAGGACAATGACGATGAACTGAATCTATCAAATGAATCACTCTGGGATTACATTGAAAACGTCATTGTTTCAGAAGGTTTTCAAAGGTATTTTACAACAACACCTGACATTGATGAAAGTCCCTCCACCTCTGCAGCAGATACAAAATGTACAAGCAAGCTTGATCAGCGGCTTTTCCTACACATGGCAACTGTGCTGCAGCGACTGCCCATCTACGAGGTACCATAACATAATATATAAATTGGATAAATAAAGAAGCAATCCAGCTACAATCAGTGACTAAGATAATTTAATTAAACATGCAACATGTATTGGTAATATCACAAACAGTACCAACCAAACTGTACAACTTTCCTAAGTTTAATGCCAAGATTATTAAATTACATTAAACTTTATATCATGTTAAACTACAGTGGTGGTGTATTAAGGAGGAAGGCGACATGAACTGTCCTTGAAAATTGGCCAGCTGAAAATGAGCCACTAGCTAGGGGTGGCGAATGGTAAATCCGAGACTCACCGAGACGCCGAGACCCTTGTTTCAAAATCCGAGACCGTGACCGCAGCTACGTTATAAAATCCGAGCCCGAGACGCAATGCGGGAAAAACTGAGCCCGAGACTTAGTGCCAAAAATATCCGATTCACCTATCAAAACAACAAACAAGGATAAAGAATGAGAATGCTTGACAAAAGTATCCGAGACTCCGAGACATAAAAAGCACCAGCCAAACGAGACTTTGAGACTTAAAACAAAAACTGCCGAGATTTCGAGACCGGACCAAAATTTTCCGAGACCCACGATTTTGAAGGTACCATTCGCCACCCCTACTAGCTGGTGTCTACGATACAAGACATAATACATTGATCAAAATTGATCATCAAAAAGCTAGTTGACAAGTTGATAGTACTCAATATTTTTCTATAATTATCAGTTAACCAATTACTAAATAACTTTGGTGATACAAGCATATATAATTACAAGATTTTAGGACTACATGTAGTTATCAATTGAAATGATGTACCATGAACAACACTGTAAATAAACCAAAACAACACCTTGATTGACTTTTATGAGCAGTGGAAGTGTAGAACTGTAGAGTAGAAGAGATCAAAATCGTTAATCACCAGAAAGCACACGTCCAATTTTTTCAATCTTTTTGTGATTGATTAGTATTAATTTTAATATTATTGACAATGATCAATTTTTATCAACTATTGAAATTATTAATGTGTTACGCTCTGACGATTGCACAGCCCTTGCGCGCATCTGCAGCTGTGACCAAGAGATTCAAAAATTAAAACTCCTTCAGAAGGAATGTGACAGAGCTTCATAATGAAACATATGAGACTTAATGCATGTATTTTGTGATTTTTAAACATAATTAGGTGTTGAGACTAATAAACCCCGACATCCAACATTTGTGCAACAAAAGTATAGCAGTGAGGTTACCACAGGTGATCCACATGATCAAAGAAGAACACCACTGTGCCCTACCTCCAGAAAAGGAGATAAGGAGACAAATCAATAATGGTCATGGTGTGAGCCCAGCTACCCAGTTCTTTTTGAGAGGAGACTCCACTGATACTTCAATTAGGAGGGGGAAATCCGGAAACTGCAAGGCCGATCGTTGTGTTATAATATATGTCAATGCAATCAACCAACAGCACCGTGACATCATACTTAAAGGTACAGAAAAATCTTTCTACTGTAGATGTTGGTTTAAGAAGAGATAAATTACCTTGTCTAGATTTAAAATATGCTAAAATAGCATCAACAGCATTTCACTCAGTCAGTAACCACACAAACCACCTGAGTAACCTGGCGACTAACCTGCTTGTTCCCAGGACCATCTATCTCGAACTCAGGGATGTAGCTAAGATATCCAACAGGTGGAATTTTGTTCATCACAGGCGGAAAATTTTGTTAAAAAGAGAGAGATAGAGTTAAGCAGACAGTTTTCCAGGCGGAAAAATCAAGAAAACTCAGTCTTCAAGCGGTTATTTTTTTCGCCTTCTGCCTATTATTTACATCCCTGGAACTTATGCGTGGTTTTGCAATTTATTTACCTGACTCAGGGCACAAAATTAACTTTTTTTCTCAAGGAGATATTTGGCTCCTAAATATTCCAAAGTGGTCGCCAAGTCCAAAAAGTTAGTAGCCATTCTTTTTTTTTCCAAAAACGAAAATAAAAAATATCAACAAAAGGGACATTTGAATGCATAATACACAACGTAGCCTCTGCAATATCCAAGATGGCGGATGTTTACTGCACCCAATATGTGTTTTATTTTAATATGTGTTTATGACTGTTTTCTCATGTTTCACTATTCACATAGCTGCTGGAATTTCCAAAGAATGTGATGCAGACTCTAAGCCATTGCTAACTGCTGCCCGTGGACCAGATCCAGATTTGTCCATAGTGCAAGGTACATGTAAATAGATACAACATCATTCTATAGATAATCAAGAGAATTATAACAATTTTTTGTTCCACGGTCATCTTGTGGCCAAAATGGGTTTCGGAAAGGGACAGCTGCATGGATGTTCCTTTTTAATCTGATCCAACCCCCCACCCCCTCCCCCCCCCTCCCCCCCCCCACTGGATGAGCAGATTCCTTCCAGTGAAGTATGGACAAAAAACTGATTTCTACCAGTGAAGTATGGACAAATAACTGATTCCTACCAGTTGAGTATGGACAAATAATGATTTCTACCAGTCGAGTATGGACAAATAACTGATTCCTACCAGTCGGGTATAGACAAATACCTGATTCCTGCCAGTTGAGTATGGACAAATAACTGATTCCTACTAGTTGTAGTTGTCTACAAGCAGGTCTAGTAATAAGATAGTGAAGATTCCTACCAGTCTTGGAAAAAAATAGTGCAGAATCCTACTGGTCATGTGAAAAGTTTCCCAAAACCCTCATCCATACAGGGGCGGGTCGGATTATAAATGGAATGTCCCTGTAGCAGCTAGGTATTAGATAATCAGCTCAACCAGTTATAGCGGGTTATACTCTGTATTATGTTTTATTTAATGATTGTTTACTCATTTTTCACTATTCACATAGCTGCTGGAATTTCCAAAGAATGTGACGCAGAGTCTAAGCCATTGCTAACTGCTGCCCATGGACAAGATCCAGATTTGTCCATAGTGCAAGGTACTGTACATGTAAATATATAAACATCATTCTGAAGATAATCAAAGTCATCTTGTGGCCCAAAATGGGTTTTATAAAGAGACAGCTGTATGGATGTTCCTGACTTCAGTTTAATAAAAAAGAACACAAATGTTATAGTGTAGCAGCTAGGTATCAGATAGTAATCAGCTCAACCAGTTATATCGCCTGCCACTCACGCGTGTTTTCTCGAAGGCAGTTTCTTATTTGGCCGCGTATATTGATAATGATTGTTTACTCATTTTTCACTATTCACATAGCTGCTGGAATTTCCAAAGAATGTGATGCAGACTCTAAGTCATTGCCAACTGCTGCCCATGGACCAGATCCAGATTTGTCCATAGTGCAAGGTACATGTAAATAGATGCAACATCATTCTATAGATAGTGTAGCAGCTAGGTTATATCAGATATTAATCAGCTCAACCAGTTATAGCAGGTTACTCTGTACTGTTTTGTTTAATGACTGTTTACTCATTTTTCACTATTCAGTCAGCTGCTGGAATTTCCAAAGAATGTGACCCACAGTCTAAGTCATTGCCAACTGCTGCCCATGGACCAGATGCAGATTTGTCCATAGTGCAAGGTACATGTAAATAGATGCAACATCATTCTATAGATAATCAAGAGAATTATAACAATTTTTGTTGCAAAGTCATCTTGTGGCCAAAATGGGTTTTATAAAGAGACAGCTGTATGGATGTTCCTGACTTCAGTTTAATGAAAAAGAACACAAATATTATAGTGTAGCAGCTAGGTATCAGATATTAATCAGCTCAACCAGTTATAGCAGGTTACTCTGTACTATGTTTTATTTAATAGGACAATCACATGACTTTTGGAGGGCATATAGTTTATTTGTGGCCCGAGTAGCATCATTTGCGCCCGAGCGGAGCGAGGGTGAAAATGATGCTATGAGGGACACAAATAAACTATATGCCCTCCTAAAGTCATGTGATTATCATTATTATCAATACACAAGGCCAAATCGTACAAATTCATTTAATAAGAAAAAAATGTTTAACAGAAACAGGGCCGTAAATGCGTTTGCAGCCCGTCAAATTCAATATCGCCTGCCACTCACGCGTGTTTTCTCGAAGGCAGTTTCTTATTTGGCCGCGTATATTGATAATAATGATTGTTTACTCATTTTTCACTATTCACATAGCTGCTGGAATTTCCAAAGAATGTGACCCACAGTCTAAGTCATTGCCAACTGCTGCCCATGGACCAGATGCAGATTTGTCCATAGTGCAAGGTACATGTAAATAGATGCAACATCATTCTATAGATAATCAAGAGAATTATAACAATTTTTGTTGCAAAGTCATCTTGTGGCCCAAAATGGGTTTTATAAAACAGAGAGCTGTATGGATGTTCCTGACTTCAGTTTAATAAAAAAGAACACAAATATTATAGTGTAGCAGCTAGGTATCAGATAGTAATCAGCTCAACCAGTTATAGCAGGTTACTCTGTACTGTTTTATTTAATGACTGTTTACTCATTTTTCACTATTCAGTCACAGCTGCTGGAATTTCCAAAGAATGTGACCCACAGTCTAAGTCATTGCCAACTGCTGCCCATGGACCAGATCCAGATGTGTCCATAGTGCAAGGTAAATATATGCAACACTTTTATTTTTGTTGTTGTAAGACCCCTTACAAAGCCTTGTGGCCTATAAATACATGTATAACAGGTTTAAGAAATTGACTTGATAAAAATTAACACAAATACAAATGTACCAAGTGTTGATATACATTTACTATGTTTGCTGATAATCAGCTCAACGAGTTGTAGTGGGTAGTTGCTATGTTCTATTAATGAGTGCTTTCTCAATTTTAATTCACATAGCTGCTGGAATTTCCAATGAAAAAGAAGCAGAGAAGCAATTGCTAACTGCTGTCTATGGACCAAATCGTCCAGATGAATCCATAGTGCAAGGTAATTAATAACAACTAGTGATAGTATGTAAAAAGTTCATTGTTTATATTAGAAACTTATTAATAAATGAAACGTTTCTATGCCACTTTATTAATGGTAGCCAGCAGGTGTTTTTAGATGTGTAAGTGCTATCTTGGTTTGACAAAACATGGAAAGTTGGACAACTTGAACATGTATTTAAGAGGGTGGGTAGAGGACCTTTTTGGACTCACCCTAACCCTGTGCCCTTTTCTTATCCAAGATTGTGGCTTAAACATGTAAGGGATTAATGTGTGCTCACTCGCCATAAATATGCCTGCAGAGCTACTTGGATGGTTATAGTGTCGATCTCAGACAACCATAAACAAGAGATTCCTTTTGCCCACTTCATGATCGTGGACTGTTTATTTTAATCAACAGTTTAACCCTATTCAGACTGGGGGGGGGGGCTTTTCGAACCCCCCCTCCAGTGAAATTGTGATAACTTTTACACCGAAATAGCTATGAGGCTGAAATTTTCTGACTTTTCCTAAAATTTATCTAGGGACATTTTGGTATCCATAACATGTCAGTGTGATTAACCATGTTGCCATGGCAACCGGTTTTTGACACAGGTTTTCAAAATATTAAAATATGGTGAATTTTTTATTTTAAGATCTTGTTCTTTGACTTATAGTGCATTTTCTTGTTAGAATAGTTTCTTCTTGGGACTAGTTCTTGAAAGACATCAAAAATTTTTAACATCAAATATTTGGGGGGGAGGGGTAGGTAAATTTTTGCTCTCTTTTACGTATAGACAAAAAATTTGTACTATTTATTAAATAACGCTTCTAAGTTCATTGTTTGGATAACAGACATTAGTTTGATACGTGTTTTATACATTCTGATCCTTTTCTCTTTTAGATATTTTTTAAATTTTAATTTAAACAAAAAAAAAGGAAATCCAAGATGGCGGATCCAAGATGGCGGATCCAAGATGGCGGACAATAATTTCAAAATTATAGTTTTATCGCCTTTTTTTGCTTTTTCTCACCTTACAAGTGTGTCCTTGTTTGTATTTAATATGTTTTAATATTAAAGGGATGATTTTACAGTTATATTTGATATTTTAAGTATCTGGATGGAAAAATATCAAAGAAACGTCGGAAAAACAAAAACGACGTCATTGTGACGTCATAATTGGGTGTGGCAGGTCAAAACTGGGTGTGAGATTTCCTTGTATGGAGGTGAACATTGTGTCAAAATTTCATGGTCCTAGCGTTACTGGTTCCAGAGATATGAGGGGGGGTCCGAGGAGCCCCCCCCCCCCCCCCCCCAGTCACAGATTGCCAAAAAAAGCCCAGTCTGAATAGGGTTAAAAAAATGATAATGTGATCAAAAGTTTGTTGTCTGCAAGCTGACCACAAGCAGTAAAACATTAAATGGCAAATTATGAATGAATTTCAACTTGCAATAATCACATAATTATCTATAAAATAATGCCTAGAAACATCATCTTCTGGAAAATTTCTATCTTAGGACATGAGGTGACAGTGAGTAAATCTTCATTCATGGAACATTGTGCATTCCTGATCTTGAGTCAACAAACTTGCAATCACATGATCATTTTTTTCAAACCACAGAATACAATTATTAATTGTCCATAAAGCAGGCTAAATAAATCCATTGTCCATGGTTGTCTGAGATCAGTAGTACATTGTAATATCCTTGTCAGTCACTGTGCCTGTTTACATTGTAATATTATATAACTTGTTTAATAATATTTATTCATAGTAATATATTGGTGATACCAGTAAAAGAAAAAGATTGTTAATGAAACAAAGGTCTGGGAGGGTAGAGGGCCTTCAGCTACATGTATATCAACTTTTGTTTAGCTTTTTGTCTAGGTCCTTAAATAGACACCAACTGGTCAAGGCTATGTTGAGAAATACATTGTATACAATGTATTACTTCTTGCAGTTCCTTACTGTTTTCTCATTTAACTATCTGCACAGCCAACAGCACTTCAAAACAAGGGAAACAGATTCTTTCAGTTGATGTAACTCCTGATACATTGCTTAACAACCTATTCCCTAGGGCAGTGGAAGTGGAAGTAACAACGGAAGGTATTAAATTTGTGTAGCATCTTTTGAAATTTTAAAACAATCAAGTTCCAAAATCAGTATTTGCACTACATATGTAAATTCATGAGTAGGGTAATGAACATCTAGATGTATTTTTTCATAACAATATTATTGAAGGTCTCAGTGATCAAGGTTTGTCCTAACCTTGTTCCCAGGGTCCATTCCTCCCTGCCTAAAAATCCTGGAAATTCTTAATTAGCTACAGTCTCATCGTCATACAAAATTTAATTAGCTCATTGTCAATGTACACAGTGCTGAGTGGCTATCAGCTCATTACCAAAGACCTTCCACAGGGGAAAGAATGATTATTACCATGAACCACACAATATTTTTTTTAAACTATTATTAAATACAATGTAGATATAGACAACCCATAACTAGATCAGTGTCATAAGATTTCAAATAGAGGGGTTGTGTACAGATAAGTGTGGTGCTTGCTAGTAACCTGGTTCATTGTGCATTAGGCCTTTTATGTTTATTTGTAATAGATGGCTATAAAATTATTATGACTTGCTGTAAACTGAGCCAAAATAATTATCAGTGCTCTGGCAGTTGGTTTAAAATGTCTTATTTTTCTTTCAGAAATGTGCAACAGCCCTGAAAAAAAGAAACTTAAAGCCTTTGAACTTAGAAGAAGCAGTAGAATTAAAAAGAAGTTGTCATATGCTGGTAAGTAAAACTAATTATCATTTAATGTTCATTTTGCATATATAATGTTGTTTGAAAGACCTTGATTGATTAGCTGTAACATAGTTAAAAAAATTGGGTTGGAGATGATGATGCAGACACTGTTTGTCTTATTTAAATGCAAAAACAAGGAAGGTAACTAGTTAATCAACTCCTGCCTCGCTTCCATCCATAGGCCAGCTCACACACACAACAGTAAAGTGGGTACAATGGCACCATAAGTTAAAAAAAAAAAAAAACAGGATGTGTGGTTCATGTGGAATTTGAGAAATGCACTTCCATGCATGATAATTCCATCAAAATTAATGTTTGCTCAATAAACAATTTAAATATTAACTTATTTATTGCAATCGCATGAAACAGCCCAGTTCCATTTAACCAAACCTCCATAAAAAAGTATTTTTATTCTGAATAATTAGATGTTGAAGAAGAGGAAACGAGGTGTGGATGTGGCTGTAGTGTACAATATGAAGAAGAAGGGAATACTCCAGAAGTGTGGATTCAGTGCCACAAATGCAAATGGTGGTGGCAAGCTTCCTGTGTGCCATTAACAATAAAAGAACAAAAGGAGTACCTCAACAAAAAAAGGAAGCTGTTTAGGTGTTCAAAATGTAATATTTAATTCAAAGTAGCTTAAAACAATATCATTGTCAAAGCATTAGCCAGAATTATATACTTTGTTGAAGGTCTGGAGGGTTAAAGTTACAGTTAACAGCATTGAGCTGTTTTCAATATTGAAGCCATGCTCTGTCACGCATGACCAGTAGTTTTGAAAATTTGAATGGAGTTTTCAAGTTTACACGTCAATTTTGTAAATTCATTCCGAGATTCGTTATTCTCGTGAGAATTTTACCTCATAATTTTTCGGAAACAAACAGCAACAAAAATAATTTCATTTGAAATGTTACATATCTGAACAATATTAGGTTTTTTAAGCGTGTAGCGAAGTTATTTTTCTGTTAACTTGTAATTTTCAAAGTGTTTTCCAGAGCGATCTTTAAGGTTTCATTCAAATCTCGGATGTTACGAAGAAATATTCAAGTGTTCATTTCAGTCTTGTGGATTACTGGTCATGCGTGACTGAGTGTTGAAAAGTTGTGTTAGCTTCGGTTTACATTACCATGCTCTGTAATTGGTGAGAAAAACATGTGCCACTTTTTCAACCAATTATTATTGGAATTGTGACCTACTCACACATTTTCCCATGCTTGGCATTGGTAATTTGTATTTGCTTTGAGTTCTGTATGGCTGATTATGTTTACATCTTATGTAATTGGCCATAATAATTACTTTGATTTTGGTTTTATGACACTCAATTTCAAGTGAACTGCTCTTACATGTTAAACTAATAACTTTGTACTGTCCATTATTAAGCCAGTTTAGTCCGACTTCCAGGCTTTGATTTTTTTTTGCTTTGCTGATGGTAATTAACTAGTTATAAAATACATTTCCCTGTCCAGGCATTACATTACCGCTCGCATGCATTGCAGCACCTACACGTGCGTAAAAGTAATTGTCATTTTTGATTAGGTTGTGTTGGGACCCCGAACTTTAGGGAGCACTGGCTTCTTTCCTTTCTTGTAGCACAATTCGGTGTATCGGTTTCTTCTCACGCACATTCGGTGGAGGTAAAACAGATGGTGGCATTTATCCATTGCACACAGTATCTTTTTAAAACGTCCTAACCATACAAATACCTGCTCAGCAGCCATGGTGTTGAAGTCAGGGTTTTTCTTTTTAAGTTCTTGAAGCTTCTTCCCATAGCTTTCCTTGCAGTCTTCCCTCTTGTGATTCCGTATATGAAGGCTGTCTATGATCTTTGTGACTTTGCACCAAAGATCATCGTAGGGACTGGGGAGGGGGAGTTTTCCTCGGGCTGCCTTCAGCCGGTCCAGGTTGCACATGTTGTCATAGGAAATTATGACTTCTTCCCATTGTTCAGGGGGTATATCTTTTAGAGTGTTGTACAAAAACCTCAGTGTTATTAAAAACACTTGAGATGGAGATTCAGACCTGGAAAATAAAATAAATTGTTAATTCAGTGACAAAGCATCCTTAGTAAGAATACTTGGCTGACTTTTTCATGGCAAGAAAACAACACTTGATTTAGGGTAAATAAGACTAGACTATTTTAATTAGTAATAAAACCTCAATGAGTTCAATTTGATAGTTAATAGGTAATGTATATGTTTTATGAGCAATAGCATCATGGTATAGGGATGTCAAAATAATTTTACTGTCAGTTTGAAAAAAAAAAGTTAATAAACAAAAACTGTTTCATTTCTCATAAAAAAGGAGATTATTTAGTAACATGTTGGTAAATATCCATCAAGGACACTGAGGTCAAATTAATACTGGGAGTCTTAGTTCCTTTCACTTAACTCTTCTTTTCAGTTGGAAACACTATTATGCCACATGCAAGCATGCCTTACTTAAACAGTGGCTGCCAGGTTGCAATATGGCCTCCTTCCACTAACAATAAAACAGTGTCCCCTGGACCACTTTCTCAAAGTCTTTTTCCCACCAGTATCTTTATTACAGGGGTCAGTTACTGCCTCGCTTTCTAGATGAGACAGTAGTTCTCTATTTTGTCCAGTAAACTCCTCCAGACCTTTTGAAAAAAAAAAACAGTAAAAATCAAAAAAATAAGCCCCTCTGAATATACATTTGTAAGCCCCTCAAATTGGAAACACAAAAAAAGCCCCCAATAATAATTCCGTATATCCTAAAACAGTGGATAGGCTATTGGTATTCACAACTGGGGTTTATCAATATTGTCAAGGAAACTCGGGCGAATCGGTCATATTTATTAAATTTGTTTTTCAGGCGATGGAAAAGGTCGAATAGAAAATATGTCATTGCGATTTACAATAACTAAACAAAGAGTCTTCTTGGAACGGCCACCATTTTGAGAAAGGTCCTTGAAGTCTAATGTCACGTGACGGGACCAGACTAAAAGTAGAAAATTTGTTATTTCCAGGACAATGAACACTTGTGCAGATTAGATATAATAATAATAATGATGTACTCAACTCTCCTCCTGTATTGTGTAGTTCCAGAAAAAATCCATACTCACCCCATGGAAGGTCATTGGAAATTCCTAGGGGGAGGGGGGTCTTAAAAGCCAACATTTTTGAAGCAAAGTATGAAGCTAAACTGGAATTTCCTGGGGGGACGGGGGGTGCTAAACAAAAAACCTTCCATGGGTGAGTATGGATATTTTCTGGAACTGCACATTATTTTATGTAAAGTGACAAAAATTAAAATTTGTTACTCTTAAAAGTGCATTATTATGAAACAAACAAATGAAAAAAAAAGCTTTTTAAGTTTTAATTAATACTAGTACAGTAATTAAAATATTATCAACCACTTTGGGCCATAAATTTCAACTTGTATTTCTTGGCTTGAAACAGATCCCAAGGCAGCTAACTAAAAGTAAAATGTACAAGCTTCAAGTACTGGTAATTACCTTGTGCGCTAACTGAAGATAACCCGGAATCAGTCTCTTGCATTTCGCTAACAGTCTCATCGACTAAGTGAGCATGGTCACTCATTTCCTCACTGTCCTCTATGTCATCAACTATTGGTGCATCAGCTTCTCCTATAGAAAATAAAAAAAATTATGGGGACAATGGAGACCAATATTGAACATGTGGAAAAGCATTTTTTTTTTACAAAAAGTAAAGGTTGATGCACTGCTACATGTACAAATAGACATGAATAATAGAGACATTCCCACCTTTCTTTGAGCAGTATTCTAGGAACTCTTTGAGGCCCGTTGGAATTCCCTGTTCACCAACACTTTCACAATGTGCCTTACAGAAGGCCTTTCCTCTTTCAGGAGTGGCTGCACAGATGTCTGGATAATTGATAAGGGGTAAACTGGGAATTGCATTTTTTATCTTGTACATGCAATGAGAAAATCTCAACTTCCAGTTCCCATCAATTACCCAAAGTTTTCCACAACCTGTAATATTTAAATTATAGTGTAAAGTCAGTAAAAACTCATATCATAATTACCAGGTGAGTATACTGTTTTAAAACTTCTTAATATTGTCTGGTAAAATGAGGGATTGGTGAAAATGATTAGACTATTCACTAGTAATAACCATGTGGATTATTATCAAAGCAGGAGCTCTAATTGTGCTGGACTGTACTTTCATGAAGTAAACTAAAATTTGAAGACACTTTTGATCAAGTGTTAAAGGCATAATACACATGTTTCTGTTATTCAAAAATAATGCACAGCCAAACATTACACTTTTTTATGCAGACAAAATGCTCATGCTATTCTTCAATATCGAATCAGATGGGAATACAAATAGCACATTTTATCAACATTTATATTAGATAGTGTTGACTCAAGGAGCAGAAGTTTTCAAGACTGAATGCAAGACGTTCATGGATGGATAAAACCATTTGATATTGTGTTTGCCACTTATTTTGATGCACATTTAAATAACTACATACATAATGAAATTAATAGTGACATTATTAAGTCAATCCATTCAAAAGTAAACATAAATCTTGAATATTCCATTTATTTAAGGAACAAGTTTTTTATTTCTTTTATCGAGTTATAATGAACTCGGTTTAACCAATCATAGCGCGCACATTTCCTTGAGCATTTTATAAATTATTATGAAACACTGTTGGTAACTGAATTTTGACAGCACTCTCCATTTGGGCAAGTGACTTTCAGAACTGCACCAAAAATGTACAATCTGTATTCACCCAGAAAGATTAGACACTCACCGGGGCGGGTGGGTGAGTGGGAGAGTGGGTGAGTGCTAATTTCCATTCCTGATGAAATAATATCTTTGTATTTCATAATGGTTTAACAAGTTTTGTTTCTTTGCAGAGTACAGATGATAGTCACAGTGTTGGTGACAGATCACAGAGCTCTTCAAAGGTATCACAGGCGCCGCCCACATTTTACAAAGACAAGTATCGACACTTGCTGGGAACGGATAGTGTTGACTCAAGGAGCAGAAGTTTTCAAGACTGAATGCAAGACGTTCATGGATGGATAAAACCATTTGATATTGTGTTTGCCACTTATTTTGATGCACATTTAAATAACTACATACATAATGAAATTAATAGTGACATTATTAAGTCAATCCATTCAAAAGTAAACATAAATCTTGAATATTCCATTTATTTAATTTTTCACAATTTTTATAACTAAATGGTAAAACAAAAATTAAGTATTATACAAATATGCATAATACTAGGCACCTCTCTTCGCACAGTCTTCTGTACAATTATGTTGATAATTAGCCACCCTCCTTCTTTCTTCAATGCCCATCATCAGCTTCTCTCGATCAGCATCCTTGTGAATGGGAAACTCCTTCAGTGGAATGCCAGTCTCTCTAAGGGCATTCTCCAGCTCTCCCCACCAAAACATGTCTGCTACACCTTTTGCAGATAGTTCTCTTTGTGAATAGACTGCAAGATAACTTGGGTGTTATCACAATAAACCTCTGTGTTTTGGACTCTTTTCAGACTTTTTTTAAAATTATTTTAATTTGGGAGCTCAAGAGAGGGTGCTTATTAGAGACAGCACTCTTGTAGCAGGGTTTTCATAAGGTATTGTAGTAGCAGGAGAATAGTGTAAAGTAACAGAGGAATATTTTGAAAGAGGGAAGATCATTCGATAGCTACATGTTGCCATCGAAATTTAACCGGAGAATTCTGTGTAGTAGGCGGAGAATTCTCCGAGCTCCGATGCCTAATGGACACCCTGTTGTAGGTTATATTTTTTTAGTCATTGTCGTTAATTGTGCTTAATACTCAATTGGTCAAGGGGTGCTTTCACAATATGACAACAAAAAATAGGAAGGGAACATTAACAAAAACACATTGAAAAAGGTTGCATTTACTGAAAGGATAATAATAATAATTTATAATAATAATAATAATTTATAATAATAATAATAATAAATAAGATATTTTAGCAGGAAGCCCACATCACAAATGTTGTTTTCAGTGGGGTCCTGCATGAAATCGAATCGAATGTGCCAAGTTAAATCATATAATACTGTATGTTAATTCAGTTCTTATCTTCATGAATAAATCAACCTGGATTTCAAACAACATCAAGTTTTACTTGCCATCTCTTCTTCTCATCCACTCATTATATCCTTCTGAGAATGCCTCAAATGAAAGCCATCCATGATTTCTATTTTAAAAGACATATTTTTGTTTCACAAGGAAATGCTAAAATGTGTGGCTTTTGAAATAAACTAATAGGGAAGATATCAATGACGTCACCAATTGTTATTAATGTGCCAACCAGAGCCTTATTGGCTGCCGAAATAAAGGGTTCTTTTGTTCCAGTGGCTGGAACATTTGAATAACAAAAATAATGTTTGTAAACAGATATCATCCCTATGGGGTACATTCTATAAGCCACAAAAATCAATATAAGCTTAAAAACTGGGGCTTTTTTAGAATACTGTTATTTATATTAATTTGTTAATGTCAATATGCCATGGTAACATTCAGTTGACAGTGATACAAACTGGTTTAACGAGCCTCCCCACCACGACAAGGTGGACTCTTTTGGGGGAGGAAACAACAAACAAGATGCTATTTTATAAGACTACACGTAATGGGACGTTCCATTTTTTATCCGCATCGGTGGAAGGGCAGATTCTGACAGGCCTCGGAATCAGTAAAAACTGATTCCGACAGGCCCAAAAATCAATTTTAAGAATTCCGATAGGGCTGATTTTTAATTTCAGGGCAATTCCGACAGGGCTTGAATTCAATAAAAACCTGATTCCGACAGGCCCTAAAGTCAATTTTAACTAGGATTCCAATTGTACTGATTTATAATTTTTCCTTTTTCCACTTTTCTACAACCTGCTGCGAATCCGATGGGTCCGCTTACAAAGAAATACTGATTCCGCACCCCCCATTCACGAGGAAAAATCAAGATTCCGACAGGGTCCAAACTGACCATACCAAATATACCCTACGTAGGGGGTGGGGGGTGCAGATAAAAAATGGAACGTCCCAATCTTGGCTACGATGGCCAAATTATTTGCACAGAATGACGTGAAAATACCTGCTATAGACGCACGCAGAAAACAAGAGTCCCTTAGCGATAAACCAGTTTATAGGACAAGAAGGTGGTATTAAGTATTTTAAAGATACTTACGCAAGGGAACAGTACAACTCAAACAGCTCACGATCAACCAGAGTCAAATCGGTTGCCTCTACCGCTGGTCTGTTCTTTGCGTAAAATATGTACCCATTCTCTTTGTTTCCATAGGATGAGTATGAGTAATTGAGCTGGCAGTCCCGGCACCTCAATATAATTTTTTTACCTGCATAGTAAGAGTGATGAAGAATCATTGTTTGGGTTTTCCCCAAAGCAATTCAACTATTACCCTGCTTGCAGAGTCTCCAATTAAAGTTTTTAAAATTAAGCTCATTTAAGACTTACTGTTATTTATTCTATTTGAATTCACATAAACCTAAGCTTATATGTGTAGCCACCCAGCTGTAAAAAAAAATCGCATTTATCTTGCTATAACTTTATTATTAAGCTTAAACTTTTTTTACCTGCATATGATGCCTTTAAACCAAAAAAAACAACGTCACTTGGCTCATTATGCCTCGTCAATTGCTGCCCACACCGAAGACATTGGCTAGTTGGCGGGCCAAAACAGCGCATGTCGATTTGCTCTTCCTGGTTTTGGTCTATGACATCTGCCAGCGATAGTGCATTTGGCAAATCCTCTATTTCACACAGTAGAGGGAACCACGTTTTCACTATCTCTGACCGTTTGGTCTTGAATATTGGAGAAACTGTAGCCACCGCTCGTCTTAAAGCATCGAACTTTTTTAATCCATATTTGCAAATTAAATACGACGAAATTTCGTCGAAAGAAAGACCAGGTGTCTGGCTAACTTCTATGGCACGAAGTTTTGCCACCTTCGAAAGGTCGTGTAGCGCATCTGCAGTCAAAAACAAATCCGGGCTGTCCAAATCGTCAAGCGAGCGACGAACTCGCTTGCCCGCCATCTTGTCGCAACAGCACAACTTGGGTCCAGTCTCCCATTCGCCGTGTAACGCGTGTAACGCGTGTATCACTGTTACACGGAAGAGGTCTAGAATTTTCGTCCCTAAATCGGGCAGCATATGTAATAAGAACCCGGGAATTTTTAAGAACATGAGAGAAGTGCAAGAAGCACGAGCCAAAGGCGAGTGCTTCTTGCACTTCTCTCATGTTCTTAAAAATTCCCAAGTGCTTATATAACTCAATAATGCATGAGGAACAAGTTTTTTATTTCTTTTATCGAGTTATAATGAACTCGGTTTAACCAATCATAGCGCGCACATTTCCTTGAGCATTTTATAAATTATTATGAAACACTGTTGGTAACTGAATTTTGACAGCACTCTCCATTTGGGCAAGTGACTTTCAGAACTGCACCAAAAATGTACAATCTGTATTCACCCAGAAAGATTAGACACTCACCGGGGCGGGTGGGTGAGTGGGAGAGTGGGTGAGTGCTAATTTCCATTCCTGATGAAATAATATCTTTGTATTTCATAATGGTTTAACAAGTTTTGTTTCTTTGCAGAGTACAGATGATAGTCACAGTGTTGGTGACAGATCACAGAGCTCTTCAAAGGTATCACAGGCGCCGCCCACATTTTACAAAGACAAGTATCGACACTTGCTGGGAACGGATAGTGGCAAGGATGCTGCTAGAGCAACCAAGAGTAACTCTGCTTATGGCTATGGTCAGTTTACAACTGTTTTTATTTTTGTTTTTGTCAGAGGAGAGATTGCCTGCCTAGCAGGTGCCAGGTTTATTTATAGGGCAAAATATCAATGGTGTGTGTGCAAGAGGCACCTCTACCTTTAGAGTATGCCCCTTGCGTGCACATCCTCAAAATTGCACCAATAAACGGGCACCTGCTACGCAGGCTAGAGGTGAGAAGAGTAGGTGTCCAGTTTTTGTATGTAGCTCAGACAACAATTTATTCAACTGTTGCCCAATCAAATCACACAAGCTTTTTCAATTTCTCAAAAAGTCATTTTCACATGATCTAAGCTTTCCGTAGGTCATGTGGCTATTGTGGTTTAATTTTATGTATTTATTTATTTTTTTTTTTTTGGTTTTCATACCAGTTTAAATTGTTTGTTTTCTTGGATTGTGGTAATGAGTCTGAGACAAAGGAAAATAACTGGTGGCCTGGTCCAAACTAAAGAAAAAAAAAATGTAAACCACAACATGACTACATGTAGCCTCCGACGCAATCTTTCGTGGGGGAGGAAAGATTGCGTTACGAGCCCTACAGAAGAGGCTACAACATGACCAATGGATTTTGAAATATTTAAATAAAATGTTTGTAGCATTGAAATCTTGTGAGAAATGTTTTCATCCACTACTCAGTAGTGTAGTGTAGAAGTTTTACATCGGAACAATTGTTAAAAAGATCAAAATCAGCTTTGAATGCTAATAAAAATATGTAAATTCATAAAACGCTCTTATCAGTGATAAACCAAGGTTTAACGAGAACAAGGATCGCCAAAAGTTAACGAGAGTACAAACGCTCCGTTGACTGTTATGTGTGCTCTTTATTGACGGTGTTTTTGTGCTCTCGCAGTTTGAAACTGTTCATTTTATTTTAGAATCAATGGATCAAATTTTTTAAACGACTTACAAGGTCAAAATCTTTGCGAACATCCAACTATTGTTTTCAACATCAAGACTAAATCTTTCCTCAATGGTGTTGGAAGTGCTCAATATCTACATTGTCTAGACTAGGTGCTGGTCGAGATTTAGGCCTTGTTTAAAAAAATAGGCTGTCTTTGGGGGAGCATATGTTTACTGCATGCTGGTAAATTTTTGGGTGTACATTTAATTCAACCTTTTTCTTTTGAAATGTTGGGGTCTTAAACCCATTGCAGGCCAACGTTACTTGGTCACTTGGTGGGCAGCAATGATATTCTTGATAATTTTTGTTTTGTCCGATCTTCTTCGGCCAATTTTTTCATCAATTTCACGTCTTAAAAGAACTTTTGCAGAATTTAGTTTGTAGAAAAAAATGTGTGGAATGGTCTTGGCATGATTCAGGACTCGTGCCATTAATTTTTAGCGAATTTGATATGCGATCTGTTTCCGGTTGCCAGCTGTCATTCTGGTGTTAGCGGTTCCATTGCTATCAAACTTCCTGTGACGCCGTCGATAGCATAGTGTCTACACACATGCGCAGTAGACATAACAATCGGTCCAATGATGTAAATTTAAATTACTAGAATCAAACTTTTGCTCTTAATTTCTTTTTGAAGAGTTCAAATTCGTTTCAAGGGCCCGGTTACATAAAACAACATTAAGATAAGATCTATTCCCTCTATACCACCAGATTTTCTTGTGCTTCAGTAGCGTTTGTTAATCGGTATTTGGCCAAGAGCTACAAACTGTACACGAAAGTGCGCGTGAAAAACTCTTAAAATCAGAGCTTGCTCTGATCAGATAAAACCTCTGACTTATCTTCAGTTGTTTTATACAATCGGCCAAGTTTCTTGATTCTGGCTGGTTTAATTTATTAATAAGTTGTATTTTCTAAACTACGTTGTAAGTTTTCTTTTCTTTCCATTTTTTTTTTCAGTTCCTAGTGAAAACAAAAGAGATCTTCGATCAATAGAAGAGACTCTTAACGATATTCGCAAAAGAAAGAAGCTGAGACCTGGCGACTTTGACAATGAAAATGACCAAGATTCTAAAGAAGAACATTAACAGCGAGAACGATTCTTTCATCTTAACTCTTTAACTCCCAAGAGTGCAAGAAAAATCCCAAATTTCATTTTGTAAAATATTGACAAACAAATGGTACCATGCAAAAGAGCCGCCAATGAGGTTTCATTTGAGTGGTCACGCCATAGGTTTTCGTCCACAGACTCAAAAGTTAGAACTGCACTACATGTCTCCATGATTGACTCTGGGAGTGAAAGGGTTAATTTGTTCCAGCAGTAACAATGAGGATTTGCAGAAGATATGTTGCTATGGAAACTGTCAGCTGCTTACAATGTCATTTGATGAACTGAGCTTAATTCATTATTCCAATGTTTGAATTGAGGAATCGCTATTTTAAAAGATTGCTAAAAAATACCATCGCTTGTCCCCAAAGCAAAGACAGGATCATGCCAGTGGCATATAATTTTAATGGCTGGACATTATTTGTCGTTATTTTTGAACTGGATCATATATATGACAATCTCTTCAATCTCCTTTTTGCCGGATTTGAAACTTTTTGGCCGAGCCATCATTTCTCGAAGATAATTTGGTTCAATTTTCCCACTGTTTGCCGTTAACTTTGAACTAAATCATATAAATGATGACCTCTTCGATCTCCTCTTCGCTGGATTTGAACATTTTGCAGGCTACATTTGTACATAGCCACCGAGTGACTTTTCATAGAGTGAAGGCGGTGCTGAGGGTGTGTGGGGAGGGGGGGGGGGGGGGGGGGGAGAGGAGAGGGAGAATATGTGACCTTGCTCGGTGACTACATTTAAGTCCGCGGGGAAAACGAGAAACTGTTCGCAAATCAGTGGGAATTTGTCGTTCAAGTTAAAGCCACAAATTGAGGAATCGGATTTCGAGGTATGCTGAATGAATTTGTTGTAATATAGGATGAAATGTAACGGCAAAAAAATTCCTTTGTTTTTGCGATGTAGAATTTATTTGCCTTTTTCATATTTTTTGTTAATGGGCCGTATTTTTACTTATTTGTCTTGTATTGACACGGAATCTCGGGAACTACATACCCAAGACGAGATATATTTTAATTTGTTCCATAAAAGCTTTTATAATAAGCAACTGACCGAAGGCCGTTGACTTTAGAAATAAAGAATACAGCCTGAAATGTCGTGGTCTGGAGTCGTTCTCTCAATTAGTAGAAATTCCCCCTTTCACGCGAGGTCGATAGTGGATCGAGAAGCCACGCGAGTGCCACGCGTTTTTTGGTCTCGAGTGATGAATTTTAAAGGGGTCATGTTTGTGTATCTTCATGCACGCAATTTTCTTTAAATTTAATAATAAGATATAAAGTCAATTTTTAAGGGTGGACGAACCACAGTCATTTTTTTATCGATTTTTCAAAGACACGGGAGAAGGATTTGAAAAATTTGGGCAAAATTTTCACGTTGCAATCCAATTCCATCGTAGCCGTCCGCTGCTAAAACAAATTTAGCAATTTCAGTAAACCAAAAAACTGGAACATTATTTTTAAATTTCTTTTGATACAAATATATCTTTTGACGTTTTAAAGTGATACTTCAATCTAGTGAATAGCCCATTCTCGACGGACTCGCTCAGCCTGACTTCCACTCCTTTAGTTCAAGTAAGCGCTCATTAGCTCATCCCCACCACTTGGTTTTATTTTCTCGACAGTCAATAGAAAACCCTTTATTTCAACAGCATTCCCCCCTTAGTTTTCGTTGCAATAGTAGAACAGCATTTCTAGGCTCAAGCAAGAGGAGATTAATCCATTTTTGTAATTAAAACCGCGGAAATTGAAAGTCAAGGCTTTTGGCAGAGTGGAATCAAATCGAATTTCCGCCACAATGATGCATTGTTACCATAGGAACGACAGAACAGTTGTACTGCACTTGTTTTGCGGAAGTAAATGACCATTTCAAATGTTTTGTTCATTTTTAAGGAAAACAGATAAAAAAGTTATTTCTTCCGGATTTTTAAAATAAACTATATAATTATAATTACGTGACGGTGAAATGCGTTTTCGCGATAAATATTAAAGAAGTCTGAATTTGCGTATGAAAACAAACGATCACTTAGCATCATTTGACACAATTGTAAAAGTTTCAATGTCAACTTCATTAAGTTACGGTTTTGAGTAATTGTACGAGAAAAATATTATTTTAATTTAATACCTCGCCGGACGCTCTAACACGGCTAAAGGAAACCGAAAAATATACGAATAGTATGTTACTTTGTTGCAACGTTTTGAAGATGCATTTTGTTTCAAAAATAAATTAAATTTACAGGGGAAGACATATTGACTGATAAACGTTTGTTTTAAGTGATAGACTTCATTGATAACATCAAACTTTTCCAACCAAAACTTAAATCGTTTTTGTATGGCCTGTCACATTTGAACACGAATGAAGAACTATAAACGCAGTTGCCCATGGCGATCGCAATTTTAACGAACCTTCTTCCAAATTAAAAACGCCTCTAGACAAAAAGTCGCATACATTAGCTTAAAATTGCAGCTGCTCATGATAAAAACAACAGACTGAAATTCTTTCTCGTCTCCCCGCATGATGTCTGATCAAGTTTTCATGCGGCTTAATTGTTTATTCCTAGGCGTTTCCGTGTGCTGAGAAGAAGAGAGAACACCAATTTTAACGCAGTTTATAAAGTGCTGTAGCCCGCAAGAGAAAAAGGTTGCTGTAAAATCCACGCGAAATAATTTATAGCGTTAGACATTGGAATATAATGGCCGTGAATTGTATCTGTTTTTTTTTACACGAAATTTGCATTTCTTTACAAAAGCAATGTATTTTTCAGCCACAGATCTAGAGACTCCGGAATAATTTACACTTGTTTGACGTTAAAACACGTTCGTTCGTTTAACTGTATTTTTATAATATTTCGATATTTTTAAATATCACCGAACTATCCCGGAGCGATTTTCCAACCAAGATAAACATTTTTCTTCAATTTCTCTTGTTAAGCTATCCACGCTTTTCCAGCGTCGTGTTGGCATCATTTCGTGCTTGTCTAGTTTATCACTTTCCTCCATAGAGCTAGAAATCTCGCTGCCTGCTACCCAAGCTTTGGTAGTGTTTCCACCCTTCTTAGAAAAATATTGTTGTCGAGTTGACGAAATTCGCGAGTCCGGATCCGCAAAAGCATGATTCTGAACTGGCCATGTACCCTGACTTCTTGTCCTTCTTACGGCAGTTTTAGCTGATACAGGTCCAAGATCACTGTATCTAGTCATCAATAAAGGACGTCTAGCTAAAGAAAAATATTGACTTTTCGCCGGTTTTGCATTGCAGTATGAATGGGTAGACTGTGGACGCGATAAAACATTGCAACCTAATTTTGTTCTACTCAAGATACCATCGCCAACTTTGTTATTAAAACACTCTTCCTTGTCCTCTTGGATTTCTTCACAACCGCTGTTGTCCTCATTAATTTTTTCTTCGCGGCGGACGCCGTTTTCAACGGTAATTTTGGAGACATTGACGGAGGATCGAACATTTCGAATAAACCTCTGTGGATGGATTATCCTATGTCGCGTTTTATCGCGAAATTTGCAGCCCGTGCGCGATTTTTCCGCCGCCGCGTTGCTTTCTCTTTCTTCATCTGGTAAAAGATCCAGCTTCCCTAATGAAATCACAGTTTGTTTCATTTCATCCGACATGGGAAATAATTCCGGAGTTCCTCGTCGATTAAGCGGTTGTTTTTCGGGAATGGTTTTGTGTTTTCGCCATGTTTTGTTTCCAGCGAACCCCGGCTCTACGGAAGCTGTCTTTTTGGCATACATTTGCGACTGTACGTTTGGTCTCCTTCTCGTAAACATATTTGCTAACATCACTTGTCGAGCAACCTTTCGAAAATTGAGCGTTTCACTTGTCGTTTTGCCATTTCTCGAAGACAGACATTTAGTTCTTGGCAAATGTTTTCTTGGTTCCATGATCGCGAGCGTGACAAGCCAACGTTTCCAAATTAAATAAAGTGTGTTGGTTACTACGTAGGAAGCCTAAAGTACCTGCGATAATCGAGATTATAAGAGCGATTTATATTAACCTTAAGAGCAATAATTAATCATCCTTCCTTTCTGGTGTCCCCTGCAAATCGTATTCAAATGCACTTTCCTTCCAAGGGGCAGATGTTTCGAAACGTGAAACGCGTTATGAATAACCTTACCATTTTTCGGCAAATGAACCATTTCATAGTATTTAACTTTCTAAATAATTAATTTAAACACTACAAACAGCGCGGTCTATTTATTTTCAATTATGCAAAAAAAAAAAAAAAAAAAAGGCAGACAGCGTCACCAAAATTACTTTCACGCAAAACGCATTTGCCAAATGGATGCGAAAAAATAGCAAGATATTAAATTCCCAGTATCATTGAATAGGAGAACAATTTTTATC